>CM066033.1:1110752806-1111395909 GCA_033557465.1 Ichthyophis bannanicus | reverse complement strand
GCCTCTCACTTCCTCCAACCTGCAGTCCAATCAGTGCCCGACCACCATCAATTTAACATGAGCACCTCCCGTCATACCCTCACCTGGCGGGCCCATGCCTGATGGCCTCGCCAGAGTGCTCTTTGTGTGGCCCTTAGGCATGGACCTAAAAACACGCTCCGGCTACACTCGACGAAAGAACAGACATCACACTGCAGTAAAACCAATAAGAACATACAAACCACCTCTCTGCGCACAAGCCCGTGCACTCCTTCAAGCAACAGTTGCCTTCCTCATCTCACGGAGATGCTACAGTCACGTGCACCCAGTAACCCAAAACTCCCTCGAGCCTAACCTTGACTGTAAGTACTATGCGGGTTATACAACTAGTTGTTTCTCACCACCCACTACCTCTGCAAATCTCAACCGCAGGTATCTAACCACAAAGCAAAGTAACACTAGTAAACTACATCAACAAACACTTTCAGCTACCATAACACTATAACCACCCTCCTTCCTCATCTTGGACCTATTCGGTCTGCGCCTCCAACAACACACTTACAGGTATATTACAAATCTACCCACCATAGTCCTAACACTTATCCCCATTTCACATACCCCCCCAGCACAACTATGGCAGAATACCCCACCAGCATACGCACAGCAGAACCCACAGATTAATAAGATTTCAAACTACCAACCCACAACAACAATCACCGCAACTCCACCCACACTAAACATAGGGCCTAATTAAACACCACCAGATCCATTAGAAATAAGCATAACCCCATCTTAGACCACTGGCAATACCACCACTGTGATATACTCTGTATCACTGAAGTACGGGCTAAAAACCACAGACCAATTTTAATTCTAAACCACAAATCAACACCACGCAAAACTACACTGCGTTTAACTGCCCATGCACTCATAAAAGAGGTGGCGGGGTCCTAATCCTTGCAAGAACAAACCTCCATCTCAAAGATTCCAGATCCATGAGTTCCAAACATTGCGACTTAATTACTTAACCATTTGTCTCGCCTACCTATCCCTTAATGCAGCCTCTGAAGAAACATCCAACATAATTGAAGCTGTTTGCTCAGCCAACTCCCCCCTCAAACCACTCATTGTATTAGGGCAGCGTTTTTCAACCACTG
Organism: Ichthyophis bannanicus; assembly: GCA_033557465.1. Classification (NCBI taxonomy): domain Eukaryota; kingdom Metazoa; phylum Chordata; class Amphibia; order Gymnophiona; family Ichthyophiidae; genus Ichthyophis; species Ichthyophis bannanicus. The sequence continues at coordinate 1,111,394,773 of CM066033.1, read as the reverse complement.
TGCCGCGGCACACTAGTGTGCCGTGAGATATTGTCTGGTGTGCCGTGGGAAAAATTCCAATTTCATCCGTAACATGTGGCGGTCGGACTCACAAATTAGGGTTGCCAACCGGCCAGTTTTCAGCCGGCCTGGCCGGTTTTTCCCATGGCCAGGCCGGCTGCGCAGGCAAAGTTGTAAAACCGTCCATTGAAAAGCCGGTATTTTTTTTTTTTGCTCTTGCCGCCGAGATCAGTGTACGGCCAGAGCCAAAAAACCGGCTTTTGTGCCGAAGTCCGCGGCGCGAACGTGCGATCGCGATTTCCCTATAGCAGTGCAGCCCCTGGTTCTGCTTTTGTACTAGAGCAGCGGCTGCACTACACCGTACATTGAAAAGTAAAGAGAAACTGTGTCAGGGAGCCCTCCGATCATGCATATCCCGAGGAAGTAGATGTCATGGGGGGCGGGCTCCTCACAAGGCTTGTCTTTCCTATTCAAATTAACTTTAGCTGCAATAAAGTTTTTGAAAAGGAAAGGCAGTCCTGTGAGGAGCCCGCCCGCCATGACATCACTTCCTCGGGCTCTGCGCTGAACCGGAGGTCTCCCTGACACAGTTTTCTCTTTACTTTTGCAATGTAAGTGTATTGCAGCCCGCTGCTCTGTACAAAGCAGAAGCAGCGGCGTCTTGGGCTAGGAGGGTGTGGTGCTGTGTTGTGTGTGAGTGAACGAAAAAAAAAAAAAAATCCCAGCAGGGGGGGTGAGGTGTGTGAGTGAACTCAGCAAGGGGGTGGGGGAGGTGTGAGTGAACCAGCAGTGGAGGGGGGGTGGTGTAGGTGGAACCAGACAAGGGGGGGGGGGGGCACGCTGTGTGTGAGTGAACCAGCAGGGGAGTGGGGGGGGGTAAGTGAGTGAGTGACCCCAGGCAGGAGGGGTGAGAGTTAAGTTGACGAGGGGGGTGGGTGATGTGAACCAGCAGGGGAGGGGGGGGGCGTGGTGTTGTGAGTGAAACCAGCAGGGGAGGGGGGTTGGTGTTGAACCAGGGCCAAAGGGGAGGGGGGTTGGTGTGAGTGTTTGATTCCTATTCAAGATAATTACTTTATATATAGTCAATATAGACACAGAGGTAAATTTTTTTAACATTTTCTAATGGTGGTGTGCCTCGTGATTTTTTTCATGAAAAAAGTGTGCCTTTGCACAAAAAAGGTTGAAAAACACTGTATTAGGGGACCTAAATCTAACATTCACCTACACCAAGGAAGAAGCAGCCTTTCTCAACGCAATGGACTCCCTCCGATTTTCCAAATTCTCAAGGGTCCCTCACACTGGTCCGGCTCCACTCTGGACCTCATCTTCATCCCAAAGAACATCCTCTCACAAGGCAACATAACAGACCTTCAAGTCACACCGATCCCACGGTCCCACCGATCCCACGCGATCGGTGGGACCGATCCCACGGTCAGATCACCACGCGATACATTTCAAGATCCATCTCCCCCCACATGAAAAAACACATACCGAACCTCACCCAATAAGAAAATTTAAAGGATTCAACAAAGATCAGTTCTTAAATGACACTCTCCCCCATCTCCCCAACGAATTTCACTGACCTGGATGAAGCCATCAATTCCTGGAACACCCACAGTCCATGAAGCAGCAAGTCCCTAAACCCTCCTTAGACACAGCACAAAGAGACTTGACTCAAATCTGCCCCATGGTACTCAGCATCAATACGAGGAACAAAGAGAAAACTCCGTCAACTGGAAAGAAAATTGAGACTTGATCGATCACATCCCAACCTAACCCAATACCAAACAATGCAAAAGGAATACAACCATCTAATTAATAAACAGAAATAAGAATACCACACAAACTTAATATTAAAATCATGCAACAAACCCAGTGAACTATTTGATATCGTCCGCAAACTCACAAAGGACCCATCAAATAAAGAAGAGATCTCCAGACAACCTCAACATTTGCTGACATCAATAAGAATAAAACCAACCCAGAAGACACCTCCCTATAAAATCCATAATAACCTCAAAGGCAGAACCCAAACCAATATAAGAATGGAGGGAATTCCATATCCCCACTTCGGAGAGATTCTCCGGACCATTAGCTCCTCTAAATACCAGCACGGCTCCATCTGACCCTTGCCCAATAGAATGGATCAAGGCAACCAAAGAAGAGGTTAACAACTACATCCACAAAATAGGAAGCAAGTTTCTATTATGGGGCTATATGCCTCACTCCCTCAAGCAAGCAACTTTCTGCCCCATCCAAAAAAACACATCAACAGACAGCTCAGACCCTGCATCCTACCTCCCAATCTCCAGCCTTCCCTTCCTATCCAAGATAATTGAAAAAGAAGTTCAAAAACAGCTACAAGATCACATTGACATATATGCACCGCTTGATCCACATTAACATGGTTTCTGCCCCAACCAGTGTTGAGACTCTTCTCATTCACTTACTGGACACTCTACTTAGAGGCATCAACAATATAAAAACAGGCTTTTTACTAGTTTTCATTGACATTTCCTCAGCATTCAACACTCTGTCTCATAGCATCCTAATAGAGCATCTAGCCAGTGTTGGTCTACTTAACACCACCCTCAATTGGTTTCAGTCCTATCTAAGTCACAGACAACAAACCGGTCAGAGTTGGATCAACCACCTCCACTCCAATCAACAACACACAGGGAGTCCCGTAAGGGTCCTCCCTGTCCGCTCTCCTGTTCAACATATACATACAGGTCAGTCTGCAACATCTTCAAAAAGCACAAGATCCTCTTTGCTATCCTATGCAGACGACATTATGGTCTACACACCAATCCTCCTTGACAAACCAGACTATACAGCAATCACTGCCTGCTTACATGAAATGAACAATTGGCTTTCCCCCAACAATCTACTCGTTAACGTCAAGAAATCAGAAGCACTATTCATATCATGTGACACCTCTTTTACCCCCCCCCCCTCAACTTCCATCATCCTACAGGATACTCCAATCACAATAAAGGAAGAGGTCTGATAGCTAGGTTTGACCCTGGACCGAGCCCTAAAGTTACAACCACACATCAACAGAACCACCAGCAATGCATTCCACAAACTGGCCCTCATCCTTAGACTAAAACCCCTCCTAAGCCAGGAATACTTCCACATGGTTTGCCAAGCCGTTATTACCCCCATTCTCGACTACTGCAATTCTCTCTTCCAAGGTCTCCCAGCACAATCCATATGACCACTTCAACTAGTCCAGAACACTGCTGCCCGGCTCATATCAGGATCGGCCAATCATGGAACACAACACCTATTCTACTTCAGCTGCACTGGCTACCAATTACTTTAAGAGCCAAATACAAAACAGCATTAACCATATTCAAGATCAGAAACAAAACATCAGTCGGAACCCTACAAGAGCTCCTAAGCGCAAAACCTAATAATAGACCCAAAAGACAAAACACAAGAGAAACAATACCACTCCCGGCTTTTTCACTAAAGCCAACAAGGCAACGTCAAAGATGGCTCTCTCACTTGCAGCACCTACCATCTGGAACTCCTTCCTGGAGAAGATAAGGACAATCAAGGACATTAAGGGACTTTCAGGAAACCACTAAAAACTTTCCTGTTCTCTGAACACTTCAAAGATGACTTCCAGTACACGCCCTAATGACTCATACCTAAATAATTTCATACACAAATACATCAACTGTAAATAAGTTATGCTCCTAGTATGTTCTGCATGTACCCCTTCCCACGTTTCTAAATGAGTTCCCTGTAATGTTCTGTTGAAGTTGTAATGTAAACTGCTTTGATGCCAAGAAAGGCGGTATAGAAAACTTGTTAAAATAAAAAAATAAATCTCCTCCACCTGTCCTCGACAGGACTAAAGACAAACTCAGTGAGAGTTCACCTTAGTGCCATTGAGGCCTCTCATCATCTACTTGATGGACAGCCCATCTCCTCACAACCGCTAGTGGTGCATTTCATGAGAGGTCTCCTGCTGTCCAAACCTCCCATTAAGCCATCTCCGGTAGCTTGGGACCTCAATGTCGTTCTAGTGCAGCTCCTCAAGCCGCCCTTTGAACCATTAGCCATGACCTCACTTAAACTCCTCTCATGGAAAGTGATCTTCATTATTTCTCTCACTTCAGCTAGACGCATTAGTGAGCTTCAGGCTTTGGTGGTGGATCCTCCCTTTACCCGCTTCCACCATGACAAAGTAGTCCTTCAGACTCACCCACACGTTATGCCAAAGGAGGTATCTCCCTTCCCCTTCCATATAAACCAGTCAATCTACCTTCCAGTTTCTTTCCTAAGTCACATGCATCTAGAGAAGAAGCAACTCTGCACACTCTTGACTGCAAGCATGCATTGTTTTTTTTTATCTCCAAAGGACTCAGGGTCATTGTAAAGCCTCACAGTTGTTCATCTCATTTGATCCCAGTCATTTGGGATTACCTGTCTTTAAGTGTACGCTCTCCAGGTGGATAGCGGACTGCATTTCATTTGCCTATGACAAAGCAGGACTCTCCCTGCAAGGGCATGTCACTGTTCACAATGTTCATGTCATGGCGACCTCGATGGCAATCCTACGCTCAGTAACCATCGATGAAATTTGCAAAGCAGCAACTTGGTCTTCTGTCTATATCTTTGCTGCCCACTATTGTCTGGACAAGGACTCCCATGAGAATGTCATGTTTGGTCAGGCTGTACTCCAGCACCTCTTTCATACTTAGATGCAACCTACCCTCTATCCCGGACTTTCAAGATACTAGAAATCCATTTGGGATCCATGATCTCATCATGCCTACTCCAAGGCGAACCTCCACTGGTTCTGAGGTCACTTTATCTGGCATCTGGGAGCTAGGGAGTCCCATATGTGAAAACTACATTCCTGCTTGTTCCTGGAGATAGTGTAGTTACTCACCTGTAACAGGTGATCTCCAGGAACAGCAGGAATTTAGTCTTCACAACCTGCCCTCCTCCCCTAGGATAGGGCTTCATTTACTCTCTTTTCTCAGCTACAAACTCAACTGAAGAGAGAGAGAGAGTTGGGAAGGTGGGAAGGCAGTCTTGCAGGCACAGTGAAGTGCTCTCAAAAGCTTTCCAATTGGATGCTGGAGAGCATTCCCACGCGGGCTCCGTCGCTACCAACGTCACCCATATGTGAAGACTAAATTCCTGCTGTTCCCGGAGATCACCTGTTACAGGTGAGTAACTATGCTGTGTGGAACCCAGCATTACTTCAGCACATGTGTACTAGAGGCAGGGCCCTCATGCCTTTTTGTTCTAGTGTAGCTGTCGCAGGTTTGGGTCTGGGGTGCTGTAGCAGGCAGCAATGGTAGATGAGGAAGGCAGCTGCAGTGGAGAAACACCCCTGAGTTCGGCGATTGGCAGAAAATTGGCACTTACATTGGCCAGTTCTCTGTCCTTATGATTGCTAGCCTTTCATTTAAAACCTGCCAGGCTGACCAAATACCAGTGATTGACAACCCTATCACAGATTCCTTTTGGATCTCCTCATCTCCCCTTGGCTAGAGCACTTTGCTTTAGTTTATGTTGGGCAGGCTTATGGTCTGTACTTCTTGCAGAGTTACTTAGTTGGCTGTTCCAGAAGTGCTTCCCCAAGTTGCGACCCAACAAAAATTATATAAGGAGAAAGTAATTGAAGCCAGGAGAGACTATTCTAAGCTTATTGATAAAGGTCAAACCACAAAAAGAGGTTTTTCACTATAGTCTTCTTTTAATATCCACTAAGCAGAGCTTCTCATCAACACACTCTTCACTCCCTTCAGTCACAGAATTGGCTTCTTACTTTATAAAGAAAATATAACATATCCAATAATCTCATAGGGCCTATGACAGCCTCCCCATCCCCCAATATGATATCTTCAAGTAAATCCAGCTCCCCTTGCTCCATGCCACCACCTCATCTAATATTTAGTCTCCAGATTTGATTAATTGGAATTCTTTTTAGGGTTGAACAATTAGACCAACAATTTCTAGAAGTCTCGCAAAAAGCTTATATTTCTTGGCACATCGCGCAATATGGACAACCATTATGCATGCACAGAGCAGGACTATCACAGTCCAGTATTTGCTGGCGATGTTCTGCAAGCATAGGGACGCTAAATCATATGCTTTATGAGTGCTCATCTATAAGACATTTCTGGTCAGCTGTTTGGGAATATATACAAGATATACTTCAAATTGATATCCCTATATCAATTCAAATAGTTTTCTTTAGATCCCTATGCTTGAGAGGAAAACTCAAATTATGATGGATCATTGCTAGACATTTTGGTGTCTATTGCTGTTCAGCATGTTTTGCGCTGCTGGAAAGATGCATCTGACCTTAATGTCATCTTTTGGTGGCACTCTGTCAGATTCGTAAATTTGAAGGTGCTGCATCAATTTCATAAAATTGTATAGGGAAAGTGAAACATCTGGAGATCTCTTGATGAGTATCTATCAATATCTTGAACATGATTGCTGTGATTTCTATTGTGCAACCTCTGTTTTTTGGGGGGGAGGGGGGATATAGTTTGGACTTTTTAGTGTTAAAGACTATCTGTTAAATGAAAATCTTTAAATGCATTCTTGAAAAAAAAAAATAAGGGATCACAATTTAGAAATCTGAAGACAATAATTAAACTGGGAACCCCAAAAGCCAAACTTGGAATGTACAACACTGGAGAGATAAAACTATAAATGAATTTCCTCTTGTACTAAACAAAATGCAAAATGTTAGCGATGCACATTTCCCAGAGCTGACATATTCCAGTTAATAAATTCAAAATAAAAGTTTTTTTCTAATATTTAGTCTCAATTCAATTCTATGTCTCTGTTTTAGCTTTAGAAAATTCTGTCCATTATTAAATTCCACCATATGCCCCTTGACTTTATTCTCTCTGATTAAAAAACAGACTTACTCCCCCTCGTGCACTTTATGATAAATTCCAACTTACAAGATGAATTAGTTGCAACAGCTCGGAAACAGGCTATAATTTCCCCTAAGCCTTTCCTAGACTCATCAATCTGAGGAAACTTCCACCCAGACTCTAATTTTACCTCTCTCTCAAAAGTAACAGAGAAATGCATTGCTCTTCAATTAAATTATTTCCTAGAAGTTGGTATGTTATACTCTTACCAATCAAGATTCCATATTGCTCACAGTACAGAAACTACTATCACAGCACTCATAAATGACCTTCAGAGCCATCTAGATTCTGGTTAGATTACCACAATAGTATCAATTAACCTATCCGCAGCTTTCGATCTAGTTAATCATCAACTTCTTATTTCATGCCTGATTGATTTTGGAATAAAATACAAGGTTCTCCAGTTTTATTTATTTATTTATTTATCTATTTATCTATTTCTTCTATACCGCCCCTTCCAGAGATCAAGGGCGGTTTACATGGAACAGTTAACAATTTTGTATACTTCGGTATACTTTACATAGAACGGTATTTGTAACTATGTACAGGTAACATTACATGGAACAGTTTCAAAACTATTTACATGGAACTATTTACATAGGACAATAGACATTAGACAATAGACACCATTTTGCACAGGACAATAGACATTAAACATATATTTCAATTGAACATGTGCGAGTTTTGGGTTTCCAGTGATTTAACGCCTTAAATGATTGTACATTCCAGGTTATTTTCAACTCCAGCTTCTCTGATTATTATCCCCTTTCTTCTGGAGTCCCACAGGACTCATTTCTTTCACCTACTGACAATATTCAGTTAGAGGCCTTGACAAATTTTCTTTGGATTTAAGAGCCAGATCAAAAACTTAGGAGACAGTGACTGAGACCTCCATGCCCCCCCCCCCCCTATTGTCTCCACTGAATTTGAGCAGGGAACTGTGTGTGTATGGGGAGGGGGCAAGACAATTTCTTCTGAAGTCTACTGCAACTCTTTTTGAACCCAGTTTCCCATTCCCTGTCCAAGGGGGAAAAAAAGTTTAATAAAACAGTCCCTTAATGCACTCCTGCAGGCCGGTGACAAAAATATATAGCCAGCAACCTCTTCCCCTCCTACTCTCGTGAACCCTCTCTTTCCCCCCCCCCCCCCAAATTTGTCACACATTTTTCCTCTCTCCTCAGTCTGTCATTATCCAGTCTCTTTTAGCCCTTTCCACCCATTCACTATCCCCTCCCTAATCCCACTATCCCCTTAAATCGACTACCCCCCATTCCCTTGTCTGACATACTGACTCAGGTAATCTGTTCCAGGTATATGGTGCAGCAAGATAGAACAAATGAAGTCTGGAGTTGGCAGTGGAAGAGAAAGGCACAGATAAAAAGGATTTGCCTGATGATTTGAGTTCCCAAGGAGGGGTATAGGGAGAGATAGGAGACATTTGAATTAGATTTATATTATTTCAGAAGACTGAATAAGAAAGGTATGTTATATACTTCGAGAGCTATATAAAGCAGAGCACCAGTTATAATGTAGTGAAGGAGCAGCAAGCACAATACTGGGCAGAATGATGGCAGGACCGATTATAAATAACAGACTGGAGTAGAAGGTGTGTGGAATAGTAAGATCACATTTCCACAATCCCTCCTTTCCTGAGCTTTTTCATTTGGTTTCTATCTCCAAAGTCAGTTAGTATTACCATTAATCTTGTGTCCCTTCTCATGTTACATTTACGTTTTGCCATTTTTGGAGAGCATAAGGAATAAAAGGTGTGCATAAGGAATAAAAGGGGCTTCACAAGCGGAGCCAATCAGGTGCGGGCATCAGGCATGTGCTCCGGAGCGCGTGGCCTGCACGGAGCACATGCGAACGGGCGGCCAACAGGCAGGAGGTGCACCGGCGACATTGCGGTCTTCGGCGCTAAGGCCTCTGTGCGGTGGAGGCCTCCGGGAGAGCAGCGTGATCGGGACGGTTCTTCGGAGTCGGCTGGGCGCTGCGGTATAGTCTACAGGCGAGTAGGTCTGGACGGTGCATAAGGACAGCATATTAAAATAAAACAGTGATACCGATAGCGGGGGGTGGTGGGGGGGGGGGGGAAGATAGGATCCCCGGTGGGGACGGATATATATATAAAAAAAAAATAAACTTGAAGGACGGGGTCTGGTTTTGGGGGAGAGGTAAGGAGGGAGACAGATTATCCCCACTGTTGGCTGCTAAGTTTTTTCGGCTGCGGGAGGGGTGGTGAGGATAGGAGATGGGGCCAAAACGAGCTGCAGCGAATCCGGTGGCTCGAAGGGCAGCTTCTGTAGGGGGAGGACTAGAGGGCAGCGTGATAGGGGGGCTCCTACCAGGGGTAGAGTGAGACAGAGGGGCATTGGGGCAGGGCAAGATCCAGGGGCAGCGCAGGGCTCTTCAAGGGGTTCCTCCCTGTCTCCAAGGGTAGGGAGGGTAGCTGGAAGAGGGCGTACGCCTAGGCCCCGGGGGGCACGGACTCTGGGGGGATTAGTTGGGTCTGTAGGAATGTCACCCGAGCCGGACACTGCCGGGATGGGACGCAGGGACGAGGTGGCCGTAGGTAACTCGGGGGAGAGGGGTCATAATTTTGGGAATCTCGAGGGGGGTGGGGGATTAGGTGCTTTTGGGCCTTGGGACTGGAGCAGCCTATGGGCCGGCTCCTTGCGAGGCGGCAGCGGGGGTAGAGAATTTCACAGGGGGTCTGTGTCGTCGCCGGGTGGTTTGGGGCATCAAGGGCAGCAGACCTCTTGGGATAGGTGGCATGCGGGCGGGCAGGGTTCATCGGGGATGGATTGGGTGGGGGCATGGCAGCCTTCTTGGCCCTCGGTTTTCTCCCCGCCGTGTCCCCCCTTTTTATCTCCACAGGTGCCTTTTCTTGCGGCTCTGCGGGGAGTGCTGCCTTCTGAGGATTCAATGCGAGCGAGGAGTATGGCGTCCGGAAGCGGTGTGGCGGAAGCAGTCTTGGACGTGGCGGAACGGGAGCAGGATCCACGTGCTCAGCAGCGGGTGGTGGACCCTCGCGACGAGATGCCTGTTGTGTCCGGTGGTGCAGCGGCTGGAGGATCGGCGGGTGAGTCACCGGGGCAGGGCCTTGGTGGGAGTGGGGGGGGGGAGGTCCCAGGGTGAGCGATCTGGGAAGGCGCGTAAGAAGAGGAAGCATGCTTGTCGGCGGAGGCATAGCTCTGACTCCTCATCCTCTTCCTCTTCTGAAAGTTCTGATTCCTCTTCGGACATGTCGCGGAGAACGGCAGCGGCAGGAGACGGGGGGGCTTCTGGGTTGGGGGGCGTAGGTTCGGCTTCTTTGGCGGCGGTGGCCGAATTATGGGAAGGTGTCCCAAAAAAGTTGCGGCGGAAGATATTAAAGCGCAAGTACATTGACATTTTTCGCCTGCTCGAAGGGCGGAAGCGCTTCGGGGATAGCAAGAAGAAACAGAGGGAAGATGAGAAGGCTGGGTGGGTTCGTTCTGTATCGCGCAACGTCGTTAATTGGGTCCGTTCGTTCTTGAGATTGGTGAGTGTGTGGGGTCATCATTTTCCGGAGCAGTATGGCAGTTTGCTGTCGTATGCTGACGCTATCTTGGGAGCTTCTCAAGCGCACGACGGCTGGTCGTGGCTTAATTATGACGAGAGGTTTCGGGACAAAATGGAAGAAAATAAGCTTTTAACTTGGGGGACACAAGATATCAATCTGTGGTTGACACAGATGTCGGTTAAGGCTGGAGCGGGAGTGCAGGGGGAGTTAAGTTGGGGCAGGGGGTTGCGGGGGGAGCGAGTCGTTCCTTTCGTGGAGCGCCCCCCGTGGGGCAGCCGAAGTCGGTTCTTGGAGCGGGAACCGACCTGTGTTGGAGATATAATAGGGCCACTTGTCCCTTCCCGGACTGTAAGTTCCGACACGCATGCTCAGTTTGCAGTGGGCCCCATTCTGCAACAAAATGTGTTAAGAAAGGAGCTGTGCCGCCCTCGGTTCCGGGAGCCAAGTGAGGGGGCGCTTAGGGAATTAGCACCTTCCCCGATTCGGGTACAAGTGCTATGTAGCTGGCTGCTTCGGTATCCGAAGAAAAAAGATAGTTTGACGTTACAATTCGGTTTTAAGTGTGGTTTTGTTATTCCCCGGCAAGGCGAAGTGGTCACTGGATCGGTTAGGAATTCCACGAGTATTCGTCGCTGGGCGGCGGTAGCGCGTGAGAAGTGGGCAGGTGAATTGAGCTTGGGGAGAATAGCTGGGCCTTTCAGCAGCCCGCCTTTTCCGAATTTTGTCATCTCCCCTTTAGGTGTTATTCCCAAGAAGGAGCCGGGCAAATTTCATCTTATACACAACTTGTCTTCGCCGCTCGGAACGTCCGTTAACGATGCTATCCCACGCGAGCTATGCAGGGTGAGGTATGCCTCTTTCGATAAGGCGGTTGAGTTGGTATCGAAGGCCGGTTGCGGGGCACTGATGGCGAAGGTGGATATAGAGTCGGCCTTTCGCTTGCTGCCAGTCCATCCGTCGGCTTTTCGGTTGCTGGGTTTTCAGTTTGAGGGTGCCTTTTACTTTGACAAGTGTATGTCGATGGGTTGTGCGATATCCTGCGCCTATTTTGAGATGCTTAGTAGCTTCCTCCATTGGATGGTGGTGCAAAGGGTGGGTGTCTCCGAGGTAGTGCATTATCTCGACGATTTCCTATTTGTCGGCAGGGCTGAGTCGGACACCTGCGGGGACTTGTTGAAAGGTTTCATGGCAATGGCCGGGGAGTTGGGGGTTCCATTCACTGAGGATAAGACGGTGGGTACAACCACGCAGCTGAGTTTCCTAGGTGTGAACTGGATTCGCAGTGCATGGTGGCACGGTTGCCCCAGGACAAGGTCATGAAGCTCAGGATCCTAGTAGCCAATATATCGGCCTCGAATAAAGTGACATTAAAGGAGCTGCAATCTCTGTTAGGGTCTCTTAACTTTGCCTGTAAAGTCATTCCTATGGGGCGAGTGTTCAGTAGGCGCTTGGCGGTGGCGACGACCGGGGTAAAAAGGCCACATCATCGCATTCGGGTGTCTCGGGTTATGCGAGAGGCTCTGCAGGTCTGGGATACATTTTTAAGGGACTTTAACGGGATGTCCGTGCTGCACGAGGCGGAGATCTCCAGCGGCGACCTGCAATTGTACACCGATGCGGCGGGAGGAGTTGGGTTGGGGATCTATTTCGCGGGAGCTTGGTGTGCTGACAGATGGCCGCAGGCTTGGGCTGACGCTGGTTTGCTGAGCAACATTACTTTCCTGGAGCTTTTTCCAATATTGGTCGTGTTGGAGTTGTGGCCGGATAGGCTGGCGAACCGTAGGGTTTGTTGGTGGTGCGATAACGAGGTGGTTGTCAATGTCGTCAATCGTTATTCTCCTCACTGTAGTCGGGTGGCTTCGCTTATGCGTCGGGTGGTATTGGCATGTATGCGTTTGAATATTGACTTAAAAGCGCGGCATATTCCAGGGCAAGTTAACGAAATAGCTGATGCTCTTTCCCGTTTACAGATGGAGCGTTTCCGGAAGTTGGCGCCGGAGGCGGACGAGGTGTGGTTTGTGGTCCCCTTGAACTTGTGGAGCTCTGGCCTGCAGCAATAAGGCACCTATTGAAGAGCTCCATGGCAGCTCACACCTGGGAAGCTTATCAACGGGGTTGCGCACGAGTGCAGCAATTTTTGCGTGAGAGGGGCTGGCATGGGGGGAGGGTGCCTGACATGTTGCTTGGGCAATATGTAGCGTGGGCGAAGGAGCACGGGGTCACGAGGTTGGCTGTGCGTGGTCATTCGCGGGGTTTGGATTTTTTGCCCGGGCAGTTGGGTGGGAGTTCGGGGGTAGAGGCTTGCTAGCTCGGCGGTTGCTCACGGGGTGGGAGCGGTCTCAGCCTGCCACGCGGGATCGCAGACGGCCGATAACACACGAGTTACTTGAGAGGGTGTGCCGGGAGCTGACGCGTGTGGCGAGTGCCCCCTATGAGTACGTGCTTTTCCGGGCGGTGTTCTGTTTGGCCTTTTTCGGGGCCTTCAGAGTCAGTGAGTTGGCCGAGGCTTCGGGTAAATTAGATAGTGGCAATAGTTTGCGTCGGCAGCATGTATGGATTGAGAACGAGAGCATGCGGGTTTTGTTGGCTAAGTCCAAAACGGACCAAAAGGGTAAGGGGTTATGGGTGGTCCTTCGCGGGACGGGCGGGCTGACATGCCCTCTCACTGCCATGCGCGAGTACTTGGCCATTCGTCCGGCACGTTTAGGGGGTCTGTTTGTGCACGTGGATGCCTCCCTGCTGACGCATTTCCAGATCACGGCAGTTTTGCGCTTGGTTTTGCGGCGGCTCGGGGAGGACCCTCGTCTTTTTTTGTCGCATTCTTTCCGGATCAGGGTGGCTACCAGTGCGGCGGTGGCGGGCTTGTCGAGCGAGCTGATACGGAGCATTGGCAGGTGGCGCTCGAGGGCTTTCGAGGGCTATGTCAGACTGTGAATATTCGGGGGGGGGGTGGGGGGTTTGCTAATACTGTGTTTTTTCTCTTGCAGATGGGGGTATGCATGTGCGGGGCTGCTGGATGTTGGGGCACTCCTTCGTCTATTGGGCTGGCCAGCGGGCGGCGCAGCGACCTTGTGGTACGAACCTGAGTCTGGATCCTGTGGTGGTGGCGGTGTCATGGCTGGGCGAGCGGGGGCTGCGGTGGTCGCAGCTGATGCCTTTGCTCCGTCACCATGGACGCATAAGGGGACAGCCAACGATTTTATTGGTGCACTTGGGGGGTAATGATCTGGCAGCTTGGACTTGTAAGCAGCTGATCAGGACAGCCAAGAAAGGCTTTTCGGTCTTGTTTCAAATGTTTCAAGGTGTTTTGTTAATGTGGTCAGACATCATACCGAGGCCAGCGTGCTGGGCTCAGTGGCGCTGGTCTCGTGGCTTGACCAAGATCAATAGGCAGATAGGGAGGTGGGTCTGCGCTCAAGGTGGCTTGCAGGTTCAGCATCCCTGGGTTGAGGTGGCCTGCTCCGGATTGTACAGGGATGACGGGGTGCACTTATCTCCAGTGGGAATGGATTTGCTCCTGAATGATTGACAGGAGGCACTGGAGAAGGTGGTTCAAGAAAGGCCACACTGGTCGCAGCTTGGGGCTTTTGGGGGGCGGCACAGGTAGATTTCATCCCCTGCGTCGGTGGCGGGATCCCGGAGGTCCGCGGTCCGGAGCCTTTGGCAAATTGGGGAGGGGGCGGGTGCCCTCGACCCAGACGACCCCTGGAAGACTTTTGCTAGTAGCATGGCGAAGTCGGATAGGGGTGGCAGAACTCGGCCATTGGTGGGACCATGGCTTGAGCGGAGGCGTGGCCGCCTTGCTAGTTGCATGGCTGGTGGTACATAAATCCGCGGGGGGGAGTTGGGGCAATATATTTGTTAATGTTAATGATGTTGATTGAAATAAAGCTGCAACCAGTTGTCACCAAAAAATTGATGTCTGTGCTGTTAATTGATACTGGAAGGGGTGGGGGGGGGGGTAGAATAAGGGCGGATGGGGGGGTAAAGAGAGAGGGGACGCCGGGTCCAGCTACCCGGTTAGTATCAGGGTGCGGGCAGGGTCCCGGAGCCCGCCCGTAACCGGGTGCGCGGCCCGGCGCGGGACCCTGCTCGTCGGGGAACAAGGGAGGCGCGCGCTGCGTCAATACGCTGGGGCGCATCATTTGAACTGATTGGCTCCGCTCGGGGCTTCACGAGCGGAGCCAATCAGGCATGTGCTCCAGAGCGCGTGGCCTGCACGGAGCACATGCGAACGGGCGGCCAACAGGCAGCCCACCCGCCCACCCACTTATGACGGGTAGGGCGGACGTTAGTTGGGGTGTCGCAGCCGGGTGGGGGGGGGGGGTTTGGACAGGCGGGATCCCGGAGGTCCGGGGTCCGGAGCCTTTGGCGAATTGGGGAGGGGGCGGGGTGCCCTCGACCCGGACGACCCCTGGAAGACTTTTGCTAGTAGCATGGCGAAGTCGGATAGGGGTGGCAGAACTCGGCCGTTGGTGGGACCACGGCTTGAGCGGAGGCGTGGCCGCCTTGCTAGTTGCATGGCTGGTGGTACATAAATCCGCGGGGGGAGTTGGGGCAATATATTTGTTAATGTTAATGATGTTGATTGAAATAAAGCTGCGACCAGTTGTCACCAAAAAATTGATGTCTGTGCTGTTAATTGATACTGGAAGGGGTGGGGGTGGGGGGTAGAATAAGGGCGGATGGGGGGGTAAAGAGAGAGGGGATGCCGGGTCCGGCTACCCGGTTACTAGACAAAAATGGTCAGAGGCACAGTCCAAGAATAGGCAAAGATCAGGGCAGGCAGCATAGGTTCATTAATGAAAGACAGGCCAAAGTCAACCACCTAGAATCAAACAGACCAAGGCACTCAGAGCCACTATGAGAAATCTGATGATAGAGAATACTGGGCATTCCAGGGTATATAGATGTGTGAAGAACCAATTACTAGTTTCTCCTAAGACTCTTCCAGGGGCTCTTATTAGGAATTAATCAAGTGGTGCCAGCTCATAGGGCAGAGACAAGTGATAAAATAAAAGCAGCAGGAAGAGGCCTTGGCTCACTTCTTATTTAGGGCCTGGTTCATATAAAGTAAGTCTGACAGTTAGTATGCTGTAATGGGTACCTTTACACCTTTGTTTAGCCATATAACCAGGGGCAGCCCAAGGGGGGTGTGGGGCCCATGTGCGGAGACTCAGTGCGGGGCCTCATTTGCATAAGGGACCTCATTTACATAAATATTTGCATAATGTTAACATATACTAACTTTTAGCAAACATGCCTCTTAACTACTGTATGGATAAAGAAAGACTAAAAGATTTCTACATTACTATAAGCCAGTGCCAACCGCCAGGCACATTAAGAACTACTGCAAACACTGCCCAGTTAGAACCCATAGCAAACCCGCTGTATCATAACAGCACTACCAGGACTCACAAAGCACCAAACCCTACCTATCAAAAAGGCAACACTGCAAATATTAAACCAATACATTTCAGAAAATAACAATACATGACCTACTGGGGAATGAGAACAAGTGGCAATGTCAAATAGGAATTACATAAACAGAATACCTCAGCTCAGTTACACATGCAGAACATAGACCATCACCATACAAAGAACAAGAAATCACAATTTAGAAACAAGAAGACAATAATTAAACTGGGAGCCCCAAAAGCCAAACTTGGAATGTACAACACCACGGTAGAAATAAAACTATAAATTAATTTCCTCTTGTATTAAACAAAGAGCAGACGTTAATGATGCACATTTCCCACAGCTGACATATTCCAGTTAATAAATTCAAAATAAAGAGGTATTTTTCCACCTTTTGTGCATTTTTTTTAGTTGCAATTGCTCCAGCCACTTTCTTCTGGTTTCTTCATGTCTTCTGCTAACTCTCCATCGTCTGCTGTCCATTTGTCCTTTCTTCTCTCTTCTAGTTTTTTCCATTCTCTCTCTACATCTGCTTTAACATACTAATCTTTCTCCTTTTGCTCTTTCCTCTATCTCTTTCTTTATTCCTTTTTCATCCACTGAAATTTTACCCCTCAATTCTCAATCCCCACTTACTCTCCCAATACCCGGCCAATTGTAGTTCTTTCTTCCTTCCCACACAAAATATTTTTCCCCTCTTCATTTCATTCTCTGAGCACCATCCCATTCTAGTCCTCCTCAATATCAGCTCCCTTCTAGTTCCAGCCCCACCCAGCATTCGCTCCCTTCTAGTCCCCACATCAGCTCACTTCCAGTCCTAGCCTCCCATCAGCTCATTTCCAACCCTATCCTAGCCCCACCATCAGCCCATTTCCAGTCCCAGCTCCCCCATCAATTTCCAGTCCTATCCGAGCCCCTCCATCAGCTTATTTCCAATCCCAGCCACCCATCAGCCCATTTCTAGTCCTTTCCTAGCCCCACCATCAGCCCATTTCCAATCCTAGCTCCCCTCCACTCAGCCCATTTCCAGTCCAAGCCCCCCATGAGCCTATTTCTAGTCCTAGCCCCTCCATGAATCCATTTCAATCCAAGCCCCCCCAGCCCATTTCCAATCCTAGTCCCCCCCAACACCCATTTCCATTCCTAGCTCCCCCCCATTCAGCCCATTTCTAATCCAAGCCCCTCTATGAGACTATTTCCAGTCCTTGCCCCTCCATGAGTCCATTTCAATCCAAGCCCCCAGCACAACCCATTTCCAATCCTAGCCCCCACCAACAGCCCATACCCAGTCCTATCCTAGCCCCTCCATCATCCCATTTCCAGTTCTAGCTCCCCCCCAGTCAGCCCATTTCCAGTCCAAGCCCCCCTCCTCATCAGCTATTTCCAGTTCAAGCCTCCCCTCCATAGTCCATTTCCAGTCCTAGCTCTCTCCCCTCACAGCCCATTTCTATTCCAAGCTCACCTCCCTATCAGCTATTTGCAGCTCAAGCACCCCCCCCCCACTCAGCCCATTTCCAGTCCTAGCTCCTCCCCCCCTCCCGAAGAGCCCCACGGCTAGCTAAGAGGGAGCCGGAGAGGCCCTGGCTCACCTCTACAGCTGCCGAAGTAAAGTGTGTCTTTTTCCTTCACTTCGGCAGCTGTACTGAAGTTTAGAACGCTGCCGCGCTGAGGTCAAGGGGACTTCCTGTTTCCCGGTGCTCAGCACAGCAGCATTCTAAACTTCAGTACAGCTGCCGAAGTGAAGGGAAAAGACGCGCTTCACTTCGGCAGCTGTTAGAGGGAGCCGGGGCCTCTCCGTCTCCTTCTAAAGCCGCCCTGCCTGCTGGTCTTCAATGCAGGATGTTGTTGGTGCGGGGCACCCTGAAACGCGGGGCCCTGTGCAAACAACATTCTTGCTCAATGGACGGGCCGGCCCTGCATATAACAACCCAATTTTCAAGAATAATGTACATGGGTACTGTTATAGATGTTAATTTATACTGATGCTATCTAATAACTCCTTGTGGCTCAAATTTTTTCTCCTTCATTGTTGCTGTTGCTTTGATTTTTTGGTTCCTTAGCGCTGGCTATGTTTAATGTGCCCTTATTTCTGGCACTGAAATATGGTATCAGAAGATTTTGAACTTGTGCTGTTTTCCTGCCTATGACAGAGAGTTTCTAGAGTGCATTGAGCTGCAGAACTAGGAGTAAACAGCAGAGTTTGTAGCTATATGGGTCAGCCTAAAATTGCAGGTAATCTCCCTTAACACAGAAGCACAAATGTTTACAGCATCATGGCAGCTTCTAACCGCATTCAAATCCCAGAAGACAAGGAGTTTGAGGACTACTATCTAGCAATAGGCTTAGAAAAGCAGCCAGATGAAGTACAGGCAGCTATACTGAGAAGGATGATAGGGGCTGAATGCTGTTATGTCTTTAAGCACAATTTGAACCTCACAGAGGAACGATACCAAAGTTATCCTGGATGCATTAGAAGCCTTTTTCAAACCCACAAAAATTATAATATATGAAAGATGCATGTTTGGCCGCTACATACAAGAAGAAGGTGAATCCACTGATATCTTTATCACATATATATGAGAGAAAGCAGCAATATGTGCTTATGGCCCACTGAAAGATGAAACTATTCAGGATAAAATAGTTCTTGGCATTGCCAATAAGAGCACACTTCGCTGTCTCTTAAGAGAACGTGACCTAACTCTGAATACAGCCATTGAAACATATTGTACTGCACGACTCACAGACTTGCAGATGAGAATTATGGAACAGAACTGGCAGGCAATAGACAGGCATCATCAAGATGTGCATGGCTAGCAACAGCATAATAATCCACTTGCACTGTGGAAATACACATAAGCACTGTGGAAATACACATAAGGGAGCAAAAGAATGCTATCCAGCAAATGCGAAAACATGTCAGCTATGTGTGGCCCAAATCATTTTGCAAGGGTGTGCCTATGAAACAGGAAGCAGAATACAGCAAGTAAACTGCATAAACTGGAAGAGATATCAAAGAGTGCCTTGGTGCTGTCGCGGGAAAAGCTGCCAAGCCCTCCTCAGGTTTGTGTCTCGAGCGGAAGAAACAAAAAAACCTGGAAATATCTGTAAAGTAAATACAAAGTTGATTTCTCTATTGCAACAGGGTTGCACACAGCCAGTATGTTAATTGGTAAGGCATCTTTTGAGACTAGTTTGAACTTTCTAACTCAAAGTCAGATTTTTGGCTTTTCTGCATAGGCTTTGAGATTTCATACACTTAGAACTACACTAGGGGTTTCTAATTCACACAGCCAGTATGTTAAATGGTAAGGCATCTTTTGAGACTAGCTTGAACGTTCTAACTTAAAGTCAGATATCTGGCATTTCTGCATAGGCTTTGAGATTTCATACACTTAGAACTACACAAGGGGTTTCTAATTCACACAGCCAAATTCTGGTGATATTTGTGCACAATATTTTTGCTGTGAAGAAAAAAAGAGGAAAGGCAATACCATAGTAGTCGTTGATGCAAATGAGGCACAATTTGTTTTCCACAGAGATTGTGGTTGAGAGTGCCGTCTGAGTCTGAGACTACATTTGGTAAATATTCTCTGTGAAGCAGCAATTACACATAGAGGGTGAAGATAAGACATATCATTGGAGTTTTTACTTATATATTGACGTTAGTTATAATAGAGTATTTACATTGAATTTATCCAGGAAGGGTGTGGCTGGCAGGAGCAGAATCAGGGCAACTGTGTGTTGTCCATGCTGGTGAACAGGTCCATTGAGGTGACGCCCCAGAGATGGAACAGCTTGGAGGCTACTACTCGATCCAGGCACCACTCGTGTGGCTGGAGGACTCTGCTCAATGTGTCCGCTAGGGCAATGTCCTGGCTCGGGAGGTAAACCGCCATTAGGAGCATACCCTTGTGTGCCACATAAGCGCAGAGAGCTACTGCCTCCTGGCAGAGGGGGTATGACCCTGTTCCCCCTTGTTTGTTCATGTAGAGCATTGCAATCTGGTTGTTGGTCTGGATCAGTACTGGGAAGTTGCTGTAGCTGGTGGCGGAAGACTCAGAGAGCCAGGAATATTGCCCTGAGCTCCAGCAGGTTGATTTACAGCCGGGATTCCTCTGGAATCAGCAGTCTTGTGTCTGGAGGCCCTCTCAATGCATTCCCCAGCCCAGTAGGGAGGCATCCTCTGGTGGGTGGGTGCCTGGAAGGACATTCCAGCCTGAAAGTGACATGGGGTCTGCCACCATCTGTGGGAGTCTGCCAATTGATGGGTCACTTTGACTCTGTTCCTCAGGGGCGGCTCAAGGCAATCTGCTGCCTGAGGCGAAGTATGAAAAGGCGCCCCACCCCCCACCTTAGAGGGGGGGCGGGGCTTTTTCAGAAATCCAATCAGTAACGGAACCAAACCAAAAAGCCGATTAGATTATATGGAGGAAAATTGCGCAACTGAGAGAGTTGATAGATGTGCAGGGATTCTAGCATGAAATACAAGTCTCTGCCCAGTATTGATCAGGTACATCTTTTATAGACAACAAAGACTGAAGTACAGATGTCAAGGAAACAGAACAGAAGGGGCCCAGGGTATAAATTTCATCCTGATAACTTCTCAAGTCTGTTTCAGAAATATATTGTTAACCGCAAGGTTCCTATCTCTTGGGCCAACAGCCTTTCTGTCTTTGTTCCTACTGGCTAATTTGTGGAGTTTTTACCCCACCACCATGATCAAGCATAACTGCCCCAAACCGTTGGTCCAGTTTCATGTTCTTGTCTGTTCCTTATCTGCTGTAAGCCCCTTCTCAAACTTATCTCTTTCTTACGTTTGGCTGAGCAACACCCTTTTAACTTGTGGACATGCAGGCCATGTAGTCACAAGTGGATTACAGTTAGTGGGTTAAAAGTAACATTATTAATGGCATATTAACAAGTGAGACAAAGCAATCAGGTTTTTGATTAGTTTATCCCTCAAAATGTGTCATTAAGATTGTTGCTTAATCAAATCTCTCACCATTAGTAACACCTTTACTCTGTTTCTTTGCATTGTTTTGTAACCAAGTGAGAATAATAAAAGCAAAGAGGAGTTTTAAAATTAGATATAATGTTGATGGGATGGCAGTTCTGGAATTTTCTATCTACTCTAGCTTATCTATCAGTTAATGGGGTGGGCTTAATACTGTGGGTAAACTGTGTATTTCTTCACACACACTCTTAGAGAAGGAAAAGAGGAACAACCCTAAATTGTACAAGCAGGGCCGGCCCATCCATTCTGCAAAAATGTTGTTTGCACAGGGCCCCACGTTTCAGGGGGCCCCGCGCAAACAAAATTCTACATCTGCCGGTAAATTTAAAAAAACATAAACTTGCTGCCGCTGTCGCCGTGGCAGCAGCAGAATCAAGCGTCCCGTGGGACACCCCTGCCTGGCAGAGTCCTCCATGCAGCCTCAACTCCATAAGTGCTGGCTTTCAGAGCCACAAAGGAAAAGCCTGTGCTGAGGGAGCTGAGGCCGCATGGAGGACTCTGCTGGGCAGGGGGGGGGGGCTCACGGGACGCTTTATTCTGCTGCTGCCAATGGGAGGCGTGGCCTAGTAATGGGCTATGGGGGGGGGCTAGGACTGGAAATGGGCTATGGGAGGGGGGCTAGGACTGGAAATGGATGGGGGAGCTAGGACTGGAAATGGGCTGATGATGTGGCTGGGATAGGATTGGAAATGGGCTGATGCGGGGACTAGAAGGGAGAGGATGCTGGGTGGGGCTGGAACTAGAAGGGAGCTGATGTTGGGGGAGGATTAGAATGGGATTGAGCTGGGAGAGTGAAATGGACAGGGAAAAATAGTTTTGTGTGGGAGGCAAGACAAATCTACAATTGGCCGGATATTGGGAGAATAAGTGGGGATTGAGGATGGAGGGGTAAAATTTGAGTGGATGAAATAGGAATGAGGAAAGAGCAAAAGGAGAAAGATTAGCATGTTAAAGCAGATGTAGAGAGAGAATGGAAAAAAACTAGAAGAGAGAAGAAAGGACAAATGGACAGCAGACGATGGAGAGTTAGCAGAAGACACGAAGAAACCAGAAGAAAGTGGCTGGAGCAATTGCAACTGAAAAAAAAATGAACAAAAGGTAGAAAAATATCTCTTTATTTTGAATTTATTAACTGGAATATGTCAGCTCTGGGAAATGTGCATCATTAACGTCTGCGCTTTGTTTAGTACAAGAGGAAATTAATTTATAGTTTTATTTCTACAGTGTTGTTGTACATTTCAAGTTTGGCTTTTGGAGTTCCCAGTTTAATTACCGTCTTCCTGTTTCTAAATTGTGATTCCTTGTTTGGTGATGGTCTATGTTCTGCATATGTAACTGAGCTGAGGTATTCTGTTTATGTAATTCCTATTTGACATTGCCACTTGTTCTCTTTCCCCAGTAGGTCATGTATTGTTATTCTCTGAAATGTATTGGTTTAATATTTGCAGTGTTGTCTTTTGATAGGTAATGGTGCTTTGTGAGTCCTGGTAGTGCTGCTACGATACGGCGGGTTTGCTATGGGTTCTAAATGGGCAGTGTTTGTAGTAGTTCCTAATGTGCCTGGTGGTTGGCACTGGATTATAGTAATGTAGAAATCTTTTAGTCTTTCTTTATCCATACACTCAATAAGAGGCATGTTTACTAAAAGTTAGCGTATGGTAACATTATGAAAATATCTATGTAAATGAGGTCCCTTATGCAAATGAGGCCCCACACCCAGTCTCCGCACATGGCCCCGCATCCCCCTTGGGCCACCCCTGCGTACAAGTTTCACCAGAGTTCAACTGGAGCAGAGGAAAGAAGGGGGTCTTGGTGGAAATCTCCATTGCAAGCACAAACAAAAATATATCTGTGGTTCGCCATATGTCCTCTGCACAGGCTCCCCTTTTAGAAAAATCCAGAGTTGCTAAAGCCCAGGCTCCTGTCCAGTGGTTCCCCTTCAGTGCTATGTAAGCAAAAGGATAAAAATCGTTTGTGAATCTCAGACTGAATAATATGGTATAACCTTGTCAGCTGGACTATGGGGCAACATGTCAATGTCATGTGCCTGAAAGACAAAATGAAGATGGCACCAAGGCACCCCTGCAGCTGAGTGGCAGCAAACTGAAACTATATTCAGAGGAGCTCATGCCATCCTTGGGGACTTTTTCACATGCAATGCAGTACAGATGTACATATTCATAAGCCTGAATTTAAGATAGTGAAAACAAATCAGAAACCATTGCTGTCTGGCTCAACATGTTAGCACCTTAGGCTGATTCGATTCACCATTCTTGCAGAGCTGCACCATACAGAACATCAGTACACCAGACTGTTGTCAAGACAACAGCTGGTTAGTGCCTATGATGATGTCTTTCATGGCCCCGTGGAGTCTGTTCTGAGAGAGGTTCATGAACTCAATCTTAGTACAGTGTGCACCATGCAATGTTGCAGTTGCCACAAAGCCAGAGGTGAAATTCCAGCTAGAAAAGCACATAGCTAATGGTCATATTACACCCGTGACCGAACCTACTAATTGGATCCGTAATATGGCCATAGAAAAAAAAAGCCTGAGAAGCTAAGAATTTGTATTAATCCAAAGTTTCTAAACCTTGCACTGAAGAGATCACAAAGATGTCTTATACAAACTTCCCAAAGCTTGCTTATTTATACTTGTTGATGCCCATGATGCATTCATGTGATGTAAGGTAGTTGAGAAAAGCAGTCTGATGACCACATTCTGGACCCCCTGGGGCAGGAAAAGATGTCTTAGACTACTATTTGGAGTTTGGAGTCTGTGTAGCACCACAGGTTTATTAGCAGAAGTAGAATGAACTTTTGGCTGGTCTCAGTGGAATTGAATCAATATCAAATGCACAGGGCCGGCCCCAGAGTTGGTTCAAGGCTTTGGCACCCTAGGCAAAACTTAAGCCTTATACCCCCTCCCCCCAACTATCAGGATCTATTGTTTAGCTTTGAATAGTCTGCTCTTTGCTATCCCCCAGAAGCTTCCACCCTAGGTGGCCACCTAGTTTGCTGGCCCCGATGGGATGACATTCTCATCATTGGTTACAGTGACTCTGATGGAGAGGCAGAGGATGATCATGATATCATGTTTTTAGCCCTAATTGATTGCTGTAGGTAGGTGAATTGTAATTTCTTCACACTGAACCGTAACTTCATGGTGAAGGAGGTCCACTTCCATGGACATATCCTGTTTTCACAGGGCCTGAAAGCAGACCCAGATAAGATTAAAGTCATACAGGATATGCCATACTCTGAAGATGTAAAATCAATACAGCGCTATGTGAGCCCTTGAGAAGACTTCTGGATAAGGATATAATTTGGCACTGACTTCCAAAGTATGATCAGGCAGTACAGAAAATAAAGAACTTGGTCACAGATAGCACTGTGTTGCAGTGCTGTGATATTACCAAGCCAGTTGAGGTACAGAGTGACTCTAGCAAATAATGCGCTTGGATGCTGCTGAATGCAAGAGATCAACCAGTGGCTTTTTCATCCAAGGCATATACCCCAGATAAGCAAAATAATTCACATATTGAAAGAAATGTCTTGGCATTGTGTTTCCCTGCCAGTACATTCATCATTACCTCTATGGCCGAGACATAATTACAACAGAAAATGACCACAAGTCACTGACAGCAATTGTCAAAAAGCCCCAATTGTGTGCACCCAAGCAATTTCGGAGCATGTTGCTAACACTGCATCATTACAACTTCAATGTTGTTTATAAACTGGACCCTGAGATGTTTATTAGTGGTGCACTCAGCAGAGTCACTGCTGATGACCGTCAACAGTCCAGCACCAGTACTGAACACCTCAAGGTTTGTTGGATGCAACAAGAGAAGACTAACATTGCACAAATTAACCAGGCAGATTATCTGAATGTCAGAGACTGGAGGCTGCAATAGATTATACAGCACATTGCAATAAGAGATGAGATTTTGCAAGTACTGAAGTCTGTAGTCATGATTGGATGGCCAGACTTGAAGGAGGAAACACCAGTTGAAATTAGAGAATACTGCTAAACATTTAACCATATTCACTATCAACAGGAACACTTTCCCAGAAAAGTTAAATAACTCCATGATAACAATCTGCCAAGGTCTCACTGGGATGTCCTATTACATCATTTCCTTCTGCTGCTCACATTCATAGAGAATATGCCTAGAAATTTAATCACCTAGACATTGTATATAATAGGTGATATATCAAATAAAGTTAACTGTAACTATACAAATATTTAACAGGAGGAAGCTGGGGGCTGGTGTCCTCGAGCAGCCCCAAAGCAGGAGGAGCCAGAGTATCAGCACTCTCCTATGGCAGTGGTCCAAGTCTGAACTTAGAAGTGAGGGCTGGGTGCCTCAGGAGGGTCAAGCAGGGCCGTATAAAGGGCTGTGCAAGTGGTGCAGCCGCACAGGGCACAAGCAAAGAAGGGGGCGCTGATATCATCACTGTGCTTCCAGGAAGCTCAAAAAGCTTGAGTTACTTAATATGACTGGGTGGAAGGGGACACCAGATTTGTTAGTCACACAGGGCACATTTCTAACTTGGAATAGTCCTAGGGACAAAAGTAGGAGGATGAGGCATCAGAGAAGAGCAGTTCTCTAATGCCTCATCCGCCTACAGTTGCTGTATCAGAAGTAAAGGAGCTGTGGCAAAGCCAGCCACAGTAATAACTAGAACTATGATAGCAGTATTCTGGCTGCTGCAGAAGGAGAAGGAAGACAGCAGCAGGAAGAGCCATGTCTAGGTGACAAGAGAGCAGCAGACAGCCACAGGGCCAGCAGTTGCAGAAGAAGAAAGAACCGCACAGTAGGAAGCAATGTTGCAGACACAATACAGGCTGGAACAGTTGCAGCAGAACAATGGAAGAACAAGGAGGAAGGAGAAGCACTAGGCTGATCTAGGGGAAGTTTGTCAATGAAGAGGAGTCCTAGCAGGAAAGAGGAGAAAAGGACTGAAAGTGGACCCTTCAGCCCTACAACCAGCTAGGACAGGAAGAAGGTTCTGCCTCCACATCCCCTGGAGCACTGCTGCAGGAGGAAGAGCCCCACCCCCAACAGCACAGCAGCGAAATACAGCCCCCCAACCCTCCTCAGAGGAGAAGGGGTACTTCAGCACCCAATAAGGAAGAAGAGAGCAACACATAGAGCCCTGTGCTTGCTACAGAAGAAAACAAGGCACACATGGCTCTTCATGAGCTGGAAGAATGGTCTAATGCTTGGCAGTTAAGATTTAATGTGAAGAAGTGCAGTGTCATGCACTTGGGAAGCAGAAATCCAAGGGAATTGTATGTGATAGGGGGCGAGAGGTTGGTGTGTTCAGACCAAGATAAAGGACCTTGGAGTGATTGTTTCTGAGCATCTCAAGGTGGCGAAACAGTGTGACAAGGCGATGGCAAAACCCTGAAGGATGCTGAGTTGCATACAGAGAGGCATTACCAGCAGAAAGGAAGAGGTACTGATGCCACTATACAAGTCTCTGGTGAGGCTTCACTTGGAATACTGTGTTCAGTTTTGGAGACCATATCTTATAAAGATATAAAAAGACTGGAAACAGTTCAGAGGAAGGTGACCAAAATGATTTGGAGCCTGCATCTGAAGACGTATGAGAAGAGACTTGAAGACCTAAATATGTACACTCTGGAGGAGAGGAGGGACAGGGGAGATATGAATCTGACCTTTAAATACTTAAAAAGTATTAATGGACAAACAAACCTCTTCCAAAGCTGGGGAAGCTGTAAAACTAGAGGGCATAACATGAAGCTGCAAGGGGGTAAACTGAAAGGCAGTGTCAGGAAATACTTTTTCACTGAAAGGGTGGTGGATGCTTGGAATGCCCTCCCGATGGAAGTGGTGGGGCAAACACAGTGACAGAATTCAAAATGGCATGGGACAGACATAGTGGATCCCTTTATAGCAACAAGATAAAATCAAAATAAACATAACTATCTCTTATATCTCAACAAATAGGGATGCCCTTCACGGTACGGTGGGTACACCCCTAAACAAAGGCATGGAGAGGAGCGACCTGCATGGAGTGTCAGGTGCACCTACTCTTGCTGTGTTGCTGGGCAGACTAGATGGACCATACTGGTCTTTATCTGCCATCATATACTATGTTACTATATGCAGAAGATAGAAAGCCCCTGAAGAAGATCTTATAAAAAATGGTAAGAACTCATAAAGGAGATGAGTCAAAACAGAAAAGAAAAAAAGATATGCAGCCTATGTTTATGTTTATGTTTATGCAATTTCTTGATATACCACCCAGGCTGAAGGGCATCAGAACGGTTTACAATCACTATAAGCAGGTACTGGATACATGTTGGAGAAAAGGCTGAGAAGCAGCAAAGCCTGGGAACATAAGAACTGCCATACTGGGTCAGACCAAGGTCCATCAAGCCCAGTATCCTGTTTCCAACAGTGGCCATTCTAGGTCACAAGTACCTAGCAGTTTCCTTAAAAGACACAGGTTCCTCAATGCTTGTAATGGGGTAAGCAGTGATATCCCAGAGTCCAGTTTGAAGAGAGAGGCAAGCTATGGGGAGACCCTGGAAAGAGCTGCACAGTGATCAGAATTCAGCATGAGATAAGACCCTAGATGGAGCTGTGAGAAGTGCTACAGACTGCAGGTACCCAGCCCAGAGGGGCAAAAATAAAAGCCAGAGAGACCCAGAAGAAACTGGAAGACATCAACAAAAGGAGAGACAGACCCCAGAGTGAGTTTCTGAGCAGAATCTACAAGATAGACTGACAGAGGAGCAGAAAGGGAGCTAAAAGGAGAGGCCATCCCTGATAGATCAAAAGAAACAGCTGCTGTGATAAAGCCACTGGAAGCCAACGGTTTACAGTGCTGCAGAATGACTGAAAGAATCTCTGGTGCAGAGAGAACCACAGAAAGAACTTCAGACTTTGTCTACTAGGGCTATAAAAGACAGTCTGTAATGTCAGTTAGAAAGCTTTATGTTTGTTTTATTTCCAGCTTAATGAGCATACAGTAGTGGAGGAGTAGCCTAGTGATTAGAGCACTGGCTTGGTAACCAAGAGGCCAGGCTTTGATTCCCACTAGCACTCCTTGTGGCTTTGGGCAAGTCATTTAACCCTCCATTGCTTTGGAAGAAAGACCTGGCAATCTACTTCCAGTCACACTGCTAAGAAAAACCCAGGAGCTGCTGGGTCACTAGGAGTCATCATTGACTTGAAGACATGCATTGCATTGTTAATACAGTAAAGCAAGCATACTTAGTGTGAAGGCTCAGAAAGGTTTTCTGTTGATTTTGTAGATAGTGTTATGTGCATCGATGGACAAGAGGACATTTTA
The DNA here is from genome assembly GCA_033557465.1 of Ichthyophis bannanicus. NCBI lineage: Eukaryota > Metazoa > Chordata > Amphibia > Gymnophiona > Ichthyophiidae > Ichthyophis > Ichthyophis bannanicus. The sequence continues at coordinate 1,111,366,548 of CM066033.1, read as the reverse complement.
ACTCACAATGTGGCAGTAGAGCCTTTTGTCATGGGACCCTGAGATGTATCCTTGTCCTCAGCTGTTGTTTTATCTGTCTTGACTAGATTGTAACTCTGATGAGCAGGGACAGTCTTGTACATGTGACTGTACAGCACTGTGTACGCCTTGTAGCACTATATAAATGATCAGTAGTAGTAGTAGATCTTCAGACTAAGATCTGCTCTTCACCTGTAGACAACTCAAGGTGCTCCTCAGTAAGACCTAACCATACACTGACCAGGGGTGGTTCTATAATGAAGCGAAGTGAGGCAGCTGCCTCAGGCAACAAAGTTTTGAGGGCGGAAAAAAATGCTCCCAAAACAGCCGCCTCACTTCGCCTTCAAAAGTTAAAAACCCCAAAAAACAAAAATCCCAAGTGCACAAGTTGCTATTGCTGCCGAGTCCACTTCTCGGCTGCGGCAAACTCAGCCTCTCCTTTTCCTTGCAACTGTGGCTCCCTGCCTCTTAGAGAACCACGGCTGTGCTGATGATCTTCAATTAAAATGAAAGCCGAAATTGGTGCGGAGCCTTTCCTGCCTCCGTGAAGGACTCTGTGCAGCTTTGTCCCGCCGGGGACGGGACAAAGCTGCACGGAGATCTTCACATGGGCGGGAAAGGCTCCGCACCAATTTTGGCTTTCATTTTAATTGCAGGTCACCAGGACAGCCGCGGTTCTAGTGTTCACTCCCGCATTACATGCTGGTAAGAACTTATAGCTCACAGTCGCTCTTCTTCCTTACACAGAGGCAGCACAGGAGACTTGCTTTGCTGTGCAGGCTTCTATCAGCTCTTAAGTCTGTGTGCAGTCTCCTAGATGTCTGGGTGCTCTCTCTCTCTCTGACTCAAGTCTGTCTCAGCATTACAGTGGTCACTTCTGCTGGCTCAGGTCTCAAATCTGGTCTTTCTCTCACTTGATCTGGTTCTTCGGACTGGATCTGGCACAGGATCTGGCCTTTAGCTCACTGGATTTGATCTCTAGGGATGCTTGCCCCGAACTCTCCCTGAACACTCACATTGACTTCGGTCTGATTTTTCTATTGTACAATGAGTTCTCTCTATCTTCCTCTCATGCAATGTCTCTGGTCATTCAGGCTGGCTCGGGGCATCTCTCTCACTGAATCTGGGCTCCTCTGCAGTTGGACCCTCTCACTTTCAGCACCTCTTCTCACTCTGAGGGTAATTTTATAACACATCACCTTGGCTTGGAGATCAAGAAGGCATCTATTTTTACTCTATTTTAACAAGAAATAGGTCAAGGCATGCCTGCAGGTTATGTAACATACTGTATATATCTTCTTGGTACTGCATGTAACCTGTCATGTAATTTTATAGAAGCTGTTGTACGTGTGGAAACAGCTTATAAAATTCCCCTCCCTGCTGACACTAGTATGACTCACAAAAGGATACTCCTTATGGCTGTGGACATTCACATTGGATCAGATTTCCCACCTGTCAGATCTGTTCTTGGGTTGCTCACCAGACAGTCTCTCACAGCAGGCTCCCTAGTCGCTTCTGCAGGTGTGCTCTCCCTGCCTGCTCAGCTCTCGCAGCTCCCTGTTCCCTTTCCATCTCAGCTTCTCGATGATTGAAAGGCTCCTTTCTGCAGGCTGGGTTCTCTTCGAGAGTCTCCAGCTCACGCAGCCTGTTGCAGCCTCTCTTTCCTAGCTGCTCCTCCATGACTCACTACAGCTCAGCACTGCCTCTGCGGCCTCTTCACTCCGCATCTCCCTGGTTACCGACTGCTGGTGCTTCAAAGCTTCCCTTTATCTTCTCTGGTCCAGCTCTCTTCTTCTCCACGTTATTCCTTTGCATGTGGCTTCCCTTCCTGCCAGCATGAGAAATCCCTGGGCTTTATGTCTTCCTCTGTCGTCTTCTTCCTGTGGTGCATTATTAGGTTTTTCTTCGTCCCTTGCTTGGGAACGTTTCTGTAACTTCAGGTTCCAAGGGGGAACTTTCTATCTCCAGGAACAAGCAGGAATGTAGTCTTCACATATGGGTATCGTCAGTACCGACGGAGCCCGCGCGAGAATGCTCCTCAGTGTCCAATAGGAACGCTTTTGGGAGCATCCCACAGCGCATGCATGCTGCCTTCCTGCCTCTGTACCTCTCTCACTTCAGTTCTTCATTTTCCACGGAGCCAACAGGATGTGTACCCTGTCACCGCAGAAAATTTCCTTTTATTCTTTGTTTTTTTGTGGTCGCGCCTGCCTTCATTCGACGCCTACCAGTACCGCCGGTTCTTCTTCTTCTTTCTTTAAAAAAAAAACAGCTTGTATTTTCTTCAGGGGTCTTTCCCCTGTTTCTGGTGCTAGGCGCCATTTTGGGCACTAGGCCCACTTTTCTTCAGGCATGGAAAAACCAGCTAGGGGTTTCAAAAAAATGCTCAAAGTGTGGCGGTACCATTTCTGTCACCGACACCCATGATTGGTGTCTAAAATGTTTAGGTCCTGAACATTGTCCAACGGAGTGTCTCTCCTGCACGAGGATAACCAAAAGGGGCCTGCAGAATAGAGCTGCAAAACTCGGTACCCTTTTTGCCGCGGATACGATGTCACTTGCATCGACATCCTCCAGGGCTTCATCTTCCTCCCATGGATCTCAGGTAACTAAACTTAAGCTTCTAAGACTGGCTGGTCCTCAAAGGGTAAATCTCCTTCAAAGTATCGAGATGCCACTGGCATTGCCCTCGAGGATAGTTCACCGGCAAAACAGCCCCGGCGGGAGTCTTCGGGCTCCAAAGCATTAACGGGGCTCCAGGATGTTCCAGAGCTTCCACCTCTGCAGAACTACTGTTGCCATGTTCTGGGGTCATAGCCGCTTCCACCGGAACCGACACCCAGGCATCAGCAGGAGTGATGGATAAAAGAATCCTTGCTATTGAATGCAGTCTAGCGTCCCTCTTAGCAGTTTCGGTACCGCTAAGACCGCTACAGACAGTTCAACAGGTATCGGTACCAATGTCGGTACCGCTACCGACAGTACCTGCTTCGACAGGACTGCTTCCCCCCATGCCGAGCCTCGAGTCTGTATCGGGGATTAGGAACAGAGACATTTTGGTACCGACTTCGAGTGGTACCAATACCATGCGTTACGGGAGCATCCGGTACAGAGTGCCCTTGAGTCTTCCGATTCCAATGACTCTGACGATTCTACCAGTACCAGAGCGAACCTACTAGAGGATTCAACTCCTCCTCCTCAACGCAGGATGTCTCCTCCAGAAGATATGTCCTTCCAGGATTTCCTATGTGATTTAGCAAAGGGCCTTGCAATCACTGTGATTCCAGAAAAGGAACCTAGGGCAGAAGAATTAAGAATTCTACAATACCCTATGGCAGAGGTACTCAAATCCAGTCCTGGAGGGCCGCAAACCAGTCAGGTTTTCGGGATATCCCTAATGAATATGCATGAGATATATTTGCATGCACTGCCTACATTGTATTTGAATCTATCTCATGCATATTCATTAGGGATATCCCGAAAACCTGACTGGTTTGCTGCCCTCCAGGACTGGATTTGAGTACCTCTGCCCTATGGCTCCCAAGGATGCAGCTATGCTTCCCATTCACAAGATCTTACATGATCTGATGTTGAGAATGTGGGAAAATCTTTTAATGATATCTTCACATTCCCGACGCCTTGCTCTATGTACTGAGTGCCAAGTTGTCCTGGTTTTCAAAAAACTCAGTTACCACACCATTCAATGGTAGTGGACTCAGTCATGCGAAGAATCAAGAGTGCTAAAACACATTCTTCTAATCCTCCAGGCCGGGAATCCAGGACACTCGATGCCTTTGGGCGTTGACGCTTTCAAACCTCCATGCTATCAGCCAGGATCAGTTCCTATATTCTTTATATGGGAATGTTCCTGGAAGAAGTCACAAAATACTTAGAGCTCATTAACCCTTGTGTCTCTGAGGAAAAAAGAGCAGACTACCTTATTCTGGTCAAGCACACCCAGAATGTCTCTAAATTCATGAACCGTGCTACCTTTGATTGCTTTGAATGTATTAGCAGAACCTCTGCTATATCCATAGGAGCACGTTGTATTGCTTGGCTTCAAGCATCAGACTTAGAACAGTGAGTGCAAGAAAAGCTGGGAAACATTCCTTGTACAGGAGAAAATCTCTTTGGCAAGGACTGGCAGGACAAGGCTAACCGGCTTGAATTTATTTATTTATTTAACATTTCTTCTATACCGCGCTATTACAATCAGTGCGGTGTACATTGAACAAAACATACTACAATGCATACAAGCAACATTGAGTTTTACATAGAACAGGGAAAAAAAAACATAGGATAACCGGGGTAACTATTTACAGGTTAAATTAGTATTGTCACCAATACTCTAAGCCAATTTGGTATCATCTTCATTTTGTGTGGGAGGGACAGGCGTAAAAGTGGTGGGTGGGCAGTAGTATAGGCTAACCATTTTCTGGTTGTAATAAGGTGCTATGGTAGCTGAGACATGAGGGAAGTTTACCCGATGTGTGGGTGTCAGGGTTGGTGTCAGGGTAGCATATTGTGAATAGGTGGTGTTTCAGAGCTTTACGGAATAGGATTAAGCTTTTGATGCCACGGATTTCATGTGGAAGGGCATTCCAATTTAGGGGAGCGAATATAGAGAAAGCCCTGTTGGAAGTGGTCTTAGTACATGACGTCATCATCTTGGGGACTATTAAGGTGTTCATTGAAGTGGATCTCCTGTCTCTGTTTTCCAGGATGCTGTGGATTAGTTTGCTAATCGGTGTAGGTGGGTAGTTATTCAAGGCTTTGAAAGTAAGGACTAGTGACTTATATTGGAGTCTGGCGTGTAACGGCAGCCAATGCAGATTTTTCATGATTGGTGTTATGTGGTCAGTTCTTGCTGATCCAGAGAGAACTCTTGCGGCGGCATTCATAGCCAGGCGGAGCGGATTTAAAGTTGATTGAGGCAGGCCATGCAGGACGATGTTCGCAAAGTCCAGGTGTGGGAGGACTAATGCCTGAAAGGTTGTCCGGTAGTCATTGGATTCCAGTAGGGGGCGGAGGTGACGTAACGTTTTGATCTTGTGATATATAGACTTTGTAACGTTCTTCACATGTGTGGTCATATCTAGGTGCTGGTCCAATGTGATGCCAAGATATCTGATTGTAGGTTTGGACTTCAATTCTACATTGTTGACAAGTAGCGATGGGGGGGGGGGGGTGAATTTACAGTTCTTCGTAACAAAAAGGACATCAGTTTTACTATGATTGATCCGAAGGTTTTGTGTCAGCAGCCAATCAGCTACCGCTCCGAAACAATTGATTATTGGGGAGAACATCGGTTGGTCAATTTTGAACGGCATGTGGAGGAGGATGTCGTCTGCGTAAGCCAGGCATCGTACGTTGAAAGATCGGATCAAATCACATATCGGCTGCATATATATATTGAACATTAATGCCGATAAGGACAATCCTTGAGGTACCCCCTGAGACTGCAGGAATGGTTCCGAGGATGTATGACCTGTTTTTACTTGTTGCCACCTGTTGGATAGGTAGGATTTACACCATTCAAGTGCTGTGTCTTGAATCCCCTTTTCCTTCAGGCGTTGTAGAAGTATGTCATGATTCACAGAGTCAAAGGCGGCGGAGATGTCCAGGAAGATGAGGACAAATCCTTGTTGGATGCTGTCTATTCCAGTGACCAATTCGTTGAATAGGGTTGTGAGGACTGTGTCGACGCCATGCACTTCCCTGAAGCCGTGTTGTGACGGGTCCAGTGGAGCTTCAGTGTCAATATGGTGCTGGAGTTGTTGTTGAGCAGCTTTTTCTATGATTTTTGCAAGCTGGGGGATGCTCGAGATTGGCCTAAAAGATTCGACTTTGGACGGGTCAAGTCTGCTATTTTTTAGTAGAGGCTTGATGGAGGTGTTTTTCAGGCGCTGTGGGAACGAGCCTGTTAGAAAAGACTGGTTCAATATATTGCACAGGATTTGGCTTAGGTCATGACGCAGCTCTTTGATCCAACTGGCTGGACAGGGGTCGTTGGGTGCTGTGCTGGGATTGATAGAGGCGACAATGTTCTCCATATCTCTATTTGAGACCACAGTGAAATTACATAGTGGAGTTGCTTGGGGTGTCTTAGACGGTATGGGTGAGGTACTGCTACACATGTTTATGTTGGTCTTTATCATCTGAAAATACTACCTTGAACAGACTATCAAAGTCTACAGCCAACCCAACAAAGAAGAAAACATTCAAAAACCCCTTTTTCAGTAAGAAAAAGAGGCTTTACCCATCTTACACCCATCAAAGCCACTGTCAACTTCATGTTCCCCAGAAGGGGCAACAACAGAACAGACAGCAAAGAAAGCCGCAAGCTCAAAGAACTCATCCGGCCCAACAGACCCAGCCCCCTCAGAGTCTTTGACTTCTACCTAGAGAACTTAATCATTCTGCCCCTGAAAGGTCCAGAACCCTTAACCATTCCAGGAAGACTATGCTATTTTGCCAAAAGATGGCAAAAAATAACATCAGAAAACTGGGCTCTGTCCATTGTATGACTGGGGTACAGGCTTCATTTTTTCAACTTGCCCCCACCTACAATAATAAAACAGTTCAATTGTCAGGCCCCTGCCACCAAGCTCTTGTGGCAGGAAGTCACATCACTTCTCGCTCAAAGAGCAATTGAAGAAGTACCCATACCCCAACAGGGGACGGGGATTTACTCCCCCTATTTTCTTATTCCAAAGAAGACAGGGGGACACAGACCTATACTAGACCTCAGAGAATTAAACAAATATTTGTTCCTTGAAAAGTTCAAAAAGATCTTCCTCAGGACACTCCTACCATACCTTCAAAGTCAGGACTGGCTATGTTCTTTAGATCTAAGAGATGCGTACACACATATTCTCATCCACTCAGATCACAGGAAGTTCCTTCGATTCCTGGTCCAAGGAAGACACTTCCAGTACAGAGTTCTTCCTTTCGGAATGGCCTGTGCTCCAAGAGTCTTCACAAAATGCATGGCAGTGGTAGCAGCATTTATGAGGACTCTGGGAATATTCGTCTTCCCTTACTTAGACGATTGGTTCATTTGAGCATCGACAGTTCCAGAGGCCAGCTTCGCTCTTTCTCGAGCAATGAGAATTCTTCAATACTTGGGACTGGTCATAAACCTCCCAAAATCTCATCTCATCCCCTCTCAATCTCTCGAATTCATAGGGGTTCGTCTAGACAAACGGCAGTCAAGGGCTTTCCTGCCAAGCCACGCTGTCTACGAATAATACAACTGGCATCTCAAGCATCTATGAAGGTGTTCCTTACTGCTCAAGAGATGCTTCAACTTCTGGGACACATGGCATGCACTGTCCATGTGGTTCCCGATGCTCGCCTCCACATGCGAGCAGCCCAGTGGACCCTATCCTCACAATGGTCACAGGCCTCAGTTCAGTTAATGGACAAGATCAGAAACATCACATGTCTTATTTCGTCCCTGCAATGGTGGCAATCTCTAGAAAACCTCCTCGTAGGCTCTCCTTTCCAGCAGCCTCTATATCAGGCCACCCTAACAACAGATGCATCCAAGATGGGTTGGGGGGCCTATTTGCACAATCTCTCCACTCAGGGTTTTTGGACCTCACAGGAGATTTCCCTTCACATAAACCTCCTAGAGCTGAGAGTCATTTTCAATGCTATTGAAGTCTTTCAGATCCGTCTCTGCAACAAAACAGTTCTGGTCCAAACCAACAATCAGGTACAGTAGCTATGTTCTATGTGAACAAACAAGGCGGAACAGGCTCTCTCTCGCTATGCAACGAAGCTTTGTGACTATGGGCCCTCGCCAGAGAGTTGCAAATTCACCTGTTTGCGGTATACCTTCCGGGCATTCAAAACCTATGGGCAGACAGACTCAGTCGAATACTGCTGCCACACGAGTGGTCCCTCCACAAATACCAGCTTGCTCGAGTATTTCAAAGACCTCTTTGCAAGTCCACAGAATGCCAAACTTCCCCGATTCTGTTCCAGAATCCCGGCTCACAACTGTCAGGCAAGAGATGCTTTCCTACTCCACTGGGGTCAGGACTTCCTCTATGCCTTCCCACTCATTCCCAAAACTTCCCCTCATTCCCAAAACTTTATTCAAACTTCAGAGAGACAGAGGTCGTATGATACTTATAGCTCCACATTGGCCACGACAAACGTGGTATCCTCCTCTGCGTCTCTCTCAAACCACTCCTCTGGAGTTGGGGAATACTCCAGATCTTCTGTCTCAGGAGGATGGATGCTTACTGTATCCCAATCCCCAGTCCCTACATCTCAGGGCCTGGTTACTGAAAGGCTAGAATTCCAGGATATTAACCTTTCTCAACAAGTAAAGGATATCCTTCTGGCTTCCAGAAAACCTTCCACAAGACTTTCCTATGCTTTTAAGTGGAAAAGGTTCTCTGTCTGGTGTTCACAAAACGGACTTAGCCCCCTTTTGGTACCTGTAGAGTCACTACTAGGGTATCTCCTCCAATTATCAACTTCTGGTCTAAAGACCAATTCAGTGAGAGTCCATCATAGTGCTATTGCTGCTTTTCATAAACCTTTCGATGGACAACATATTTCCTCTTATCCATTTGTGTGAAGATTTATGAGAGGCCTACTCTTAACAAAACCTCCCATTAAACCACCACCGGTGGCATGGGATCTGAATCTTGTTCTTGGTCAGCTTATGAAACCGCCCTTTGAACCTTTAGCCACTTCAGACCTAAAGTTTCTTTCATGGAAAGTTATTTTTCCTAATTGCCATCACTTCTGCAAGACGCATTAGTGAACTACAGGTGTTAGTAGCTGACCTTCCTTATACAAGGTTCCACCATGATAAAGTAGTCCTCAGGACTCATCCTCACTTTATGCCAAAGGTGGTTTCGCCTTTCCATTTAAACCAGTCGGTTTATCTTCCTATAGTCTTCCCTAGACCTCATGCCTCTAGTGTGGAAAGGAATCTTCACACATTGGATTGTAAAAGAGCCTTAGCCTTTTATCTCCAAAGAACTAAGCCACATAGAAAATCTTCTCAGCTTTTTGTGTCTTTTGACTCTAGTCATTTGGGACTTCCAGTTTCCAAAAGAACTCTGTCAAATTGGATTGCAGATTGCATATCCTATACTTATCAGAGTAAAGGACTTTCTCTCGAGGGCCATGTCACAGCTCACAATGTGAGAGCAATGGCAGCCTCAACGGCTAACCTTCATTCTGTGTCCATTGATGACATCTGTAGAGCAGCAACTTGGGCTTCGGTACACACCTTCATAGCCCACTACTGCTTAGACAAAGACTCCCGTCGGGATGCCTCGTTTGGCCAGGCTGTTCTTCAGCATCTCTTCCATACTTAATACAACTCCTACCCAACGTCCACGGTTTGGATGCCAGAGGTCCATGGGAGGAAGCATGACCCATTTCACCTGGATTCGCAGCTTGCTAGGGTCACCCCTTGGCATCTTTCAGCTGGGGAGTCCCCATATGTGAAGACTACAATCTCCAGGAACAAGCAGGAATGAGTCTTCACATATGGGTATGTTGGTACTGACGGAGCCTGCGCGGGAACGCTCCCCAGCGTCCAGAAAGAAAGCTTTTTGGAGCATCCCACACGCATGCGCGCTGCCTTCCCGCCTAAACACTTCCCTCTCATTAGTTTTCCGTTTTCTGCGGAGCCGGCAGGACGTCTTCCTGTCACCGCAGAAAATTCTTCTTTTTATTCTTACTTTTTTGTGGTCGCATCTGCCTTCCCTCGACGCCACCGGTACTGCCGGTGTTTTTCTTTTCTTTTTTCTAAATAATTTCTTCTTTTTGACAGAAATATTTTCCTGTTAGTGTCTGACACTTTCTAGGCCACTAGGCCTCCTTTTTTCCGCTATGGAAAAGCCAGCCACTACTCTTAAGAAATGCTCTTAGTGTGGCGGTACAAATATTCTTTTAGACACCCATACTTGGTGTCTAAAATGTTTTGGTCCTGACCATTGCTCACTGGAGTGTCTTTCCTGTTGGAGTTCAAACAGAAGAAATCTTCAGAGTCGAGCACAGCTCGATACCCGGTTCACATCTCACTCGATGTCACCAGCTAGAATATCTCCACAGAATCAGGTAACCAAACAAAAGTCTGTAAAGACTAGCCAGTCCTCGAGTGGTAGGTCTCCTTTCCAGTATCGAGATAGCTCCGGCTTTGCCCTCGAGGACATTTTGGCAATAAAGCCCTGGCAGGAGTCTTCGGACTCCAAAGCATTAACAGGGTTTCAGGTCGTTCCCGGGGTTCTCACCTCGGTGAACATACCTGGGCCATGCTCGGTGGTTGTGGCCGCTTCGAGCGGTACCGACACCCCGGCATCGGCTACGGTGATGGATGAAACACTCCTCACTGATGAACGCAGTCTAGCGCTCTCGGTTACTTCGGTACCATTAGAGTGGCTACAGACTGTACCTCCAGTATCGGTATCGTCTTCGGTACCGGTATCGACATCGGCATCGGTGTCGGTACCGTCCATACTTGTTTCGACAGACTTGATTCCTTCGATGCCGAGCCTGGAATCGATCCCTAGAATGGATGATTCGGTACCGACTCATCTCGGTACCGACTTCGGTTGGTACCGAAGACATCGGTTTACAGAAAATCTGATGCTTCATCCTTTCAAGTCTTCCGATACGGATGACTGGGATGAGCCCATCGGTACCAAGGTTGAATCTTCAAGAAGTCTAGCCTTTACCCCTCATCTTAGAGGGTCCTCCTCAGGGGAGATTTCTTTTCAAGCTTTTCTGCTTGATATGGCGAGGTTACTTGCCATTTCTATTCCTGGTGAAGAATCCTTACCAGGGGATTCAGAGACCCTGCAATCCCCCTGGTTGCCAAAGGAGCTAATCATGCTTCCTTTGCATCAGATCTTACAGGATCTACTTTTAAAGATGTGGGAAACCACATTCTGAGACACTTGAAACTAGGTACAAAGTGCCACCTTCTCCAGGTTTTCAAAAGACTCAACTTCTTCATCATTCTATTGTAGAATCAGCAATGAGGCGTATTAAGAGTGCAAAGAAGCACTCTTCTTATCCGCCAGGTCGTGAGTCTAGGACTTTAGATGCCTTTGGACATCGCTGCTTCCAGGCATCCATGCTTTCAGCAAGAATTATCTCATATATTTTCTATATGGGATTGTCTCTTGAAGAGGTCACAAAGAACTTAAAGTTTTTGAACCCTTTTCTTCAAGAGCATAAAAGAGCAGACTATTTCTTATTAGTCAATCATGCTCAAAATATCTCTAGGTTCCTTAATTGTGCTTCCCTGGACTGTTTTGAGTCTATTAGCAGAGCTTCTGCTATAGCCATAGGAGCACGATGCATGGCCTGGCTCCAAGTTTCAGACTTGGACAGATGGGTACAGGAAAGGCTGGGAAATACTCCTTGTACTGGTGGAAATCTCTTCAACAAGGAGGTTTTATTTCAAGCTAATCAGTTAAGCACTGATGCTGTTGCTTTCAGAGGATTGTCAAAACTTTCCTCTATCCCAGCTAATAAAAAATCTCCTAAAAAGCTTTATCCCCCTAGGGGAAAAAAGTTTTATTCATCTTCTACCCATGATGCAGATGTTTCCAAAGACAGGGAACATCAAACCAGGCTAAGAAAATCAAAACCTCAACAGGCTCAGCAAACCCAGCAGTCACAGGTTTTCTGATATTTTATTCACTTTTCCTGTGTGATGTTTAGAACCTCTGAACCTACTTCTTTTCAACAGAAGCATCTAAGGTTCGTCTCATCCATGCTGAGATATTCGTCATATATTGACTCAATTCCTCGACTCTGGGCATGAATCTCTTGCTACAAGAGAAATCCATCCTTTTAGCTCCAAGAGCTATTGAGGACCTTCATACCCTAGAGATAACAGGTTTCTCCTTTAAAAAAAAAAAAAAAAAGGAGGAGTAACAACTAACAACAAGATGAGCTATGCCTTCACCTTGACAGTTTCCTGTATGAGGATATCTCATACTTTTTATTTATTTATTTATTTATATAATTTTAGTCATTTACAACAACCAAATAATAAAGAAACAGAATGCACACTTGCATAGATTAACAAAATACAAGAAACCAATAAAGCAACAAGATATAAACAAGGAGCAGTAATCTAGTCCACATCACGGGAGACTGATGGCGTCAAATTTAAAGAAATAATAAGTTAAGAAATCATGCTCAAAAAGAGCTACAATTGGAGGCCATTCTAATCACCAACTATACCCTCCCCAACCCCACTCTGACGGTCAGAAAGAAATTTTTCCAAATGAGAAACATCTAGGAATACATAAGAGTCTCCCTTGTAATTGATAACACATTTACATGGGAAACGTAAGTAAAACGTGGCACCCAGCGCCAAAACACGGGGCTTTAAGTTCAAAAACTGCCGCCGACGCAGCTGGGTGCTACATGCAACAGAAGGAAAAACACTAATCGATTGACCACAGAACTTGGCAGTTGTCATCTTAAAAAAAAGCTTTAAGGATACGTTGTTTCACAAGAATAGATGCAAAAGTTACCAGCAATGTGGACCTTTGAGTAATAGTATCAAGGGAATCCTCCAAAAAGGCAGTCAAATTCGATATAGATGGGACCACAACATCGAACTCCCCCTCAGTGGGACTAACCTTCTTAGATCCAGAGGGAACATAGTAAATTTGTGTAACATCAACAGGATCCATTATAGTTAGTACTTCCTTAAGATATTTATCCAACAAAATTTTTGCAGTCAAAAGAGAGGAAAAGGGAAAATTCAAAAACCGCAAGTTATACATCCGGGAAGAATTTTCAAGGGCTTCCAATTTAGTATGTAAAATCAAAGAATCTTTAATCCCAACCACATTAATAGATTGCAATGGAAGCACCTGAGATTCTAATTTACTAACTTTTTGATCATTCAAGGAGATTTTCTCATCGAGCTGCTGAATAGACTTAGCAGCCTCCTGAGAAAACATAGATAGGGAATGTACTACTAAGGAAACTTTAGAATCTATACTTTTTAAAGCTCCCCAAAGATCTCTTAAGGTAATCTCCGCGTCAACGGGGAGAACTGGAAGGTCCACAACACCCTCCAAAGCTGTCAGCTTAACAGGCTTAGGAATATCTACAGCAATAATATTCTCTCGATCCTGCCCTGAGGTATCCCTTAAATCAGTCACTCGCTCCAATCCCGGGCAGAGAGGGGGAGATCTCCCTCCGGAGCTCAAAGAAGCGCCTTCGGGAGAGGACTGAGCCAACAGGAGTGGGGCGAAATGCCTATCTAATGGACCTACCGGCTTAGACTCTTCCGGTACGGCCGATTGTGGCTTGCTCTGTAGCTTCGCCTTCCGTTTACCCATAACAAAACAGAAAACTAAATCAGTGCTACAGCTGCCTAGTCTGTCATAACCAACAAAAAAATCTAGGAAAAATCAAAAACACAGCTAGCTACAACACAAACCAAACATAGGCTATTCCACTTACCCCCCAAATTACAGCAGCAGCAAATACTGGCGCCGCAGTGGCGTCGAAGGGGCGTCTAAGGGGTAGAAAACTGCCCCTTCAAAACACGCCCCTTAAAACAAACGCCCCGCGGCCGCACTCTGTGGTCGCGGAGGGGACATGATCACATTTATAACTGGAGGCCCTAGCAGAAGCAGGCTGCCCCTGCCGTGCCTGCCCAGAAAGAGCAGGACAGCGTCAGCAAGCAGCAAGGCAGACTCAGTCCCGGTAGTCTCAGGCCAGATAGACAAGGCCAAATACTCCTCCACACACGGTGCTATCAGGCTCCAATGGTGGGGTGACCGAGAGATGGTTTTAAAGCCTCCAGGCCCCAGCAGAAGCAGGCTGCCCCTGTCATGCCTGCCCGGAAAGAGCAGGACAGCATCAGCAAGCAGCAAGGCAGACTCAGTCCCGATAGTCTCAGGCCAGATGGACAAGGCCAAATACTCCTCCACACACGGTGCTATCAGGCTCCAATGGTGGGGTGACCGAGAGATGGTTTTAAAGCCTCCAGTCCCTAGCAGAAGCAGACTGCCCCGTCGTGCCTGCCCGGAAAGAGCAGGACAGCGTCAGCAAGCAGCAAGGCAGACTCAGTCCCGGTAGTCTCAGGCCAGATGGACAAGGCCAAATACTCCTCCACACACGGTGCTATCAGGCTCCCGATATCTCATACTTTTAACTGCAAGGGGACCCTACCTCTTCAAAGACTTACCAAATTGTAAGTCTTCTCAACTCTATTACTTTCTATCCCTCTTAGTCCAGACATTCAGTCTCTAAGAGTACTACTACTCAACTGGAGGGCTTTTCTTCTAAGTCCATAGGATTTTCTTCAATACCTACTCCAGTAAGTAGTTTCCATACAGAGTTTTCTTCCCCTTTGCGGTTCATCTTCTTCTCTATGTATCTTTGAACAAACCTTCTCAGATACTTCTTTAAGGCAACTTATCAGACAGAAATTGAGTATTACCACTCCAAATTATGTCTGTCGGTCCTTTCCAACCTATAGGACTTAACTGTTTTCTGCTGCCTTAATAACAGATAACTCCAAAAGAGGTTCCAGAACCCATATGGACAATTTATTGTTGCAGGCATCAGGCCTGTCTACTATTCTTAGCCATCTTCAATTCTTTTTGGCTCCAACAGAATAGATTAGGTTGCACACTGGCAATTAAACAGCCAGATCTAAGCAACCTACAGCAGGCTCTCTGCAATTATACAAGAAAGCTCTGCAACTATGGGCCTTTGCCAGAGAGCCTCAGAGCTACTCTTAGTAGGTAGCTTCCAGATGGTTAAAAAGGGCTCATCTGGTAGACTCTGCCCAGTCATACTCCTACATGACTGTTTTTTTCCTAATCTTACCATCTTCCTTAAAAATTTCCTTTTAAGGAAAAGTAACCAGGGCTTAGACCACGTGAAAGCGTAGAGAATTGCACAATTCCCTGAGTTGTTCCACATCTCACTGGAACTTCTACAACAGGGATGCATTCCTTTCA
Source organism: Ichthyophis bannanicus (assembly GCA_033557465.1). Taxonomy (NCBI): domain Eukaryota; kingdom Metazoa; phylum Chordata; class Amphibia; order Gymnophiona; family Ichthyophiidae; genus Ichthyophis; species Ichthyophis bannanicus. The sequence continues at coordinate 1,111,351,546 of CM066033.1, read as the reverse complement.
CTGCAGTCGGTCCTTATTCACTACTTTCCTTCTAATTCCCTATACTTCATTGTAGCTTATGATGAACAAAAGAACGCTTGATACTCATATTGCCCTCATAGACAGGCAAACATGGTATCCCCTTATATTGCGTCTTTTTCTCCAGCTACTACTTGAAGTTAGAAGGATCCAGACTTGCTGTCTTAAGACTAAGGATCTCCTCTGCACTCCTTTGCGTACGTCTCAAGACCTGGTTATTCAGGGACTAGATCTTTTTTTAAAGAAATCTAGTCCTCTCCTTATAAGTGGAAAACATAGTACCAGTTTTCATGAAACTTTCTCTATAGTTCTTCCATTTTTAACCAGACAGAGATTCTCCATCAATATTCTCAAGTAGGTCTTAATCCTTCTTGTTATTGGGTCAATCTCTATACAACATCTGACTCTGAAAGATTATTTACTGTCCATATCAATGCTGTCCCAGCATATCATAAAACTTTATGGACAACCAATTTCTAGGGTAAATTAGGAAATACCTTCTTTACCATTACCTTTTCGGTTACCTCACATCTGAAGCTCTCTATGTAAAGTCATTATCATAAGTGACATCACTTACAAAAAACTTTACTGATCTTCAAGAAATTGGGGGCCCAACTACAAATGTCTTTGTCTTTCATCTGGATAAAGGGGGTCTTAAAGACCTATCCTTTTTTCTGCAAAGGGTATTTCTACCTTTTCATCCAAACCAGTCAGATTTATCTCCATTCTTTCCTAAGGCCTTATTCTGCTCCAAGGACAAGGAGTTCAAACTTTGGACTTTACAGAATCTTTAGCTATTTTCTCCAAAGTCCAAAGTCCAACCTCTATTTTCTCCAAAGTCCAACCTCATTACACTCCCTTTCTTCTGGGGTTAGTTCTAACCATTATGGCTTCTTATCTTTTCCTGTATTGCAAAATTTATTTTCCTCTACTTTACAGTGAGGAAATTTCTTTGAGGATAATATACTGGCTCTCAACTACAGATCCATATTAACCTCACCAAACACTTTCGCAATACTTTTGAGTAAGATCCACATTAGAAAATTGGGATTCAATACTTTCTAACAATTATAATCTACACAAGGACTCCCCTCTGGAAACCTTGTTTAGTCATGCTGTTCCACAGCCCCCTTTTTTCTTTTCTGGTTCAACTCCTACCCTCCATCCCTTGGATGCCTGAGATTCTGAGGAATAAGCATGGCCCATCCATTAGATTTGCAACATGCTGGGGCCTCCTCCAGGAATCTTAGCTTGGGAGTCCCCATATGTGAAGATCATTCCTGCTTGTTCCTGGAGATAGCACAGTTACTTACCTGTAACAGGTGATCTCTGGGAACAGCAGGAATAAGTCTTCACAACCCACCCACCTCCCCTAGGAGTTGCGCTCTCTCTTTCTAATTCATCTACTTCCCTCCTTCGGTCTTAGCTACAAACCCAACTGATGCGAGGGAAGTGTTTAGGCGGGAAGGCAGCGCTCATGCGTGTGGGATGCTCCCAAAAGCTTTCTTTCTGGAAGCTGGGGAGCGTTCCCGTGCAGGCTCTGTCGGTACCGACGTACCCATATGTGAAGACTTATTCCTGCTGTTCCCAGAGATCACCTGTTACAGGTAAGTAACTGTGCTTTTCTGCTTGTTCCTGGAGATAGCGGTTACTCATCTGTAACAGGTGATCTCTGAGAACAGCAGGAATTTAGTCTTCACAACCCACCCACCTCCCCAAGGAGTTGTCTCTATCTATCTCTTTCTCCACTTCTCTCCTTTGGTCTCAGCTATAAACTCAACTGAAGTGAGAGAGGTACAGAGGTGGGAAGGCAGCACGCATGAGTTGTGGGATGCTCCCAAAAGCGTTCCTATTGGACGCTGGAGAGCGTTCCTGCGCGGGCTCCGTCGGTACTGACGATACCCATATGTGAAGACTAAATTCCCGGAGATCACCTGTTACAGGTGAGTAACTACACTTTCCTCCAATTAGTTCCTGAGGAGGCTCCTTTGTAACTGGAACTTTAGGGCCTGGTTCTTCATTGTGGCTGCAGTCAAAAGCTCAGCTCTTCCTCACTTCTACTGCTGTGTCCTCCACCACAGCGGCTGTTTCTCTGCACTGCTGTTATCTCTCCTTGCCACTGTGGCCGTCCATCTCTGGCTGCTTCCGGCCTGCCACAGTTTTTCTTGGTTGGCCACGGTTTTCTGCCACAATTGCTTCTGTTTTCACTCTGCCCCATGGATCAGCTCCTGAGGCAGTTCTGTTCAGTGCATGCAGTCCTGAGGTTGCTCCACAGCAGCAGCAGCTAGGGGAAATATCACAGCTGTTACTCTGCCGCATCCCACAGCTGCCTCAGTCAGTGGCAGGAGTTCAATGTAAGGGCCTCCCAAGTCACAGATTCTGATATGGCCCCCTTATCAGAAGAGTCCATTTTAAAATATCTGGAAAAGGCTGCAAGTGGGCTCCTTCTTCCTTGGGTCCTCCCCCCCCCCCCCCCACACACACACATTGCAGGACTGCTTGGGCAGAATTTTTGCCACTGGCCTCATTTCCTGCAACCCCTGTTTGCCCTGCAGATGCTGGTGTACTGCAGAGCACAGGCCTCTTAAACCTTCAGGCTTCTGGAGCTTTCTTAGACTAAGTCCCCTAGTGTCCTGGGGTTTGTACCTGCTAACATGTGGGTTTCCTGGCACAATAGAGACAGTTGCCTCGAGCCCTGTGATCTGTTTTGTCATCCACAGAATTCACCAGAGAATAAGCAGCATTCAAAATCAATCAGATTTACTAGCATAAACTTGTAAACAGCTCTGTACAGAAAAGCACAGAATGTTATTTACAATAACAGAAACTGCCTGGTTGAACTTAGAAGATTCTTGAACATAAAGCAAATAACGCACTTACACCACCAAAGCCCTGGCCTGGTAGTGCTAGGAACAGAATACTGGGAAGTCTCAGACTTTGGTTACTTAAAACAAACAAGAACTAGCAGCACAAACAAAAATGGAAAAGAATTGAACAGTTCAAAAACAAATAAAAATTTCTGTATGATGTGTGCACAGTCCAGTGAGTGGCCTCTATGGAGTTTTTTGTTAACTTATGTCCCTTAGGCAATCCCTCTGATGGTGCATAAGGCTGTAATTGGGGCCAGAAACTCGTTAGCCACTGTACTTCTGGCTGAGAAAACTCTGCTTCAGAGTCCCTTAGGGCTGTTCTTTTCCTGGTAAATGAGCAGAATCTGTAGTGGTTACCTCTGGTCAGTAGTAATCCTTTTCTTTAGACGTCCCTCCCTCCATCCTAGGTCTCAGGTATGGTGTGGCTTAACTGTGGGCTCAGAGAAGCCTTTGTCTGCAGGGCGGGCAAATATCTGTTTTGGTTTTCTCCTAGTGAAGCTCTTTGTCACTTAGGATTGGCAATATTTTGAGAACTCGCCACATGTGGCTAGCTACGCTCTGCCCTTGCCCATTCCTACTCCGCCCCCAAAAAATAACTGCAGAGAGGGCAATGTGCAAGCTGAACAAGCCAGAATGCCACACATTCTTAAACAGAAATTCCATTGTTGTAGTGTGTGCATTGGTCACTCACACACACAATACAGATAGGCCTTCACCAATAAGTGATCACAAAATGAAAAATGAAATACGTAGACAAAAATTAAACTAAAACTTCAGAAAGTCATGCACTGCATGCAACACAAGAGAAATAGAAATGCATTTCCCCCTGTATTGTACAAAATAAAAGACAGCAGATATCTGGACTGGCATGAGGATGGATACAACTTGACAATTGCCCTGGACCTCCAAGCTAGAAATGGCCTCGGATCTGTCTGAGACTGAAAAAAGCACAGCTTGTTAGTGGAAGGGAACTGACAGAGGGGGAAAGAGAGGGCTGGAAGGGAGATGACACAGGGGGGAAGAGATGGCTGGAAGGGAGCTGACAGAGGGGGAAAGAGATGGCTGGAAGGGAGATGACACAGGGGGGAAGAGATGGCTGGAAGGGAGCTGACAGAGGGGGAAAGAGATGGCTGGAAGGGAGCTGACGGCTGGAAGGGAGATGACACAGGGGGGAAGAGATGGCTGGAAGGGAGCTGACAGAGGGTGAAAGAGATGGCTGGACGGGAGCTGACAGAGGGAGAAAAAGAGGGCTGGAAGGGAGCTGACAGAGGAGGAAAAAGATGATTGGAAGGGAGCTGACAGAGGGGGAAAGAGATGGCGAAAGGGAGCTGACAAGGGGAAAGAGATGGCTGGAAGAGAGCTGACAGAGGGGGAAAAAGAGGGCTGGAAGGGAACTGATATGGGGGGAAAGAGGGGGATGGAAGGGAGCTGATACCTGAAGATGGTACTGAGGGGGACTGGAAGGGTGATGACACTAGGGAAGGGAGGAGGGGGCTAGAAGGGAGCTGATCCCTGGGGATGGTATTGAAGATGGCAGGAAGGGAGCTGACACCTGGAGATAGTACTGAAGGGGGACTGGAAGGAAGCTGACACCTGGGAGTGGGACTGTAGGAAGGAGGAGGTGTACCTTGGCCGCATGGACGGCGTCTTTTGGATTTCGTTGCCGGGAGTAGAGCAGTTTGACAGCATTTGATACAGGGCCTGAAGGCTCGAAACGCGCACGTCATGCTAATAGATGATCTTTTGAGCAACGGAATAGTTGAGAAATCATCGGGATATTTCAGTTAAGTAAAAGTTTTTCAAGTTTGAATAAAACGTTTTTTGATGACACAGGACCATAAATAAGAAAAAAAGTAGCTAGCAGTCTGGTGGGGGATAAGTAAAATGTCCTATCCCTCCCACGGCTTAGCTCCGACAAAAAATTAAGAGTCTGAGAGGTGCTATTACAGTGAATCTTGGTTTGTTTTAGTTATTTATTGGTTTCACTGGGGATTGGTGTGTTCAGGATGTTTCTGTAACTAGCATGCAACTGCCACACCTACCCCAGCCGCATGCCCCATCTCTGCCCTCTCTCCACCCACTCTCTACCTTAAACCTACCTATTCGCGCTCTGCTCAGGTAGTGTGGCATTTTTAGTGTGGCCGCCTTTGGGCCGTGTGCTCCCGGCTACTGCACAGCCCAAACGGATATTAATCCTGTATTCTTGGCTGCTATGATTTAGTAAGCATGACTCATAGTCTCTTTATATGTCAGGCATTTGAACTTGTAGGAAGGGCTGTCGGGTAAGGTTTGCCTCTTTGTGGATGATACCAAAATCTGCAATAGAATAGACACCCAGGAAGGTGTAGATAACACGAGGAGGGATCTATCTAAGCTTGAAGAATGGTCTAGAATTTGGCAGCTGAGATTTAGGGGTATGTTTACTAAACCGGGCTAACGGTTAACCCGGGCTATCTGCCACTAGGTCCCATATTATTCAATGGGACCTAGTTGCAGATAGCCCGGGTTAACCGTTAGCCCGATTTAGTAAACATGCCCCTTAATGTTAAAAAATACAAGGTCATGCATTTGGGCTGCAGCAATCCAAGGGAGCAATATAGTATAGGGGGAGAAGTACTTCTGTCCACTAAAGAAGAGCAAGACCTAGATGTGATGTCTGATGATCTTAAAGTAGTTAAATAGGTAGCAAAGGCGACGGCAAAAGCTAGAAGGATGCTTGGGTGCATAGGAAGAGGAATGACCAGCAGAGGAAAGGAGGTGATAGTACCTCTGTATAAGTCTTTGGTGCGATTTCATTTGAAGTACTGTGTGCAATTCTGGAGACTGCACCTTCAAAAGGATTTAAAAAGGTTGGAGTCGGAGCAGAGGGTTGCTACTAAAATGGTTAGTGGTCTTCTTATAAAGCATATGAGGACAGACATAAGGAGCTTAATATGTATACTTTAGAGGAAAGGCAGGATAGAGGTGATATGATTGAGACGTTTAAATACCTCCATGGCATAAATGCACAGGGGGAGAGCCTCTTTCGATTGAAAGCAAGCTCTGCTACGAGGGTACATAGGATGAGGGTGAAAGGGGATAGACTCAGAAGTAATATGCGGAAATATTTCTTTACGGAAAGAGTAGTAGATGTGTGGCATAGTCTCCCACTGGAGGTGGTAGAGATGAGGACAGTATCTGAATTTAAAAAAGTATGGGACAAACACAGAGGATCTCTTAAGGAAAAAAGGGGACTGTTGTAGTGGTTGATTTGGCAGGGCAGACTAGATAGGCCATGTGGTCTTTTTCTGCCATCATGTTTCTATGTTTATATGAGCTACTGATTTCTTGTCTGTCAACCTGGGAATTGAAATGAAGTGCTCAATTGTTTTTTATCCTATCTAAAGGATGAAACATTTACTTCTCCCTCTCTGGCAAAACCTTTGACTGATGGAATCTTGCAGTGCTCAGTTTTAACCTTACTACTGTTCAATCTTTTTCTTGTTCCGCATGGGTTTGAGTGAACTCTTTTTTTGTGTGGATGATATACAGATTGTAGTACACAGATTATACTGTTCCAGACTTGTGCTTACTTAACGTTTGTCTTGATAAATCTGATTAGCTGGCAGCCAATGGCTTTAGGTTGAATGTGAAGAAATCATAGGCCATTTGAATAAGTACTGTAGGAGCTACCCCTCCCCACAAATTTGGCCATCTTTTAAAGGTCAACCTAATGCTTTTCATGATTTCCTACAAATATCCAGGGTTCAGATTGATTCATCATTGTCTTTTCATTATAAAGTGGTCTCTTTATCCTTTATGTCAATTTAGTCATGCCACATATAAATTATTTTAGCAGATTGTATGTTGAATTAAAGCTATCCTTGCTTCACCATCTTCAGATCATTCTGAACACTGCTATTAAACTTTATTTATAATACTCAATGTTTTCATCATGTTACCCCCATTCATAACAATACAGCATTGGCTACCAGTTCCTTTATGAACTTAATCCTTATTTTCAAGGTCTTTTATAGAGATATCCCTTAGTATTTAGCCAATTGCCTTACTGTGTACAGTACTTCTCATATCTTGTGTTCCCAGAATGCCCATCTTCTCATTATTCAATTACCATTCACTTGGAAATGACTCATAGCTCTGCATTCTCTTACTTGACATCTTTATTATGGAACTCCCTACACTTGGAACTTCATTTAGAATCATTCTATCAGAAATTTAAAATAGGTCTGAAGTGTTCCTTTTATCTCAAACATTTCCTAACCGTAACTCTGTTTGTATATGACCTATAGGAACTGCAACTGGCACCAATTTCCTTTCACATTTTCTTATCCTTTGGTTTCTTAAGTCTGAGCCGTCCTGTGATTCCCTATGTTTGTTTCCATATATTATAGGTCTGTTTTTACAGTTTGTCTAAAAGTCTTACCTTTACATTGGTGTGCTTGCAGGGTAACAAATACCACAAGTGAGGCACTTTATGGAAAATCATTTTTATTATTATTATTATTATTGCCATCGCCAATAACAATGTTACATTACATCATCCAATGAATTGAACATAACACAACAAAACACTTAACCTAACACTTTACAAATATTCCAACCTAACACTTTACAATTATTTAGGCTGTCTCACAACACTAGTCAAATTCTCGGTTGTGCAATACCATTTATTTATTTATTTATTACAAGTTCTTATATACCGCACTATTCGGCATCAGCGCGGTTTACATTATAACATAAAGACCATAACAACAAGCTGTTTGGTTTACATCGAACAGGAGTACAAACTTGGAGAACCGGGGTAAACTATATACAAGAGATAATTACATAGAACAGCATCCTAGTGTTTTTACGATCTCTTCAACCTTCATGCTCAATTACGAGGGTTGCTCAGAAAGTAATGCCCCCACATGTTTTTTTCTCAGTCCAGAATGAAGATAGAGGTGTGAAATTGAAAGGGTAGTAACTTGGAACTTCAAAGGACGCACGTGTGTAATTTTACAGTCGTCCGACAAATAGAGAGGCAGTAGTGATCCTTCAAATGGTGTCTGTGAGTGACACACGGTACAAACAACGAGCTGTAATTGAATTCTGGAGGAGAAAGAAAGTGTGAGAAACATTCACAAACGGTTGTATGCTGTGTATGGAATGGACTGCCTTTTAGTCTCTGTTTTATAGTGGTGAGCCCAGGTTTCGTCACCTGTGACGATCCGGGACAAAAAGGCCTCCTCCTCGGCTTCAAAATGCTCCAACAAATCAGAGCAGATGTCTTTCCTTTGGCATTTGTTTTCGGTTGTGAGACTTCACGGAACCCATCTTGCACACACCTTTGAATACCCGAAAGAGTCAATAGTTGCCAATGCACTATGTCTACTGACGGAAAGCTGTACGGACAATTCCCGACTCGTGATGTGCCGATCCGCACGAATAATGTCATCAGCGCGCTGCAACTTGTCTGGACTGGTGGCTGAGGCAGGACGCCCAGACCGCAGCCGATCTTCCAGTTCCATTTTACCACTTCCTGAAGCCTTTACTGTCCTCACCTATCATCCAACGGTGCTCCTATCTACCGCAGAACTTCCATACACAGCACACAACCATTTGTGAATGTTTCTCACACTTTCTTTCTCCTCCACCAAGAATTCAATTACAGCTCGTTGTTTGTACCGTGTGTCACTCACAGACGCCATTTGAAGGATCACTACCGCCTCGCTATTTGTCGGACGACTGTAAAATTACACACATGTGTCCTTTGAAGTTCCAAGTTACTACCCTTTCAATTTCACACCTCTACCTTCATTCTGGACTGAGAAAAAACATGTGGGACAATTACTTTCTGAGCAACCCTTGTATCATTTATTTACAAAGAACAAACCCAAACATCCAGCTATCAAGTATGACTAATAAATTAACATGTTACATATCTTGTTCCTTAGCTTTACCCTCACCAAATTGTAATACGATATTCAGATAGCAATGTCTATATCAAAGGAGTTTACTGGGACTCTCCAAAATCTCTTCCCAAGGGTGATTCTTTAAGATAACACTCTCCAATGTTCCTCCATAACCATGCAGCAAAATTAAAGTCTACCAGTGCTGTGTTATAACCCCACATGTCCCTTATGTCCCTTTCCCTCCTTCCCCTCCTTTACCCTTCCCCCTCCTCCTTCCCCCTCCCCCCCTATGTTCTCCCACTCTTCCACCCATGCCCTCTCCCCCTTCCCCTTCTCCCCTATACCCCATACCCCTAACCCCCTTTACCCCACCATCATTCATCCATCACCATCCATCCATCCATCTATTTTCTATTTAGCTACTTCCTGGCATGCTTCCAACAACTATGCCTATTACTCTGAGTCCTATACTCCTTCTTCTTTTTACTTCTAGCACATGTACTGTAATCTACTTAGCGTGAGGGAGCACTCTCCAGCAGCACCGGCGCCCACGTTTTTTAAAGGTTTTCAGTTTATTCCCCCCCATTAATTTAGCTGTTTTCTTCTCCATCTCCATTAATTCTAGCATATGGTGGTCCCACTCCTCCACTCCTGGGGGGTCTCCAGTGCCGCAATATACATTGTTTGCCCACCACAGAACCCTTACTCAGCAATTTACCTTGGCTCACTCCACCTGACAAGTTCCCTATATCTATCCCAAACAAACAACATTCCGGGGTATAGAATACCTGCTTTGATATCCAGCCTGTAAGTTTAGCCCACACCCCCCGCCAAAAAACGTGTATTTTTACACAGGACTAGAAACGGTGGATCAGGGTTCCCTTCTCCCTTGCACACAGCCTGCACACGTCTGTCAGCACCACACCAGCCCTGGCCGCCCACACATCATGTACATAGGCCTGCCAAAGGAATTTATATTGTATTTCTCGCAATCGTACTGACTCAGATATGTCTTTTATGGATCTGAATCCTCCGCTAGACTTTCTACTTGTATCCCCAGCACTCCACTCTTGTTTCCACTTCTTTGCTAAACACTCCAATGCCCCCACCTCCCCCAGTGGGTATAACTTTCCCCTTAAAGCTCGCACTGTTATTTTCCCTTCTAAACCCTCCACGAACTCAACCATACTTCCCGAATTCAACAGTGCACAAACTTCCTTCTGGACACTTCGCACATAATGTCTCACCTGTAAGTAAGAGTAAAAATCTTTAGATTCTAGATTAAACCTCTGCCGTAACACCTGAAACGAGTCTAATTCCGTGGCTGAGGCCATCCTTAAATGACCAATGCATCGCAGTCCACTCTTCTCCCATTCCTTATATACCAAGCTCTGATAACCTGGTATAAAATCACTATTACCTACCAGAGGAAGGTAGTCCATCCCACTCCAAGATAACTTCCTTTTTTGGCACACAACTTTCCAGACTTGTCTCAAAGCACGCATATACACTGACACTTTCCACAAGTCCGGCAAATCCTTATTTGCCCGATGCAGCAAAAACACTCTATGGCAAGTTCCCAACATCTCATCTATCAATTCAATAGGTAAGGTCTCAGCAGTTCCCGACAACACATCTCATAGTGGGTGCAATAAACTTACTAAATTATAATCTCTCAGCGATGGGAGACCTGCCCCCCCTCTTCCAGGGGTTTCATCAAAGTCGACATAGCAATTCGAGATCTACGGCCCCTCCACAAAAATTTACTTAGATGACTCTGCAAAGTCAACATATCTTTCCTTGAGATCCATATTGGAGTATGGCGCAAAAGGTAGATCCATCTTGGAAGCTCTATCATCTTAAAGAGGGCAATATGACCCAATGATATAGGTAAATCTCTCCATTTCCTCAAGTTCGCTATTGATCTTGCAAGCATTGGACTTACATTTGTACTATACAGCAGCGACATCTTCTCTGGTATTTCCACCCCTAAATATCGAATCTGGCCCTCTGCCCACATAAGAGGAAATTCTCCCTTCCATTTTAACCGAACTTTCCCGCCGACATCTAATACCACAGACTTAGACTTGTTTATACACAGCCCCGAGAAGGTGCCAAACCACTCAATCTGCTGTAGTGCTGCCTTCAATGATTCCTGGGGGTCACGGAGGCACAAGAGCATATCATCTAAAAATGCACTTACCTTAATTCTCCCCTCTCTCCACTCTATACCTTTCACCCCCTCCATTCGAATGAGCGAGAGCAGCAAAGGTTCTAATTGTAGTACAAACAGGAGCGGTGACAAAGGGCATCCCTGCCTAGTACCTCGCTTAAGGGAAAAAGCTGGCGAAAATTCTCCCAGGGTTATGCATGCCAGTGGATCAGCATATAATGCATTGACCCAGTCAAGGAAAGCCCCTTCGAACCCAATTCTGTGTAATACTTCAAACATATATGGCCAAGAGACCATATCGAAAGCCTTTTCGGCATCCAGACTAACCAATAATAACGGGATCTCTTGTGACACACTCATTTCCATCCCCAATAATACCTTACTGATATTGAGAAAGGCTTCCCTGTCTTTTACAAAGCCCATCTGATGACTCCCAATCAGCCTTGGCAGCATCTTCTGCAGTCGCGCTGCCAAAATCAAAGCTAATATCTTCATATCATAATTTATTAAGGAAATAGGCCGATACGATGCAGGATCTTCGGGATCTTTCCCCGATTTTGGAATCACCATGATGGCTGCTGTTCTCATATCTCTTGGGAAACTCCCAGTTTCTAACACTTCCTCATACAGAGCCGCCAGCGTTGGTGTCATGTGCATCACTAATATTTTATAAAATTCTGTCCCAAAGCCATCTGGCCCTGGGGTCTTGTGCGGAGTGCCGTCTCCTATTGCTTTTTGTATTTCTACCCCTGAGATAGAACTGTTAAGTTCCTGTAATTCAGACTCTGCTACTCTTGGCAACTGCACCTCATTCAAAAACCGTCTCCCCTGCTCCCTATCTTCTACTTCCGGAGGATAAAGATCTTGATAATAGTGCCTAAACATCTTCAAGAGTTTTTGCGTGCCATTGCATTTTACTCCATCTTTATTCTTTATAGTAGTGATGATTTTTGTGCCTCCCCCCTCCTTCACTAACCGGGCAAGCAACTTCCCCGTCCTGTCTCCATAACAAAACAGCTGATGCCTATAGTACAGCATCGAATATACTGCTCTTTCCTGCAGGACATTGTTCAAGTGCTTTTGTGCATCCAGGTACTCTGCCAGAGCCCGCCTTTCCGATGTCTGCACAACTGTATTTTTGAGCTCTCGCAGCTCCTGCGTCAATTTCAGTATATTTTCATTGACTCTCTTCCTTTCCCTTGCTACAAACGCTATAACATGTCCTCGCATTACTGCTTTCCCTGCCTCCCAGAATGTTGCCACCGTTTCTACTTGGCCTTCATTAAATTTTACATACTCTTCCCAGTGATTCCTCAAGTACTGACAAAATTCCTCATTTTTTCATTAATGTCTCGGGAATGACCACTTAGTACTAGAGCCCCTTCTCCCTCTCCAATCCATCCAAACCATCGCATGGTCAGAGACTACCATCGGCTCGATCTCCGCAGTTATTACTTTTCCAAAACAGTTCTTTGAGACTAATATATAATCTATCCGTGACCATGTCTGGTGCGCTCGCGACAGATGCGTGTAATCTCTTTCACCTTCATGCAATACTCGCCATACATCGATCAACTCCCCCATTTTACAAAGAGAGCCTACTCTTTAATTTAATTAACTTCTTATCCACGGCATTAATAATTAACCAAAATATCCATGTATATAGTTGCCATGTATATAGTTATTTATATATAATTACCATGTTTTACCAAGTTTATTTACCTTGTTCATTGTAAAAAACCAATGCTGTTTGTACCATTGTGTTTATATTTGTTCATGTGTAAACCGCACTGATTTAAGAGCGCGGTATATAAGAAAAATAAATAAATAAAAATAAATAAATACTCCTTTTTTGCTCTACACCCTCCTTGTAGCCTCAGCTGCGATCTGTCCATTTCCGGATCATGGGGGCAGTTAAAGTCTCCTGCCAATATAACAGGTATTTTCGGAACCAGGCCCATATTTGTTATAATACCTTTGAAAAACTGGTGGTCGTAAGTATTTGGCACATTAATGTTGCTCTAAAGCATCTCTTCCCCCTGCACTTTAACATGTAGGAATAGGAATCTGCCCTGTGGATCCACCGTTTCATTCAAAACGTCCAACTGTATTCCTTTTTTGATTAAAATCGCTACCCCTCTTTTCCTACCCCCTGAAGAGGCAGCATACACATGCCCCATCCAGTCTCTTTTTAACTTGCCATTGTCCTTCAGATTCAGGTGCATTTCTTGCAGAAGCGCCACTTGCGCCTTTCCCCTCTTTAGGGCTTGTAAGATTTTCGTGCGCTTTACAGGAGTGCTCACCCCCCACACACACATTCCACGTTACAATACGCAGATCATGCATGAGTCAGCCTAACTTCTTTGTCTCTTGCCAATTGCCTTATATCGTCCTCCACCCAGGGTTGCCCAGCCTCAACCCCGAACCTTATAACATAGAAGAAAGTACACATAACTGCCTTCCATTCTTGCCTCAGAGTACAGTAGTCCTCTGTATCCCTCAGCCCCTCACCAATATAGCTTTCCACCTCCTTATTCCCTCTGCATCTAGGCAGTATCTCTTCGCACCATTCACACCACATTTTCTCCCCCCTACCCTTCCCCCTACCCTTTCCCCAACCCCAACCCCTTCCTCCTCTCCCTCCCCCTCACCTCCCCTTATTAATATTCCCATAGCACATCCTTCTATCTATCCGCAGTTTATTCTACTGGGGTAACGTCCCTCTGTGACGCAGCAGGGCTGCTTCACCTACTTATCATTTCCCTCTCATTGTCCTCCTAAAGCCTAGTATTTCTTCCACACAATTGTCCTTATTGGAACACTATCCTAGTTTATATCAAGAAACATAATTAGCCACGTACATTTTGCACTGCAATACAGAATCTTAGCCTCAAAGGCCTCTTTTACTCCACTTTTCCCGGTACAGTCCTCTCTGCCACTGTGGGTGCTCTGTGAGCTATCTCATATTTCAATAGATATCCAGTCTTGCGATCAAGGCACTCTCAGGATATTAGGTTCACTGCTTCGGCACCATTTCGCTCAAGTCGTCCAAGAATCACTTTGCAACCATTGCAGTATCAAAGATATGATTCTGTCCCTGGTTGGAAACTCGAAGCACTGCCGGGAACGCCAAAGTGAATCTCAGCTTCTTTTTAAAAAGGGCAGCACAAATAGGCGAAAACTCCTTCTGTTTTGCCGCCACTGCTGCGGAATAATCTTAAAAGATAAGAAGCTTTTGGTTGTCCAATTTCAAGTCTCCTTTTTTCCGATACGCTTGAAGTTTTTGCGTTTTATGCTGAAAGTTAAGAATACGCGCGATTATCACTCTCGGCCTAAGCCGGTTCTCAGATCGCGGTCCAATTCGATGCACACGCTCCATTCTCATCTTCCCAACTAGTAAATCTAAGCCCAATTCCTTCGGCAACCATTCTTCAATTTATGGCAATAGCATCTGATTCGTCATTGTCTCTGGCACGCCCACGATCCTCAGATTGTTCCGGCGAGATCTAGTCTCAAGATCCTCCACCTTTAGTTGCAAGGCCTCGATCTGTTTTCGCTGCACTGATTTCTCCCGGGCCTGGTGTCCCTCCTTGTTCTCTATGGATGCCACGCAGTGTTCTAACTCTTCCACTCGTCTACCGATCTCCACCAGTGATTCCCCCACTGCCTCCAGCTTTTTTAGTACCTGGTAATTTAGGATCCAATAGTTTTATGACCTCTTTCGCTATGTTCTCTGTTGCAGATTCACCACAATCCATTTCAGGGGAAGCTGGCTGCGACATCGCAGGTGTAGAGGTCCCTGGTTTGATGCTTCTTTCCCGGTCCTTTTTTGCTGCTATCGGCATGATATTCACCCTAATTTATATATCCACAGTGATAGCCCACCTAGTTCTTTACTCCAGTTGCAGTTTGTTCCATTTTACTCTGCGAACAACGAGAGATTCTAGCTTAAAACTTGAGGCAACCCCAGAGCGAGCAAAGATACCTCCTTACTGTCTCATGCATCACGTGGACTCGTGAGGCACTTTAGTTTGCTACCTTCCTGGGTGTGCGAGTATTAAGTTCTTATACTTTATCCAACCCTCACCCCCAACCTATTAATCTGAACTGCTAACAAAACAAGTGTCTAGCTCCTTGTGGCCTTGCTGGATTGTTCATCATTATCTTCCTTGCATTGACTCATTTGGTTTTTACAGAGTCGTAGCCTATTAGTTCCAACTTGTTATCTGTGGTGTTTGGTTCTACCCTATGGCCTAAGGAGTTGTTAGGTCCATAGTCTTGACTAGTGCTGATTTTTTGCTTCCCTTTCTGGGGCTTGAATTGGCACTCTTGGGCTTCCAAGCAGTGATACATCCACAGTGGTATGGGATATGGACCTCTCAGTCTATGGAGTTATCAAGAAGGAGAAATTTGATCCTACATGCTAATTTTCTTTCATTGAATCTCTCCTGACCAGACCAGATGCATGGTTTATGCTCTCCTACCAGCAGATAGATATGGAGAGTTTGATGACATCACCTTATATAAAGTCCTTTGCAATCCACACACAGCCAGTACTTCTATATCAAAATAACAGTAGCCCCCACAGAACCGTTAGAGGAAAAGGAACACCAAACAAAAAACCTGAACTCTACGAAAAAGACTCAAACCAAGGAATGCTCAGCAAATCAAAATCAGAAGCTAGTGGAAGTAAACCCTCACTAACGCTTGGATATTGACATAGTAACATAGTAAATGATGGCAGATAAAGACCAGTATGGTCCATCTAGTCTGCCCAGCAAGGCAGTAAGAGTAGGTGCATCTGCCACTCCGTGCAGGTCACCCCTCCCCATGCCTTTGTTTTGGTAACCCGTATTTGTTGAGATATAAGAGAGAGTTATATTTATTTTAATTTTATCCTGTTGCTATAAAGGGATCCTCTTTGTCTGACCCATGCCATTTTGAATTCTGTCACTGTATTTGCCTCCACCACTTCCGTCTTACAGGATGCTCCATCTTGGGGGAGAGGGGGTTATGGACTGGCCTGGAGGAAAGAATATTAGCAGGTAAGATCTAATTTATCCTTCCTCTTCATCCCTCCAGACCAATCCAGATGCATGGGAAGTACTAAAGTAGCCTTTGAAGAGGGAGGGCCCTGTACAAACCTGCCTTCAGAACGCCTGCCCAAAGACTGCCTCACCTGAGTTCCTGGGTTATGACAATCACATGAGTGCAGCGATGACCAAGTGACCACTCTACCCATCTCCTGAGAAGTAATCAAATTAGATTCTGTCCAGGAAAAAGCTTGCACCCTCGTTGAGTGAACTTCCAACTCTGCCAATACAGTATGCCCACTGAAAATGTATGCCATAATGACTGCTACCTAAATCCCTCAAGCAAGCCTTTGATAGTACCTTGTTCCTCCTGATCCCACACAATAAAGCCAAGAGTATGTGTAGACTTCCCAACTGATACCTCAAAGTCCATCTCATAACAGAGGAAGATTCCCTGAGGGACTGTTCTTACCCGCTAACTGAAAGGTCTGAGAAAAATAACTCATTAACATGAAAAGGCAGAAGCCCAAGCCAGGGGAGGAAACTGGTTCCATAACCACTCTCTTCTAAACTCATGAGGAAGAACCGCCTGTCAAGAATGAGCCTGAAGTTCTGAAATATATCTGACCAAGCTGAAGGCCACCAGAACACTGTTTCCAACTTAATATCCTACAAGGAATGGATTTATTCATTTGTCTGGCTTATATCCCACCTTTTTTTCAAAGTCAAAGCGGGTTACAAAAAACATAAAAAATTACATTTGCATGAAGAGGCTCAAGGACACCTTGGCCAGGGCAGTCAGCTCCAAATTAAGATATCCAAGACGGAACCAAAGGGAGCTTTCATCAGGACTGAGAAAATGAGTTTCAAATTCCTCCATATCTCCTCAGATGTTGAGGAGGCACAAGATGCTTAATTCCTCTCAAGGATAGCCAAAACTTTGTAGTCACCATTTGTACCCATAAGGACAGCCAGCACAAGACCAATGACCAGACAGGAAGACTGAGTGGATCAAAACTCAGAGCATGACACCATGCCAATGCTCTCCACACATCAAAGACTGCTAGAGAAGATGACTTTCCTCTGAATGGCTAAGAGGAATATTCCTTCCAAGTGGAATGTAAGAAGTAGCTATGTATGGTAGACCCTGAGAAATACAGTACCAAGTATGCCTTTCAGGTTGGATAACTGTCCACTGATGCCAGACAAGGGTCAGCCTCTGTCCGTGCAGAAAAATCCTGTCTATATACACATTGACTGACTTTCAAAACCACCTCAGAGACCTTACCTGTAGCACATGTACAATGGAAAGTTGAGAGATGTCACAATGAACACTTATACTGATGCTCACTAGTGGCTCATTGCTATATCTTACTACTTTCCTGCAGCTTTGATGCCATTATCTATGACTTTCTAAGAACATAAGATATGCCATACTGGGTCAGACCAAGGTCCATCAAGCCCAGTATTCTGTTTCCAACAGTGGCCAATCTAGGTCATATGTACCTAGCAGTTTCCCCAAGAGACACAAGTTCCACAATGCTTGTACTGGGTCAAGCATTGATATCTTCGGTCACTTCTTAATCATGTAATATACCAAGGTTCCCATCTTCTGGCTATGTCTAGTGGATTCAAAGGCCACTGGTCAACCTTCTGCAACAACAGCAGGCAGGCTCTGCTTTGCTACAGTCACCTTGGATCATAAACAGGCATGTTGATCTCATAGGAGTGTTGTTATGTCCTATACTGCTTGGTCCTGTTCGGGAAGCCAGGTGCAACTGCATTCACATCCAAAACTCTTTGCAAGGGCTCACGCATCTCAGACTGATGTGATGAAAATTTTCTAGGTAATGTAATCATTGGGAATAATTAAGAAATAAATAAATAAATTTTACCTGGCATTGGCTGTTTTAAACAGCAAGGTTGTGTCCAGAGTTTTTTTTTAAACTGGGGGGTTCGTGGACCAACCCAGAAGCTACTGCTTATGACCCATTGTTTTTATTTTTTTTGAGGGGGGTGGGCAGAAGAAGAGGTACAGCCTCCAGTTTTTTTTTCTTTTGGGTTACTCTGCAGCCCGTCATCAGCAGCCGCAAGGAAAAAGAAAAAAAAATTAAAATGGAGAAGTCACGGGCGCAGGCTGAGTGAGCCGTGATCCTGCAGCTAGCTCAGGAGTCGGGCTATGGTTGCAGGCTGCTGCAGGTGCTGCTCCAATCTCATAGGAGGAGAGCCTCAGGGCATCAGGGGTTGGCCACAGTCTCGGTGGCTGTCCCTGGGTGTATGAGGGTGAGTCAGAGGCTGCTTTCCTGACATGGGGGGGGGGGAGCCATGGAGGTCACGGCTGGCCCTGATTTTGGGAAAGGGGGGGGGGGGGTTAGGAGGCTGTCTGTGGCTTTAGGAGCAGCCATGGAGGTGGAGGCTGTACCAAGTGTCAGGGAGAGGGGAACCTGACACATGTAAGGCCCAAAGGAAGAGGGGAGGGGCCAGAGCAGCATAAGGTGGCTGATTGAGCCAAAATTAATTTAAGAGATGAAGGTGTCTTGGAATTGGACCTTGCTGGATCCAGAGGGGTCCTGATTTGGGAAACCATAGAGGCTCAGGTACAAAAACAAAATCTTCCTTATCATCCCTCCAGTCCATCCAGCACCTCTGGGATAGTGCACCACTTCCAGCAGCTTGTAGACTGAGCATGTCATCTTTTGATGACACCAGTACTAATACCATGGGGTCCACCCACCATATCCAGTACACTCAGTCTCCAAGAAGCTGGAGGTGGTAGTGAGCCGGGGTGCTGGACTCACTGGGGAACAACTAAGGAGCATCTATAGGATAGTTAATCTATTGTTTTTCATCTTTCTTTTAGCCATCTGCCTTTATTAATGCTAAACAGCACTTTGCATTTTTTTTTTGCTAAACAAAAAAAAAAAAGGAAAAAGAAGAGGAGAGCCACCTTAATTTGAGGAGAGACCCCCTCCCTCCAGACTGACGGGGTGCTTGGAATAAATAAATTTCATTTAAAATTGAGGGAAAGTTCTGGATGCTGTTTAATAAGCCAGAAGGCTCAAAAGTAAGGTAGCAATGCCCATAAGAAGCCCGAAAGAGTTGCAGGCAGACAGCAGGACAGCCCTGCACTTAATTGAACGGTGAAGTTGTTTCAAAGGGGTAAGAACCCTTGGAAACGGCCATTTTTTTTTTACCAGAACTAAAAATTATAATTTTAAATGTCTTAAACATCAGATTCTAAGAATGGAGGAGCCAGGAAAAATGTTTTTTTTGGGCTCTGAGAGAGCTCAAATTTAAAACGGAGCTCAATTAGAGTGAAAGGAAAGAGGCTCGCCTTCGATGGAAAAAAATGCATTTTTGAAAAGATAAACGTGATAAACCATCTAGGAAGCGGCCCTGAGTGCTGGAGAACATGAAAAAATGAGTTTTGTGAAGCTTTAAAGCATATAAATGTGGCGATTTAATAAAGTTTATTTGTGCAAACAAAATGAGTTTCAAAGACATTCTGAGTAGACAAAACATATGATGAGGGTTTATAAACTTGAATTCTGTAAAACTGGAGTTGAAATTTAATATGCAATGTATAAAAATATTTGGTTTAATGTATAGAAGTATTAGGAGAGAGGAGGGAGTGGGGTGATATCTAGTGGATACAATTTGGTTACAAGTCACAACTGTGCTACTTTCAGTGAGACAGTTTAGGCAGGCAGCATGTAACCAAGTCAGAGGAAGATTTGACAGCTCAGGAAATTACTGTGGGGCTTCTTCTGAAAGGGTATGGAGGACAGTTTTAAGAATTAAAAGGAGATGGGGATTTTATTAGTAATAGAATGGGCTAGTTTATGACATAGTATGAGTAGGAGCACCCTTTCTTCTCCTTGAGAATGTAGGAGAAGAATGTTTTAGTTCAGTTGGCAGTTAGTTATGAAAGAGAGAGGACATGTATGATAATGAAGAGGCGTCTTAGATTGTCTTTTTTGTTATGAAAGAGAACGATTGAGCCTGATTGGGAGAGAGAGAATGACAGCTGGAAAGGATATTTAGTAAGCTTTTTTTTTTTCAGGAATAAATTGAGTGTTAGAATCAGATAGGAAACTTTAGGGAATTAATACTTGAGGAAAAAGAAGTTATGGAGGCAGAAATGAAAGAAAAAGGTGCAGATTTTGTTTATATTTGTTTTTATAGCTATTATAAGGTGTCTAGTAGAGATAGTTTCCTACCATAAGAGTAGGGAGATTAAGTGAGGAAGGGGTGAAAGGCTGGAGAAACACACACAAATCACTTTCTGCTAAGCCTGATATTTTTTTCCAGTGAGTTCTTTATTCTTTGAGATGGGTCCAGCGTGGAAATAATACTAGGAGAAGGCGTAGATTAGAGGGAGTAGGATAGAGGCTGAAGTTAGAGAGAGAATGAGTACATAGAGTGAGCGAGAGACAGAAAGAAGGAGACATTTGCCGAATGTGGGAAAAGGGAAGTGAGTACGTTTGAATTGGAGAGTGTAATGAATGTAGGCTGTGGGTTTTGTTTGTCTACGGTCGAATGTATGGGGATAGTTACTGAGTGAGAAGAAGAGAGAAAAGGAATCGTCTTTTTCCTGCCACGGCAATCTTGCCCTAGGTATTTCCCATTTTTCTTCCTTAGGTGGGAGGGTGAGAGTTAAAGGGAAACTTAGGGGAAAGGGGAGGCGAGAAAAGAAGAAGAAAAGAACCAAAGCAGCAGTTACCTTCAAGTATCCTGAAGAGACCAAATCCTTATAATTAATGGCAAGTTTTATTTACGTTGTTTATGTTTAATAACTATCAGTGCACATGCTCAGGTTAGCTCTCTTTTACTCAACCTGAGCCATCGAAAGTATTATTTAGTCCTGGAGATGCTTATGGGATGACTTCTTTTCTTAACAAATAATCTCAATCATAGTATACTTATCCAATAAGAATTTCTGGTCAAAATGTTGGGGCCCAGACTTTGAAACAGAGACTTCAAAAGGAATTGGTCTACCATGCATAAATAATACTTCTCGTTGAAATACTTATCTTTAGGTGTTTGAAACACTTGTGCATTAAATACATTTTCCTATTGTAACATCAAATTGGTTTCAAAGCCTGAGTCCAATATTAGAAATAATATTTTCCCCTTGCTGTTCTCCTCTTTAAGGGGCGTATTCCTTGGCGGACACCATATATTTTCTCCTGGAGCTTTTACTGAGAAATTAAGCATTTTAACATCTCCATTGGCCCACTAGTGACACTTATAAGGGTAAACCCTCATAGCTTATATTTCAGGAAAACTTTAAAGTGAGTTACAAAACCAATGAAGCATTCCCCAGATTTTACATCTGCAGGTGATGACTAGTGCTGCATGGCTTTAAACCTCACACTGAGCCACAGATTCACCTTTCTGCAGTGATACCTTAGGGCTAAAAGCTTAATGTCCTGGGCATGCTCTGCCTCCTCATCAGGGTCTCCACAGCCCCAAGGACTGCATCTCCTGTGGACTCACTGCCCAAACGTCTATGCTGCTTCTGCTGATATTTCTCTGGAGGTACTGAGACCCTCCAAGATAGCTCAAACCATGATTTCCTGCCCCAAAGAACCTGAATGTGGTCAAAAGCTTACTTTGCTTATCTAATGCACATTGAAGAGATGCAGCACAAGCAACCAACACTGAGCAGTCGTCTAAGACATCTTTGAGTGTTGCCCTTGAACAGTGACTTCTCTCCATTGCAAGTCTTAGCTTTACAGATTGCCTTTTTTCATGACCATATTTCCAACCCAGTCAGCTAGTTCACTCATCAGTGTGATATGACCACCAGCGTTGTGGTCTCCTGTTTGGGCTTCCATCTCTTGCGTTATGACAATCAGTATATTGTGTGGAACATATTGCACTGATAAAAGATTGAGATTGAAGAAACCTCTCCCAGGCCTTACTCAACTGGGTTAGGACTATGCCAGAGGCACTATCTGGCTGTCTCAACAACAGCCCAGGTCAATGAGGTCCTATATGGTACAGGAAGAGTCCAAAATGCTAACACATTGAGTTAGACAGCCCTGCATTCTAATTGATTTTCACCACCTTTGAACCAAGCACCTGAATATGAATATTGTGTGTGTAAAGTACTCAAGGATAGCAAGAGCTCCTTAGATTATAGTTGCCTTTTAGTGTTACTTAGTTGCAGGGGTGCCCTTGGTGCCCCCCCCCCCACAATGTAAATGAAGATTGCATTTGCAGAGAAAGGTTACAGAGTGGGGTTGTCCTTATTGGCACAGTGGCACACCCTCCCCATATAGCCCCCCCCCTCGGGCGGTGCTCCCCCATGTGTTGGCAATCTTACTTTATCACCTTTGTCAAGCCGAAAGAGGGCCCACACAGTAGCAGTAAGGCAGCGCAGCAAACTTGCTTTATTATCTTTGCCATGCTGCCTCTGCTCTTGTAAGTTTGCCACATGCCTTGTGGCTGTTCCCCACCAGGCTGAAGTCTCATGGTGTGGCTGTTATCGTGAGACTTCAACCAAGTGGGGAACAGCTGTCAGGCCTGCAGCAAATTTACAAAAGTGGAAGCAGCGTGACAAAGATAATGAAGTAAATTTGCTGTGCTGCCTTACTGCCACTGTGTGGGCCCCCTTTCTGCTTGGGCCCCCCTCTCCCGCATTGCAGGGGCTGTTTGGGCAGAATTTACAGCACTGCAGATAAGAGATAATTGCAATCTGGCCATCACCAGGATAGGTGACCCAAAGTATAGCCTTGCTACATTTGCTGGCAGCAGAAGCAGGATGTGCATGTTTATTTTTCATTGGGATTTATTATGCTGCCTCAAGTAAAATCACAATGCTTTAGAAAACTAAAAGTAGGAGCAGAACAGAAAGAAACTCCATTGCACAATAGGAAAGCCTAACCGAGGAAGCAGAAAGAGGAAAGAGTAAGGTGGGGGAGAGTAGAAATTCAGATGGGGGGCAGGGCTAGCGCTACCATTAGGCAAACTAGCTGGTCACTTAGAGCACCAATAGTCTGAGAGAAGCCCATTGCTGCTCTCAGGGACCTACATTGGTGGCAATGACTTTACATAGAACAGCAGCACTTACCAAAAGCTCCAGTGCTGCATGCTGTTCCTGCTTCTTCCCCCCTTTTGCATGACGGCAGAAATGACTGGCTTGTGCTCTTTGTATATTTACTTTTCTGTTTCCGTTTTTTGTGTTACTGAAAACCAATATATGGGCCATATGATGTTTTGGCTGCATTGAAAGTGATTAGCACTGTGCCACTACTGATGGTTCTTCTTTCAATCTGATTTTATTTATTTATTTATTTAAACGTATTTCTATTGTCTGAAGTGCACATGGAAGTATTTGTGGAAATATTTGTTTTAAACATTTTTTTCTGTATTAATTGGTGGTGGTTTTGTTTGTGGATATTTTGGTTAAACCAGTCATTTATGGAATTTCTTTTTAGATATAGATGGAAGCACTCTCTCTCCCCCTAGTGGATATATCTCATACAGCATGTGACTTGTGTAGGACACTTTCACTACATCTCCTCTCCTCAGTTAAAAAATAAAAAAGATTAGCAAATATAATGTCAAAACTATTCAGCAACAACATTAGTTATATTAACTTGAAGTGATGAGTAAGACTGTCATTCACGTCTAATAGCACCCAGGGATTAAACTGCTGCAGTACTGATTGTTATATCTATTTGGATATAGAGTGATTACCGTGTTAGTCCACTTTATTTATTTTATTTAAACAGTTTTATAAACCACTTTATCCTAAAATCAAAGGTGTTTACACAGCAAACAAGTTGTTACACAGCAAACAAATAAAAAAAAGAGAAACAAAAGAAGGAAAATAAGATGATATTTTTAATTGGACTAAATTATTTATTTATTTATTTAACATTTCTTATATACCGCACTCTTTGTTAGTGCGGTTTACATTGAAACAGTATAACACTTGGTCAAGTAAATTTATTTAACATTTCTTATATACCGCGCTCTTTGTTATCAGTGCGGTTTACATTGAAACAGTATAACACTTGGTCAAGTAAATTTATTTAACATTTCTTATATACCGCGCTCTTTGTTATCAGTGCGGTTTACATTGAAACAGTATAACACTTGGTCAAGTAAATTAATACATTTTATTGGACTAAATTAATACATTTTTGGACTAGCTCTCAAGGAGGTTAGAACGTTCTTCTTCAGCTCAGGACAGTACTGCATAAGCAACAAATAACTGAATTACAAAAGCATTCCATTGACAGTCTCAGGGGAAGGGGGGAGAGATGGATCAAAGGTTGACAAGGCTGTAAATACTTGTAGATTATAATGTGATTGAAAGCCCATATCTTGTCCTGTCTGGTCTGATTGCAAGCGTCATAGCTTCATTTCAAAAATTTTACATTGTTAGACTGATCTGAACCTTTGTTTTTCAACCTTTGCTGTCTGGCAATTTTATTTTTCTAGTTGTGTTGGTCCCAGTCTCTGGTTTCTTCTTTCTTCTGACTTCTCTTAACTCTCTCTCCAGGATCTCCATACCATTTTTGCACTTCTTTTTCCTCCTGTATTCCTCACTTCCTCCCCTACATCCATCTCTGACATTTGTTCTTTCAGCATTTTGTCTCTCTATCCATTTATATTTCACTCCTTACTATCAAGTTTTCAATCTCCCTCTTTTTACTACTTTCCATCTTTCCCTCACCCAGCCCTCCCATTCCCCATCCTCTTATTCTCCAGTCTCTCCCCATCATCCAGCATTTCCTTTCTCTCTCCCCACTCCTTCCAGCATCTCATCTCAGTCTCTTCCCCCTTTGTTCAGCATTTCCTGTCTCTCTTTCTCACCCTTAATCCTGCATCTCTTCTCTCTATTCCTATCTCCATCTAGCATCTCTTGTCTCTCTTTTCCCCTTCCAATATTCAGCATCTCCCTGTATCCCTATTCCCCTAGTCCAACATCCCCCCTGTGTCCCTAACTCCCCTTTATGCCCATCATCCCCTTTCTGTCTTCCTACTCTTCCTTGTGACCAGCACCTCCCTTGTTACCTATTCCTGTCACCCCCACATGTTCTGCATTCCCCTTCTGTGCATTAGCCTCCTATGTCCAACATCTCCTTCTGTGTCCCTACTCCTCCACTCCCCCCATGCTCAGCCGCATCTCCCTGTCACTCTATTTACCCTCTTTCCAGCACCCCTACTCCTCATGTCCAGCATCCTCTGCTTTGTGTCCCTATTCTTCCTTCATCCCCCTAACCCAAGCAAGAATATCCCCTGCTCACTTGAATCACCCTCTCTGGTGTCCACCCCCCCCCCCCCTGTCCAGAACCTCCTTTTCACCCTATCCCTGTTCAGCATCTCCCTTTCCTCTGCCATTGCCTACCTCTGCCGCTACTCCCACTAGCCTGGACCTGCAGCAGCAGCAGCAGCAGCAGCAATTAAACAGGATAAAGAGTTGAGCCTGCAAGTTGGTGCATGTCAACGATGGCTCTGCCTGTTGGGCTCTGCTTCTCAG
The DNA here is from genome assembly GCA_033557465.1 of Ichthyophis bannanicus. NCBI lineage: Eukaryota > Metazoa > Chordata > Amphibia > Gymnophiona > Ichthyophiidae > Ichthyophis > Ichthyophis bannanicus. The sequence goes on along the minus strand of CM066033.1, from coordinate 1,111,326,059 downwards.
AAACAGGAAGTCTGCGTCAAAGGGGGCAGGACCAGTAGAGCCATTGGCGTGCACTGACTTGCAGGATCCACTCTTTTTTCAGTTCTATTGCTGCTGCTGCTGCAGGTCCAGGCAAGTGGCAGTGGCGGAGGTAGACTGAAGACTGAAGCAATAAGCAGAGTCCAATGGCAGCACCAAGCATCTTGGTGGAATGCGTTAGAGAAGGAGGACTAAGCATATGAGCATGAATGGGGCTGAAAGCGTGTGTCACATGCTTAATGCGTGTGACTTGGCATGTCTATGAAGATGTCTCATAAACTGCAAACCATGACAATAGAAAACATTCCTCTTCATGTTCAGGTAACTTTTCATAAAGATTCCTAAGTGTAAAGTTAAATGTATACTGCTAAGCCCATGCAAAATACAATTTTCAAACATAAGATAAGATTTGTTTCAGGGTTAGAAATAAGGGCACACTAAATACAGCTAGGGCAAAAGAACTATGATATATTACATAAGAAGGTCAAAGTTAACAAGAAGGAAAGAGAAACCGTGAGATATAGCAATGAGCTTACTAGATGGCATCTGTATAAGTAAACATCTGTAACATTTCCTTTTTTTTTTCTTTGAGCTTATGCACAACTTTCTGTTGTAAATGTCCTACAAATCAAGCCACCAATGTGGCTTTCAGTGCCCTCAACTGTGAGTTAAAGAAAGCTTTTCTGCACAAACAGCTGCTGATCCCTGTCTGGCATTGGTGGGCTTTCAATAAAATATGGCAGGCATATACTTGGTATCATACTTCTGACAGATGTGCCCACTAGCTCCAAATTCTCGCCACTACTGATCTCCAGGAACAAGCAGGAATGAAGTCTTCACATATGAGTGACATTGGCACCGACAGAGCCCGCATGGGAATGCTCCCCAGCTTCCAATAGGAAAGACTTTGGGAGCACTCCGCTGTGCCTGCGTGCCTGTTTTCCCAACTCCTTTCCTCAGTTCTTCATTTTCCGTGGCACCAGCAGGTTGTACAATCCTGTCACTGCCAAAAAACTTTCCTTGTTTGGTGCAATATCATGCTCTGCCTTTCCATTGACACCAGTTCCATCAGATCTGACACTGGTCATGATAAATTTTTATTTTTTAGTTATAAATTTTCTATTTCTTTTTTTTTCTTTCTTTTCTTTTCTTGCAGGTTTCACCGCTGACTAGGCCTCATATTCAATTCTGAAGAACAGTTTTAAAACATGGAAAAACCAACAAGTGGTTTTAAGAAATGTGCTGGTACCATATCAGTCATGGATAAACATGACAGGTGTCTAAAATGTTTGGGCCCTGACCATCTACAAAATTCTTGTCCTTAATGCGAAGAAATGACAAAGAGTGGCCTAAAGAACAGAACCAGACAGTATGGATCACCGTTTGCCCCGGACTCGTTTTTAGTGGCTTCCATGTCATCGAGAACTTCGGCCTCCTTTCATGGGTCTCAGATCTCCTCTAAGTCCAAACATAAAAGCAAGTCTCTGGTTTCTACTAAGTCACCAGTATCAGCAGGAGTGGAGGAGTAGCCTAGTGGTTACAGCAATTGCCTAGTACCCAGAATATCAAGGGTTCAATTCCCACTGGCACTCCTTGTGACTTTGGGCAAGTCACTTTACCCTCCATTGCCTCGGAAGAAAAGGCTGGCAATCTACTTCCAGTGATACATTGCCAAGAAAACCCAGAGGTAGCTGGGTTGCTATGAGTCAACACTGACTTGATGGCACTAAAAAAAAAAAAAATCAGCATCCAATACCAAGACTAGAGGAAAATCCCAGCATAAGTATCAAGACTCCCCAAGAGGCACTTCCAATGCAGACCAGTCAGCTAAACAGTCACAGCAGGAGGACCTGTTTTCCAAAGCACAAGAGGAACTGACCTCTGGAGAGCTACCAGTTCCATGCTTTGGGATGGTGACTCAAAACCCTGTCAGTGATTACACCCAGACATTGGCCATCTCCCTGGATCAGCACATGCTGGCTCTCAAGAGGAGTTTGGCCACACTCATGGCAGCCTTGGTACTGACAGTATCAACAGCTCCAGCAGTGAGGCTTTGGCTCCCTGCCTACAGCTGAGTGTATCAGCTCCGATGCTGGCCCTCAAGCTGACACTGTTGGAGCTCCCCAAGCCAATGCCTCCATTGGAACCAATGATTCTGATGAGGGCTCACTGTATTCCAAGGAACTTCCAGATATCTCTTCAGACCCTTCACCTCCACAGGAGGGGTGTAAGTCCCCACTGGAAGATATGTCTTTCCAGGACTTCATATGTGACATGGCAGCAGGACTGGCCATCACATTAGGAACCAAGGGCAGAGGAATTGGAGATACTCAAATACCCTCCCATGTCCAAAGAAGCAGTTAGTTTGCTGGTGCATCCCATCTTACAAGATCTCATGCATGTGGGAACTCCTCTTACAGTTCCGCCTGTCAGCAAGAGGCTTGATACCACGTACCAAGTTCCAGAGTGCCCAGGCCTCCAAAAGCCTCAACTCCCCCACCACTCAATGGTGGTGGAATCGGCGATGCACTGAATAAAGAGTTTAAAAAATCACTCATTCATGCCAACGGGGAGAGACTCGAGGACACTTGATGCCTTTGGGCATCGATGATTTCAGGCATGCATGTTAGCCTCCAGAATAAACTCCTACATGCTATACATGGGCATGTTTCTAAGGGATGTCACCAGGGATCTGGAGATGTAGGCCCTCATGCTTCCTGATAATAAACGGAGTGCATTTTAGACAATTATCAAGCAAGGCCAAAATATTTCTAAATTTATTATCAGGGCCTCTTTTGTTGCCTTTGAGTCAGCAAGCAGAGCTTCAGCAGTCTGCAATGGGGCTTGCAGAATGGCCTAGTTACAGGCATCAGATCTCAAATGGTGGGTCCAGGACAAGCTAGATAATATCCCATGGATGAGAGAAAACCTTTTTGGGAAACATTGGAGAGAAAAAGCCGGGGAGATTGAGACAGATGATCTCACCCTCAAACGCTTTTCCATAAAGACGGCTGATCCCTCCAAAAGGAAGGCTCTTCACAAGAAACCTTTTTATTCTAAGAAGAAGAGATATCTGTCCTACCAACCATCAGTTACCTATCAGCCTCCAGCGGCAGCCAAAAAGCCCAAGGCTCCTAAGCCTCATCCAGTGGCTCAGGCACAACCTGTGCCTGGTTTTTGACTCCTTCCTAGAGAGCATTGCCACTCTGCCTCTGGAGGGTCCCCTACCCCTCCACATAGCAGGCAGGCTCTGTTCCTATGCCTACAGGTGGCATCTCATAACTTCAGAACAGTGGACTCTCAACATTGTCCAAAGGGGGTATCCACTTCAAAACTCCCCCCCTCCCCACCAGCTTCACAGGGGACTATCACACCCATCCCCTTCAAAGCACTCTCTTAAGAGAAGAGGTGTCCACCCTGTTGTCCCAGGGTACCATAGAAAGAGTTCCTTCTCTTCAAGAGGGCTTTTACTCTCCATATTTTCTCATCCCAAAGAAAACAGGAGGATTCAAGCCCATCTTGGATCTCAGAGACCTAAACAAGATTCAGGTGAGAAAAATTCAAAATAATTTCCCTGGGCACTCTTCTTCCATACCTCCAGAGACCTGATTGGTTATGTTCTCTAGACCTAAAAGAGGCATACATGTATTTACTGATCCGTCCCCTGCACAGACAGAAGCCATTACCAATACCAGGTGCTGCCTTTCGGCTTAGCCTTTGTACCATAAGTATTCAGAGAATGCATGGCAGTAGTCACTCGCTATCTCTGCACTTTGGGTGTCTTTGTCTTCCCTTACTTAGATGACTGGCTAATCAGGGGAGACTCCCCTCAGGAGGTAAAACTCTCCTTTCATCGCACCATCACAGTGCTCCAACATCTGGGATTTGTCTTAAACTTCCCAAAGTCTCACCTCGCTCCAACCCAACATCTGGAGTTCATCGGAGAGTTCTTAGACACTCAACAGGCCTGAGCTTTTCTTCCGCAAGATTGCTGTGCCCTCCTCATTGAGCTGGCGAAAGGAATGCAATGGCAAAGTTGCATAACAGCTCAAGAGATGCTACGTCTGCTAGGATACATGGCCTTCACAGTCCATGTCGTCCCCTATGCTCAATTAGACATGTCGGAGACTTTTGGCAAAACTAAAGAGTCATGGGATAGGAGGCAGTGTACTGTTGTGGATCAGGAACTGGTTAGGAGATGGAGAGCAGAGGGTGGGGCTAAATGGCCAGTTTTCCCAATGGAGAAGGGTGAGTGGTGGTGTACCCCAGGGATCTGTGCTGGGTCCGCTGCTTTTTGACATGTTCATGAATGACCTGGAAGGTGGAATAACGAGTGAGGTTATCAAGTTTGCAGATGACACAAAGCTATTTAAAGTTGTTAAAACCCAAGAGGATTGTGGAAAACTGCAAGAGGATCTTGATAAATTGGAAGACTGGGCATCAAAATGGCAGATGAAATTTAATGTGGACAAGTGCAAGGTTATGCACCTAGGGAAGAACAACCCAAACTATGGTTACACGATGCAAGGTTCCACATTAGGAACCACCACCCAGGAAAAAGATTTAGGCGTCATTGTGGATACCATGTTAAAACCCTCGGCCCAGTGTGCAGCGGCGGCCAAGAGAGCAAATAGAATGCTAGGTATGATAAGGAAAGGAATGGAAAATAAAAAAAAAGATATTATAATGCCTCTATATCGTTCCATGGTGAGACCGCACCTTGAATATTGTGTGCAATTCTGGTCGCCGTATCTTAAAAAGGATATAGCGATTTTAGAAAAGGTACAGAGAAGCCACCAAAATGGTAAAGGGGATGGAAGGATACTCCTATGAAGAAAGGCTAAAAAGGTTAGGGCTCTTTAACCTGGAAAAGAGACGGCTGAGGGGAGATATGATAGAAGTCTATAAATTAATGAATGGAGTGGAACGGGTAAACGTAGATCGATTGTTTACGTTATCAGAATATAGAAAGACTAGGGGACATGCAATGAAGCTACAGGGTAAACTATTTAAGACTAATAAAAGAAATATTTTTTCACTCAACGTGTAATCAAACTCTGGAATTTGTTACCGGAGGATGTAGTAAAGGCTGTTAGTGTAGCTGGGTTTAAAAAAGGTTTGGACAAGTTCCTGGAAGAAAGGTCCATAAACCATTATTAAGAAGTGACCGAAGATATCAATGCTTGACCCAGTACAAGCATTGTGGAACTTGTGTCTCTTGGGGAAACTGCTAGGTACATATGACCTAGATTGGCCACTGTTGGAAACAGAATACTGGGCTTGATGGACCTTGGTCTGACCCAGTATGGCATATCTTATGTTCTTATGTTCTTATAATGATTCAATCTTCTCTATGGATGCAAGCAAAGGGGCATCTCAGAGACAAGATCTACCTCACTCCTCAACTGATCAAGTCTCTTCAGTGGTGATATTCTCCACAGAATGTACTCGGCAGGTCACCTTTTCAGATGCCTCCACCTTGATCTACTCTAACAATGGATGCCTTCAAGCTGGGTTTGGGAGGGCATCTGAAAAACCTAACCACACAGGGGCTGTGGATGCAACAGGAATCTGCCCTGCAGATCAACCTCCTAGAATTACGGGCACTGACAAATACCCTTTGGGTTTTTCAACCCCAACTTTTGAGGCAACATGTCTTAATCAGAGCGGACAACCAGGTTGACATGTTCTATATGAACAAACAGGGGGGGAGGGTTCCTATCCCCTATGCAAGGAATCGCTTTGCCTGTGGTTCCTTGACATCGCAAACTGCATTTACCTCAGAGCAGTGTACCTCCCGGGTGAAATCAGTGTCCTTGTAGACAGACTAAGCCGTATCTTTTGTCCATACTAGTGGACCTTCCATCAGGAGATGGCTGCTTGGATCTTCCAAACATGGGGAACCTCACTCATAGACCTTTTCGCCACTCCGTAGGACACACAGTTTCCATTCTTCTGCTCCAGACTTCCGTCACTGCACCAACAGGCCCCGGATGCCTTCCTTCTCCAATGGGGACAGGATCTGCTCTCTGAATTCCCTCTCATCCCCTTGATATCAAAAATGCTATTCAAGGTACAGGCTTACAGGGGCTCCATGATCCTCATAGTCCCCTTTTGGCTCCATCAACCGTGGTTTTCTTTGCTTATTCGCCTTGCACAGACTCAGCCTCTCAGCCTCAGATGTGCACCCAAACTCCTCTTTCAGGACCAAGGGATGCTCCTCCATCTCAATCCTCACTCCCTGTGCCTCACAGCAGAGCTGCTGAAGAGCTAGTGCTCGCTGACCTTGACCTTCCACATCCTTCTTGCATCACACAAGATTCCAACAGGCAATCTTATGCCTTCAAGTGGCGTAGACTAAAAAACCCCCCAAAAAGTTAAATACTGTGATGACACAAAATAATCCCATACAAAAAGTCAAAACAGAGTATTACCTGGATAAAGAACTAGAGCTATACGAAACAGCATCCAAATGTCACAAAATCATTTCATCAAGTGGCGTAGGGCATTGACTCCTTTGCTTGCCCGATGAAGTCCCTTTTACAATATCTCCTCCACTTATCCTTGGAAGGTCTTAAAACTAACTCAGTGAGAGTTCACATTAATGCCATTGCAGCCTTTCATAAACGATTGTATAGACAGCCTATCTCCTCACACCCCTTAGTAGCATGATTCATAAGGGGTCTGCTGCTGTCCAAGCTGCCCACTAAGCCTCCTGGGATCTCAATGTGGTTCTCACTCAACTTCTAAAGCCTCCTTTCAAGCCTTTAGCCACCACGTCACTGAAGTTTCTATCTTGAAAGTTAATCTTCCTCATCGCCGTCACATCAGCTTGCTGCATCAGCAAACTGCAGTCTCTGATGGCGGATCCGCCCTATACCCGGTTCCACCATGACAAGGTGGTTCTCCATACCCATCCACATTTCCTTCCGAAGGTAGTCTCCCCCTTCCATCTAAACCAGTCGGTGATACTACCAATTTTCTTCCTGAGACCACATGCGTCTCGGGCTCAAGCAGTGCTACACATCTTAGACTGCAAGCGAGCACTGGCTTACTACTTGGATAGAGCTAAGGATCACAGAAAATCCTCTCAATTATTCATTTCCTTTGATCCCAGTCACCTTGGACTACCAGTGACAAAACAAACTCTATCCAGATGGATAGCAGATTGCATTTCATTTGCTTATGCACAAGCAGGACTCTCTCTGGAGAGTCATGTTACTGCTCATAATTTGCGGGCTATGGCAACCTCCATAGCCAATCTCCATTCAGTATCCACTGAGATTTGTTGGGCAGCTACCTGGTCCTCCATTCATACTTTTGCTGCACACTATTGTCTAGACAGGGACTCCCATTGGGACACTGTCTTTGGCCAAGCTAGACTCCAGCACTTCTTTGGGACTTAGACTCAACTCCTACCTTCCTTCCCAGACTTTCAGGTAGGTGCCTCTAGATCACCAGGTTTTTAAAAAAAATTATAGCGGGGGGGCTAGACCACTAGGGATAACTTTATTGCTGGGCACGACCCCCAACAGTATTTTGCTGGCATCGGGGGCTTTTCCCGATGCCACGATCATCCCCCAATGCCATCAAAATACCAAAATATTGTCAGTGGTGGGATTGGGGTTGTTAGATGAGCAGGGATCATTTTATTGTGAGGCACGACCTCGACAGTATTTTGATGGCATCTGGGGCTTTTCCTAGTACCATCAAAATACTGTCGGGGCACGCATTAGAGTTTACTTCCACTCAGACCCTGCAGTAAAGGTTTGGTGCTATGGCTGGTTGCAAAATCATCTACGGCTGTCTCTGCATCGGATGTAGTCATGATTTGCATACCAGCCCAGCAGATTAAAATACATTTAAATAATTAAGGATTCATTTAAATACACATGGTATTAATTGGGCGCTAGTTTTTTTGCTGGCATTTATGTCTGTTTCCTGCATATAAATGATCATTAAAATGTGCTTAAACATGGTGTTATGGGCTCATAAAGCCCACGCTAGCTTTCTGCATAGGCTTATTTAAAAGTGACCAGACTATCATTAGGGATGGTATAGCCTCCTGGAATTGAGTCCAAAATGCCACATCATGTCCACACTCTTCAGCTCTAAGATTTAGCCTCAGGGATCACACTGCTCTCCCTCCGCCCCCCCCCCCCCCATGCCAGTCTGGTTCTTGGGAGCCAGTGAGTCCCAAATGTGAAGACTGCATTCCTGCTTGTTCCTGGAGATAGCATAGTTACTCACCTGAACAGGTGATCTCTGGGAACAGCAGGAATCAGTCTTCACAATCTACCCTCCTTCCCTAGGGGTTGAAATGTTGGTTTATTTTTTTCTCTTCCTCTCAGCTACAAACTCAACTGAGAAGAATTGGGAAGGTGTTGGAAGGTAGGCACACAGGCGCAGTGGAGTGCTCCCAAAGGCTTTCCTATTGGATGCTGGGGAAAGTTCCTTCATGAGTTCTGTCGGTGCTGACTTCATCTATATGTGAAGACTGATTCCTGCTGTTCCCGGAGATTACCAGTTATAGGTAAGTAACTAAGCTTTCCCAGCAGCACATGTGCTCTTCATACTTGGAAATGTACTACAGAAGAAAGGATTACTTAGTTCTTCAGCTGAGCTGTGTGTATACCGTTCATGGGAAGCTGGCAGCTGAGCCACTCACAAGTCCACACAATTGCTGCAACAGAGAGTTCCTTCAACATCGACTAGATATGAGCACACAGGTACCCAACCTTCAACAATCTGCATGATCTGCTGGTAGTAGTTTCATGTGGACTAAGCCCACATTATTTAACTAAGATAAATCTCTTGCATATCTGTCATATCCTGGCATGACATATTGCTTATTGTGTCAGGTTTTTTTCTGATACACCTTGTACCACACAGTGCTCAAGTAGCTTTCTGGCTATTGGTAGAGATGTCTTCAGTCTCCTACACATCAGATGCTGTGGTGGGCTGCTATGCATACCCTCTGCAGACGTATTCCTCCAATGAAGTATAGCTTTTCCATGGGTCTCCACCATTCCTTTTTGCCTTCTTGCACAGGTTCTTCATTATCTTTAGAGCAGATCCACTTTTGCCAATATCTATTGGGAGCCTTGGTGATATAGTAACATATTCAGACCTCCACTCAGCAGAAAACTGTTTGAATTTCAAATAAATTTAGGGCCATTATCTGAGATCACTTAATCAGGTTGGCTATAGCGTGCAAACTGTATTTTGCAACCCTTGACTGTGGTTTCAGCAGACATATCTAGAAACAGTTCAATTTCCCAGAAGTCTGAATAGCGATCCACCATCAACAGGAACACTTTCCCAGCAAAGTTAAATAAGTCCATGATAACAATATGCCAAGGTCATGCTGGTATGTCATATTACATCATCATTTCCTTGTGCTGCTCACATTCATATTCATTGCAAGTGGAACAATTGCTCATAATGTCTTTGGAATTGATTTGCATATTAGGCCAGTAAAGTGATATCATGGGCCAGTTGGTAACATGCTTCACCACCAATGTGGTTTGAATCTATTCATGTTGGCATGTCTGAGTGCAGTGATTTGGGTATAACAACCTTGGATTCTTTGTATAGAATGCCATTTTGTATGCTAATTTTCATCCCTTTATAAAAAATGTTTACAGTAGGATCTCCTTGCAACTTTGAAATACTTGCCTCTTCTGCATTATTTATGGCTTTGAGAATCTGAATGTCTCTTGCATCTCTCCCTTTTCTCCCTTCCTCTGTGGTATACATATTTGATACTTAAGTCTAATCTCATAGGGCTTTTGACTGCCCTATGAGATGAGACTACCTTCTCTGGACTGCCTTTACTCTGTCCATATACTTTTCTGTATATCACCTCCAGAACTGGATATGAGATTCCAGATGCTGTCTTACCAAAGATTTGGAGAAAAGCATTATCATGCTGTTCTATTGACACTACCTCCCATCTGTGCTTTCTAACATTCCTCTGACTGGCTGTAGCCACTGCATTGTCAAATTGTTTTGCAACCAGGAGATCATCAAATGTAAATACTCTGTGATCTATCTCCTATTTGGTGCACAATCATATTACTCTCTTTTCCCCCTCTCACTTACTGTGGTCTTGGACTTATGTACCCCAAATGCTTGGCTGTAGCTGTATACTTTTATATAGTGAATCTTAGCTGCTAAACATTTGAACACTCTTCAAGCTTTGTTAGATCATGCCTCATTTATCTGTTCTATTAGGAGTATTCACCCAGTTGAATATCTTGGTATTATTTGCAAAACAAACCTTTCCTAGTAATCTCCCTTCAATAATTCATGAAAATATCAGAGCTGCCATTCTACTGACAACATAGAAAGACCAACGGAAAAAGACCACATGGTCTATCTAGTCTGCCCTTCCATATCAACTACAAAAGTCTCCTCTTTTCCTTTAGAGATCTTCTGTGTTTGTCCCATGCTTTTTTGAATTCAGATACTGTCCTCGTCTCTAACACCTCCACTGGGAGACAATTCCATGCATCTACCACTCTTTCTGTAAATAAATATTTCCTCATATTACTCCTGAGTCTTTCCCTTTCATCCTCATCTTATGTCCCCTCATAGTAGAGCTTGCTTTCAATTGAAATAGGCTCACCTCCTGTGCATTTATGCCATGGAGGTAATTAAATGTCTATCGTATCTCCTCTGTCCCGCCTTTCCTCTAATGTATACATATTAAGATCTTTAAGTCTGTCCTCATATGCTTTATAATGAAGACCACTAACCATTTTAGTAGCCACCCAATGCACCGACTCCATTCTCTTTATATCCTTTTGAAGGTGTGGTCTCTAGAATTGCACACAATACTCCAAATGAGGTTGCACCAGAGACTTACACCGAAGCACTGTCACCTTTTTCCTGCTGGCCATTCCTCTCCTTATGCACACAAGCATCCTTCTGGCTTTTGCCGTTGCTTTTTCTACCTGTTTAGCCACTTTAAGATCATTAAAAACAATTATGCCCAGGTCCCGCTCTTCTTTTGTGGGCAGAAGTACTTTGCCCCTACACTGTACCGCTCCCTTGGATTTTTACAGCCCAAATGCGTGACCTTGCATTTTTTAGCATTAAATCTCACCTGCCAAATTCTTGACCATTTTTCAAGCTTAGCTAAATCCCTCCTCATGTTATCTATTCCTTCCTGAACGTCTACTCTATTGCAGATTTTGATATCATCCACAAAGAGGCAAACCTTACCCAACAGCCTTTCTGCGATATCACTAAAAAGATGTTAAAAAGAATCGATCTCTGTGGACCACCACTGATAACCTCCTTCTCCTTAGAGTGAGCTCCATTTACCTGTACCTTTTGTCACCTCCCATGCAACCAATTTCTAACCTTCAATATGCTACCTGGAGGTCACACTCGACCAACAGCTAGACTTCAAAGAACACATAAAGAACACCACCAAATCTATTTACAATAAAATCTTGACTTTAAGGCACCTGAGACCTTTGCTAGCTCCAGATGATTTCAGAACAATATTCCAGACGCTTGTAAGACCACATTTCGACTACGCAAATATCATTCTGCACGGTCTCCCCAAGAGCACCCTCAATCCATTGCAATTGGCAATGAACGCAGCAGCCCACATTCTCTGCGGTATATCCAGAAGAACCCATATCACACCCATACTTATGGAATTACATTGGCTACTGATAAACAGCAGGTTCATCTACAAGGCACTACTTCTAACCTTCAAAGCAATCAACCTGATATCCCCCTCTTCCATCACAGCTCTCCTCACCGCCACCCCCAACAACAGGCTGAGAAGGTCAGTAGCTGCCAATACTCTAATCATCCCATTGGATGCTACTAAATGCACACAAACAACTAGGAATAGATCCTTTGCTTTCTATGCCCCTAGGTGCTGGAATAACATCCCACCACAATTTAGATCAATCAGGGACCTTTCACAGTTCAGGAAAGCCCTTAAGCATCATTTGTTCCTCAAACACTTTGCCCACCCCAAGCCCAACCCAACTATCCCCCACACTTCAACTCACGCAAGCAGCCACTAACACACTCATAAGCTGACTTTTGACAAAGCAATCAACTGAACCATCCATCAGGTACATTTACGACAGGCTTGTAGACGATAATGACGAATGAATAAATCAATAGCAGCTTGTGATTAAATTTAGTATAAATTGTAAATAGTTTCCCAACCACTAATGGTTGTTGTTCCTGTATATAGTTTCCCTAGTTATATTTCCGAGTTGTATTGGAGTGGAGTGGAGGAGTGGCCTAGTGGTTGGGGCAACATACTTCAGGCCAGAAGATCAGGGGTTCAAATCCCACTAGAGGACAGCAACCTTGGGCCAGAAGGACTGGGGTTTCTAGTCCCACAGGTGCTCCTTGTGGTCTTGGGCAAGCCACTTAACCCTCCATAGCCCATGTTCCCTATAAAATACTTATCTCTAAGTTATAATGCCCTGTTCAATGTAATTTCAGTTTGTTCAATGTAAACCACACTGATGCAGAATAGCACAGTATATAAGAGAATGTAATAAATAAAAATATTACCCTGTTACAATGTAAGCATACGGCTACTTGGTCTGTTGCAAAATTTTGTTATTTGTAAACCGCACTGATACTGAAGAGCGCAGTATAGAAGAGCATGTAAATAAATAAATAACCCATTCAGTCACTTTAGAGTCTATCCCTAGGGTGCTCAGTTTGTTTATAAGTTGACTGTGAGAAGCATTGTCAAAGGCTTTACTGAAATCTAAGTACACCATTATCTAGGGCTCTCTCTCGGTCCAACTCCCTGGTCATCCAGTCAAAGAAATCAAAGAAATCAATCAGATGTCTGACAAGACCTGCCTCTGGTAAACCCATGCTGCCTTGGATCCTGCAATACACTGGTCTCCAGAAACCTCACTATTCTTTCTTTTAGCAGTGTTTCCAATAATTTACTCACCACAGAGGTTAGACTAACCAGCCTGTAGTTTTTAACCTCATCCTTACTTTCGCTTTTGTGTAAAGGGACCACTCCCAACTCCAAAGAAGCATTAAAAAGGTCAGTCAGTAGAGCCACTAGAACATCCTCAAGTTCCTTCAGTATTCTCAGATGTATCCCATCTGGTCCCATTGCTTTGTCTACTTTTAGTTTGTTAGTTCCTCACAAACACAGTCTTCTGAAAACCCGTTTTTCCATGGCATAAACTCTGTACATTACTCTTGTTGGCTATGACTCAGTTTCTAATCCATCCCATCACCATGGTAGCCCAGTTCTAGGTTGTTCAGTTCATTTATAAATATTTGGGCTGATACTTCAGCTCACAGGAGTGGAGGAGTAGCCTAGTGGTTAGAGCACTGGTTTGGTAACCAAGAGACTATGATTTGGTTCCCACTAGCACTCCTTGGGTGAATCACTTAGCCTTCCTTTGTCTCAGAAGAAAGGCTTGGCAATCTACTACCAAGAAAACCCAGTAGCTGCTGGATTGCCAGGAATCAGCATTGGCAGTCAGCTTCTTTTTTAAAATGCAGGCCCCAATGGGTAAAAAAATCTGGATATTCAACATTGGTATCCAGATAGTGTCAGTGCTATCTAGTTAGCAATGATTTTTCAGCCAAATTTAGGTTTTCAGGAAGAAAGCTGTCCTAAGTGCTATGCAAAGTTATCTGGATAACTATTTGCATAGCACTTAGGACTGTTTTCTTCCTGAAAGCTTAAATTTGGCTTCCAGAACCTCTCTCCTGCACCTTCTTGTGTTTGTTCCCATATGTACTAAGACAACCAGCTCTGCTTTGGCACTGTCTAAAACCTTGTCTGCCACTTTTGTAACAAGCAGGCAAGTTACGAAGTGATTCTCATGTCCATCAGTCACGTAGCTATCTACATTCTTAATGTAGCCTTTTTCATCTCATGTGCACTCTACAAGGTTCTTGTCCATTGGGGGCAAACATATATTTCAAAGCTCTGCTGGTGGGAACAAGGTAATAGTACTCTGCTTCTGCCAGAACCAGTCTATGCGTAAGTTCTGAGAGTCCCATGATGTGTCTGCTTTCAAAAATGTAAAGGAGAGACTTACAAGCTTCAGAAAAAAACACACTTATGCTCCATTCAAAACCATAGACACAAATCTTCAATTATACTGAAAATTGGTTCTCAGTCTCAACCTTGAAAGGCTGAGTAAATTCTAAGGAAAAGGTATAAAGATCTTATACTGGCAATGATCAGTTTCCTGCTCTTTCTAATCTAAGATATAAAATAAATAAACTTTTTACCTGGATATATATGTAGTACTTTAGAGTCATTTCCATGATTCCAAAAAACCCCACAATGACAGAACTGTCAGGATTACTGAAATGATGTAGGACACATTTCAAAAATCCAATATGCTGGAATTACTCTTCGATAAGTGTGTTCAACTTGGAGACTTCAGGAAACTCATTAATTAAGAAAGGAAATGTGTATTCCTCTAAGCAGTCTTTCCACTGGGAGAAGCTTCTGTGGCTTTTTACTGTTGTAGTTGTTTCCATTTATCTCCTCAATCTGATCTCTCCATAACCTCTCCTTCGTCTCTGTTTACAGTGCCAAATCTTGACAATTATTTTATTTTTATCCACTTTGATATTTGTATCTCCAGACATAGGCTGTCAGTTTCATATTAACAAACATTCTGCAGTTCTGCTCCAATCAATGAGACAATCCTAGATTTCCTTAAAGATTTTGGGCAAGGCAGCTCCAGAAAGAGGGTCATTTTAAAAGCCTTAGTTGTGATTTGAATGGTCTAAATCATGGAGACATCTTCAGAGCCATTTTACAAATGGCTTTTAAAGATGTCTCTGGTGTGGGGATGTCCAGGTAGGCAGGGCCTGTGACAGAGGCATGTCTGGGGCAGTGCAATGGACTTAGACGTCCCTGCTTGATCTCAGAAACATTGTGGATGTCCAGGTTTAGACCTGCTCCAGGCTGGAATAGGCATCAGGAAAGTGTTTGTTTTGGAAGGTTAAGTGACTTGCCCAAGATCAAAAGGGGTAACAATCAGATTTGAACTCCAGCTTCCCTTGTCCTAGCACACTATTCTAACCATTAGGTTATTATTCATCCCTGTTCTCAAATTCCCTTCTGTCTATATTGAGCACATCCATGCTTGGACGTCCTTTGTAAAATGTGCCTTCATGCCTACAGAACATAACATAAGAACATAAGATGTGCCATACTGGGTCAGACCAAAGGTCCATCATGCCCAGTATCCTATTTCCAACAGTGGCCATTCCAGGTCACAAGTACCTGTCAGGTTCCCAAAAGATAGATAGATTCCCCATTCTGCATTAATAATGGTTTATGGACTTTTCCTCCAGGAACTTGTCCAAACCTGTTTTAAATCCACCTACACTAACAGCTTTTATTGCATCCTCCAGCAACAAATTCCAGTTTCATTATACATTGAGTGAAAAAGTATTTTCCCTGATTTATCTTAAAAGTGCTACTCTACTCATTTTGTAAACTTCTATCATATCTCCCCTCAGCTATCTCATTTCCAAACTGAAGAGTCCTAACCTTTTAAGCCTTTCCTCATAATAGTATCCTTCCATCCCTTTATCATTCTGGTTGTTCTTCTCTCTACATTTCTAGTTTTGCTATATTCTTTTTAAGACATGGCAACCAGAATTGCACACAATATTTGAGGAGTGGTTGCATCTTGGAGTGATACAGAGGCATTATAATATCCTTGGTTTTATTCTCCATTCCTTTCCTATGAGTCCTTTTTATGCTGTGGAAGGGCTCCATGGAATCAGTAACGTGTTTTGTACGCTGGCTGAATGGCGTGGACGCTGCCATTCAGTTTACCCATACTATGGACAGCAAGGAAATGTCATTTTTAGATGTGTTGATACAGAAGGGAGAACAACAGTGGCACACTTCTGTGTATAAAAAGACAACAGACCGTAACATCTTTTTACAATATACTAGCGCACATCCTGAAAAATTAAAAACAGTCTTCCCTTCTCACAATTTTTGAGGTTCCGGAGAAATTGTTCTGAGTTAGTGGACTTCAAGAAACAATCAATGGCCTTACAAAGGGATTTTGTAGATAGAGGTTATCCGGTGAAGATAGTACGACTAGCATATAAAAGAGTGCTTTTCAACGACAGATCTTGGTTAAACAGTTCAGTTAATAATAATCGACAAAGTGAAAGTTTAGAACATATTAATTTAATAACTAGATTTTCACCCATCAGTTATAAAATTCAAAAAGTTTTAAAGAGACATGTGAATATCTTGAAACATGTGGTGGGTTTGGAAGATATGCACATACGTTGTGTGTGGACCAGAGATAAGAACCTGAAGGAACACCTTAGTCTGGCAATTTTCAGACCTGTGACCAATGGAGAGGACGACCTGATAGAGAAAGGTCATCAGAAATGTGGACATTGTGAAATTTGTTGTATAACAGAGGAAATTAATGAGTTCACTTACCATGGTCAAACATATTGTTTAAAAACCAAGACGACATGTGTTTCCAGTTCAGTGGTGTATGCAATTCGTTGCCCGTGCAATCTTTTATATATAGGAAAAACATCACGACCTTTGAAAGTGCGGATAATGGAACATAAAAGTCGCCTTAAATGTAATGTCTTTTGACAGCACCTATTGTGCAACATTGCAAAGATTTTCTTCATGAATTTGGTGATCTCCGCTGTTTTGGTATAGAGCATGTAAACCATGCCATGCACGGCAAAACACAAGAACAAACATTACTTGTATATGAACAGCGCTGGATTTTTAATGTCAAGACCATAATACCGGCGGGTTTAAATTCCGGTATAGATTGGGGGGTATGTGTGTGAATATTCAGATTGAATTTGGAAAATCCTGAATGAATTTACCTAGATGGTGATGATGTCATCACGTTTCAGGTTAAAAACCAGGAACGATACTCAGACCCGCATGCACGGCGTTTTTTGGTAAAAAGCATAGAGCAGTAGGTGATACAGAAAATGTGGGCAGCATCTTCAAGAATGCTTAATAACTGGTATGTAGCTCATGGCAACAAGTAATTGATAAAATAATGGAAATCGTGGGTAATAGTTTGCTTTATGAAATGCTCGTGGGGACTATGAGAAAGAGAAGCATTTCCATATTTTTCTTAGAGTGTGAAGATTTGATATAAATGAATGCTAAAAAATTTCCAGAGAAGTCGTTGATGCTACAAGCGCTATAGTCGGCAGTTATACAGGCTGACATTCTGCGCGACTGAGTCTGAGATTTCTCTGGTTAATGATTTGAATCTGTCCACACTGTTGTTTTTCTACCACATAGAGTGTTAAAGTGGAGCAATTGAAGAGAAACTGGTGAAGTCCAATAATTAGGTTTGTAAAATTACTCATATGAAGTCAAGCATAAGGAACCACATGCACGGTAGATGCCATGTGGCCTAGTAGTTGTAACATTTCTCGAGTACTGAGATGAGGCTTTAGCACTGCTTGAGAAGCTAACTACACCATGCAAAGGCAATGGGTCTGAGGAAGATAGGCCCTTGCTTTTCTGGTATCCAGCAAAGCTCCTATGAACTCTAGAGACTGAGTGGGAGTTTGACTGTATTTTGGGATGTTTATGACCAAACCCAAATACTGAAGGATACGCATTGTGCAAGATAGAGAAATCCTGGCCTCTGACTCTGATGGGGCTCGAATGAGCCAGTCATCTAAGTAGGGGAAGATGAATATTCCTAGAGTGCGAAGAAAAGCTGCTACCACAGCCATGCATTTCGTAAACACCCTTGGTGCTGAGGCCAGGCCAAAAGGAAGCACCCTGTACTGGTAGTGCTTTCCTTGAAAAAGGAACCAAAGGGACTTTCTGTGAGTTGGATGGATGAGAACATGAGTGTATGCATCCTTGAGATCTAGAGAACAAAGCCAATCCTGACTCTGAAGGTATGGCAGCAGGGTTCCCAGAGAAATCATCTTGAATTTCTCCTTGAACAGGAATTTGTTCAATTCTCTGAGGTCTAAAATAGGTCTGTGTCCCCCTGTTTTCTTTGGGATAAGGAAATAGGGGGAGTAAAACCCTGTACCCTGTTGATGAATGGGTACTTCTTCTAGTGCCCCTTGGGCAAGAAGCATAGCGACCTCTTGATCTAACAGGTTGATGAGACAGGTCTGAGAATTGAACTGTTTTACCATTGTGGGAGGGGGCATGCACAGAAAGTGAAGCTTGTACCCCTCTTTTATAATGGAGAGTGTCCAATGCTCTGCTGTTATTTGCCCCAACTGGGGGAAAAGTGACACAACCTTCCTGGAATGGTGGAAGGCTCTGGTCCATTGAGAGCCAGGAAGGCTAAGTTCTCTAGTTGAAAGTCAAAGGCCTTGTGGAGACTGAGACTGCTGAGATGGTTGAGGCTTAGCAGTCTTTGCTTTCCTTTGTTTAGGTGGTTGCTGACCCTTTCGGGCAGGCTGACCTGCAGAACATCTGTGCTGGGAATAAGAGGGATAAAACCTCTTCTTTTTTGAGAAGAATGGTTTCATGAAAGATTTCTTCCTTGCAGGATCAGCTGTGGCTTTGGATAACCTATCCAAAGTGGAGTTGTCAGCATCCAACTCATTGGCTTTTTCTTGCCAATTTCTGCCGAATAGATTCTCAACTGTACAAGGGATATTGCCCAGTTTGTCCTGCACCCAGAGCTCCATATCGGATGCCTGGAGCCAGGCAATTCTACGTGCACCTATGGCAATGGCAGAGGTTCTGCTTATGCAATCAAAACAGTCAAAAGCTGCACGGTTGACAAACTTAGAAACATCCTGGGCATGTTTAACTAGTGTGAGAAAATCCTGCCTTTTATCATCAGGAAGAAGAGGGCTCAAAACCTCTAAATCTCCTGTGACTTCCTTAAGGAACATTCCCATATATAAAATATAGGAACTGATCCTGGCAGAAAGCATGGAAGCCTGGAAAGTACAACAGCCAAAGGCATCCAAAGTTCTACACTCACATCCTAGAGGAATAGAGGCATGCCTCTTTGCACTCCTGATCCTCCTCACAGCTGATTCCACTACAATAGAGTGGTGAGGAAGCTGAGTCTTCTGGAAACCAGGACAAGGAGGGACTCAATACATGGTATCCTGTCTACAAGAGTGAGGAGAGGTGGTAAGAGGTGTTTCCCACATTCTTAGCATGAGATCATGTAAGATCTCATGGACAGGCAAAGTAGCTGCCTCTTTAGGAGCCTTGGGATATTGTAGAATCTCCAACTCCTTTCCCTGGGCTCTGTTTCGGGAGCCACAGTAATGGAAAGACCTTGAGCCACCTCCCTGATGAAATCCTGAAAGGAGATTTCTTCTGGAGGAGACATCCTACATTTAGGAGAGGAAGGCTCCTCCGGGAGAAGTATTCTGGTACCGACAGAGCTGTCAGAATCCTCAGACTCCTCCGAGGATTCAAAGTACCTTCTGTCCGGATGCTCTTGAAGAGCCCGATACCCATACCAACCGAAGTCGGTACTGGGGGGAATCGGTACCGGTGTATCGGTACCGGAAGGCATCGTATGACTGGGTGCCGGCAAAGCAGACACCGATGCCGATGCTGTCGGTACTGGTACCAATACCGGTGCCGGAGTCGGTGCCGGTACCAGTTGAACTGTCTGACGCGGTTCCGAGGGTGTCGATGCCGCAAGGAGAGCTGCCAGACTGCGTTCAATAGCCAGGAACCTCTGGTCTATCGATGCTGCCGATGCCTGGGTATCGGTACCGGAGAAAGCAGCCGGTACCCCAGAGCATGGCACCAGTAGTTCTGCTGAGGTTGAGGCCTCGAGAACATCCTGGAGCCCCGATAATGCTTTGGAAGCCAAAGCCTCCCGCCAGGGCAATTTTGCCGGTACAGAACCCTCAAGGGCAACGCCAGAGGCATCTCGATGCTTGGAAGGAGATCTACCCTTTGAGGAATGGCCAGACTTATGTTTAGTTACCTGAGATCCATGTGAGGAAGACGAAGCCCTGGAAGACGTTGGTGCCACAGAAGCTGCATTGGAGCAGCTCGGTTTTTTTGACCCCTCTTGGACATCATGGCACAAGCCATACACTTGGAGATGGAGTGGTCAGGACCTAAACATTTAAGACACCACTCATGGGTGTCGGTGACGGAGATGGTACCGCCACACTTGATGCACTTTTTGAAACCCGAAGCAGGTTTTTCCATAGTGGAGGAAATTTTGGGCCTAAGGCCCAAAATGGCACATGTACCTGGAAAAGAAAAGTTTGGAAAAAATACTATATTTATTTATTTATGTATTTATTTTATTTTAAAGAAAGAAAGAAGAACCGGTGGTACCGGTATAGCGTCGAAGAAGGCAGACGCGACCACAAAAAAGAAGGAGAATAAGGAAAGATTTTCTGCGGTGACAGGAACAACGACCTGCTGGCTCTGCGGAAAACGAAGAACTGGAGAGAAGCAGTTGGGAAAGGCGGGAAAGCAGCACGCAGGCACTATGGGATGCTCCCAAAAGCTTTCTAATTGGACGCTGGGGAGCGTTCCCGCGCAGGCTCCGTCGGTACCGATGATACCCATATGTGAAGACTACATTCCTGCTTGTTCCTGGAGATACTCATTTCCAAGAGTGAGTTTTATTTCCAGTTCTGGTTTTCAATTTGCATTGCAGTGCAGTATGGTATTTGTAGTCCCTCCATTCACCCTTTGGACTAAGTGCTGCAGGTCCCATAATGCATCTGAATGAGATGGTCAGAAATCCAGGACTGGCTTAAAGTCTCAATCCTTGAATTGGGTAACTTGGCAACTCTGATATTCAGTGCCACTACCTGTATGGGAAGTGGCACTGAATAAACAAGCACCAGCATTTAAATTAAGCCAATCACTATGCCAGCTGAAAATTTACCCCTATTTGCGCAGTTCATACCACATGTTTGACCCCAAGGGGAGGGTATGAAAGCAAAAGTTGGCTCGGGGCACCACAACCCCTTGAGCTAGCCTTGCTTCTCTACTAGTAGTAGGCTGTACCCATAGCACCCAGCAATGTTCCCTCTAAGGACTGGTTGCTTGTATGCACAATTTTCAGCCCATGTGCAAAAACTTTCACTAGTCTAATTTCTGAGCAACTGTGTGCAGCGGAAGCTATTTATTTGAAAATTTTTACTTTTATCTACTTAATAATAATACAATGGTTTTATACTATTCATAATATTTGTATTGTTTATGTCTTACTTAACATCATTCACATTTCACAATTCTTTTATTTTTATCACTCTTCCAAAAAGAAAAAGCCCTGCCAACTTAACTGTTTGTCCCTGTCCTCCCCAGGTTCCAGCATTTCACCCTTCTTTTTCTTTGCTCCTACTCCCATGTCCAGCATTCCTCTTTCCTTCCCTACCTCCATATCTCTGTTATAAATCATTTAATTTTTGTGGGAATCCTTGCACATTAAACTACAGAAAAAGCATAGTTACTGACCTGTAACAGATGTTCTCCAGGGACAGCAGGAATCAGTCCTCATATATGAGTGATGTCGGTGCCGACAGAGCCCGCACGGAGCATTTCCCCAGCTTTCACAGAAAGCCTTTGGGAATGCTACCACGCATGCGTAGTCCCCTTCCCGCCCAAGGGTGCCATCTTGCTCAGTCAGATGGCATAGCAAAAAAAGGACTTAAACAATGTAGGGCGACAACTCCAAGGGGAGGAGGGAGGGTTGTGAGGACTGAATCCTGTGTCCCTGGAGAACACCTGTTATAGGTGAGTAACTACGCTTTCTCCAGGAACAAGCAGGAAGTCAGTCCTCACATATGGGACTCCGAAGCTCCAGGCTGCCAAGAACCGAGCCATGACAGTACCACTGGTGACCCATTGGGCAGCTGTGTGTTACAGAAGATCAGTCCCTACTGAGAGACCCTGCAAGACCCTAGCACTGGTATCACTCTGGTAGTTTGAACAGAGAAGGGTCGGAGGACAAGAGTTGCCTACATACCAAAAATATTACGGAGTACTGTCCCTGCGGGACTCACTCTCCAGGTAGTAGTGAGCTACAAACATATGAAATTAAGCCATTGTGGTGGCCCTATAGATTTCCGGCACTGGCACTGAGCGGAGATTGGCCACCGGCATGGCCATGGCCCGCACGTGATGTGCAGTGTTCCGGTACTCAAGGGAGAGACTTGCTTGCTCATAGGCGAGGGCAATGCCGTCTGCTATCCACGTGGACAGAATCTACTTTATTACTGGGGGCCCCAGTCTACTGGGGTCGTATGATACAAATTGCTAAAAAGCTTTCCGATGGGCATGGGTCCTCTGCAGGTAGAAGAACAGGGCCCACTTGCAGTCTAGCGTATGCAAGATCAGTTCCTCCCTGCCAGCATGGGGACATGGGAAGAAAGTGGGAAGGACCATCTCCTGGTTGAGGTGGAAGGGGGATACCACCTTGGGGAGGAATTTGGGATGTGTGCAGAACACTACCTTGTTCTTGTAGAACCTTGTATATGGTGGATCCACCACCAAGGCCTGGAGTTCACTCAGTCTTCGAGCAGACATGATGGACACCAGAAAAAACACTTTCCAGGAGAAGTGTCTCAAATGGTAGGTGGCCAGGGGCTCGAACAGCAGCTTGGTGAGTTGGAAGAGCACAACATTAAGGTCCCATTCTGCCACCGGAGGGCAGAGAGGGGGCTTCGATAGTAGGAGGCCCCAGAGGAACCTGGAGACCAGGGGCTGATTTGAGAGAGATTTTTCCTCCTCAGGATGATTGTGAGTGGCTATGGCGCTCAGGTGTACCCTCGCCGAATTAGACTTTAGGCTGGTGTGCGAGAGGTGCAATAAGTAGTGTTGCACTAGTTGCATGTGATAGGAGAAAGGGTTCCTGCTTGTTCCTGGAGAATCCTGAAAATGTGTTGTGTTACTTCCAGAAGAGTATTTTAAATGATGGGGAATTGATGCCTCCAAGTGTGCAAAAATGATCATTAAATGTCTTTGTGTATATCTGAATGAATGAATCCATTTTGGTACCTGGAGTTCTGATTTCAAATGGCAGAAGCAATAATTGCAAATAGCATAATGCAGGAGAATGTAAATTCACTACTAGAACTGGCTATAAGTTGACCTCCTTGAAATGAGTTATTTTGGCAGCTCTGAAGTGAGTTATGCATTTATTTTACTTTATTTTCATTCAGATAAATATCTGCATTCTAAAATTTAAAATTATGACTTAGAAAACAGGAAGGAATAATTACTTTGCTGAGCCATTGAAAATTAAAACCAAAATTTTTAACTTTAATCAGGCTGCAGTGTGAAGCCAGTGCAAGGACTGACTACAATGAGGCACAGTGCCACTTTAACATTGAGACTGCTAAGAAGTTACTGAGGAGGAGACCTGGGAGGATTCAGGATGGTTGTATGCAACTCTATCAGGTCTAGTGACTGTTTCTGATGGGAAAGAAAAAGAAGGGGAAGCAGCCCAGGCTCCACAACATATGTCAACCCCGGTTGCCTCAGGTCTGATGGATGCTTTTTTTAGCCATTTGGATCAACAGCCAGTATTAGTGGAGGCAGTATCCTTGGCTGAGAGATCTCTGGAGCTGGGAAGCTCAAGATCTCACTTGAGTGACGATCTCACGTCCCCACATGCACGCTGACCTCAGAAGCAGTTATGTGCAGAGGTGAGCCCCAGAGACACAGAAGTGTCGAGCTCCCATGTGATTGGTGCTGTCTCCGGGCACACCAATTACATGGGATGCGAGGGGTGGGAGTGCCCTGCAGGGTCAACTGTGGTTCTGCTCATAGTCTGAGAGTGGTGGTATGTCTGCGCTGGCTAGTCGAGTTGACCCAACCCGCCCGGGAGGCCCCTCACTGAAGCTGCAATGCTGGATGCTGTGCAGGGTTCTGAGTCTTTTTCCTTCAAGTTAACCTGACTGGAACAGTTTACCTTGGAAACTATATGGAGCGCTATTAAGCATTTGGGGGAGGCCATTATTCCACAAGTAAAGACGTTGCATTTACAAGTTCAACAAAACTCGGAGGCTTCTGCAACAAACGCTGGAATGACTGGAACATTTAAAACTTCTATGGAAGCTTTTTCCCTCAAGTGAATCATTTGGATTCCTTCTCTGAAACTTTTAAGGACACCAATGGTATTAAAGCTTGAATGGAGCAATTGGACAATCAGTGTAGAATGGCCAACTTGTGGTTGATAAACTTTCCCCGATCTCCTAATATCTCTGCAAGGGAAATATTTGTTATATGTGACTGAGGTTCTGGGTATTCCTGCCGATTCATGTCCTCCCTTGGTGAAGGTTTAATCTCCAGGAACAAGCAGACTTGTGTGTAGAATTTGAGGATACCTGGGATCCATGAAAGGAGGATGAGGCCCTTGATGAAGATTTCAAATTACCCCTACCTACGAATAGCCAGATTAATATGAATAAAATACAGCATCTAAAATGCTTGTATGTCTAAAAAAGTCTGAAAAATAAGATGGGAGAGTTACAATATATAACTAGGGTTGCCAACTGGTTCCAGATGCGCCCGACAGGCTTGCTCCAGTCCTGGGTTTACCCCATTGCATGCAGTTACTTGTAGTTTTCCTTTTCTTATGGAGTGCAATGGAGAAATCAGAACTACATATCCCTGCATGCAATGAGGTAAACCCAGGACTGGATCAAACCTGTCGGGCGCATCTGGAGCCAGTTGGCAACCCTATATATAACACTAAATGAGAGGTTAGATATGATTGGTATCTCAGAGGCATACCTTCACTGCCCATTATTGTCTGGACAAGGACTCCCGTAAGGATGCCATGTTTGGTCAAACTGTACTCCAGCACAGATGGGTGTGGGGCCATGTGTGGAGATTCATTGTGGGGCCTCATTTTCATAAATATTTGCATAATGTTATCATGTGCTTTTAGTAAACATGCCTCTTAATGAGTCTCTGGATAAAGAAAGACTACCCGATTTCTACATTACTATATTCCAGTGCCAAGCACCAGGAAGTACTACAAACACTGCCCATTAGAACCCATAGCAAACCCACCATAACAGCACTACCAGGACTCAAAAAAGCACCAAACCCTATCTATTAAAAAGGAACACTGCAAATATTAAACCAATACATCTCAGAGAATACCAATACATCTCACTGGGGGAAAGAGAACAAGTGGGACTGTCAAATAGAAACGACATGAACAGAATACCTGAGCTTGGTTACACATGCAGAACATAGACCATCACCACACAAAGAACAAGGGATCACAATTTAGAAATAGGAAGATAATAATTAAATTGGGAACTCCAAAAGCTAAACATGAAATGTACAACAACACTGGAGAAATAAAGCTAGAAATTAATTTCCTCTTGCACTAAACAAAAACGCAAAGATGTTAGCGATACACATTTCCCAGATCTGACATATTCCAGTTAATAAATTCAAAATAAAAAGTATTTTTCTACCTTTTGTTTGGGAATTTTATTTTTCAGTTGCATTTGCTCCAGTCACTTTCTTCTGGTTTCTTCATGTCTTCTGTGAGCTGTCCATTTGTCCTTTCTTCTCTCTTCTAGATTTTTTCCATTCTCTCTATATATCTGCTTTAACATACTGATCTTTCCCCTTTTGCTGTTTCCCCCATTTCTTTCTTTATTCTTTTTCGTCCCTCTAGTCCAGTCCCGGAACCTCTGAGTTTACCTCCTCCAGCAGCTTTGGAGACTGAAACAAGTCATCGCTTTGATGACACTGGTATAAGTAGGCAAGGACCGCCTCTCCCCTCCTTCAGTAGTTTCAGTTTCCAAGCAGCTGGAGAAGGTGGTGAGCCTGGGGTCTGGGCTCACTAAGCAGCAAACAAGAAGAGCTGGTGTTTTCAAATTGAGTTTTTTTTGTTTTTGATAGGAGATCAGAGTAGGTGCTGCTAGGAAAGGGTTCCTTCTCTGTCTCTCTCTGCCTTTTTCTTGGCCCCCCCCCCCCTCCGCTTCTCCTCCCTCACACAAGAACGAGCAACGGGAGTGAGACTCAGCAGGACTAGCCTCCCTGCTCCCGAACCCGCGTAAATGGGTGAGGATTAGGTGGCAGGCACAGCCGACGACGCGTCGGGGAGGAAGAGGAGAGCTGTGTGTTGACTGCACGCTGTGTCTCTCCGCGCTGGAGCCGAAGCCGCTGATTTGGCTGAGCTCCGGTGGTGGATTGAGGCCCCCGGAGCGTTGGAAGTGGTGGTGAGTCTTCATTTGTTTTATTTTAGCCTCAGGAATAGAAGCGAGGAGGCTGGGAGCCGGGATCACGCGGTTTTGCGAGTCTCAGGTGCTGCAAACCTGACCGCATAGTGTTTGCGTGGAAAGCGCGACGGGAGACATTTTGGTTTTAATTTCTCGGCGGTCAGTAGCTAAGTGGCTGTTGGTCTCCCGAGTTTTCTTTTGGCTCCGTTTACAGTGTGGGGGGGGGGGGGGGGCTTAGGCTGAGATCAGCCAAGTGATAAATGTAAAAAAAAAAAAAAGAGATAGGGCTGCGATTTGTTGGTATCCTTTGGTGCTGGAATTAGGAAGCCTTGCCTTCTGGGATAGCAAGCTGGCTAGGCCTCGGTGCTTAGTTTATGGCACGAGGTGAGGCGCTGTCTTAGATTCGGGGGTGTGCAGAGCTGCACTCACGAGGCGGCTTTGATGGAGAAGGCACTGGAGATGGTGACAGGAGGGCAGATGGTGGTTCACCAGGGGGAGGAGGAAGTCTTGCCCTCGCCTATGGTCTCCTTGGAACCGGTAGCTGGGCCGTCTACGGCGGTGGGACTGTCTCCTCCGCTGGGACAGGGTCAGGCAGGGGAGCCACCCATGGTCCCTCCGGATTTCTTTTTGCTCATGCATCAGGTTTTTTTCGTTGCTGCAGCCCGGAATGGCTACACTTTCTCGTGGCTCACGGGGAGAGAAGCGGCTGGGGAGTACACTGTGGTCTGAGAATGGTGCTGCCCCTGTCAAGAGGAGAAGAGTGGCAGAGGTTGAGATGCCAATGTCTACGCCCTTGGAGGATCCAGAGGCAGGAGACGGGGATGTAGAGGACGATTCGCTAGATGAGTTAGAAGAGGGTGAGTTGCCTGATTCAGAGCAGCAGGCTAGGGTAGTCAGGGTGTTTAGGCGAGACGAGTTGCCAGCACTGATTACCGAAACTCTAAAGACTCTAAACATGCCGTCTGCGGTTCCAACATTGGATGAAGCGTTGGAGGATCCGTTGTTACAGGCCGTCCGGATGACACAATGGGTTTTTCCCATTCACAGGGTGTTTAGGAACATGATTCAGGAGGAGTGGAATTTGTCCGAGTCGGCTCTGAAGGGATCTAGGTCAATAGCTCTACTTTATCCACTGTCTGACCAGGATAGGGATCTTTTTCGCTCCCCAAAGGTAGATGCTGCGGTGTCAGTCATTAATAAGAAGACCACGATTCCGGTAGAGGGGTCAGCAGCATTTAAGGATGGTCAGGATAGGAAGCTCAATACATTGTTGAAACAAGTATTTGATATAAGCGCTCTTTCCATACAGGCCTCTATCGCGGGGGCGTGGGTGGCGAGAGGCTGTCTTTGGTGGTCCCAGTGTCTACAGGGGGATCAGATGGGCGAGCAGGTAGATGAAGTGTCACGTCTGGAGTCGGGGACCGCTTATTTGGCGGAGATCCATTATGACCTCATCTGGGGGCTAGCAAAGAGTATGGCTTCCGTGGTGGCAGCCCGGCGGTATTTGTGGTTGTGCAACTGGTCAGCCGACAGTTCTTCGAAGGCCCGTCTCAGCAAGCTTCCTTTTAGGGGGAAGCTTTTGTTTGGAGAGGATTTAGACAAGTTGGTCAAGGATCTGGGGGAGTCTAGGGGGGGGCAGTTGCCTGAAGATAAGCCACAGCAAGGCCATCCTAGTCCGACTCCGAAAGGGTTTCGGTCATCCTGCTTCGGGCAGTTTCAGCGAGGCAGGTTTCCAGCACGAAGCCATGGGTTTCGAAGTTTTCGGGGGCAGGTAGAGGTTTTGCGTCCATCGCGTCCTCGAACCTTAAGAAACCACAATGAGATGAGGGGGAATCAGGTGGGGTGCAAACCGGTAGGAGGACGGCTACGGGATTTTTACCCTGCCTGTGTCCAGATTACGTCAGACTGGTGGGTGTTGGAGGTCATTTGAGAGGGCTACGCTCTGAAACTCCAACGGCCAGAACTAGACTCCTTTGTCCAGTCACCTTGCAGGGCGCCGCTCAAGGTCCAGGCGGTTCAGGAGACGCTTCAAAGGCTGATGCAACTCCGGGCAATGGTGCCCGTCCCGTCGGAACAGTGCGGGTGCGGTCGATACTCTATCTATTTCGTGGTGCTAAAGAAAGACGGCGCATTCCGGCCGATTCTGGTTTTAAAAAGAGTGAATCGGTGTCTCCGGGTGGCTCATTTCCATATGGAGATGCTGCGCTCCATGATTGCGGCGGTCAGGAAGGGAGAGTTCCCTATGTCTTTGGATCTCATGGAAGCTTATTTGCATATTCCCATATGGCAGGAGCATCAACAGTTTCTTCGGTTTGCAATGCCCATGGGGTATTTTCAATTCCGGGCCTTGCCTTTTGGCCTGGCGACGGCGCCGAGGACTTTCACCAAGATCATGGTGGTGGTGGCGGTGGCTCTCCGCAAGGAAGGCATGCTGGTATACCCCTATTTGGACAATTGATTGATTCGGGCGAAGTCAAAGGACGAGAGCAACGAGGCCACAGCCTGGGTAGTGCAGCTGCTGCAGAGACTGGGTTGGGTGGTCAACTATTCCAAGAGCAAGCTGGTTCCCACGCAGTCTCTGGAATATCTGGGGGCGTAGTTCGATACAGCGCAGGGAACAGTCTTTCTTCCAGTTCTGCGGGCGCAGGGCTTGAGGGCGCTCGTGTGGAGTTTCTTGTCTCGAAGGGCACCTACAGCTTGGCAGTATCTTAAATTGCTCGGAACGATGGCGGCCACGATCGAGGTGGTGCCATGGGCCAGAGCTCACATGAGACCATTGCAAAGAGCTCTACTCCGACGGTGGTCTCACCAGTCAGACGCGCTGTCTCAGTGGCTGGTCTGCCCTCCGGAGGTGAGTCAGGAACTTTTCTGGTGGTTACGGCCAGAGAGCTTGGAAACAGGGATGCCTCTGGAGGCCCCGGCCTGGAGGCCTTTGACGACGGATGCAAGTCTAACGGGCTGGGGAGCACATTGCGAAGGAAGGTTGGCGCAGGGGCAATGGTCGCAGTTAGAGAAAGAGTGGTCCATCAACAGATTGGCGATGAGGGCGGTGTATTTGGCCCTCCTAGAGTTCCAGTCGTGGCTGAGGCAGTCGACGGTTCGAGTGCTGTCCGACAATGCGACTACAGTAGCCTACATCAATCGACAGGGTGGCACAGAAAGTGTGGCATTGGAGGCAGAGGCGAGTCAGCTGTTGGACTGGGCCGAGTTAAATCTGCCGGCCCTGTCGGCTCAACATGTGGCTGGAGTGGACAATATCGAGGCGGATTATCTGAGTCGGCACAAGGTGGATCCAGGAGAGTGGGTGCTTCACCAGGACGTGTTTGCTCTAATCGTAAGGTGCTGGGGGACGCCGATTATGAACCTGATGGTGACGTTCGAGTCAGCAAAGGCAGCCCGATTTTACAGCAGGAGGCGAGAAAGGATGTCACAGGGTCTCAATGCGTTAATGCAGAGGTGGCCGGTAGAGGATCTCATCTACGTCTTTCCACCATGGGCGCTTATCGGGCTTATAGTGTAGCGCATAGAGAGGCAGTGGGGCCTTGTGGTTCTGATGGCCCCCGACTGGCCCAGAAGGCCTTGGTATGTGGATATAGTTCGTCTGCTGGTGGACAGTCCGTGGAGGCTTCCGCCGGGGGAGGATCTGTTGGTTCAGGGACCGCTACGCATGCCACAGGTGAGTCGGTTCTCGCTTACGGCTTAGCTCTTGAAAGGGCAAGGATGAAAGCCAAGGGTTATTCCGTGGCAGTCATTTCTACGTTGTTGAAGGCAAGATGGAGATCTACGCGTACATAAAGGTCTGGCACATTTTTGAGGCATGGTGTGCGGACCGGCTGGTGCGG
Source organism: Ichthyophis bannanicus (assembly GCA_033557465.1). NCBI lineage: Eukaryota > Metazoa > Chordata > Amphibia > Gymnophiona > Ichthyophiidae > Ichthyophis > Ichthyophis bannanicus. The sequence goes on along the minus strand of CM066033.1, from coordinate 1,111,296,021 downwards.
CCCTCAGCAGCATCTATTTCTCAAATTCTTTCATTTTTGCAGGATGGCTTCGAGAAGGGTCTCACGGCTAGTTCTTTGAGAGTTCAGCTGTCGCCGCTGTCTTGTTACCGTGGTAAGGTTCAAGGTCAAGTGTTGGGGGTGCACGCAGATGTTAAAAGATTTTTACGGGCCGTGTTGCTCATGTGGCTGCCACACAGGTGTTCCGTTCCCGCGTGGGATCTGAATTTGGTGTTGGACGCATTGGTCAGAGAACCTTTTGAGCCGTTAGGTAGGGCGGCATTGAAGGATTTGACATTGAAGACAATTTTTCTTGTGGCTATTTGCTCCGCTCGCCGGATTTCGGTGTTGCAGGCTTTGTCTTGTAAGGAGCTGTTTCTTTCCTTCTCAGATCGGAAGGTTGTGTTGCGTATGGTTCCTGCCTTCTTATCTAAGGTGGTTTCGGTTTTTCATGTCCACCAGGTAGTTTCGTTGCCGGTATTCCCTGGTGAGGGGAAGGAGTCGACGGGAGGTAAATTATGTCTTCTGGATGTTCGTCGGACACTCAAACGGTACCTCTGCGGGACAGCATCCTTCCGTAAGTCGGACAGGTTGTTTGTGTTGTTCGGAGGTCCACGGAAGGGGGAGGCTGCAGCTAAGTCTTCCATTTCCAGATGGTTAAAGGAAACCATTGTAGCGGCATATATTTTGAAAGGTAAAGAGGTTCCGGAGGGCTTCAGGGCTCATTCAACTAGAGCGCAGGCGTCCTCTTGGGCGGAATACAGTTTGGTGCCGGCCGAGGATATTTGTAAGGTGGCGACTTGGTCGTCCTTGAATTCCTTTGTCAAGCATTATCGGCTAGATGTGCATGCTTCCAGGGATGTGCGTTTTGGATCGGCAGTACTTCAGGCTGGTCTTGCAGGGCCCTCCCGTTGATATTTACTGCTCTGTTACATCCTCAGAGGTTCCAGGACTGGACTAGAGGGACGAAAAGGAAGGTGAAATTTGACTTACCTGCTAATTGTTGTTCCTTGAGGAACTCTAGTCCAGTCCCGGATCCCACCCGGGGGTTTTGTTCCAGGTTTCTTGTCAGCCTGAAGTTCTGAGAGTTCAGAGTGGTAATTGGGGGGCTTTAAGTAGTTGCTATTCTCGAAAGGGGAGATGGAAACCTTTCTATGCAGTACTTGGTTTGTTCTTTGTATAAGTTCTTCTTCCAGAGGAACTTATCTTAGGTTTTGATCTCTTTACCTTAAGGTTGAGGTTAAAGACAGTTAGGTTTAAAAAAAAAATAAAAATAAAAAGTGTAAATGAGTATGAGTAGGACTGATTTGTTTGCAGTTTAACTACTTATTTGTTGCTCTGCTGAGTCTGCTTTGTCAATAGGTACTGGAGGGGAGAGGCGGCCCTTGCCTACTTATACCAGTGTCATCAAAGCGATGACGTGTTTCAGTCTCCAAAGCTGCTGGAGGCGGTACTTAACTCAGAGGTTCCGGGACTGGACTAGAGTTCCTCAAGGAACAACAATTAGCAGGTAAGTCTAATTTCACCTTCCTTTATCATCCACTCAAATTTCACCCTTTTATCCTCAGTCCCCACTTATTCTCCCAGTACCCGGCCAATTGTAGATTTTTCTTCCCTCCCACACAAAGTATCTTTTCCCCTCTCTATCCTCATTCCCCAGCCCCATCTCTATCTAGTCCTCCCCCAAAATCAGCTTCCTTCTAGTTCTAAACCCACCCAGCATCCACTCCCTTCTAGTCCCATTCTCCCATGCTCCCGCATCAGCCCATTTCCAGTCCTAGCCCCCCATATGCTCTTTTCCGGTCCTATTCCAGCCCCTCATCAGCCCATTTCCAATCCTATTCCAGCTCCCAGCTGCCATTTCCAGTCCTTTTCCCCCATCAACCATTTCCAGTCCTATTCCAGGCCCCCATCAGCCCATTTCCAGTTCAAGCTCCCCTCATCAGCCCATTTCAAATCCTAGCCCCCCATCAGCCATTTCCAGTCCTATTCCAGCTCCCATCAGCCCATTTGCAGTCCAACCTCCCCCATCAGTCCATTGCCAGTCTTAGCCCTCCCTATTAGCTCATTTGCAGTCCTATTCCAGCCCCCCATCAGCCCATTTTCAGTCCAAGCTTCCCCCCATCAACCCATTTCCAGTCCTAGCCCCATCAGCCATTTCCATTCCTAGCCCCCCATCTGCCCATTTTCAGTCCTGTGCTAGACCCCCCCCCCCCCGCCCGCTGAAGAGCTCCGTGGCCATCTAAGGGGCTTCAGAGGTGAGCTGGGGAAGCCCACGCGACTCCCCAGCTCCCTCTGCACAGCCGTCAGCATGAAGAGTATTTTCCTTCATGCTGGCGGCTGTTACTGTGAAGTGCGATGAATGCTGGGAAAGGTTAAAGGGCATTTTCCGGCACTCACGTGCTTCACAGTAACAGCTGCCAGCATGAGGGAAAACACTCTTCACGCTGGAGGCTGTGCGGAGGGAGTCAGGACCTCACACGGGCTTCTGTGGGTCCCTCTGAAGCTGCCCATTTGTGCAAGAATGAAGTTTGCATGGGGCCCCCTGAAGGTGGGGCCCTGTGTGAACAACCTTCTTGCACAATGGACGGGCTGGCCTGGTTGGAAGGGTGGTGTTCAGATAATCATGATTGTTGAGTTTAATTATAAAAATCATGAGGGGGAGGTGAAAGGCTGAAGGTTTACCTACTGTAGGGTGACTAATACCCTGCTCTGGTTTGGGGGCCTACCTTGACTGTTACTTTGTTAACAGCACAATCTCTAGCAGTGAAAGTCTTAAATGAACATGCAGCTTGTTTTGTCACTGACTGGGTATGCATTTCTTTATGTTGCGTGTAACAAATTCCTAGCTGGGGGCAACAAACACAGGGATCCTTCCTCAGCCCTTGGTCTCCTATCTGTGGTCCCAGAAGCAAGTGAGAGAGAAATGAGAACAAACTCACATGGAGTGATACCATAACAAAGTCTGCTAAAGCTTTAGGGAGGAATTCACAGGCCAGCAAACCTGAGCAGTCTCTTGTAAGTCCCTCAGTTAGGTTGGCCCACAGCTCCTTCTTTTATTAGGAAAAAATGCCACATTTTACAATTTTGTCTTATCACTCTATATCAGGCATGTCCAACAGGTAGATCGCGATCTACCTGTAGATCGCGGAGGGGTCAAAGGTAGATCGCCAGCCCCACTTGACTCCATCTCTCCAGCAGCGCACCCCATCGCTAGGAGAGAGCTCATGCCGGCAGGTTGTCTGCCGAGGGCTTGCCGCTGCTGCTGATCCTTTGCCTGTCTTTTTTCCCTGCCTGCGGGAATCTTGCCTGTGGGTATATTGGGGGTGCTTGTTGTTTTCGTGCCAATAGTTTGTGGGTACCGCAGGGGGCCGCCGCCCGCGCCCCGCGACGAGACGCCACAGGCCCAGCGTCATACCTGCTCTCCTGCCTCTCTGAATCACCCATTCCTGCCCTCGCCCCAACACCCCTTAGAAGTGTGTTATATACCGGGAGATATCCATTCGCCCGGGCTTTACCTGAATACACTTACCGTATTAGTTGTGTCGTGTGCTGGTCGTTGGTCGCTTTATAGTTTGCTTTCATTAAACGTTTTCAGGCAGACACAACAAAGGGGCTTGTTTACAAAGCCGCGGTAGCGGTTTGCGATCGTAATCGGAGCCGCGGCCCCATTGATTTCAATGGGGCCGCGGTTGCGATCGCGAACCACTACCGCGGCTTTGTAAACAAGCCCCAAAGTGTCAAGAATTTGGTGATTTTGGCAGGCTTTTCCAATTTTATTCTAACTTGCCTATGCCTTGCCTTTGAATTGGTTCAAGCCACTGTGACTTTTGCTTGCCTCTGCAATTTTATTTTGCCTAGCCTTTGCGTTGATTCTACACTGCAATTTTATTTTGCCTTGCCTTTGTGTTGATTCTACACTGTATGCAGAATTTATTAAATCGCGTGTGGTGGTATTTGAACTTGTTTGGCGGTATTTGATTTTATCTGGTTTGCTGGACAGGTGTTTGAGTTTTTTTGATGATTGTTTGGTAGTTTTTGATTGGTGCCAGTATGATGAATTCTTATTTTTACTTTTAGAACTGCATATGTGGTTTTGGCATCGCCAGTCCTTGTATTGCACATCATCCAGAGGTCTTCAGTTCCTGTTGATCTTTAATACTTTGGGACAGTGATAGTTTTGGACCAGATTCAGCCAGTGTTTGTACTAACTTAGCAGATTTGGCCTTCTTACATCCAGCCACCCCAGTATAACGAAGATGAGTGTTCCAAAAAAGAGCAAAACCTACCACTTTCCTGATGAATAGGAAATGGACTACTTCTTCAACATGGTGAAAGACAAGTGTTGTTGTCTAATTTGTAACGCCCCAGTATCCTTGCCCAAAAAGGGTAATCTGGAACGTCATTATAAGGCTCTGCATAGCAATAAGTTTGATGCTGATTTTCCACCCAAAAGTGAAATTCGTAAACTGAAGCTCAAAGAACTTAAATCAAAATTGGTTACTCAGCAACAGTTGATGGCGAAGCCAAGGTCACATTCGCTCAATGCAACCATAGCATCCTTCAAGGTCAGCAACCTGATCGCAAAGAAATGCAAACCTTTCACTGAAGGGGAATTTGTAAAAGATTGTTTTCTTGAAGCAGCTGACAATCTTTTTGAAGGATTTAAAAATAAGAAAGAGATCATAGCTGCTATTCAAGATGTACAATTATCAAGAACCACCATCGTGCGGCGAATAGAAAAGATGTGTGGAGACACAACTGAACAATTTTGGAGGATGTTTCAAATTGTGTTGCTTTCTCACTCCAACTGGACGAATCTACAGACAGAAGAGACATAGCCCAGTTTCTAGTCTTTATCTGGATGGTTATTGAAGACTTCAGTGTTAAAGAAGAATTACTTGGAATGATTTCTTTAAAAGGGAGAACTACCAGTCAGGAAACGTTCAGTTCTTTCCATTCTTTTATGACAAAGTGTAATCTTCCATTGCATAGACTTGTTTCCATCACTACTGAAGGAGCAAGACCAATGGCAGGTGTGGTTAACGGTTTCATAGCCCTCTGTAGACAGCATGACGACTTCCCAGATTTCTTTTCTTACCACTGCATTATTCACCAGCAAGTTTTGGCAAGCAAAAGACTCAATACAAAGACTGTCATGGACATCACTTTCAAAACTGTAAATTCAGTTCATGGAAGATCACTTCAAAGACGGCTTTTCAATCTTACTCTTGATAAAGGGACAGAGGAAATCATTTTGCACACAGATGTAAGGTGGCTAAGTAGGCAGAAATTTCTACAAAGATTTTGTGATTTGCTGAATGAAATAAGAAGTTTTTTGAAGGAGAGGGGAGATGACCAAGCAGAGTTGGAAGATGAGGAGTGGTTATGTGATCTGGCATTTCTCGCTGATTTTACAGGTGAACTAAGTGATATGAACCTTGAACTACAAGGTAAAACAAATGCATTGGCGAGATGATGAGTACAGTTTCATCCTACAAGAGCAAATTTGAGCTAATGATGACTGACCTTGCAAACAACACTTTTGATCATTTTCCTAATACGCAGGACCATCTGGGACAATATCCAAATTTTGTTTTTCAGAACAAGAAGTATGTGACAGAAATCTGTTCTGTTATCCAGGAATTCGAAAATAGATTCTGTGACTTCCAAAAAATTGGAACAGCTGTGGAGTACTTGTCATACCCATTCAAAGTAGATGTGGACATTAAAGAAACTGCAGCTGCTATCAGTAAAAATTACTCATTGAACAAGCCATCTCTTGAAAACGAAATATTAACCCTTAAAAATGACATTTTTCTCAAGACCCGTGTTGAGCAAGAATTGTTTTGGAAGCTAGTGCCTAGCGACACATTTCCCAACTTGAGAAGATGCAGTGAAGCTGTACACTCCTGTTATTTGTGTGAATCTGCATTTTCCCATCTGAAAATGACAAAGAGTACACAAAGTTCCAGCATGACAGATGAACATTTCCAGGATTCCCTGAGACTGGCCCTCACGCAATATTCACCCAACTTCAAAAAACTGGTGAATGAAATGCAGGCTCAGACATCTCACTAATGAACAAGAGCGAAATATTAAAGATTGTGCAAGATCAGCCTGGATCAACACTTGACCTAAATTTAACACAAATTACTCAGTAAAAGTTAAAGAAAGTTATTACTCAATAAAACTTTAAGAAAAAATGTACTTTCCATTTCCCCTTGCAGTTCTTACTGGATCTTAGTGTCTCTCTTTTGTTGTTAACAGCTGATCACGTCCAAGTAAATGACAGAAGGTTCATTAAAGATGGGGGGGGGGGGGGTGGAATCCACCAACTTTATTGGGTTAAAATTTAATTTGAAACTTAATTTTCATGGTGGTAGATCACCGGTACTTTTGGCCGGAAAAAGTAGATCACGACCTGTTCGAAGTTGGACATGCCTGCTCTATATCACGCTTTTGCCTTAACCTACATGTTTCAGGTCAAGCCAAGCAAAAACCTATTGCTCATGCTTAATCAGGAGAAACTACCCGCAAACAGAAGCTCTCTGTCTTGCAAGATGTAACCTTGAGTGTCTCTCTTCTTCAGAAACACCCCCTGCAAAACTGTCAGTATATTCAGAGCTGTTCTCATACTCTGAACCTTTCCCTGAGACCCCAGCCCCCCTTCGAGTCCCTTTCTACACTTTACAAGGCACTGCTGCAACTATGCAATTTTATTATTATTTTTTTTTTGCTTTTGTTTGAGGGATGTGCACATGCCTGTTTTGGTCACAGGGTAATGTACAGATTAATTGCTGAATTAGCATTAGTTTGAAATTTGTGAGTGGCAACAAGCTCCCCTCATGCACAGCAGAACTCCATTCTGTGTGCAGTTGCACTCCTGCACAATTTACAGGGAACAATGGCAAGCAGTAGCAAACTATGGGGCTTGTTTACAAAGCCGCGGTAGTGGTTCGCGATCGCGATCGCAGCCGCGGCCCCATTGAAATCAATGGGGCCGCGGCTCCGATTACGATCGCAAACCGCTACCGCGGCTTTGTAAACAAGCCCCTATATGTTTTAGTTAAGTGGACAGTAATGTTATAACAGGTTGCCTATTTTATAAATACATATGGATACCTATGTATCCAGCAGGAATCCCAGCTGGATTGAAGTTGCAGACATTCATGCCTGCTCAAGAGCAGGTATAAATACTCACACATAAAGTACAGTTGTGGTCAACATTATTGGCACCCTGGCAGTTCAACCATTTAATGTCCAATATCTCCTAAAAAAGTGGCCTGTGAAATGGCTTTGGGATATATATGCACACATATTTGGCACATAAAAGAAAAGAATAAAACAAGACCAATTAAAAAAGGAAATAGTAGGAAATAGTATAAAACCTGGGACATTGCCAGGACCTGATTAGGGAATTCTTAACACCTTTCCTGGTGCCTTTTGGAGACCTTTAATATAATTTCTACTGGGACATTTTTACATTGTTGCTGCTGGGATCGGCAGCTTGCACAATGCTGGCGGTGATCGCCGGATGAGATACGTTTTCGGCATTCCTTTGGTGTGGCATGCTGGTGTAGCATTCTCATACATGTATGCACATTTAGTTGCTCTCTTCTTTTAAATAGAATAAAATGGAAGGTTTGTTCTCAAGAAAAGGTTTTTCCCTTTCATAACAAACTTCCAAAAAAAATACTGTAGAAAAAAATCAATATTTTTATTGATAGTTTAAAAACCTTTTTGGGGGATATTGGTGGTCAAGCTTCTTTTGGTTTGAGTATTATTGCAGTTTTGACCTAAGTCTTTTCTTTTATATTATAGGACATGATTATTGGCACCTTTATAAACAATTCAAATCATTTTGAACAGAATAACCACATTCCTATTGCAGTAAAATTAGACACACCTGTGATCAATTGTCAGTACTCACATGACTTGAATAAACCAATGAAAGATGGCTCTAATGTTTAAAATGGCTACATTCACTCCCTGTTCCATTTTTACAATGATGAAGGCAAGAGAGCTGCCTGAGACCATCAGAAAAGCCATTATCACCAAACATAAAATTCAAAGGGGTACAAGACCATCTCCAAAGACCTTGGGATTCCTGTTGCAATGTTATTAAGATGTTTTCTGCTCATGGAACTGTCAAAGCCCTCCCAGGACATGGTGGTAAGAGGAAAATTAATCCAAGAAGTCTTCAGAGGTTAGCGCGAACTGTTGGAAAAACACCACATATAATATCCAAAGAGTTTAAGGTTGACCTGGAGCAATTTGGAGTAGTGATTTCAACCCGCACCATATGCCACATACTAAACAAAGAAGGTCTTCATGGGTGAAGGCCAAGGAAGATCCCACTGCTCAAAGACAGACATAAAAAGGCACGCCTGATCTTTGCCCAACCCACCTTGAGAAACCACAATCCTTCTGGGAAAATGTTCTGTGGACAGATGAAAACAAATGAGCTCTTTGGCAAGGCAAAGAAATGAAACTAAATGGAAAAAACCACCCTTTCTACATTTAAATATGGTGGAAGTTCCATAATGTTATGGGGCCATTTTGCTGCCTCAGGAACTGGAGGCCTGGAACTTATTAAAGGAATCATGAAGTCAGAAGACCACCAAGGTATTTTGGAGTGAAATGTGCTAACTAGGTGTGGGTCAAAGATCATGGGTCCTCCAGCAGTACAATGACCCAAAACATACATCCAAAAGTACAAAAGAATAGTTTTGTTCAGAGTGGAGGAGTGGCCTAGTGGTTGGGGCAAGGTACGTCAGGCCTGAAGGTCAGGGGTTCAAATCCCACTAGAGGACAGCAACCTTGGGCCGGAAGGACTGGGGTTTCTAGTCCCACAGGTGCTCCTTGTGGTCTTGGGCAAGCCACTTAACCCTCCATAGCCCATGTTCCCTGTAAAATAGTTATCTCCAAGTTATAATGCCCTGTTCAATGTAATTTCAGTTTGTTCAATGTAAACCGCACTGATGCAGAATAGCGCGGTATATAAAAGAATGGAAATAAATAAATAGGTAAAAAGGAACTGTTTTAAACTGGCCAGCAATGAGTCCTGATCTCAATTCAATTGATAACCTTTGGAAAGAGCAGAAATCTGCCATTGGTAAAAGTAATCCTGGAAACATTCATGAACTGGAACAAATCGTAGTTAAAGAGTGGGAGAAACTACCAGCAGACATATGTACAAAGCTAATAGATAGCTACAAGAAATGTTTGGGGGCTGTCATGACTGCCAAGGGTTGTGCAACCAAATATTAGTGAAGGGTGCCATTAGTCCTGTCCAGGCCTTTTTTTTTCTCAGAAATGACTAGGTCCACATTGCACAAACACCTTTTTTTGTTACATACCTTTTTATATACTATTAAAATATTATCATAACATACAGTTGGAATATTTCCAATTATTTCTCAAGATATTGTACACAACATACCTAAAATGCAAAGGTGCCAATAATATTGACCATAACTGTGCATGTGTATGCACGTATTATATAAAATAGATGTGTAAATTGTGACTTTGCCTGTACTCTGTTCAAATTCCATCCCAGAACATACTGTTATGCACGTAACCCCTGGGGTTTTACATATGTAAAACAGGGGTTTACATGCGAGAAGTTAGTAAAATTACCTCCTAGATGTTTCATGTACATAAGAAAGCTGAGATAGGGATGTTGCAGCATGTGTGTTTGTTTGTGTGGAAGGCGATATGGTCTTTTTCTGGCATCATGTTTCTTTTTTTTTTAAACTTTTATTTTCATTTTGCAACAAACAAAAGAAACAACACACCAAAAGAGACAAAACAAGTATACAATAAGGAAAAGTAAACCCATTACCCCCCACCCCGATGCTTCTTCTCTACCCGATTATATCAGCATGTGAGCGCTTCCAATTAACAGTGATTATACATCAAACGATCAAAAGAGTATCCACAATACAGCATGATCATGGGACAGAGATATATACAAAGTTAGACAGTCAGATGAGAGCATTTAGCAAAATATACATAGTCATTGAGCAGCTTCCATTGAGACCAATGAGAAGGAGTCTGAACGGAGGGAGCGAACAGACGAGGTATTTGTTCATATTTACTGTAAAGACAGGCATGATTCCACCATTCATTGGGGCTCAGATGGGAGCTAATTTTCCAGTATTACTTAATTAGGGAAATAGCAATGCCAAGCATAAAGTTCGAAAGGAGATAAGCCATTTTTGGGAGAGAGGGGATCCCCGCAATTGGGCGAAGTCCCACTATCCTCCAAGAAAGGGGCTCCTGAGAGTGCGAGATAGACTAAATACGACCCCAGACCCGACGCCAGTAATACTGTAGTGCGGGATATTCATGCATAACATGAGGCAATGAACCAATGGCCGCAGGACGTGTCCAGCAACCATTGCCCTGAGTAGTGTTCCATTTGTCTAATCTGTGAGAAGTGTAAAAACACCGGTGGGCTAGAAAGAAGAGGGTCTGAGTGAGTGAGGCGGATCGGGAACCCGTGTCCCTCTACTCCAGATAAGGCTCCATTGCTCCGAGGTCAAAGTCACATGCAATTCTCTCTCCCATACTTTCTGCGCTATAGGGGTATCTCTAGTTATAGCATTACATAAGGTTTAGTAAAATTGGATGCTACACCCGGTGAACTACCGAGAGATCGGAAAGTCTCCAATCAACCTTATGTAGGGAATGCCGATGGCGGGAGTACTCTAGTGCTCCGAAGGCAATGCTGAAGTTGCACTGACCAGAGTCGGGAGTCAAAGATTGCATAAGAGTATTAAAGGCACCTAAAGTGTCTAAAAGCATTGGTAGATAGTGGGAGTCTGATGGGAGAGTCATACCAGGGAGAAAGGTAAGAGGAATCGGTTTGCAAAGGCCCGCTTCTATATCTAGCCACACAGGTCTACTCGGTACTGGATCTTCCAACCACCGAGCACCTTGTTTGAGAAGAAAAGATTAAGGGAACACTTGAGTAAAATCGCCACCAAGTATTAATGGAGCATTGGCAGAGGCCAAGGCCAACTGCGCAATACTTGCATAGTAAGCAGGGTTGTCCACATTCGGGGCATAATGCAAATACACGTGAATTTACTATCTCCAACCTCAAGGTGTACACGGGCCCATCTACCCTCCTTGTCAGCGCCAATATCAGGTACAGTAGCATGCAAAGACTTCTTAACCAGAATGGTTATCCCGTACCATTTGGAAACGGTGGGAGAATAGGCAGCTACCATGTGAGGCTTAGCATTGAGTTTCAGTGTTTCAGCAGAGTTTAAATGCGTTTCCTGAAGAAACACTAAATCAACATGCTCATGGCTAAGATAGCTAAGGATTTTCTTTCCTTTGAGTGGACCATTAATGCCTTTGACGGTGAATGATAAGATTTTACATAAGGCCATTCAGAAAAGTTAAAGTTCTGAGCATGATAGCACACATAATTTCACTATGTCCCTCAAACTGACTGTATCTGGCTGTACACATGACATAGGAAAAATAAGCTAATATAATACAATGAAGCGCCCCACATTAACAAAGAAAACCGCAGTACGGTAGAGGAGAAGCAAAACCCCAAAATTACTGGCGACCATGTGTCTGCGGGGAGAAACCCCAGAGAAGGCCGAAATTGAAAAAACACATAACCTGTAGGACTGTGCGTGCTCCGAATCCGACCGAGGCACACATCATGAAGGGATAGGAGACCAAAAAAACAAAAGTCATATAGAGAAAGAAAGAAAGTCCAGGCTATTTCTGTGCTTGGCTATGACCGCCGCATCGGGCCCTTCAAAATGGCGGATAGAGCCGGCAGATAAGAGTCCAAGATTTGGGATTAGCGCATCTGCTCTGCTTCTTTGGAGTCTAAAAATGTTGATAGTAGATCAGGATCTTCGAACGTCCTGGTTTGGTTGTGGAGAGTCACTCGGAGCTTCGCTGGATACAACAGGCCAAAGCGAGCCTGTAGCTGTTGAAGTCGAGGGCGAAAAGCAAGGAGTTTCTTCCGACGGTCAACGGTAGGCTTTGCCAAATCAGGAAAGAAGGAGACCTTACGACCTTCAAATTCCAAATGATGATTCGCTCGGGCAGCATGTAAAATTTGTTCCACTTGTTGATATCGCAGCAAGCCAAAGACAATAGGCCGGGGGGTCGTGCGGTTGAGCGCCATGTGGGCAGGAACACGGTGTGCTCGATCGATTTCCAGTTCTCTGTGAAAAGTGATCTTCAGCAAGGAGGGAAGAGTTTTGAGCAAGAATTCTCTTATATCTCCTGCTTCCACCCCCTCCGGCATTCCGAGGAGCCTCACATTGTTGCGACGGGCTCGGTTATTGCTATCTTCTAACTCCTTTTGAAGATTCTGTATCTGGCGCTCAGCCTTGTCCAGTTTGCCCAAGCGCACCTCGTGCGAGTCGAGGACCCCCGCCATGTTGTCCTGCCGTAATGAAAGACTTTCAAGTCGGTCCTGGAGCACTCCAAGTCTTCTCGCATGGCTCGAAGCGCTTCTCCATTGGACTGCACCAATTCCTTCACGCCGCGTATTTCCTCCAAAATCTCCAGGTGCATATCGGGGTTTTCACGAAATGGGACCATCTTCTGTGGGGAGGACACCTCTGTTTTGGAGCGTTTTCCGTGAGAAGAAGAAGGAGACCCGAAGTCCAAGCGCGCTGGTTTATGGGCCGCCATCCCCCCGAGGTGCCCCGGTCAGCTCGGAGCGAAATAGTAAATTTGTATAGGTATTAAGTCAGGATTCTAAGTAGGCCTCTCGGGAGCTTCAACGCAAAGCGTCCTACCCGCTGGACATCAGGCTCCGCCCCCTCCTGGCATCATGTTTCTATGTGTGTGTGGAGGGGGGGAGGGGGAGAAGGGTGCTTGGTTGGGCAAGCATTCAGAGCATTCCTTATGGAATTATTTACAATTCATCTGTGCGTACAAAGCTGGGTTCGCTTCTCTCATAGAAGTGAAATGGTCCATTTTTTAGGGATGGAGTGACATTATTCCTCTGGAACTGCCTGTCTGATCTGGCCATTTTCAGACTCAACGAAGGAAATCCCTAGATCGCCTAGATTTATGCACATGTTTACATGTGGAAAGCACTGTATTTTAGTAGTTCCCACATGTAAATGGCCACTTATGTGCATAGCATAGTTGATTGCTATTCTGTAAGTAGGAGCACTGGACTGATGGCACATACTTTCATTGTGGGACTTGTACAGGAGTGGAGTTTGGGTGGGTCATGGGTGGATCACAAATTTATGCACATAAATGATAAAATACTTTAACTTACACATGTTCTTGGTGATCATAGGACAGGCTAAGTGCTTATACCTAGTTTACATAGTAACATAGTATATGATGGAAGATAAAGACCAGCATGGTCCATCTAATCTGCCTAGGAAGGTGGCACGAGTAGGTGCACCTGCCGCTCCGTGCAGGTCACCCCTCCCCATGCCTTTGTTTAGTGGTGTACCCACCGTTCCGTGCAGGTCACATCGACTTGTTAAGATATCAGAGACAGTTTATTTTGATTTTATCTTGTTTCTATAAAGGGATCCTCTGTGTCTGTCCCATGCCATTTTGAATTCTGTCACTGTATTTTCCTCCACCACCTCCATCGAGAGAACATTCCAAGCATCCACCACCCTTTCAGTGAAAAAGTTTAACATCTGTTTTTGACCATTTTCACCCCTGTTTTATAAAGTACACACATACCTTAGTTTATAAAATAGGCTTGAAATACACACATGACAATGCATGTAGAGGGAGGAGTGGCCTAGTGAATGGGGCAAGTTGCCTCAGGCTGGAGGGCTGGGGATTCAATTCCCACTGGAGGACAGCAACCTTGGGCCAGAGGGACTGGGGTTTCTAGTCCCACAAGCACTCCTTGTGGCCTTGGGCAAACCATTTAACTCTCCATTGCCTCAGGTACAAAATGTAGATTGTGAGCCCTTACCATATCTGAAAGTATACCACTTTGACCCGGTGAAAAGCAGCATATAAGCATCACTAAATAAATAAATCTAGGTGACCATTATAAAATTATCCTCAATGTGTCTTTTCACCATTTTCCCCTAGGTTGAATTTGTTTTCATTCTGTTAAATTTTCAGAGAGTTATTTTGCCCCTAGACAGATAGATAAACATTCTCAAGCTCTTATGCATAATATCTTTCTAATATCTGCTGTGTTTGAAAGAATAAAAATAATTTCCAAGTGCATTTTAATATCTTGCCTATTTAAATTGCACCCTACAAGCTCTGAAATGAAGCGCTTTGGCCGCAATGTAGGTATTTAAGTATTAAGTAAAACACCAACAGTACATCTGAGAGATTGAAATCATATCCAAAATACCCTGGTTAAAAGTGAGGCTCATAATTGTCATTGTATGCAAAAGACAAAGCCAATATAAATCCTGTACCTCCAGTTCTCGAAGTACTGTATCTATCAAGGGAGAGAACCAGAGATAAGGGAAGGAGAGGAAGAGCAGATGAGAGATGAGGAGGGTCTTGGATGGGGGAAGAAGGGAGGAAGAAAGGCAGAGGGAATTCCGGGAGAAAGAGAAATCCAGATTGGAAGGAGAGAGGTGGATGTCCCTATCCTTGTTTTGTTCCTGCTACTTCTCACATCCCTGCCCCTTCTCTTATGTCTCTCTTTCTTACTCCCAGTCGTGTATGCTCTCTCTTTCATATACACAGCCTCTTCCCCTGTATCCACTGGCTTGCAAACCTACTTCCCCTCATTAGTCCTTCCTCTCAAGAGACTAGGCTGGAAGTCCAACCAATCCATCCCGGTTATGCTCTCCCCATCAACCTGCCTGTATTTCTCCAGCCAGCAAGTGCCATGCCAGCCTCAACTGTTTCGGGAGAGAGTGAAGAGTTAGGGCAGGACAATTGGTTTGGTCAGGGCCCATGTGTCCTACCCCATTCCATTGCCTTTTGGCAACACATGAAAATGCCATAGTCTAAGTATACTGAAGTTTAACCATTGATAAAGCTGAAGTTTCTAAAAAGATTACTTGGCCTGATGTCAATGCTCTTATTGAGAAAGTATTTAACTGATCGATTTGCTAGATATGCTGGGTCTCACCCCCCAAATCCCCTTGAAAAAGAGGACTAGGATTTTAAATAGAACCTCTTTGCAAATGGAGAGTGAATGCAGCTCCATTAAGGCAGGTCTTGTGCGATCCCAATGTCCGAGGCCTAGAAGAATTTTGCCTGCAGTGTTCTAGATATATTGCAGCCTTTGATTATACTTTTGGAGGAGTCCAGCATATAAGAAGCTACAATAATCAATGATCATTGCTTGGATAATGGTGTTTGCCAGGGTCAGAACGTAGCTGTTTGTGATGCAGTGTCTTCTGAAGATGCCAAAAAATAGTATGGGAGAAAGCATTAATTTGGATTCATACTGTATATCTAGGCTACCATCAAGAACAATGCCCATGTCAATGACCTGGTCCCTTAGATCCACTTCAGCCTCCTGTAGCAAAACAGCTGTATTTGAAGAATTCCAAGAGGATTTACGAATCACAAAGCTTCTATTTTCTAAGATGTAAGCAAAGTTATTTACACTGAATCCATCTAGCAGTCTTGTTGAGACAGCTATTGAGACTTAGGGAAAGTCATCTTGAGCAACAAGGAGTGAATCTACTCTTTGGAATCCTGCTGGATACCTATGACGGATCAGAGACAGGACACTGGGCTTGTCGGACCTTTGGTCTGATCCAGCATGACATAGCTTATGTCCTTATGGCTATATTTACAAGATCCATGTTATGTTTCTATTCTTGAAAGTATGTATAAAATAAGCAGGCTTATTTATTAGGTATATGCATGGTTTTTGTACAAATGGTAAAACTGATAAAAATTATGATTTTTAGATAATCCCGACATCAACTAATTGAGTGCACATGCATGGTAAGTTTGCACAAATTGCCATTCATGAACTTTGCTTCATCATGTATGCAGAGCCAATCTGGGAGTTAGAGAAGCTCAAGGAGTGGTCACCAACAGCCAGTATGAGTCATTTCAGCCAATCCTGCTTTGAATGTTTGACACTACTCAAAGAAAAACGGGGAAAGGCAAAAGTGAAAATACTTCACCTGAGTTGAGTTTGGAGTCTTTTGTTTGTTGGTTGAATATTTGACAGGCAGCCAGAGAAACCTATCCCTGTCCAACTTCTGCAAATCCCATGGCTGATGACATCAATGCTGATGACATCAATGCACACAGTGAACACAAAAAACACACAAGCATTTTGACTTTGAATTTTGGAGGGTTAGGAAAAAATGTTGGTGCAGGTTTTAGGATTAAAAGGAAGAGATAGGAGTTTGGCTGTGGCAGGATTACAAAGGAAAAATCAAAACCTTTGCAAGTGGCACTGGCACTACTGCTATAGGGCTGTGTCTGGGGCAAAGAAGGACTTTCAAGCTGAGAAAACAAAGTATTTCAAGTCTGACTTGTGCCTGGATTCTCTTTGCCTTGCTATATCATAGCACAGAAAGAAGAGATTCAAGCTTTTTTTTTTCTGCAAAAAGTGTTTTTGCTTTCCTTTGCAGACCCTGTCATATTAGCGGCTTCAAAGTGGAGTGTCTTTGTAGTTTGAGACAATGAAGAGTGAGTGACAGAAGTTACTGTATCAAAATATGTGTATTCTGCTGCAGAAGCATAAGATACAGTACAACAATATTTCTAAATCTTTTTCATGTATTGCCTGTGATAGCAGTTGTGAGGTTTGGAGGGCAACTGCACTGTATTCTATTCCATTGTTCATAGGATAGTACACTTTTAAGCTAAAAGATAAAAACTGAAAAATAAAAAGCTGTAATAAAGGAACAGTCCCTAGGAATCCAGCAGTACCATTGGAACTTTATAGCTGGTGGGCAGTGAGCTAATACATACCACTCCCTCCAATACTTTCAAGAATATCTGTAGAGGCATGAAGCTGATATCATAATGCTGGGGAAGGATACATCTGAAAAATTAAATAGTCATGGAAAAAAGGAAGGAAGGGAAGGTGAGAACAGTACTGGTACGAGTGCAAGGAAAGAGACAGGGCATTCCCACAATATGGTTATGGCTCTTCTAGACTGCCACCCAAGCTAAAGAGAGATGTAATTACAAGCAGAGTAGAAAGCTGACATTTCTGGAGCAGCTCTGGAAGAGCAGTTGTCCGTATCTGTTGTCATCTTCAAGAACAGCAAAGGGAGATTGCCATGGTGCAGGGTGGGAGGACATGAGAGAAGCAGTAGGGAAGGCAATTAAGCTTCACAGAATGTGCACCATATTCCTTGCGGAAAAGCATGTGGACATGATCTTGGCAGATAAAGAATCTGAGGGATTCACATAGGTGGGCTTTACATCTGAATCATCAGATACTGGAAATGTACTGATCGAAGAGGCTGTTGAAAAGGTTGTTGTTAGCATGCCAATTTGTGAGGAAGTAGAACGTGATCCTGGCAATGCCAAGGACAACAGCACTGCACCAGTAGAGTGGGAAGGATGCCACTGACCTTTCATCCAGAAGCAGGAGCCCCCTCCCCCCAAGGAAGTCTCATAAAACCTCACACCTATGGAAGCATTTTAAAATGCTTGATGACCTGCAGAATGCAATTACTGTAGGCAGCACATTAGCAGAGGGAAGCTGATGGGTCATCAAACACTGGCATGCTGCATCATTTGGAAAAACAGCAGCCTTTTCAGATCCGTACAAAGGAGGGGACTGATCCGAGGCTGTGGACTCCATCCAAGAGTGAAAATAGCAGTGGGAGGAAAGATACAGGAAAAACAGAATCCCTTTCCCAAGTGGAGCCCCAATCCTCTTCGGCTAGTCAGATGGCATGGCTGCAAGTCCAACGTGTATCGAAATATAGAATGGTGTTCATTAGCACTGTCACAGGGCAGGTGGCAGGCAGCATCAAGGTTGGCGACTGGTGCATCAGGGAAATGATAGCCCTGGATGACCATCCCCTGAAGAGTGGTGAGAAAGTGGGCATTAAGAGGCTGCTGCATATCTTAGCTCCTGATTATCAAGTGCCCTGCAGAACAACTTTTAGCAGACAGGTAATCACCAACCTATATAATCAGTTGTGTCACCAGCTGCAGGCAGAGCTGCCAAAAAGCAGAGGCCAGTACTGGCTTGCATTTCACCACTGACATCTAGACTAGTCAGAACCTACCTCTCCCTGACAGCACACTGGAGGCAGTCAGTCAAGACAGCAAAAGGCTGTAGGTTTAATGGAAGAGCAATACCAGGAGGATGTACTGATGGACTTTGCTACACAGCCAGGTAAGGGATGATAACCATATGCAGATCCATATCCCAGCATAAATAAGGGCAATGGTATAGGGCTGGCACACAGCATACAAACAGAGCATTGTGCATGCAGGCTTCTTTGTAACAGATGGTGGGACAAAGTAAGGAAATGAAAGAAGGGGGTTTTCATGGGATTAGATGTTTTGCACATTTCTTGCAACTAGTTGTCAGAGACTCCCTAGGCCTGGGCAGCAAAGCAAGCAGCAGCCCTTCCTGAGGGAACTGATCAAGAAATGCTGGCCCTTTTGCATTCTGGAACCCTGCTGGATTCAGCAGGCCAGGTGTGATCCACTTACTACCAGACACTCTCAGGAAGAATAAATCCCTGGGACTCAATCACTTCTGGCAAAGCCTGACAGAGGAGGCTGCCACAGCCTAAAACAAGATATGCTTTCACCTCAAAATTTTTAATGCTGAACACCTGGATGAAGCCTTCCCACACTATCACCACATGTTGCTTTTGCGGAATTCCTGTCTAGGGAGCAGCTCTGTCACTGGTCCAGGTTTCTCTTCCCTTTGGATCAGGGGTAGAGATTCTCCTCAGAGAGGCAGCCATCTTCCTCCTTAATCTGTCCTTATTTCTTTGTTGGATGTGCAGGACAGACTCTCAATGAAGATGGGACAGTTTGAGTCCAGCAGATGACTCTCAAGTTCAACTTTTCTGGCTCTCTTTGGGTCAGGGCAAACCATCAGGCAAAATAGGTGGTCGCCATCCAAGATGGCAGTGGTCAGGCCTTTGCCCTGAGTCACATTTCCAGTAATGTCTAAGAGGAAGGGTAAGGTGGTCAAAAAACCTTCTCAAGCCCCTTCCTTCATTTTACCTTTACATGCAGTGTCAGGTCCGATGGGTCCTTTGTGCTTTGACCAGAGCTGCAGTCAAGTCTTTCAGGTAGTTTACTGTCTGTTTTGATTCCATAATCTGGTGACTTGGCATCTTACTCAGGTTTTGATACCTCTCTTTCACCTGACCTGTGGATACCTCCAAAGCAGCCAGCCAGAGATAATTCACCAGAGATGCGTGGGCAAGCAATCCCACCATAATGCAAGATTGTGGGTCCTGATGGAGGGAAGCTGTCTGGGACAGCTGTGGTGTTGGTATAAATGCCATGAGATCTACACTAGAGTGCTGAGATTTGCTTGGAGGATTCAGGAGAAATGGTGGCTGTGTTTTTGTTTGTGTCCCACAGTGAGAGTTCTGCTAAAGGTGATAATCATGCTCCCAGCTTGGTTGGGAGTCAGTCTCTTCCCTACCTTCATTTTTCCTGGGATGCCTGGAAAATTTTATGTTGGAGCCTGTCTAGAATGCTATCTCGAAGCTGGGTGAAGATTCAGGCATTAACATTACAAGTTCAAGGTAATGTTTCCTCTATCCAAAAAAACTCTGAGAAGAAATCAACTATTAAGGTTTCAATAGATGAAGTGAAAATGAAGATTCAGTGTTTGGAAGATTGAAATGAAGCATTTATAAAAGATTACTCTTTGGTTAAGACTAAGATGGAGACATTGGAGAATCATATTAGGTCCCCTAATTTTCATTTAATACATTTTCTTGGATTTTCCTTAACTTTTGCCAGAGACATGTTTAAAAAGTATTTTGTAGAAATACTGAATATACCAGAAGCATTGTTTCTACCTTTAACTATGGTTTCTATCTTCCTGTTGCTAAGAAAGACGGGTGGTTCTCAACAATCAAGTCAATAATAAACAGATATATTAAATATATCAGGAATTCTGGAGAACTCGGACTTGGAGATGGTGATTCCTTCCATATTGCTTGTTATTTTGCCTTATCCTCTGACTGAGATTGGTTACTTAAAATGAATTTAAAAAATTCCTTTAAAGGCTGAATTCTACATATTTTTCCAGAATTAGCCAGAGAAATTCAATGGAGGAGAAAGGAGTTTCTCCTACTCAAGCCTCATGTCCTACAGTCGGGAGCTCTATTTTTCTTAGTCTCCATGCAAATGTTTAATTAAGTTTCAATATGTTAGCTATGTTTTCTTTGAGCCATCCCAGCTTGTGGCTTTAATTTTTACAGATCCCTCGTCTTTCAATCAGATGACCTTCCAACCATTATTGACCTTGCAGCCAACACCCTCACTCCCAATAAACCAAATTGGATAATGGGTGACTTCAATCTCCCATCTTTAGCCCAAAGCCATGTAAATGCATTCCTTGATGCAATGGAAGACCTGGGACTCAAACAAATCATCAATGAACCCACACATACAAAGGGGAATATTCTTGACATGGTATTTGTTCCACAGCCAGTCATGGACCAAAACCACAATCCTCCAATATCAGTCGTGGATGTACCCTGGTCTGACCACAAATTGATCATTATCCAGATACCCATCAACAATGACCAGCTGAACAGAAGCCAATCTACGAACAACACCTCATGAACTGCCACAAGAAGCTTTTGCCCCTTCGACAGGGAACACATCCTTGCCGAAACCCCACCACTCCTCAACAAAACCACGCCGGACCTTGATGAACTAATCTCTTACTGGAACTCCAGCCTGCTTGCCATCTCACAACACCCGAACCCTAAGAATACAGCAAGGACAAAAAGAAGCTCCGCCCCATGGTTCTCCCCTGAGCTGCGATCCTCTCTTTCTCAACTACGTAGACTTGAACGCCGATGGTGCCGATCGCACTCAACTGAAGATCAAACCGCATACCGAACCCACCTTGCAATACACCGAGAAACAATCACAACCAAAATGAGACAATATCACACTGACACCCTAAAAAGGTCTCTGAATAAACCACGTGACCTCTTCAACTTGGTCAAATCCCTCTCAAAGGAACCATCTCCCGAACAACACAGTGAGATTCACCCGCAAAAATTCGCTGATTACCTGCAATCCAAGATCGTGCAAACCAACAAGGTTTCAGCAGTCCCATTTCATGAACCTATGGGCATATCCCCACTGAACACATTTTCCACACCATCCACTAAATGTATCGAGGACACCATAGCATCTCTCAACACCTCCACTGCACAGACTGACCCATGTCCGGCTTTTTGGATTAAGGAGTTACGTGGTGTGTTCAGCCCTGTCATCGCGAATATAATGAAGCTCTCCTTCACTACAGGATATTTTCCCACAACACTCAAGCAGACTTCAATTAGGCCACTATTGAAAAACCCCAAACTTGACCCCCAAAGAGTTGATTCTTACCGGCCAATAGCCAGTATCCCTCTCTTAGCCAAAATAATTGAGAAAGAGGCACAACGGCAAATTCAAGATCACATAGATGCCGCTGCTCTGTTAGACAGCTGCCAACATGGGTTCAGAGAACATCATGGGGTCAAGACACTTCTCACTAGTCTATTCAATGATATCATCGCAGGAATTGACAACATCCGACAATGTTTTGTGCTCATCTTCCTAGACATCGCCGCGGCCTTCGACTCCGTGAGTCACGAAATTCTCCTCGGAAGACTGAAAGAGAAGGGCATCTGCAACAGTGCACTATGATGGTGTAAATCTTATCTGGATGGTAGATGGCAATATGTGAAGTCTGGATCAGAAGAGTCAAAACATTTCCATCAAAAGCAAGGGGTACCTCAAGGCTCCTCGTTATCCTCCTTACTTTTCAATATTTACATGCAGCCCATCTGCAACATCATAAGATCATTCAAGGTGAAATGTTTGATATATGCAGATGACATTCTCTTATACATGCCGTTCTCCACAGCTCACATGGATCTGGCCCCGATTATAGACTGCTTCAATGCGGTTTCAACGTGGCTCCAATCACAGAACCTACGCATTCAACATAAAAAAACAGAGGTGCTTTTCATCTCCAGAGACCCCAACTTTACTCCCCCATCCCACGTCAGTGTCAATGAAGCTGACTTACAAACTAAAGAAGCAATAAAATACCTTGGAGTTACGTTGGACCAACGTCTAGATATGAAACACCACATAAGCAACATAGTCAAAGCCGTTTATTTTAAAATCTGTTCACTCAAGCACCTACGTTCCCTGTTGGACCCAGACGATTTCCGGATCATATATCAAGCGCTAATCCTGCCACACTTTGACTTTGCAAATGCCATCTTACAAGGTCTCCCCCAATCCACACTAACCCCCTTACAGTTGTCCATGAATGCCGCAGCTAGGGTCCTTTATGGAGCATCCAGAAGCGACCATGTGACCCCAATTCTCAAACAGCTTCACTGGCTACCTATCCATGGGAGGATCACCTTCAAAACCCTACTCTTAGCATTCAAGGCAATCAAAGGTATCTCATCCTCCTCACTCACACATCTTATCCACATTGTCCCCCCCAACAGATCCAGAAGAGCAACAGCCATAAACTTGCTAGTAACCCCAAAGGCTTCGACAAAGTGCAACAAGACAACCACAAACAGGGCATTCAGTTTCTATGTCCCCAAATGCTGGAATGCTCTACCCCCTGACATTAGGACCATCGCCAACCTATATCAGTTCAGGAAGGCACTCAAATCCCACCTTTTCCTCCAATACTACCCAACCAGCAATTGAACCTAGATATCCCTCTCAAGAAATGACCCACTCTAGAAAGGACCTTACATTCAGTATCTGATTTTTACCTATCCTTGCAGTGTAAATAGCCTATGTATATAGTTAACCCTGTTGTCCAAGTTTGTACTCCTGTTCGATGTAAAACCAGACAGCTTGTTGTTATGGTCGTTGTGTTGTGATGTAAACCGCACTGATACCGAATAGCGCGGTATATAAGAAACTATAATAAATATATAAATAAATAAATCTTTGGGTTCTAGTAATCAGCTATTATAATTATATGTTGGCTCTTATATTCATGGCCTATTTTTTCTTCTGTTTCATAAAATGTTTGATCTTTCCTTTCTTTTTTGAGTGCTTGATTGAAATAAACAGAACATTTGTGGTTTTCTTTTTATGATGATTGCCTTTATATTTTCTCTGTTCATTTTTTTTCTGTACAAGTAGATATTCTTTGATGTACATTGTAAATTCATTAAAAAAAGCGGTCACCTAGAGTGACAACTTTTGGGGGGCGGGGGGGGGGGGGGCAGCAAAGCTAAAGAATACATTTTGACAGCCAGTGTGTGTGTGTGTGTTTGTGTTGAAGCTTAAGGTCTGCCTGGGGCGCCAAAAGCTTAAACCAACTCTGGGCCAGGCCTGGGTGAAGGACAACTGTGGCTCTATGCCCTCATTGCTTTGTCTTTTTCAGGGCCATGTTTCCTCATCTTCCTGCTAAGTGTGATTCTGTGACTAGTGTGCTTTGGCTTTTCCTGGCCCACTTCTCTTGCTCCTTTGTGGGTGCCTTAGGCTTGTCATTGTATGACCCACCAACATTAAATGCTATGCTAGTTTGCTGCCAGTCTTCTAGCTGCATGGCTATGAGATCAGTCCTGGGCCATTCCTCTTTGTCCTCCTACTTTGTACCTTTCTGGGTCCTTTTGGCTTGTTATTATACACATCTGTTCTGCTACTCACCTTTGACAAGCAGTCCCTAACAACTCAAGTCTGGGGGAAACTGAACTCGGCATGGTGGGCGATACTACCAGCCGAAGACCATGGACGAGCCTTGAGCTCTCTCTTCAGCGTTCTGTTCAGATGTCCATTACCATCATTGTTTGGAGGTTCTAGCAGGTGAGCATGGCTGCTGTTATACTCTTGACTAAAGAACAGTGGAGTCGATTTTTCAAACACTGTGGCACTTAAATGTTGGGGGGGGGGGGGGGGAATTAAGGCTGAGCAGTGATAACCAGATAAATGGCATCCTTATCTGGTTAGCATCAATTTTCAGCTGGTACTTATCTGCCTTGCAACTTAGGTCTGCTTTTCAAGTGGCCTAAGTGCCAGCTGAATATTGGGCTAACCAGATAAAGTTGCTGTTCATTTGATTTGCGCTGACTCCGTCCTTTCCCTATTTACCTATGGGCTGTGCTCATGCTGCCTCTTCTGTTCTTGTGTTGGCTCTTTGCTGTTTTAGGACCTTCCAGCCAAGTTTGGTGCTGTGCTGCTCCTCCTGGCATAATTTAGGGCCTTGCAGTCGATCTGAGTGCTGTGCTGGTCTTATTGTTATTTTACTCTTCTCAAAGTGCCTGGTGTGCTTGCACCAATTGTGCTGCTGCTTGCCCTCTTCCCCTATCCGAGCTGTTCACTGTGTTCTTGGTACTGCTTTGCTCTTCCGATGGTAGTTTCTGGTTCTTATCCCCTGCCACTGTATGAACTCTTTGCCCCTCTTCTGGTACTCTTGGGGAGTTTGTGACCCTCTTGATGGCTTGTAGTGCTGTTACAGATGCCTGCCATCAAGTGTGAAACACGTTTGATTGAAAATAAATAGCAAACCTGTTTCACTAGAAAATAACTTCCCCTCTAGACTTTAATGGGGATGGATACGTGAATGGTTCAGTTACTGAAGACTAACCGAACAGGTGTATTCTGATGAACAAGAAATGAGACTGAAAATCTTTGGCACAAACATGCCTATTATTTACGAAGCTGCATTAGGTATTTATGTGGGAATTAAATTGCATTAATTGTGCGACACAACATTAACAGTTAACACAACATGTTAATTGCTAATGTGTACTAATTACCATGTTAGACGGCTAAGGCAGAAATTGTCATTAGCAGAGCTGGTGTTAAACATTCAGGGCTACTACTACTAATACTGAGTATTTATATAGTGCTACAAGTCGTACACAGCGCTGCACAGAGATGTAAGAGACAGTCCCTGCTCATCAGAGCTTACAATCTAGTCAAGACAAACACAGAAGGTGTAGGCAGGGATAAAGCAAGAGGAAAGAAAAGGAGATCAGGTGGGTCAAGATCCAAAAGCAGCAGCGAAGAGGTGAGTTTTCAGCCTGGGTTTGAAGAGGATTAGAGAAGGTGCCTGGCGTACAGACACAGGTAGTTTGTTCCAGGCATAAGGCGCAGCAAGGTGAAAGGAACGAAGTCTGGAGTTAGCAGGAGAAGAGAAGGGCACAGATAGAAACAGTTTGCTAGAAGAGGGGAGTTCCTGAGAGGGGTTGTAAGGAGAGATAAGAGAAGAAAGGTAGAGAGGAGCTGCAGAGTGAATGCATTTATAGGTCAGCAGGAGAAGTTTGAACTGGATGCGGAAACGGATAGGGAGCCAATCAAGTGACTTGAGAAGAGGAGTAATATGGGCATGATGAGGCTGGTGGAAGATTAACCACACAGCAGAGTGTTGAACAGATTGAAGGGGAGAGAGATGATTTAGAGGGAGACCAGTAAGGAGTAGGTTACAGTAGTCAAGACGGGAGGTGATTAAGGAGTGGATAAGCATTTTAGTAGTGTGTTCAGAAAGGAAAGGGTGGATTTTGCTGATATTATACAGAAAGAAACAGCAGGTCTTAGCTATCAGCTGGATATGTGAGAAGAAAGAGAGAGAGGAGTCAGACAACCCCCAGATTGTGGGCTGAGGAAACAGGAAGGAGTACAGAGTTATCCCCAGAGATTGAGAAAGGAGGAAGAGGAGGGGAGGTTTTAGGGGGAAAGATAAGAAGTTCAGTCTGAAGTGGTGGTGAGACATCCAGGCAGCAATGTCAGAAAGGAAGGCAGAGATCTGGGTCTGGACTGCCGGAGAGAGTTAGATCTGGGAGTCATCAGCATATAGATGGTACTGAAAGCCATGGGAAGAGATAAGCACACCATGGGACTGGGTGTAGAGAGAGAAAAGGAGTGGACCCAAGACAGATCCTTGGGGTACACCAACTGGTAGCGGGGTAGCAGAGGAGGAGGAGTCACGAGAACACACACTGAAAGAGCGATGGGAGAGATAGGAGGAGAACCAGGATAGCACAGAGCCCCTAAAGCCAGGCGAGGACAGGGTATCGAGGAGAACTCAGGGTAGAAACTGGTGATGGGCCCCTAAACCCACCACAGGCTATGCCTCCTTCATCTGGGGACAGACTTGGAGCCCCATGTGGCATGGGAGCACAGGGCAATTGTTCTGTCTGCCATCCCCAACACCAGCCCTGGTCATTAGGGGGCATGGAATGGGTGTAGACCAAGGTTCCCAAACAGGTGCTCAGGAGTCCTCCGTACGCCATACTGGTGGTAGGGGGGAGATGCCATGATAACACGTTGTTAGTCACTGCCTGCCCTTGTGACTAAAAGCATGGTATTGCAGCACCTCCCGGTAATTTCTGCAGTGAAGGTGGAGGACTCCCACACAACTCTGTGGGAATGTTGGCATGGACTGTGCCTGGCAGTTACCACAGACGTTGTTACCACACATTAATGATTAATGCAGCAGACGGAGTGCTGTAGCTGACTTTATTCTGTGTTATCTGCTATCATCATTGCATGATAGCGAACTTTGCCCTGCATTAACTGCACGGTTCCCCTCCCAAAAATGTTGGAAACACCCCTAACAGTTACTGCAGTGGTTCTGCACCTGTTATTTGCAAAAGTTAAATCATGTTAGGTGCAAAACCTTAGCATACTTTATTAGGTAGGGACCATAATTCGTTAACTCTCCTCTATGTGGTGAATATACGGACATTCCATTTTCATAAATGAATATGCAAATTTGCAGATATAAGGCCAAAGACATTTTTGTGTGTGTTTTCAGCCTATTTTTCCCTCAATGATCTATGATTGCTTACCCATCCCCAAATATTATGCAAGGTGGCTCAAATGATTCCCTTTGCCTTAAGGAACATTTGCTCCAAGGTGTTTAGTTTTCAAAGGAGACTTCTTTCATCTTATTCATATTTTTACATTTTTAGAAAGATGCATTTTCATTGCTTTTACTGTCACAGCAGGAGGGATTGCCAATTGAGCAGTTTGTATTATGAACAACTACAGCCCTGCACCCTGCGGCTTTCCTCTTTACAGTGCATCATGTACAGTTACATTGTTAGAAATATCCTATAGGTTACCTGGTAGTTACTTTCCTCAATCGTTCTACTGTTTACTTATACAGTTACAGCACAGTTCATCCTGTACAGTTACATTGTTACAAAAGTTCTATAGTTTACAATGTATAGTTTACTCTCTTTCAAGTGTTCTAATGTTATGTTGTACAGTTACTTTGCCTCAAAATGTCCCAGGTACAGTTCAATCTTTCGTTCCATGTAAACCGCCGTGACTAGTAGATATGGTGGTATAAAAGAATTGTTAAACAAATAAGTATGTATTATGAAATGAGACAGTGAAAGAACCCAGCCAATTATGCACGTTTTTAAATTTGAAATAGGGTAAAATTAGATATTGAAAGCCACGTGCTGCAACTTGACTTACATACCCAGACCGTGTTCTTCTATGCCACCAGTTTCATTCCTTAAGAACTGAATCCACTGGTATGCACTGGAAGGAAACGGAAAAGTTCAGTACAGTGTCAAAATTCCCTATAAAAATCTGTCTATATTTTGGAAAGTGCAATTACCGTCAGGAATCTAGAAGAGCAATGCTCTTTAGCTTGTGTGGGTTTCGGCACATTTTGGGATGCACATAGCGCCTCTAGGGCAGTCCTTGGGACACCCCCAGCCAGTTGGATTTGCAGGATTGCCTCATTGAATACAATTCTCTCATGCATATTCATTGTGCATATGGTGAACGCTCAACTCAAGGACTTGGCTGAGAAGCACTGCTCCAAAATGGAGCGGAGAGCAGCAGCCGCCGCCTCCGAGCAGAGTATGGATAGCTCCCTTCTTTTTTCTCTGCCCCTGTAGCGGCAGGGGATCCCTGTACGCAGTGCACAGTTCAAGGAGGTATGGCTGATCAAAGTTCCCTGGTGAATCATTGCCAGAGCCGTGCCCCGGCGCTTTAAAAAGCCCTGCGACTCTCGGCGCCCTTTGTGACAGGCATGGAGAAGGCAGACTACCTGCACCTGTACGACACGGTGCAGCCTCGAGAGAGCCTCTATGAGCTCCCCGATCCTGCCTCCCCCACCTCCACCTCGGACAGCATGGAGCTGAACGGCCGGGAGAGCCTCGGGGAAGAGGAGGAGGACGAGGTGCTGCTGAGCCCCGCGCCCAGGGTGTCCCCGGGGACCAGCTCCCCTTCCTCCCCCACGGGCTTCAGCCTCTTCCCGGCCAGCAGGAAGCAGGAGAGTCTCCAGAATGACAACGCGCGCCCCGGGGAGCCCAACATTTACCTCTATGTGAAGGTGAGAGGGGGGCGCTCGTGTGGATCTCTGTGCAACTATCCTTCCACCTTTTGCAACCTGCAGCTGGAACTTAGTAAGCTTATCTCTTGGGCAAAGGGACCGTACCCAAAGGCAACGAAAGCACAACTTCTACAACGGGAATTTGGATATGCGCATAGACGATTTTAATGTATGCAGATCGATCTTGCATTTGTGATAGAATCAGCTTGGTTTGCGTTTGCGTTACCGAGAATATTGTAGTTTGGCTCTTGGTTCAGACGTTGGCTAGATTTCATTTCAGCTAATTTACCCACTGCTCGCTTTGTGCTAGTGCTTCTTGGGCTGTTCGTCCTCGCCTCTGCCTTTGGGGTCCTGCAAACAGCTTTACTGCAGTTCGGCCATTAAGAAGCGATGAATAGGCGGCCCGTGTAATAATGCTCCTTATAGCACAAGTTATTCATTAGACTTAGCTGCGTTATCGCTGGCACTGCTGTTCCCCTCCCCCAAACCGTGTAACGTGGAATCGGTGCCCTCGATCAACGTTTGCGGAAGGTGTAAAACTTTTCATTTCTCCAGCTATATAAATTTAGTTTGAGCAACTGAATTTTCTTTAGGAATAGGATACTCAGTCACTTTGTATTAGTAACGTCATGCAGGGCCGATGCAAGA
Source organism: Ichthyophis bannanicus (assembly GCA_033557465.1). NCBI lineage: Eukaryota > Metazoa > Chordata > Amphibia > Gymnophiona > Ichthyophiidae > Ichthyophis > Ichthyophis bannanicus. The sequence continues at coordinate 1,111,266,944 of CM066033.1, read as the reverse complement.
AATGAAGCGCACTAGGTGAACCTCATTCCTAGCACCGTCCCTGCTCCATCTCCCAGGTCCACCGTCATCCCTCTCTGGGATGTGCAGCGGCAGCAACGCGAGGTCGGAGTTAGCTTCGTTTTCGGGCTGTGGTGCCCTTCATGCTGCTTGTTAAAGGAAGTGGAATGGGAGGGGGGGGGGGGGGAGTGCGAAGGGCACCATGACCAAGAGGAAACGTTAACTCTGGTGCTGCGGTGCCTTTTTAAAAGTACTGCTGCCATTGTACATGCTGGAAAGGGGCAGCAGCGGCGGCAATGGGCACTTTCTGACCATTGATGCTCCAGGCCACCACCTAGTTCACCTAATGGTTGCGCCGGCCCTGACTTCATGTCATATCCACCTGCTTGCATCGGTCTATTTTATCTTTTCATTGAGTTTCTGAACCCCATGTTGGAGGCATTATCTATGAGCTGTCCCCTTTGCTTTTCAGGATTTCCATATTGAATATGCATGAGACAGATTTGCATGCTTTGTAGACCTTGTATATGCAAAATTGTCTCATGCACATTGATTGTGGATGTCATGAAAATCAGAATGGTTAAGTCAGGGCTGGTGCAAAGGTATTAGTTGCCCTAGGTGAAACTTCAGCCTTGTGCCTCCTCACAATTCAGTTTTAGACCCACAGTGCCCCTCCCCCAAATTTTGTTTATAATCATCTTAACACCATTTATTTATTTATTTATTTATTTATTTACATTCTCTTATATACCGCGCTATTCTGCATCAGTGCGGTTTACATTGAACGAACTGAAATTACATTGAACAGGGCATTATAACTTGGAGATAACTATTTTACAGGGAACATGGGCTATGGAGGGTTAAGTGGCTTGCCCAAGACCACAAGGAGCACCTGTGGGACTAGAAACCCCAGTCCTTCCGGCCCAAGGTTGCTGTCCTCTAGTGGGATTTGAACCCCCGACCTTCCGGCCTGAAGTACCTTGAAGTACCTTGCCCCAACCACATCCCTCCCAGAACAATCCTATAGACATACATATTTACCACTGGCCTAAATTCCACCCAAGCAGCCCCCGAAATGCAGAGGTGCCCGGGCAGAAAGGGGCCCACACAGCAATGGGAAGGCAGTGTGGCAAACACACTTCTTCCTGTTTGCTGCGCTGCCTCCGCTCTTCTAAGTTTGTTGCGGATGCGGTGGCTGTTCCTCACTGGCCGAAGTTTCACGATTACAGCCACACTGTGAGACTTTGGCCCGGTGGGAACAGCTGTGGGTCCATGGGAAACTTAGAAGAATGGAGGCAGCACGGCAAACAGGAAGAAATAAGTTTACCACCGCCACTGCATGGGGGAGGGGGGGGGAGGAGAGGCATCATTACAATAGTTGGGGGCCCTTACTGAAATTTTGGTTGGGGGACTCTATTGTAAATTAAGCCATTGATATTTGGACATCATACTTTTAAATATTAAACTTTGTTTTGTAAATATACAAATGTAATGTACATAACGAAGGAGATTTCGAAAAGCCACTTCACCAGGTAAATGGACTTTTTCAAATTGCCTTTCTTTCTCTAGGTAAAAATATGCCCTGGTGGTTCTTTGAGTTTGTGTGGCTGCCAGGAGTCATGGCTTTGTTTTGATTGTGGCGCTGCTCTTTGCACCCTCCCCAAGAAACCACTGCCTCCACAAAACCTCTATTTTATTGTAGGATCTCATCTACTGTGTTCCCTCTATGTGATCTAAAACTCTGCGAGGATGCTTTCCACGCATACAAGCCCCAAAGTAGCTTTTAGGGCTTTAGTTCTGCATGAAACCTGGAGTGGAATCAAGCCCTTGTGACTATCCATCTTTTCTGTTTCTTATATATGAGCTGTCCATGAGATGGAGAAAATTAGAAGCACCTCAGTCAATATAGGATTATAGATTCTGGCTCTTCTGGTTGACAGTCCTGAATAGAAAACCCACAGAAATATTTGCCCCTGTACTGGCAGAGTAGGCAGGTGCCTGGAGAAGCTGTGGTGAAAGGGGCACCTCCTCCTCAGCCCTAGAGGCACCTCTCCCAAGCGCTGCTCCTTCTGACTGAATGATGGTTTGCCCTTGGCCCTACTTCCTCAAAGGTGCAGGAGTAGTGGGTTGGCAGTTTTCTGAGCATTGTAAAGCAGAATTGTTGCTAGTTTGCCAATGCTCCTTGGCTGGGTAGTTACGAGGAGGGGGAGGCAATATTGTACATAGGAATCTTTGTAATTATCAGGATACAAAGAATCCTTTGTTTTGGACCAGCAATTTCCTCCTGCTCCATTAGCAGCTACTCCTCCTATTATATAACCTCCATCTAACCCAGCTATTGAAGCGATGGTCCTTGGGGAGGTACCCAGGTCCTAGACCACAGCTGTCTCTGTAATTTGGCACACACTACTTATTTCTAAAATGATATCTGGCATATGCAGGGCTGTTTAAATGCATATAAGAGAGACAGTCCCTGTTCCATAGAGCTTACAATCTACTCAAGACAATATATGCAGCCCTGTGTGCAACCTGAGTAAGGCTAATAGTTGTCATTGTTTATTTTCTGTCATTGGGCTTAGAGGAGGTAATTTTAGAAAGTCGTTAACAACCATATGTGTCAGTTTAAGTGCATTAATTGCCTCTTATGAAATACCGACAGTGTAAAAGTGCACACATTGACATGGAGGTGCTTACTTTGCCAGTAAGCATAGCTGGGGGCATCATCTGGGTGGGGCATGGGTGGAATTCGCAAGTACACACATTGATTATAAAATATCTTAATTTACTGTGCACTTGAGAGCTTTATCTGCCCTCATTTACACCTATTATAAAGCAGGTATAAATGTCCATGCCTGAACTGAAGATGCGATCTCTGCCACCTGTGCTAGTGTTTTTTAAATAAGCAGGTGCCTACTTGTCTTTATAAAATAGGCACATTTTGGCTGCCTTAACCTAGGCACCCTCTTATAAAATTACCCTCCGATAGTTTTGTTTGGAGCATTGTGTTGCACTAAGTTTTAAAGCCTGGACATTTTCTTATGTTCATGTTCATTCATTTTTCTAGGCTATAATCCTAGTAGTAACCCAATAAAAGATATTGCAAATTGTGTTTCTTGAATTTCCCCTATACAAGATTGATTTCTCCTTTTGAGATGTCGAAGTAGTATTTTCGGGACATCCTTGGTCTGGACCTCCTCACCCACCCTTCCATCTCTGGGGTCTATTATGTTATGGGCTCTCTTAGAAGAATGAGGAGTGGGTGGGGAGGAAAAAATCGGGTATCTCTGAGTTTGAACTTACAACTAGAGACCTCTCTCGAAGAGACAATAGTGTAACTTTGGTTGCCTCTTTTGTTACAGCTAGGCTAGAGAATTTTCATGGCCATAGGGTTTATGTTTTTCCTGATCTTTCTGATAGGACACAGAAGATCAGGAATGATTTTCTTCTTCTGCATCCCGTAGCTTTGGCTCTTGGGATATGTTTCTTTTTGAAATTTCCTAGGAAGTGTTTTATTGAGTATAAGGGGCATGTTTACATTTTCTTAGAACCTAAGGAATTGGAGGAGTTTATTACTCCCCAATCTCACACAGCATTGTTGGTGCAGCAGTCTCCCCCGTAGCGGCATTGTTTACAATATATATATATATATATATAGTAAGGGAAATTAGCCACATTTTTAAAAATTGAATATTTTTGTTTTCCCTAAATTTTGCTGGCAGTTGGCCTCCCCCTTTATTTCCATAGTGGATTCTGAGAAGTTTCAGATTTTTATATAATTGTTTTATTGATATTTGAATGATTTTTTGTAATACTATATTATATTTGCATCTTTGTTTATTTTAATTTTTTTTGTATATTTGGTTGAAAATACAATAAATATTAAATTTAAAAAAGGCATCACAAATTAAGAATTCTACTTATGGCTATAATGTGTGCGCAATGCTTTACAAGCACATACAACAGATAGGAAAGCTTACAATCCAGTTGACAGATAGACACTGAGTACAGACGGACAGTGAGGAGAAAACGTGAATCCCAAAGAGTAGTCATGAAGTTAGGCAAACAAGCATTTCCTCTCTATATCTCTTCTCTTTCTCCCAGTAACAGATGGTTAGGTCTCAATGTGTGGTCTGTAATAGGAACTTTTATCAGAGGGGAAACATAGCAAAACAGTTGTAGTTATTACGGAAGACAATGCCTAGTGCCATTACTATAGAGGAATCACACCATGGAAGGCTCTCTTCAACCTATGAGGGTTTGACACTAACATGCTGACAGGCTCTTCTGATAGTTTAAGAATCATCGTTAAGAAGTTTAAAATTCCACTTTTATACAATACTATGCATCAGGGAGGGCAATTTATAAAGCAACCTAGCCTCATGGGGATGAGGATACAGAATATGGTGCCTCTGCTTGTACCATGGTTCTCATTTACTTTATCTTGGACCTCTGATGAATCATGTGCTGCCCATATTCCTCAGAATATTCAGTTCTTCCTCTTTTGACCAGAGACATTTTATTTTGTCTCATTGACAGGAGGGACAGATCCACCTTTGATGGGCACACTTTTTTTTTTTAAAGTCCAATGCTGATTCCTGGTGGTTCAGCAGCCTCTGCATTTTCTTGGCAAGGTATGACAGAAGTAGATTGTTATGCCTTTTCTTCCACAGAAATGGAGGGTAAAGTGACTTGCCCAAGGTCACAAGGATGTGCCAGTGGGAACTGAATCCTGATCTCTTGGGTACCAGGCTGTTGCTTTAACCACTAGGCTACTCCACATATCTGGGCTCAGCCCTTTGCACTGTCTTTATAATTTACATGCAACAACACTAAGATCCACAAAAAGGTAATTTGATTGGAATGGATATTGTAAAGGCTTTATTCCTTTCAACATTTTTCCATGGGCATAGAAAGGGAAAAAGTAATTTTTGAATAAAGCTCTATTTCATTTAGCCATTTATTTTTTAAATTAAAGATTCATTTTAATAGATTTTCTATAAACCATACAATAGTTGTGTAGATCAAGAGAAATAAGTTTCTCATAAACAATACATACCAGAAGAAAATAGTTCCAAAATTTGGGTTAAACTGAATTCTAATAAAAACTCTGCTATGTTTGATATTTTATATAAGAACATAAGATTTGCCATATTGGGTAGGACGAAAAGTCAAACAAGTCCAATATCTTCTTTCCAATAGTGGCCAATCCAGCTCACAAGTACAGGCCGGATCCCAAAAGGTAGACCCCCACTTTTATGTTAAAAATGTATACTAATTTCAACTAGAAACATAGAACCACAATATTTCACAATCACACTGTGAACATTTCAAATACTCCATATGGTTGATAGATCCATTCTTCTACATTAAGAGGGTCATTCTGGAAGCCCTGTTCATGCTTTGTACATCTAAAAATGGGTATAAAGATGTCTCCAGAGCCATTTTGGAAGTTGGGTCTGTGGATGTCTCCAGCTTTAGGATGTCCAAATCTGAACAGGGGCATGGTGGAGGCATCCCAGAAACCTGGACGTCGCTGCCTGATCTCAGACGCATCGTGGATGCCCAGTGTCACGTCTAAGCTTAGACCTGCTTCAGGCACAAACAGGCATATGAGAAGTGCTTGTTTTGGCTGGGGGTAGAGGAGAAAGCACTCTATCATCCCCACAACCTCAGTACAATTTCAATGATTGCAGCAGTGGGATTTGACCCCTAGCTCCTCTAGCCCTAACCCACTAGCTGAACCATTAGGCTATTCCTGGATGTCCAGGTGCTGAATTACTATTTGGGGATGTCTATGTAGATGACCCCGCAGACATTCATAACTGGGACGTCCATGTTTGTGAAATCATGTCTGCCCCAGATGTGCTTGCTTTTTTTTTTCAGACATTCTGACTTTTATTTCCACTCTCCCCCTTCTCCCCCAAGCAAAACATCCAGTACACATCATCTGTATAAATTACATATTGATTGAACAGACTCTGTCACAGAGCGCTGCGACTCTTATACACTCCCAGCCCAAAAAAACATATAGATGTGTGATACCTGTATAATCATTATAAAAATCCAATAACCACCCCTCCACCCCCCCCCCCCCCCAAATCTAACCCTTGTTAGCTTTATGGGCAGATCATTACATACGAGGGTTGCTCAGAAAGTAATGCCTCACATATTTTTTCTCAGTCCAGAATGAAGATAGACATGTGAAATTGAAAGGGTAGTAACTTGGAACTTCAAAGGACACATGTGTGTAATTTTACAGTCGTTCAACAAATAGCGAGGCAGTAGTGATCCTTCAAATGGCATCTGTGAGTGACACATGGTACAAACAACGAACTGTAATTGAATTCTTGGTGGAGGAGAAAGAAAGTGTGAGAAACATTCACAAATGGTTGTGTGCTGTGTATGGAAGTTCTGCGGTAGATAGGAGCACTGTTGGATGATGGGTGAAGACAGTAAAGGTTTCAGGAAGTGGTAAAACGGAACTGGAAGATCGGCCACGGTCTGGGCGTCCTGCCTCAGCCACCAGTTCAGACAAGTTGCAGTGCACTGATGACATTATTCATGCGGATCGGCGCATCATGAGTCAGGATTTGTCTGTACAGTTTTCCGTCAGTAGAGGTAGTGCAATGGCAATTATTGACTCTTTGGGATATTCTTAGGTGTGTGCAAGATGGGTTCCGCGAAGTCTCACAACCGAACACAAACGGCAAAGGAAAGACATCTGCTCTGATTTGTTGGAGCGTTTTGAAGCTGAGGGGGAGGCCTTTTTGTCCCGGATCGTCACAGGTGACGAAACCTGGGCTCAGCACTATGAACCAACAGTGCTCCTATCTACCGCAGAACTTCCATACACAGCAAACAACTGTTTGTGTATGTTTCTCACACTTTCTTTCTCCTCCACCAAGAATTCAATTACAGCTCGTTGTTTGTACCATGTGTCACTCACAGTTGTCATTTGAAGGATCACTACCACCTCGCTATTTGTCGGACGACTGTAAAATTACACACATGTGTCCTTTGAAGTTCCAAGTTACTACCCTTTCAATTTCACACCTCTATCTTCATTCTGGACTGAGAAAAAACATGTGGGGCATTACTTTCTGAGCAACCCTCATAATTAGCCTCAAAGTTCTTACCACACAACCAATACCAGAAAAAATGTAATAACACATAATAGGAAATTTAGACAATTCAACAAGGAACAATTCCTGGATGACATACTTCCTAAGCTACAACATACACAAACGGATCTAAACCGATCAATCAATAACTGGAACTCTACCATTTTAAATGCCTCTACCTATGCTCAACACACAAAAAGATCAAATGAAAGATGGTTCACCCAGGCCCTCACCAACTTAAAGAAGCAGCTAAGAGTGAATATAAATGGAGAAAGAATAAAACCTGAGAAAATAAGAACATATATACTACAACCTTGAAATCATACAAAGAAGAAATTAACAAGGCAAAAAAATAATACATACCATAAAACTTAAAAGTGCCCTAAACCGGCCTCGTGAACTCTTTGGAATTGTGAAATCCCTAACTAACACATCTCAAAACCCTGATAACTCGCACAAACATAAGCATAGAAACACTAGCGAATCACTTCCAAGACACACTAAAAAACAAAATGACATCAAATCCATGAAGGCACATGAGCACCCCCCCCCCCAAATATAAACACATTACATTCATTCTATATGATAGATCTGAAACAGTTAAAAAATAGCATCACCATAATAAATACTGCTACCTCTCAGCTTGACCCATGTCCTGTATCATGGATCAAGGAATCCAAATCAGAACTAGCTCCACACTTATTACATATAATCAACACATCCCTCCAGCAAGGCTTCATGCCAAATGAACTCAAACACTCAACTATAAGACCTATTCTAAAGAACAAATCCCTTGACCATCTCGACCACACATTCTATAGACCAATTGCTAGTATACCATTCATAGCAAATCTCATTGAAAAAACTATTCAAATCCAGCTCCAAAGCTTCAGTGATCTTAATGCCCCTCTGGACACTCAACAATTTGGATTTCATCCATACCATGGCATCAAATCCCTCCTCCTGGTCCTCTTCAACTCACTATTACAGGGAATAGATGACATAAAACAAACATTCATACTTATTTTCCTTGATAAAACATCCGCTTTTGACAATGTAAACCACAATGCATTACTGAATAGACTGTCACAAATAGGGATTACAGGGACAGCATACAACTTGTTTTATTCTTATTTAACCAATCACACACAAAAAGTACAGCTAGGACAAGCCAACTCTAACACTTTCAAGCAAGAACAAGGTATCCCTCAGGGATCAGCTCTCTCAGTCCTATTATTCAATTTATACATTCAACTCTTATGTAAAATATTCACAAAATGTAAACTTCAATTCCATATATATGTGGATGATATTATATCTCCCTATAGACAGCTTAAATGCATACAAAGACATAATTGAATCCTGCCTACTATAAGCACAAAACTGGTTGTCTGAAAATAACCTGACCCTCAACTTGGAGTGGAGGAGTGGCCTAGTGGTTGGGGCAAGGTACTTCAGGCCAGAAGATCAGCAGTTCAAATCCCACTAGAGGACAGCAACCTTGGGCCAGAAGGACTGGGGTTTCTAGTCCCACAGGTGCTCCTGGTGGTCTTGGGCAAGCCACTTAACCCTCTATGTTCCCTGTAAAATAGTTATCTCCAAGTTATAATGCCCTGTTCAATGTAATTTCAGCTTGTTCAATGTAAATCACACTGATGCAGAATAGCATAGTATATAAGAGAATGTAAATAAATAAATAACTTCAAAAAACATGAGGTACTCTACATTTTGAGAAACCCAAATTTTACACCCCCTCAAAACATCACCAGAAATAACACTACAATTCCAGTTAAGAGAGAAGTTAGATATCTTGGAGTCTTACTTGATCAAACACTATCCCACATAAACCAAACCATCAAAATAGTTTATTTCAAACTTAGAACCCTCCAGCACCTTAGATCCCTGCTAGAAATACATGACTTCAGATCTGTAGTACCTGCATTAATTACTCCTCACTTTGATTTCTGTAACAGTCTTTTACACAGTATACCTAAGAAGCACATACATTGTTTACAAATCGCACAAAATGTCACGGCATGAATAATTTACAAGGCACCCCTCTTCATTGCTATATGAACTACATTGGCTACCTATAATGAGTAGAATACATTATAAAATGATCATGATCATATTCAAACTGGCAAATAATCTTGCTCCTTCTTTCCTCTCAATGCTAATTAACCATTCCCCAAACACAAAAAGTAGACAACAATCCCTAAATATGCTTATGATCCCTGACAAATTCAGAAAATCCAAGCAACTCATAAGCAATCGTGCCTTCTCTCTTGTGGCACCTCAACTATGGAATGCCCTCCCAGCCACCCTCCGTAGCATCAAAGACATTAACACTTTCAGGAAGGAGCTTAAAACCTTCCTCTTTATCCAGCACTATGGAGTTAACAACAATAAAAACTCCCCCTTCCACAGAACAGTCGCAAACCCAACTTACCTCATGACTGTCACACAATATAACTGCCATGCTGTCACGACTCTCCCCATGTACATAAAAGAAGCTTTAGCAGTATGTACATAGTTAAGACACTTTGGGGCTTGTTTACAAAGCCGCGGTAGCGGTTCGCGATCGTTATCGGAGCCGCGGCCCCATTGAAATCCGCTAACGATCGCGAATGTTACCGCGGCTTTGTAAACAAGCCCCTTTGTTACTCTATTACGTTTATAATCTTTAATTATTCTCCTCTGCTCATAACTCTAGCTACAACGTATTGTATAAAGTTAATCTCCATGTATAACGTTAATCTCCATGCTACTTTGTTACTTTGCTAAAATTGGAATTAACTGTTAAAATATGTTCCATGTAATAATATTGTTAGAAATGTAAACCGCCCCTGATCTCGGGAAGGGGCGGTGTCTAAAAGATGGCAAATAAATAAATAAATAAATTATTACTAGGAGGCCCAAAAGCTCACCCTTCCCTTCCTAACTCCCCACCTCTTCTATATCCATTGTCATACCTACTATCTTCCTCCCCTTTCCAAGCCCTCTTCCCTCCTCTGATGCACTCACCTGATACCTATATGTTGCCACTTGGCTACTGGCCAGAATTAAAATGCCCAAAATAATGGGAAAAATGTGAAAGTAATATAATGGAATGATGCAAAGGCATACTCTCCTATCTCCCACACTCATTGCTGATTAAGTAGTTGGCCCCATGCTCTGGGCAAGTTTTTTTTATAAATGGGCCCCAAATCCCCACAAATTCCTCTCACTTGTTCTGTGACCCCTTGCTATCTCTTTTTCAAATAACATACACCGATATAATGCATTCCTCCACTGCCAAAACGAGGGCCCCTGTTCATTTGTCCAACTGAGCAGAATGCTCTTTTTTGCTATTACCCAAGCTTGTTGGACCCAATGGCAGCAGTGCGGTGGGCCGGGGAGGGTGGACTGCCTAGGGTGGTAGAAACCTTTGGGCCAGCCCTGGAAGTGACCTTCAAGGGCTTGTTGTTGACACGTCTTTCATACTTCCTGCCACCATCTCTACACTAGGACTGGACTGTCCCACTTCTGCCATTTTAGCTTCACCTGGCCAACTATTGTCTTTATCTTTTTCAGCTGTTTTTATAGCTATCAGGATTCCTTTACCCACCATTATTGATGGATTCACCAAGATCACCATTTGGAGCCCTGGAGCAGAGGAAAAGACGTCTTCCCCTGTTCACCACATCACATGGCCCCTTAGCTGTTTATTATTAAATAGGACTTTTGTTTTAAACACTAATCAAACACGTAAAAGGATCTTATGTTATGAAATGCCTTGTCTTAATATCTCCATTCTGAAGATAATACAGAACTCAAAGTAATTGACTTTTGCTCCTTGTTAACTAAGTAATAGAAATAATTTCCAAGTGAAATCATGCTTTGCTTTGCTGAAGTGCTGAGAAAGTTTAGTGTTGCAGTTAATGTTTGATTTTAATGTTTTTTAAACAAGAACACCCACTGCTTTTTGGCATTGACGCTGCCTGGAATGCTAGAAATCATTTCCCTTTCCAATAATGTGTAGCCAAAAGTAGAGATTATCATATTTTATAGGCTAAAGGAAGAGTTTTCAATTCAAAGGTTTTTGTTTTTTAAAACAGGTACTGTCTGTCTTGATTAGATTGTAAGCTCTGCTGAGCAGGGACCGTCTTTTATATGTGTCTGTACAGTGCTACATATGCCTTGTAGCGCTATACAATGATTAGTAGTAGGAGTTAAAGGTTGCTACATTATTGTGTCCCCAGTGAGGTTGGGTGGTAGGGCATTAATCCCCCATGTTCAACAGAATTCAGCCTCAGCCACAAGGTTGAGAAGGGTCTGTCCTCTCTTCATAGCTCAAAACTCTCTCTCTGACACAACACTAAGGCTAGAAAACAATTAGATCGCTTCTTAGTTTAGCAAAGGTCATATAGTTATAGTAACCTAGTAAATGTAAATGGCGGCAGATAAAGACCAACCTGGACCATCTAGTCTGTCCAGTAAGGAGGGTAGAGTGGTACCTACTGCTCCGTGCAGGTTACCCACTTCTTTGCCTTTGTTTAGGGATGCAGGATTGTACCTGCTACTCCATGCAGGTTACCCCTCTCTATGGGGTATGTTTACTAAACCGTGCTAACGGTTAACCCGGGCTATCTGCAACTAGGTCCCATTGAATAATATGGGACCTAGAGGCAGATAGCCCGGGTTAACCGTTAGCCCGGTTTAGTAAACATACCCCTATTTGTTGTTCAAAAGTTGGTTACGTTTGCTTTGATTCCATCTTCTTGTTATAAAAGGATCCTTTGTGTCTGCCCCATGCCTTTTTGAATTCCATCACTGGTTTTGTCCCTACTATTTCCATTGGGAGGACATTCCAGGTATCCACCACTATTTCCATGAAAATGTACTGCTTTTAAGTTTACCTCCTTGCAGCTTTATTTCATGTCCTCTAGTTCTACAGCTTCTTCATTTTTGAAAAAAGGTTTGTTTGTTCATTAACACTCTTTAATTATTTAAATATTTGTATCATATCTCCCCTCTCCCTCCTCTCCTCTAGAGTATGCATATTCAGGTCAAATCTCTTCTCATAAGTCTTCTGGCACAGGCTCCAAATTATTTTGGTTGCCTTTCACTAAACTTTTCCAAGTCTTTTTATATCCTTTGTGAGATATAGTCTCCAAAACTGAAGACAATACTCCAAATGAGATCTCACCAATGACTTGTACAGGGCATTAGTACCGCCTTCTTTCTGCTGGTTATTCCTTTTGGGGCAGTTTCTCGAAATGGGTTAGTTTTGCACATTCTCAACAACCAAAACCAGTGCTCCTTAGAAACACTCCTCAACTTTATCACTAACAATTAATATACTTCTCATTAATGACTGAACATTATCCCTCAAACAAACTTCTCACAAAAAAGTATAATTATGGAGAAAAGACCTCAGGATGGCTGTAGGCCCACCATGTGATGATTCAAATCACCATAGGGGAAGAAGCGAGATACTCACATCACCGGTCTTGAAAACTCCCTTTCAAATTTTAAACTTTATTGATAATATTTCATAAAAAGTACTTTTTCCAATTTTTAAATTAATACTTAAACTGAAATGCCAATTACATCTGTTTCACATTATCTAAATCAAATATAAATCAAAGTATCTCCACAACATTCAATACATCAACATTTTTAGCTCATTTCGTCTGGATACAACAACTGACTTTACTGGTGTCCATGCACTTCATTTTCTCTGGCTCTGTAACCAGAAAAAGGCTACGTTATTACGTATACATAATATGATCTCACAAAAGCTCCACTGTACTTATCTTAATACTCCCACGCTCCATCAGTGGTCACTATAAAGCCCAACAAAGATCTCTGCTGCTCCTTAAGCAAGGCATCATCAGAGGCTTACAACTACATCACAGACGACATGTCACTTCTAAGCCAGGATATTGAGTTGCTGGCCCATAACCAGGTTTCTGGATGGAGGAGAGCCTTCAAGGACAGCCTAGCTAGGTGGAACACGAGGGAGGGGGGAGCTGCGGCAAGATAAAGATCTGGGGTGAAATGCCGCCTTTCTTTTTTGCCTGTAACTGCGAGCCTCACCCTCCACTCCCAGAGAAGGGCGGGGAACTACAGGTGGATGGGAGTGGGGTACCACATTAAAAAGGGGAGCCCAAGCAGCATTCTGGGGGTGGGGGGGGGGTGCCTGGGCCTGGTAATGGGGGGCAAGGTATCAGGGCCAGAGGTGCCAGGCCTCAGTTACCATGGCCATAGAACACAGTGTTACACCTGGGCACCAACAGAGAGCAGGTGGTGGTGGGGATGGAAAGAGGAAATGTTGGCCACGGTATGGGCTGAGACTTCAGAACTTGGCAACAGGGGGTGGTATCCCTCCATTGTAGGCCTAGGATAATTATTATTGTTATTATTGTTATTACTGTGATTATTATTATTATTGGTTATCATTGTGATTAGTATTGTGATTACCAGCAATGTTGTTGTGATTCGCAAGCTTTGGCCATTGAAAATCCACTAATAAAGCAAGTTTGTAAAATAATGAAGTGGCAAAATCATGTAAGCGTGGAAGCGGAAAAGAGGGAGGGAGGACAGATGGAGCCTGGAAGTCAGTACAGCATGCCCCGGGTTATGTTGAATATGATCTCAGTCTCCCAAATTTACAGCTAATGCTTGGCATAATACCTCTATTATGCCAAGGAGAATATCCCTCTGGATTTTGTAAGATGTTATGGGGCATGTTTACTAAACGGCGCACCTGTGCGGGGCGCACCTGAGCGCCCTAAAATGATGCATTTAAGTGCTCTTAAATGCCCCGTACACGTGCGGGTCACATTAACGGGCCCCGCACACGTGCGCCGAAAACGCGCACGTTTGCGGGGCGCTCATGTGCGATAGAGGCGTGGAAAGGCGAAATGAGGGCGGAGGAAGGCCCCCGAGGGGCGGAGAGACGGGGTCAGTGGGCGGAATGTGGGAGGGGAGAGACTCGCCGCACAGGAGCGTGCCCGAATCTGCAAAGAAATTTACCGCCAGTGAAACACTCGCGTTAGAGGTGCTGTGCAGGGAAAAGAAACCGTTTCCGTCAGCAATGTGCAGCACAATAGTGGAAGCCCAAAAACCGTGAGCAGTGTGATCTATGTGCACAGATCAAACGCCGTAATGTCACAGGGCACTAACCACACGGGCGCCGCGCACCTTAGCGCATCTGTCAATCACAGCTTCTGTTCTTCACGACGGAACGCCCACTCCTTATACGGCACCCGCTCGGTACCGCGGACCGCACAACACCGGCCTTTAGTAAACAGACCCCTATGTGTCTGGGTAATTGATCAAGCTGTGCTTGGATTTTCTTTTTAATTAAGCCTATGTTTTATTTATTTATTTACATTCTCTTATATACCATGCTATTCTGCATCAGTGTGGTTTACATTGAAAAGGGCATTATAACTTGGAGATAACTATTTTACAGGGAACATGGGCTATGGAGGGTTAAGTGGCTTGCCCAAGACCACAAGGAACACCTGTGGGACTAGAAACCCCAGTCCATCCGGCCCAAGGTTGCTGTCCTCTAGTGGGATTTGAACCCCCAACCTTCTGGCCTGAAGTACCTTGCCCCAACAACTAGGCCACTCCACTCCACTCATGTTACCCAACATGAAGGGAAATAACTTGGTATCTTTCTGCTACTGTACATTTTCTTGATCTCCAACTACATTTCTTGGTGCTTGAAGATTTTCTCTCAACTTAATTCACAGAGTAGTCACTTTTAATTGACACTTCTATAATCAATGCTGTTCTCCAGGAACAAGTAGGAAGTCAATCCTTATATATGGGTGATGTCGGCATTGACAGAGGCCGCATGATGAACACTCCCCAGCTTTCACAGAAAGCCTTTGGGAGTTAGACCACGCATGTGTGGTCATCTTCCCACCCAAGGGTGCCATCTTACCTCAGTCTTCTTTTTTCAGTGGAGCCCATCGGACATTTTGTCTGCACCCCAGAAAAAGTTTGCATTTTTTGCATCGGTTTTTCCTTTATTCTTTCATCTGGTCACATACTGTCACCTTCTCGTTTCCTGGAACTGCTGCCATTCTTTTCTTGTTCTTTGGTGCGTGGGTTTCTTTCTTGCATGCTCCCCAACAAGGACCTTGGAGTTTGACCTCACGGGTATTGTTTTCCCTACCATGTCCTCAGTTAGTGGATTTAAGCAGTGTGAGCATTGCGGGCACATCATGTCCCACATGGATCCGCCTGACTGCTGCCAGTGGTGTCTTGGAGCCAATCATGATGCCTCTGCCTGTTCGCTCTGTCTTCAAATGATGAGCAAGGGTCGCAGGAATCATGAAAGGCGGCGAGAGATGCTGTTTGGCCATAAGACCTCCTCTTCAGCCCTGACATTGAGCATGGAATCAATGCTCTCGGGGGCTGCAGAGTAGGTCTTGGCCTCGCCTGGTGGCTGTGCCCACTCAAAGTCCAGATGTCGCCGGGCATTTGACTGGGGATCATTTGCAGAGGGCCATACCCAGAAGGATTGGATCCCACCTGTGGTGGCATCGATTTCAGCATTGAGGGTAAGATTCTCAGTCACTGGCATTGGAGTCCTCGGTTTGATGCTGAAGGTGATGGCCAGGAGCGGCTTTCGAAGCTGCCTTAGTGGGAGGAAACTCCAGCAGCATGGGGGGATCAGTATCGGTTCTCTGAGGCCATCATCTTTGAGGAAACCCCTTTGACGGAGCTGACATTGGTACCGAAACCCTCGGTACCCATGCCGGTGACTGTGGAGCCTTCTGGCCTTGAGGTCAGGATGGCGGTCTTGGAACACAGACTTGCTGCCTTCTTGGCCCAGCAGCGGGGCTCAATGCCTGGTTCCTCTGGGTCCTTGGGCTTGGCAACTGGTCCCTCCACCTCAAGGGCATTGCCCAAGGAGATCCAGCTGGTCCTGTTTGAGGCCTCAAATTTCTCCAAGTGCTCCGGTTCAGAGCGTCGGGGCCCCGGGACTTTGTTGATGCCCCCGGCTGGGCATGCACACAAGGCTTGTCGAGTTCTTGAGGTCTCTTCCAATTCCGACTTGGAGTGGGAGGCCGATGACCAGTCCCCAGACACCTGGTGACACCAGGACATCCCCTTGGACTTGTCTGCTGCAGGAGCTTCGGAGGTCCCCACCTGAGGTCCTTTCGTTCCATAAGAACATAAGATATACCATACTGGGTCAGACCATGGTCCATCAAGCCCAGTATCCTGTTTCCAACAGTGGCCAATCTAGGTCATAAGTACCTAGCAGTTTCCCTAAAAGACACAGGTTCCTCAATGCTTGTATTGGGTCAAGCAGTGATATCCTGGGTCCCTTTTAATAATGGTTTATGGACCTTTCCTCCAGGAACTTGTCCAAACCTTTTTTAAACCCAGCTACACTAGCAGCTTTTACTACATCCTCCAGTTACAAATTCCAGAGTTTGATTACACGTTGTGAAAAAATATTTTCTCTTATTAGTCTTAAACAGGTTACCCTATAGTTTCATTGCATGTCCCCTAGTCTTTTTATATTCTGATGATGTAAACAATCAATCTACGTTTACCTGTTCCACTCCATTCATTTATAGACCTCTATCATATCTCCTGTGAGCTGTCTCTTTTCCAGGTTGAAGAGCCCCAACCTTCTTAGCCTCTCTTCATAGGAGTATCCTTCCATCCCCTTTACCATTTTGGTGGCTCTTCTATGCACCTTTTCTAATAACGTTATATCCTTTTTAAGATACGGCGACCAGAATTGCACACAATATTCAAGGTACAGTCGTACCATGGAAAGATACAGAGGCATTATAATATCCTTTGTTTTATTTTCCATTCCTTTCCTTTTGATACCTAGCATTCTATTTACTCTCTTTGCCGCTGCTGCACACTGGGCGGAGGGTTTCAACATGTTATCCACGATGACACCTAAATCTTTTTCCTGGGTAGTGCTTCCCACTGTGGAACATAAGAACATAAGATATGCCATACTGGGTCAGACCAAGGTCCATCAAGCCCAGTATTCTGTTTCCAACAGTGGCCAATCTAGGTCATATGTACCTAGCAGTTTCCCCAAGGGACACTGTATCGTATAACCATAGTTTGGGTTGTTCTTTCCTAGGTGCATAACTTTGCACTTGTCCACATTAAATTGTATCTGCCATTTGGATGCCCAGTCTTCCAATTTATCAAGATCCTCTTGCAATTTTCCACAATCCTCTTGGGTTTTAACAACTTTAAATAGTTTTTTGTCATCTGCAAATATGATAACCTCACTCATTATTCCCTTTTCCAGATCATTTATGAATATGTTAAAAAGCAGCGGACACAAAACACAGATCCCTGGGGTACTCCACTATTCACCTTTCTCCATTGGGAAAATTGGCCATTTAGCCCTACCCTCTGCTTTCTGTCTTTTAACCAGTTCCTAATCCACAATAGTACACTGCCTCTTATCCCATGACTTTTTAGTTTTGCCAAACGTCTGATGAGGGACCTTGTGAAAGGCTTTCTGAAAGTCCAGATACACTATATCAGCCGACTCACCTTTGTCTACCTGTTGTACATCCTGCCACCAGAGCAAAGACTCCACCAACCGAGGCAAGACCGAGATGGGATCCTGGAGTTGGCCCATTGCCAACTCCGGAACATGTCTGGGACATGGCAAAGGCTTCACCACAGAGTCCAAGGAGGAACATCGGGCAGAGGACCTCAAGATCTTGCAATATAATGCCCCTCCCAAGGAAGCATTCACGGTACCCGTTCCCCCTATTTGGAATGCTTGTTCAGAATGTGGGAGTCAGCTGCTATGTTTCCCATTGTGAGAAAGCGGCTCGATTCCATATATTGTGTCTGTAAGGGCTCTGAAATCCAAAAAACACAGTTACCACACCATTCCATGGTGGTGGAGTTGTCCATGCATAGGATCAAGAGCCAGAAGACGCACTCCTCAGTGCCCCCTGGTAGGGAGGCCTGCACCATGGATGACTTTGGTAAGAAGTATTATTAGGGCTCAGTGCTCCTGTCCCGTATTCAAGTATACCAACTGTCCATGGGCATGTACTTGAGGGACCCGGCAAAGGAACTTGCCGGGTTCTCAGCTGACCTGTCTGAGGAATCTCTTCAGCAGTTCTGGACCCTGGTATCGATGGTCAAGGAGTGCTCCAAATATGTCACGAGTGGCCTCTGATGGCTTTGAGTCTGTGGCTAGAGTAGTTGCAGTGGCATTGGTGCCCTCTGCCTGGCATGGCTACAGTCCTTGGACCTGGAGCAGTGTGTTCAGGATGAGATGGTCAATGTCCCTTGCCATGGGGAGAACCTCTGTGGCAAGCTCATGATGGACAAAGCTGTAGAGCTGGAGTCCGAGCATATGACCAGAACCAGGTTCTCCTGGAAAACTGCCTACCCTTCCTGATGAAAGGCTTTCGGGAAAAAGCCCTTCTACCCGAAGAAGAGGAAGGCTTACAGAACTTACCCCCAGTATCCGGCCTACCTGGCTCCCCCGCAGGGTCATCAAGCCAAGAGCCATGGGCATGTCCCTCGTTAGCTTAAGAAACCCAAAATACAGCCTGCACTGGAGCTACAACCTGTGTGTGTGTGTGTGTGTGTGTGTGTGTGTGAGTGTGGGGGGGGGGGAGGGTTGACTCCTTGAGCATGGCCTCTCTTCCCCTGCAGGGTTGAGGGCCACAGCATACAGGGGATATCTGACATTCTTCGCCGACCAGTGGCCCACCATAAACACTGATGCCTGGACCCTCCAGGTAGTGGGGGAAGATTTCCTCCTGAATTTCAAGCAGATGCCCCCTCTGTTCTTTCCTGGAGAACTTCCCATGACTCCTCTTCACCAAGACCTTCTGCAGCAGGAACTCAAAGGCCTCCTTGCAGCCAAAATGGTCGAGCTTGTCCTGCCACCTCTAAGGGGCAAGGGGTTCTACTCCTGCTACTTCCTGGTTCCCAAAAGGACAGGCGGCTTTTGGCCCATCCTGGATATGCAGGATCTTAATCAGTTCCTGGTGAAAGAGAAGTTCAAAATGCTCTTCCTTGGAACATTGTCGCCCTTCCTCCAGTGGGGAGATTGGCTATGCTCCTTGGATTTAACAGATGCTTATACCTACATCCTGATCCATCCTCACCACCAGCAGTGCCTCTGCTTTGCCATTGGCGTCCACTATTACCAGTACAGAGTTCTACCCTTCGGACTGGCTTCCACCCAAAAGTGTTCACAAAATGCTTGGCGGTGGTCTCCACCTACCTGAGGCTGCAGTGGGTGTTTGTCTTCCCCTACCTGGATGACTGACTCATCAAGGGCGACTCCACCGACGAGGTCTGTCAGGTATTGTGTCTCACTATTCTCATTCTCGAGCATTTGGGCTTTGCCATCAACTACCCCAAGTCTCATCTGCAGCTGACGCAGAGGTGCAGGGTCACTTGATGGCCTTGGCCTGCTTCCTGCTGTGCCTCCTGGGGCATATGGCTTCGACAGTGGACCCAGACAATGGTGTGCCTGAAGGACAGGATCCGTGTGACCACTCCTCTCTTCAAATCCCTAATCTGGTGGCAGCAGCCGCTGCACCTCATGATGGGGATGCCTTTTCAGACCCAATGCCTCAGAAGATCCTCACTACGGATGACTCCAAACTGGGCTGATGGGCCCATGCAATGGCCTGTGAATCCAGGGTGTCTGGTCGACAGGGAAGAGTCTCTACCAAATCACATTTCTTGAACTTCAAGCAGTTGCAAATGGCTTGCGGGTGTTCCAGCACCATTTGGAGAATCAGGTTGTTCTGGTCCAAACAGACAACCAAGTGGCGATGTTTTATGTCAGAAAACAAGGGAGTAATGGGTCATACCTCCTGTGCTGGGAAGCTGTTTGCCTCTGCACCTTTGCAAGTGAGAGTGGGATGCTCCTTTGAACAGTGTACCTTCCCAATCAGGACAATCTACTGACGAACTAGATCAGCAGGATCCTTCAACCCCATGAATGGTGACTGGACCTGCAGGTAGCCAGCCACATCTTTCAGATGTGGGGCTATCCTTCAATGGATCTCTTCACCAGCCCCAGCAATGTCCAGTTGCTATGCTTCTGCTCCAGGACACAGGCCCTCTCTCAAGTGGCGGCTGATGTGTTCCTCATCTCTTGGATTGAGGGCCTCCTCTATGGGTACCCTCCCATCCCCCTGATCTCCAAGAGCCTTCTAAAGATTCAGCTTGACTGAGCCACCTTAATCCTCATAGCTCCCAGGTGGCCATGGAAGCCATGGTTCCCCCTGCTTCTCCACCTTTCTCAAACACATTTGGTTCCCCTGGGCTGCACTCCGGACTTGATCTCGCAGGAGGATGACACTCTCCTGTACCCCAAACTCAGAGCTCTCACCCTGACAGCCAGGCTGCTGAGAGGGTGACCTGGGCACAGTTCCACTTGCCTAGGGACAAGGATGATGTCTTGCTCACATTACGCAAGGATTCCACCAGGCTGGCCTACACCTTCAAGTGGCACAGGTTCTCAGTGTGGTGTGCTGAGATGGACTTAAACCCTTTCTCCTGCTCTGTACTGGTGGTGTTGCAATACTTGATACACCTTTCCAACACTGGCCTAAAGTCTAACTCACTGCAGTATACCATCATCTGATTAACGGGCAACCCCTGTCTGCCCATCTTCTCATGGCCTGCTTCATGAAGGGTCTCTTGCTCACTCGGCCTCCCATTCACCTGCCTGTGGCAGCATGGGATCTGAATGTGGTTCTTCGGAAGTTTATGGCTCCACCCTTCAAACCACTTGCTTCTTGCCACTTTAAGTGCCTTTCCTGGAAAGTGATCTTCCTTATGGCACTCACGTCAGGACGCTGAGTCAATGAGCTGCAGGTGTTGGTGACTCATGTCCACTACACAGGTTTCATAGGAACAGAGTGGTCCTCTGCACTCGCCCTAAAGTGGTCACCGCCTTTCATCTCAACCAAATGGTGGTTCTTCCTACCTTCTTTCCTCAGCCTCATGTGAACAGGGCAGAAGCTACTCTCCACACCTGGATTGTACAAGGGTGTTGGCCTTCTACCTAGAGTGGACTAGGCCCATCATTGCTCTTGCAGCTGTTTATCTCCTGTGACCCGAACCGACTTGGCGTTATGGTGATCTAAGCACACCCTATCTACTTGGGTGGCAGATTGCATCTCCTTTGCCTGTGAACAGGCTGGTCTCTCTCTCGAGTGCCATGTTACAGCCCATAATGTGCAGGCTATGGCAGTCTCTGTGGCGAACCTGTGTTCTGTCTCCATGCTGGAGATCTGTTGGGCCACCACCTAGTCCTGGGTTCACACCTTTGCAGCTCATTATTGCCTGGAGGAGGACTCCTGGCATGACAGCTCCTTCGACCAGGCGATGCTCCATCATCTGTTTGGGGAATAATGCAGCTCCCGCCCTCTGGCACTTCTGTGTGTCCAGGCTACCAGAGAATGCTTCCCTGGTCAAAGTTGTGGTCCTTCCTGAGGTCTTGTGGCCACTCAGCGCTCTCTGCTGTCATTCATGTTTCGATTTTTCAGTTGCCTGTGGCCTTTTACCATTTTTTTCGGTAGCCTGTAGTTGGGGAGTCCCATATGTGAGGACTGACTTCCTGCTTGTTCCCGGAGAAAGCATAGTTACACACCTGTAACAGGTGTTCTCTGGGGACAGCAGGAATCAGTCCTCACAACCCTTCCTCCTTCCCGTGGAGTTGTTTTTCTTTCTTGACTTGATTAAGCTATGTCATCATACTGAGGTAAGATGGCACCCTTGGGGCGGGAAGGTGACTGCGCATGTGTGGTCTAATTCCCAAAGGCTTTCTATGAAAGCTGGGGAGTGTTCACCATGCGGGCTTCATCGGTGCTGACATCACCCATATGTGAGGACTGATTCCTGCTGTCCCCAAAGAACACCTGTTACAGGTGAGTAACTAAGCTTTTCTGCCATCAGAATTTCACAAACAACTATGAGGTGAGTCACTCTTTTCAGCTCTTTCTTACAGAATCGACATATATCACTTTTGCCAGTTTTTTTCAGTTCTCTGTAAACCATGTCATCTGTAATTCACTGTCCTGGGCTGCAGCTATCAATCTCTCATCCCTCGGTTTGAGTTCACTCATCCTTAACCATTCATGTGTCCGTTCTTTATTGACAAAGGGTTTCTGGAGTAACACTCAGTATTTCCCACTGTATTTGTGCATTTGCCACTTGTTTTTCCTCATTTGCTGATCTAATTTTTGAATAATTTTTTCTCTTGCTATGCAAAATCTATTACTTCCTACCCTGTACATGCTTGTGGATTCTCACTTCTTCCTTCTAGCTGTCGGAACGCTTGTCCAAGTTTGATGATGGAGACAGATTCTGGATGTTTACTTTCATATTTCAGCAGTTTTTGCATATTTGGATCTGATGATTCTGTCAGGTAGGAATGGAGTGCTATGATGGTAGCTCTTTATGTGTAATCAATCTCTATGAGGCCTAGCCCTCCTTCATCTCTAGGGATGTACAGTTTTGGCATACACTGATTGTTGTAAATTACCTAATGGCCATTTTTTATTCCTTTCTGTATGCAGCCTAGCATCCTTCTGACTTTGGCCATTACCTTGATACATTGTTTCGCCACCTTGAGATCCTCAGACACTATCACCCTGAGATCCTTCTCCTGGTCCATGCATACCAGTCTTTCACCCCCTATCACATATAGCTCCTTTGGATTTCTCCATCCCAAATGCATCATTATGTGCTTATTCAAATTAAATCTTAACTGCCAAGCATTAGACCATTCTTCTACTTTTTGTAGATCTTTTCTCATGTTGTCTACTCCCTGCAAAGTGTCAATTCTTTTGCAAATCTTCATGTCAACTGCAAAAAGGCAAACATTTTCTTTCAAGTCTTCAGCAATATCACTCACAAAGATATTGAACAGGACAAATCCCTGAAGCAGTCCAATACTCACTTTTTTTCTTCTGAACAAATTCTATTTACCACCACCCTCTCTATATGTCAATCAACCATTTTCTGATCCAGTTCACCATCTTGGAACTCATCTTGATTTTACACATAAAGGCAGTATATAAAAAATCTAATAAACCATTAAATCATCCCCAGGCTTCTCAGTTTATTCATAAACCTGCTATGATGAACAGTTGAACAGTATCAAGGCTTTCCTGAAGTCTAAGTAGATCACATCCATCGCATGCCCTCAATCTAGTTATTTGGTTCTCCAGCCAAAGAAATCAGATTTGTTTGGCATGATCACCCTTTAGTAAAACCCACGTTGCCTTGGATCATGCAACCTACTGGATTCAAGAAAGTACACTATCCTTCCTTTCAGCAAGTCCTCTATTACTTTTCCTACCTTGAGGTTAGTCTTATTGGCCTATAGTTTGCCACCTCTTCTTTGTTACCATTTTTGTAAAGAGGAACCACATCAGCCCTTCTCCAATCCAGCAGAACCTCCTCCATCTCCAAAGATCTACTAAACACATCCTTTAAAGGTTCTGCCAGAACCTCTCTGAGCTCTCAGTATCCTGGCATGTATCCCATCAGGTCCCATGGCCTTGCTGACTTCTTTTGCAAGCTGTTCTTTTGCAAGTATTAACGGGAATGGTGTGGTGTCTACTACATTCCCATTAATACTTTTGTCAATCATATGTGGTCCTTCTCTAGGATTCTCTTTGGGAATGGAAAGATTTGTTTAGTATTCCCGCTTTTTTCTAGGTCACTTTCCACAAATCGGTCTTCAGTACTTTTTGAGTCTTGTAATTCCACCTCTGGCCTTCCTTCTCTCCCTAATATACCCAAAAAGATTTGTCTCCTTGTTTCACATCTTTAGCTGTTTTTATTTCCGCATGTGACTTTGCCATCCTGATTCCTCTCTTTGCCTCTTTCAGCTTCATCTGGTATTCTTTTCTGTGTTCCTCTTTATGTAATCTCCTGAATTTTATGAAAGCTATGAATTTTGCCTTTACCTTTGCAGCCACTTCTTTGGAGAACCATATAGGTTTCCTTTTTCTCTTGTTTTTATTTACTTCTCTTATCTGTTGCCCTTTTATCATTTCCATTTTTTATAACCTCTTTCAGCTTAGCCCACTGCCTTCTATTTCCTTTATCTCCTTCCACCCTACCAGTTCCTTCTTCAAGTACTTTCCTATTTTACTGAAATCAGCATTTTTGAAATCTAGGACTTTGAGTTTATTGTGATTGGATTCTTTCTATGATTTTTAGCTCAAACCACACCCTGTGTTGATCACTGCTGCTCAAGTGGGCACCCACCTGGGCCTTAGACACACTATCTCCATTGGTGAGTACTAGATCCAGCATCAACCCTTCCTTGGTGGGTTCCATCACCATTCGTCTGAGCAAAGCCTCTTGTAAGGCATCCACTCTTTCTAAATTTTTCCCAGGTTTGCAGGTGAGATACTTCAATCCATATCCAGTAGATTAAAGCCACCCATTATTATTATTTCTCCTTTCATTACTACCTTTGCAATATCATTGATCAAGGCTCTGTTCATTTCTTCCATTTAAATTGGAATTCTGTAGACTACACCAGTATGGATAGTAGTGCCATCTTCTCTTTCTAATATGGCCCACAATGTTTATTCATTTTCCTTCTTTTCTTTATTTTCTTTATTTATTTATTACAATTTCTTATATACCGCGCTATTTAGTATCAGCGCGGTTTACATCATAACTTAACGACCATAACAACAAGCTGTCAGGTTTTACATTGAACAGGAATACAAACTTGGATAACGGGGTTAACTATATACATAAGCTATTTACACTGGAAGGTTAGGTAAAACAAGATAATGTATGTAAGGGCCTTTCTAGATTGGGTCATTTCCTGAGAGGTATATATAGATTCAATTGCTGTCAGGGAAGTATTGGAGGAAAAGGTGGGTTTTGATAGCCTTCCTGAACTGATATAAATTGGCTATGGCCCTAATGTCAGGGGGTAGAGCATTCCAGCATTTGGGAACATAAAAACTGAATGCCCTGTTTGTGGTTGTCGTGTTGGACTTTGATGTCTTTGGTGTTGCTAGCAAGTTGACAGCTGTTGCTCTTCTGGATCTGTTGGGTGGGACAATGTGGATAAGATGTGTGAGTGAGGAGGCTGAAATACCATTGATTGCCTTAAACGCTAACAGAAGGGTTTTGAAGGTGATCCTCCCATGGATCGGTAGCCAATGCAGCTGTTTGAGAATGGGGGTCACGTGGTCGTTTCTGGGTGCACCGTAAAGGACCCTAGCTGCGGCATTCATGGCCAACTGTAAGGGGGTTAGTGTGGATTGGGGGAGACCTTGTAAGATGGCATTTGCAAAGTCAAAATGCGGCAGGATCAATGCTTGATATATGGTTCGGAAATCCTCTGGGTCCAACAGGGAGCGTAGGTGCTTGAGTGAGCGGATTTTGCAATAGACGGCTTTGACTATGTTGCTTATGTGGCGTTTCATGTCGAGATGTTGGTCCAAAGTAACTCCAAGGTATTTTATTGTATCTTTGGTTTGTAAATCAGCTTCGTTGACACTGATGTGGGATGGGGGAGTAAAGTTGGCATCTCTGGTGATGAATAGCACCTCTGTTTTTTTATGTTGGATGCGTAGGTTCTGTGTCTGGAGCCATGTTGAAACTGCATTGAAGCATTCTGTTAGTGGGGTCAGGTCCATGTGAGTTGTGGAGAAGGGCATGTATAGTAGAATATCATCTGCATATATCAAACATTTCACCTTGAATGATCTGATGATATTGCAGATGGGCTGCATGTAGATATTGAAAAGTAAGGAGGATAACGAAGAGCCTTGAGGTACCCCTTGCTTTTGATGGAAATGTATTGACTCTTCTGATCCAGATTTCACATATTGCCATCTACCGTCTAGATAAGATTTGCACCAACCTAGTGCACTGTCGCAGATGCCCTTCTCTTTCAGTCTTCCAAGAAGAATTTCGTGACTCACGGAGTCGAATGCCGCGGAGATGTCTAGGAAGATGAGCACAAAACCTTGACGGAGGTTGTCAATTCCTGTGATGATGTCGTTGAATAGACCAGTGAGTAGTGTCTCGACCCCATGATGTTCTCTGAATCCATGTTGGCAGCTGTCTAAGGGAGCAGCGGCATCGATGTGATCTTGAATTTGCTGTTGTGCCTCTTCTATCCTTTTCTATCAAGGATCTTCTTTTCTCCTGAACTGTCTATAGTTTCCCGGGCCTGACACCTACCAGCTTTCTCCCTCTTCATGCTTGATCGTCTCCCCCCCCCCCCCACCAGCTTTCTCCATCCTTATACTTGACCCTCTCCCACTCTCTCATCCCAACTTAACTTGAACTACTGCCTAGGCTTGATCTCTCTCACTTGCATGGCTAATCTTCCGCTAGCCTCAATATACACATATAATCCCTCGTCTCAAGATGTTTCACTGATTCCCTATTCGTTTCCATATCCAGGTCAAACTTCTCCTGCTGACCTATAAGTGCACTTATTCTGCTGCTCCTCACTACTTTCCTCTCTTATCTCTCCCTACACCCTTCCTCGGGAACTCCGCTGTTCTGGTAGATCCCATCTATCTGTGCCCTGTCTGTGCATCAGGTTTCATCTCTGGCCCTTTTCAAATCCAGGCTAAAAACTCACCTCTTCGAGGTCGCTTTTGAATCCTGATCCGCTTAGTCTCCTATGTGTTTCCTTACCATTCCCCTAGATGTATCCTTGTCCTCAGCTGTTATGTTGTTTGTCTTGACTAGATTGTAAGCTCTGATGAGCAGGGACCATCTTTTACATGTGTCTGTACAGCGCTTCATATGCCTTGTAGCACTATACAAATGATAAGTAGTTATAATAGTAGTAATTTCAACCCTCAGCTTTCTCTTTCTCCCTCTGTCCCCCAGATTTCTTTCCCTTGCTGTGTAGTTCAGTTTGCTCTCACCTCAGAGGCATCAGAAGGAGATCGGCCACATGGGCCCTGACCCTACCAAATTTTCCCTGCAGAGAGCAGGCATGATTGTAGCAGACTCCTTCTGTCTGCCCATGGGAGATTGGATCCCCATGGGCAGGGTGGAAGGCTGCTGCGATCGCGACAAAGACTCCTTTCTGCCCGAGAAACATCACTGCGGGCAGATAGGAGTCTTTGCTACAATCGCAGTGGACTTCCCCTCCTGCCCCTGGGGATCTGATCTCCCGCATGCAGACAGGCGTCTGCCACCATTGCAGCCATTCCCTTCTCTTCTGCCTGCGGAAGATGGGATCCCTGTGGGCAGAACAGGAGGGGAAGGCTGCAGTGGCTAGGAGACGGAGCTAACTCAGAGCTTGGGGTGGAGTCAAGGTGGAGCTTGGCCTCCCCCAATCTGAGAGACTTTCCGTGGCCCCTGTTTCACCCTTCCAACAAGCAATACTCACAGCTCTATCTTCATCCCCCAGCTTTCTTACCCCCCTGCTTTTTACCCCTCCCAGCTAAACCTCTAGCTCTCTCTCTGCCCCCAGTTCTCTCTCTCCCCCCCCCCCACCAAAACCCCCAGTTCTCTTTCTGTTCCCAAGCTTTCTCTCACTGGTTTTTTATCCCCTCCCCACCTAGCCCCATCAGGAACACCCCTCCCCCATTTGTTTCTATCTCCACGAACCAACCCTCCATTCTTTCTCAACCCCCCCCCCCCACACACACACACACTGTGGTGCCGCAGACCCTATGCAAACAGAAAAAAAGGTTTTAAATTCAGAAGAAAGATTCCAACACCAGATGCGACATTACGAGGAGCCAGATAGGGGGAGCAAGAGAGACCTTCCAGGGCCTAGAGAGCCGCACCCCAGAGCTTGTGATGTGATGCCGGCCAACAGCCAATCCAGGAAAGGGGGAGTTCCTTTTAAGAAA
Organism: Ichthyophis bannanicus; assembly: GCA_033557465.1. Taxonomy (NCBI): domain Eukaryota; kingdom Metazoa; phylum Chordata; class Amphibia; order Gymnophiona; family Ichthyophiidae; genus Ichthyophis; species Ichthyophis bannanicus. The sequence continues at coordinate 1,111,238,968 of CM066033.1, read as the reverse complement.
GGCTGGGAAGTTGGAAAAGAGAGGAGAAGGAGTTCTTGGCAAAGAGACACCGGGAGGAAAGGTACCCGGAGAGAAACAGAAGGCAGAGTCTTAGCTGATGGAACGGTGCCAGCGGACTCAGGACCCTGTGGAAGTTACCAGAAGGAAGGTGAAGCCATCTCCATAGGAGGTAACACTCTTTGTTCAAGGAGAAAGAGGTATGGGGGTGAAAGGGAGATAACTCCACCCGAAGGCCAGCTGGACAGTGGGAAGCCTGCTAACCGAGTAAGGCTGAATTGCAGCAGGACTAGGCCTCAAGCCTCAGCTCACTGGGATAGGCCCAGAGGAAAAGGTAATCCATATTTTTCTACTACTAACCGTTATAACCTGGTGACACAGGGAGCACAGGAAACAAGGGAGTGTTCTCCTCATCAAGCTGTTTGTAAAGCAGGATACAAGCTGTTACCAAATGAAAGACTGTTTAATGAAAGGCACAGGGACAAAAGAGGTTGTTCTCATAGTAAGCATGCACATGACCGAGGCCTAAACTTAAGCCCAGAGCATTGGAGGCTGGTACAAACTTTATATGAAAAGCCTCATCATATTCCACCGGACTATATTGATACAGAGTCCCAGCTTTCAGATCCTCAGCCCATGCAGCCACCATTCCACAATTTACCGAGGACCCTTCCGAAATGGCAATGGATTGTAGCTACTGTCAGGCAGGAAGCCTAGAATCCCTGCCTAGTGTCTAGAGCTATGCTCAGCAAACAGAGACTGAGTGTTTCATATGTATAAATTCCTGTGAAGATAACAGAGGATAAAGCAATAACCGTTTATGTTTCTTTCTACCTGAAGTAAGGTTGCTTTGTGTTGATGTAGATTCCAATATTTGAATCTTTGTGCATTAAGGGAAATAAAAAGCCTTTCTTTCCCTACTCTCGGACTTTGTATTCATTTGAGGCTTTGGTACACGGAAGGCCACTGGGAACAGAATACCCAGACCCCACACTCAAGGACCAACTCAAACTTAAAAATATAACTCATGTTCACCCGACCTGCCTTAACAACCTCTGGCCACTAGGGCGGCTGTGCGACAACACACACACACTCGCTCTCTGACAGCCTCCCTTTCTCCCCACTGTTCTCTGAGATTTGTTGTCTGGTTTTGCTCGTGGGCACCAAAATCTTAAATCCAGCTCTGGGCACAAGAGGTGGAGAAGGAGAGTGGCTGCATATTGGGCTGAATCCTCCTCCTCTGTCACAGCGTTTGAATTGTAGGCCTGTACGGTGCCTCGTGTGATTCCATCCTGCAGTCAGCGTGGCAGAGGAGGCGGATGAGGGCCAATGTGCAGCTGCTCTGAGCTTCCTCCTCTTGTGCTGATCAGCGGGGAGGAGAGACGGCAAGCTGGAGGTGTATGTTACAGGGGATAACCATGTGAATCGCCACCGCCACTGTTGTCTTGGCTACCTCCTGGTCCCTGTGCTGAATTCTGGGCTGTGCAGAATTCTCTTAAGAGTAGGTAATCATATCAATCAAGGAGTCTAACATGACAAAAATCAGGTGTGCTGGAGCAGCGCTCTTGGGCTAAAGTATAGCATGCTTCAAGGAATGGTTATTGGTTAAAAACTAAAATTAGAAGCTCTGTTTTCAATACATACCCAATAATGGCATTGATTTTTGTTCGATTTGGACTTGAAATAAGGTGAGTTTGGCTGCCACTCCCTGTACTCAGTACAATAACCAAAATAATTTGGTTTTTGCAGCTGATTGAACACCACAGTGTGACTTTGCTATTTAGTCAACCATAGCAACGATTTATTGCCTTATTCAGTATATGTTGGCACAAAGCTCAACGGTATTGTGCTTAATTGAACAAGAGAATGCTTTTTTGACTGCGTTAGCCCAGAAGAAAACAGACATTGTTTCCTCAAACATCTCAATGCAAAACTATGATCAGACCACATTGTTGGGGTGGAAATTCCACTGAAGCCGGGAGGAATATAAAACTGGTAAAAGACCAACAAATCAGTATTTAGTCAGTTGCAAAACATATAACTTTATAAGATTAACTTACCCGTATAAAGTTATGCGTATATTCAGTTGGGTTATGTGTTTGTGCAACACTGCGTACACCTGTAGTGTTATACAAATGATCAATAGTAGTAGTAGTAGTTTAAGTCAATCAGCTGAACATATGTATATAACTTTATATGGATAACTTATCCACATAGAGTTATACCTGCTCTATTGCAGCAAGGCAACATATAAATTCTGTGCATGTTGACTGAATTTCACATTCTCTGGGTAATTTATAACTGCCACTCAAATGCCCTGGCCCTTCCTATCATTGGATGGGTAAATTTTGGTCATAGAGGCATAATTTTATAAAGCTTTTTCTGTGTGTACTTGCAGAAAAGGGATTTTATTAAATTGCGTGGTCACATACATGTGTACAAATAAGTTGTACAAACACTGTGCCTGATTTTTGAAATTTATGTGTAGCTTTCCCAGGGGCATAGTTTGGGAGTTGTAATGTGTGTGCATATTTTAGGAAATATGTGGAAAAACCCTGCAGAGTGCATGCACACATTTACACCTTTTTGGAGCGGGGTAAATTTGTGCTTTTGAATGCTATTGGGGCTGGTTCTGGGAGCCTATTTTATTAAGCTGCCTACATTGCCTTTATAAAATAGCATTAAATAAGCGCCATTTTGGACTTCTCTCATAGGTATCTCCTTATAAAATTAGGCCCATAGTGACCTTTTACTAAAGTGTGTTAATTTTAGCATTAAATGTGTGTTAAGTGTAAAAGCCTAACATGCAATAAGTGCAAAGCCTCAGAGGTAACTGTTGGGGGCATGGACAGCATTATTCCTGGCTGTTATCTGCGGATGCTAGCCCACATGCACACTGTAATTACCACAGGTGCACCTAACTCTACCTACTGAGATGGCATTCGTTGCACCCTTGCTAATCGCAGCATTGACAGTGCATGACGTATTCCCCGCGCTAACTGCATTGTGATCTCCAGGTTTCTTCTCCTCCCTTCTCCACCCATTCACCATCCCAATGCATGACTGGCAGCGCATGAAGCAGCCCATGATAACTTTCATGTCCCCATGTTACGCAGGCCTGAGCACACATTTACTCTGTGCAAAAGCATGCATTAACCGTTCAGTGCTCTTTAGTAAAAGGGCCACTTCTTTATATTATTTATCTGTCTGCTGACTTGCAAAATGAAAAAAAAATGACATTTATGCAGCTGATGCTTGCTGCTGACTCCATAAGTTTGTTTGGGTACCTGGGAATCAATATTCCAATCTTTGGGGCTTTATGCCTGCCAGCAATGGAGGGAGAGGAGCTACTGCCAGGGTTGGGCCTGGGCCAGATAATAGAGCCACGGAGCAGCAGCATGAATAGACTACTGTGACACTGTTAGCTCATGCCACCTGGTTTGATCATATCACTCCCTATTGCTTTGTTTTGATTGGCTTCCCATACATTACCACATCCATTACAAACGTCTTGTTTTGGTATAGACTACATACAGTACATTTCAGCAAATGTTGTAGGTGACTCTCAGAAAGAGATCAGGACATGACACTGTTCATTCGTTTATTTCCAGTAATACGGACATTTTCATAGTTCTTTCAGGAATCTGTGCCACGAGTTCAGCCCAAATAGTTGAATAAATTAACTCTGGTTAAGGTTACACATTGTGCTAATATTTAGCACATTTATTGAATCCCCTACTGCAAATGTCACTGCATGCCACTGGTCCATATAGATGTCCCTGCTATGAAACTGTGCAACAGGGACATGTATCTCAAGCAAAGCTGCATATGGAGACATCCAGCAGCATGTCAAAATGAAAATACGAGCCTCTGTTTCCCATCAGTGTTTGTTGACAAACTGTAAAATATAGGGGATATGAGGGTTCTTCCTTCTATACACCCTCCAGACGTTTGCCTGACAAAATGAGCACTTTTCAGAGGCCTGTTCATGCCAGATGTTCACCCACTGCAACATTAGAAACATTCTCCTCATTTTTTAAGCACCAAGTCCAGTATCACCCCCTCCCTTGTGGGTTCTGTTGCTAATTTCTGGACCAAGACCTGTAGAGAATCCATGATCTCCTTATTTCTAAATGACACTGACACTGGTCCCAAGCAACAGCTGCCAAATTGAAATCTCCTACTAATAGTACTGTAGTTCTCCTTTCATAGCAATATAGTGAATGTCTTCAAGTAAATCTCTATCTATTTCTTCTGCCTGTGAGGGAGGTCTGTATATTACCCCACTGTAAATAGTACTTCCCTCTTCCCTCATGAGCCCCGCAGTTCTGTGCCTCTTCTCTTCCTTTTCTTCCTATCCTGTCTTTCTTGAATAAATTATAGCCTGGTAGAATTACATCCCTGTCATTGTTTTCTGTGTACCATGTCTCAGTGACTGCCACTATATTCCATTATAGCTGCTAAATCTGGAACTCTATTTTGCATACTATGGGTCATTTCGGAACACGAATAAAGGGTTTGTACGTGCAGTGAAGACGTTTATGTGGTGAAAGCATCCCTGACCATATTCTGAAATACTTCTGTCATGCACATCCACGACGCTAGCATGGGGTTCTCAGAATGTGGGTGGGAGAGGGCGGAACGGGGGCATGGTCACCCATGGAGACGTAGAAAGCGTATTCAGGAAAGGCCCATGTACGTATTGTTTTCCAAACAAGAGCGTATATTGTCACTTTTCAGAGCTTAAAGTACGCCAAGTAACTAATAACAGATTTACAGCTCTACTTCTCAACCACGAGATAGAAAATTATTAACAAAGCTAACAGATTGGTACTATTGCAACAAGGTCTCAGACTTTTCTACAGCGTTTGTCCAAGCTAATCAAAGTTTGGATAAGGTTTCTCCAGGGTCATGTGCCCATGAGGGAAGGGTTAGGACAGCCATTATAGTTGGTGATTCGATCATTAGGCATGTAGATAGCTGGGTGGCTGGTGCACGTGAGGATCGCCTGGTAACATGCCTGCCTGGTGCGAAGGTAGCGGACCTCACGCGCCACCTAGATAAGGTCTTAGATAGTGCTGGGGAGGAGTCTGCTGTCTTGGTACATGTTGGTACCAATGACATAGGAAAATGTGGTAGGGAGGTTCTGGAGGCAAAATTTAGGCTTTTAGGTAAGAAGTTGAAATCCAGAACTTCCAGGGTTGCATTCTCCGAAATGCTTCCTGTTCCACGCGCAGGACCCAAAAGGCAAGCAGAGCTCCGGAGTCTCAATGTGTGGATGAGACAATGGTGCAGAGATGAGGGTTTTGGATTTGTTAGGAACTGGGGAACATTCTGGGGAAAGGAGGGGCTCTTCCGAAAGGATGGGCTTCACCTTAACCGGGATGGAACCAGGCTGCTGGCATTAACCTTTAAAAAGGAGATAGAGCAGCTTTTAAACTAGATATTAGGGGAAAGCCGAGAGCCGCCCAAGAGCAGATGGTTCGGAAGAATGTATCCTTGAAGGATACTACCAAAAGCAGAGAGGTTCCACAAAAGAGTAAAGTAGCCCAAATGCCCTCAAGTATGGAGCAGACACAGTTTAAAGATCCCAAATTACCCATGTCTAACAATAGCCAAATTAATATGAATAACATACAATCTCTAAAATGCTTGTATGCAAATGCTAGAAGTCTAAAAAATAAGATGGGAGAATTAGAATATATAGCACTAAATGAAAGGTTAGATATGATTGGAATATCAGAGACATGGTGGAAGGAGGACAACCAGTGGGACACTGTGTTACCTGGGTACAAACTATATCGTAATGATAGAGCTGATCAAATTGGTGGAGGGGTTGCTCTCTATGTTAGAGAGGGCATTGAGTCAGAAAGGATTAAAGTTTTGCAGGAAACAAAATTTGCTGTAGAATCTATATGGATTGAAATTCCATGTAAAAGGGGGAAGGCGATGGCAGTGGGGGTATACTATCGAGCACCTGGCCAGAATGACCAAATGGATGATGAAATGCTCAAAGAAATCAAGGAAGCTAACAAAAGTTACAGCACAGTAATAATAATGGGTGATTTCAATTACCCCGGTATCGACTGGGTTAGTGTCACGTCAGGACATGCTAGGGAGATAAAGTTCCTAGATGAAATAAATGACTGCTTCTTGGAGCAGCTGGTTCATGAACCTACCAGAGGGGAAGCCATATTAGACTTAGTCCTTAGTGGAGCACCAGATCTAGTGCAAGAGATAAGGGTGTTGGGGCCACTTGGCAATAGTGATCATAGCATGATCGCCTTTGATTTAATAAGTGGAGGAGGGATAGTAAGGAAATCCACAGTACTACCTTTTAACTTTCGAAAGGGAGACTATGATAAAATGAGGAAAACAGTTAAGAAAAAACTAAAAGGAGCAGTTGCAAATGTTAAAGACGTACATCAAGCTTGGGTGTTGAAAAATACTATCTTGGAAGCCCAGACCAGCTGTATTCCATGCTTTAAGAAAAGTGGAAGGAAGTCCAAAAAACTGCCAGCATGGTTTAAAGGTGAGGTCAGAGAGGCTGTTGTTGCCAAAAAAGCATCTTTCAGAAAATGGAAAAAAGAGCCAAACGACGAAACCTGGAAACAGCACAAGCACTGGCAAATCAAATGCAAGGCATTGATAAGGCAGGCAAAGGGAGAATTTGAGAGGAAGCTTGCTGCACAAGCAAAAACACGAAATAAAGACCTTTTCATGTACATTCGTAGCAAAAAACCTGTGAGTCAGTTGGTCCATTAGATGATAAAGGGGTTAAAGGAGCACTGAGAGGTGACAAGGCAATAGCGGAAAAACTGAATGAATTCTTTGCTTCGGTCTTTACTGAGGAAGATGTAGGGATGTTACCCATGACTGAAGTGGTATTTAAAGGTGCGGAAGAATTTAAGGAAATATCGATACATCGGGAAGATGTATTACAACTATTAGATAAACTGAAGAGTAGCAAATCACCTGGGCCAGATGGTATACATCCAAGGGTGTTGAAAGAACTGAAATATGAGATTGCAGACCTGCTATTAGTAATCTGAGAACTATCATTAAAATCATCTCTAATACCTGAAGATTGGAGGATCGCCAATGTAACACCAATTTTTAAAAAGGGTTCCAGGGGTGATCCGGGAAACTACAGACCGGTGAGCCTGACATCAGTACCGGGAAAAATGGTAGAAACCATTATAAAGAATAAAATTACTCAGCATGTCGATAGTCACAACCTAATGGGAGACAGCCAACATGGCTTTAGACAAGGAAGATCTTGTCTTACTAATCTGTTATGTTTTTTTGAAGGAGTGAATAAACAGGTGGACAAAGGTGAGTCAGTTGATATAGTGTATCTGGACTTTCAGGAAGCCTTTGACAAGGTCCCTCATCAGAGACTTTTGGCAAAACTAAAGAGTCATGGGATAGGAGGCAGTGTACTATTGTGGATCAGGAACTGGTTAAAAGATAGAAAGCAGAGGTTAGGGCTAAATGGCCAATTTTCCCAATGGAGAAAGGTGAATAGTGGTGTACCCCAGGGATCTGTGCTGGGTCCGCTGCTTTTTGACATATTCATAAATGACCTGGAAAGTGGAATAACGAGTGAGGTTATCAAATTTGCAGATGACACAAAGCTATTTAAAGTTGTTAAAACCCAAGAGGATTGTGGAAAATTGCAAGAGGATCTCAATAAATTAGAAGACTGGGCATCAAAATGGCAGATGAAATTTAATGTGGACAAGTGCAAGGTTATGCACCGAGGGAAGAACAACCCAAACTATGGTTACACGATGCAAGGTTCCACATTAGGAACCACCACTCAGGAAAAAAGATTTAGGCGTCATTGTGGATACCATGTTAAAACCCTCGGCCCAGTGTGCAGCGGCGGCCATGAGAGCAAATAGAATGCTAGGTATGATAAGGAAAGGAATGGAAAATAAAACAAAATATATTATAATGCCTCTATATCGTTCCATGGTGAGACCGCACCTTGAATATTGTGTGCAATTCTGGTCACCGTATCTTAAAAAGGATATAGAGATTTTAGAAAAGGTTCAGAGAAGAGCCACCAAAATGGTAAAGGGGATGGAAGGATACTCCTATGAAGAAAGGCTAAAAAGGTTAGGGCTCTTTAACCTGGAAAACCTGGCTGAGGGGAGATATGATAGAAGTCTATAAATTAATGAACGGAGTGGAACGGGTAAACGTAGATCAATTGCTTACCTTATCAGAATATAGAAAGACTAGGGGACATGCAATGAAGATACAGGGTAAACTATTTAAAACTAATAAAAGAAAATATTTTTTCACTCAACGTGTAATCAAACTCTGGAATTTGTTACCAGAGGATTTAGTAAAGGCTGTTAGTGTAGCTGGGTTTAAAAAAGGTTTGGACAAGTTCCTGGAGGAAAGGTCCATAAACCATTATTAAGAAGGGACCCAGGATATCAATGCTTGACCCAGTACAAGCATTGTGGAACCTGTGTCTTTTGTGGAAACTGCTAGGTACTTGGGACCTGGATTGGCCACTGTTGGAAACAGGATACTGGGCTTGATGGACTTTGGTCTGACCCAGTATGGCATATCTTATGTTCTTATGTGCTGTTCATCGCATCAATGACCTTATATTGTTGCCTATAGTGTCCAGTCTGATTATTTTTCCTTTTTTTATAATTTTCCTTTTTTTTTACTTTTTTATGTAAAAACAAGCAGTGCTTATCTGAAGATCAGTGTGATGATTCCATAATGCTTAGCTGGATGTCGGTAGACATTCCCAGTCAAACAAGGGGATTGTTTGACTGGGAATGTCTACCTACATCCAGCTAAGCGTTATGGAATCATCACACTGATCTTCAGATAAGCACGGCTTGTTTTTACATAAAAAAGTTTTAAAAAAAGGAAAATTATAAAAAAAAGGAAAAATAATCAGACTGGACACTATAGGCAACAATATAAGGTCATTGATGCGATGAATAGCACCTTATCCAAACTTTGATTAGCTTGGACAAACGCTGTATAAAAGTCTGAGACCTTGTTGCAATAGTACCAGTCTGTTAGCTTTGTTAATAATTTTCTATCTCGTGGTTGAGAAGTAGAGCTGTAAATCTGTTATTAGTTACTTGGAGTATTGTTTTCCAGACATGTCCACGTTATACCTGCTGAAATGTGGTATAAATGTGATAGCACACCACTTATTTTCACCACACCTTTTAGCAAAATATTAGAAAAAAAGAAAAAAGAGAAGGAGAAAAATGGGTCTCAGAACTAGCAGGGCTTATGTGTGAATAGCACTGGAAATATCTCTGCTGGCTCACATCCCCAGAACATCAGCGACCCGACAATAACGCCTCCTTTTCAAATTAATCATCATTTGTCTTCTCCACAGCATAACTACATGATACTTTCTCACACAAGAAAACATAGCTACACGGTACTTAACTTAACTCAATTCATTTGCTTACGAGCAGTCACAATTCCTCTGGCGCTCCCAACCCCAGGTCTGCATCCTGCTTCACTTCAGCAGTATTTATATTATCATCGGTAGCATTTCACTTCCCAATGCCCCCTCAGGATGTCCAAATAGGGTTTCACCAATGGCTTCATTAGGAGATGGTATGTTTTTAAACAATACGCTATACTCCGTGCTCCATACAGCACCCATCTGTGTCACAAACTAGTTGGGATAGACAATACAGCAGCTGTGAACAGGATACATCCAGAGGAAATGGTCAGGAAACACAAGGGAACTTAGGTGGATCTGATTTAACAGTGGCATTGATGAGGTGAGTGTTCAGACTGGATTTGAGAGGGGCCAGGGGTGAAGCCTGACATACAGATGCAGGTAGTTTGATCCAGGCTTACAGAGCAGCAAGGTGAAGGGAGCGATGTCTGGATTTGGCAGTAGAAGGGAGAGGCATAGATAGAAGCAATCTGACAGAAGAGCGGTGTTCACGGGGAGGTGTGTAGGGAAAGATAAAAGAGGAAAGGTAGTGCAGAGCAGTAGAATGAGTGCACTTATAGGCCATAGGCATGAAAAGGGCATACATTTGTTGCTCAGCAATATTATGCCTCTTTTGGGGACCTGCAAGGTTAGGTCGGGGTTTTGTGGACTTGGTGAGGGTCCATCTCTAGCAGTTTAAGGCGTGCTTATCGAGATGACCAGGGCAGGAATCACTGAGGCTGGTTCCTAATGCCACATATCATTTGATGCAAGGTATGAATACATATTCCTTCTATACCATTTTTGGGGTGCCCTGGGCTTACCTAACACTGTGAGGGGACTGGTATATGGTCTAGGTTGCAGCAGCTGTCATTTCTCATTGGTATTTATGTCTAGTATGCATCAGTACACTACTGTCTGTGATGGGCAGCTTAGGTGATACATGTTTTTCCTGAGGGGCATGGCATCCACAGGTACATCGTGGGGATGGGCAGGATCCAAAACGTGTAACATTCCAGATTATGGTGGGCGCAAAGACCTCCAAAACATTTATCTGTGTCCAAGGCATGGGACTGGCTGACTAGCGCTTTCATATGCCCGCCGAACACGTCTATCTCCCCGGTTCTGGCCCCCATGCATGCCCATGCCCGTGGATGCGGAATTAGATTCAAAGGGCGCCTGTTCTTCATTTAGACGTTTCCGTTGGCCAGACATGCACGTTATGGAACTGGGCTCCACAGACGTTAGTATATGCAGCTCTCCATGCTGTAGGGACTGGTTTTAATGATATTTTATTGTATTTTAAATTATTTTATAGTATGTAGAAATATTGTGAAATGTCTTTTGGATGAGGTGGGAAGTGAGGTAAATTTATAAATACGATTCTATACTTCTATCTTCAGATAGGGATGGTCTTTTGATGGATGGAGATAGGTGACTAGTGCTGCCTGAGTCGTCTTAGGCAGGTTTGAAAGATACCGTCCTATCAGGCATTGCTGCATCAGGCCTAAAGATGGCCCTATAGCATGAGCAAAAGGTAGAAGTCAGTCAGACACCTAGACCTTGCTCCTCTATGCCTCCGTGTTCTCAGCAGTGGTAGAAGCTGCTGGGGCAATAGTGGAGGCAGGTTGTCGCTGAGCATGGGACCTGTGAATGCTGTGCATTTCATTACTGCATCAGGCCCCATTCCAGCCTAAAGACGCAATAGAGTGCTGTCTCATTGAAGCTGCAGTGTGTCAAGAACTTGTTTACATTACTACTATCATCTTTAGATGAAAAAAATGGACATTGCTTTGAAAAGTGCAAAGAATGGGGAAGTGATGTATAATGCGCTTACAGCAACTGAGTTATTCTTAGGGCTGGTTACCCATTAATCTGTTTTTATCAGTGTGATGAATTTATGGTGAAAATACCATAGAATGACTAAGAACAGTGCTGATATGATTGTTTGAATACCTTGATAAAAGGTCCTGCTGAGTTATTATAATAATTATGGTTATGAACAAGTATGTATTTGTGCACTATATGGGGCATAAAACCAAAATTCTTATCTGTAACCTATGATGGCTGGGAAAATGCAATGTATGGAAGTTCAGACTTTGCAGTAGTTGCCACTACACATTTTGGGAAAATCCAGCAGTAGTTGCCAGCCCAGTTCTTGGGACATACCCAGCCAATTAAGTTTCTACAATATCCGCAGTTAGTATGCAAGAGAGAGTTTGCATGCTCTCCTACTATTGTACACAGTTCTATCTTACCCATATGTCTTGGGGATACCACAAAAACAAAACTGGCGAGTGTGTTCTGTGAACAGGGCTGGTGAACTTTCTGAATTGCAACTCCGTCAATTAGCTCTCAGGTACCTAGCCCCCTCCAAGATTTTGATAATGACTGTATATAACAATTCTAATATACATAGTTTTAACTGTTCCATGTAACTAAATATGTACCGTTTATTGTAAACCGCATTTGATCTGCTGGAAAATGCGGTATAAACATTTCTAATAAATAAATAGATAAACTATACTCAGCAGGTATGATCTCCCCAACAACATCCTTCCAAGAGTGATCCTTTAAAAACATAAGAACATAGGATATGCCATTCTGGGTCAGACCAAGGGTCCATCAAGCCCAGTATCCTGTTTCCAACCACTGCCAATACAGGTCACAAGTACCTGTCAGGTTCCCCATAAGATTCACAGATTCCATGCTGATCATCCCATGGAGTTCCCTGGTCCTCCTTAATGATGGTTTATGGACTTTTTCTCCAGGAACTTGTCAGAACCTCTTTTAAACCCAGCTACACTAACAGCTTTTACTACATCCTCCAGTAATGAATTTCAGAATTTGATTAGCCTTGAGTGAAATTTTTTTTTCTGATTAGTCTTAAATTGTAGCTTCTTTGCGTGTCCCCTAGTCTTTCTACTTTTTGAAGGAGTAAACAACCAATCTACATTTACCTGTTCCACTCTATTTATTATTTTATAGACCTCTATCATATCCCCTCAGTTGCCTTTTTTCCAAGTTGAAGAGCCCTAATCTATATCCTTTTTAAGATATGCTGACCAGAATTGCACACAATATTCAAGGTGTGGTCACACCATGGTGCGATACATACAGAAGCATTATAATATCCTTGGTTTTATTTTCCATTCCTTTCCTTATGATTCCTAGCATTCTATTTGCTTTTTTGGCTGCTGCTGCACACTGGGAATAGGGCTTCAATGTATTACCAGGGGGGTGCTGATAATTCTCAGGCCTTGAAATGAAACAGAAAGCTAAGGGCACACATCATTTCCAGATGTCCGAATGATCTCTCTGCAGTTTCATTTTATTTGGTATCCATAATGGCCCCTAGATCCCTCTTCAGAGTGGTGGTTCCTAATATGGAATCTTGCATCGTATAACCATAGTTTGGGTTGTTCTTCTCTAACTGCCTAACTTTTCACTTGTCCACATTAAATTTGATCACCTCACTCGTTATTCCCATTTCCAGGTCATTTTTAATTTCCCCAAGAGTCTCTCATTAGGGACCTTGTCAAAGGCTTTTCGAAAATCCAGATACACTATATCAACTGGCTCACCATTACCTGTTTGTTGATACTTTCAAAAAAATATACAGTAAGTGCCCAATATTCAAAGGGCATTTACACGGTTAGCCAGTTAACTGTGTAAATGCCGGCTAACCGGATATTCGACGGTTCCCCACAGCCTGACCCTTCACCCCCTCAGCTTTTCGACGCCTTGAAGATCCCCCAACTAAGTCCCCTACATGCCCTGATGCTAGCTGGCTAGCATCGGGACATGCCGGGGGTGCTCCAGGGTGGAGCAGAGGTCGGGATCAGCACTAACCGTGCAGCATCAATATTGGAAGCTGCATGGTTAGTGCTCGGCGACTATAAGATAGGCGAGCAAAACCTTGCCTTATAGGCGCCGAGCGCTAATTGTGCAGCATCCAATATCGATGCTGCACGATTAGTCTCGGCGGCTACTGGGTAGTGAGGCCAGACCCAGATATTCACTTCCGTCGCCACAGAAGTGAATATCTGGGTTTAAGGGGTCAGTGGGCAAGGTTAAGCGTCTACGATGCTTAGTCCTGCCCAGATGAATATAGGGACCTAAGAGATTAGTGAGACAAGACATTCTATGGCTAAATCCATGTTAGCTTTCTGCCATTAAACCATGATTCTCTACATGATCAGTAATTTTATTCTTTATAAAGGTACTGGCATCAGGCTCACCAGTCTGTAGTTTCCTGCATCACCCTGGAACCTTTTTTAAAAATTGGCATTACATTGGCTGCTCTCCAATCTTCAGGTACTGCAGATGTTTTTAATGATAGTTCACAAATATTAATAGCAGGTCTGCAATATCATATTTCAGTTGTTATAGCACCCTGGGATGTTTACCTTCTGGTCCAGGTGATTTGCTACTTTTTAGTTTATCAAATTGCTGTATTACATTTTCCAGTATTTTCCACTACTTATGTAGACTCTACTTTTACAGTCCATGGTTCTAAAGGTAATAATGAAAGGAGAAAAAGGTCTCAGAACCATCGGGGCTAGAATGTAGGCTTAGGTAAAAATACTCTGGCTACATCTCATCCCCAGCACATCAGTGACCCAAAAAAACTCCTTCCTTCAAATTTTAAATTTTAACTTTTAATTTTTGAAAGTTTTAGTTTTTGAAAAACCTGAGATCCCTCAGAGCATGCTCATTAATTTCATACTTGTTATCCAGCCACAGCATAGCAGATACAGCATTACGTAGCTTTCCATTGTACAGCTTATTCAATTCCCGTGAAACTTATGCAATTCCCCAAAGCCATCCAAGACATCCTGCTCAGTGTTTCGCCAACTGGTTCCTTAGAGGATTTTCCAGTCAACTGTTCAGTAATGCTTCAAGTTGTACTTCTTCCCCAGGAAGATTTTCCAATCAACTGTTCAGTAGTGCTATGAGGGAAAAGAGGATAATCAATTCATGCTCTTAATAACCAACAAAACTCCTTCATAATCACCAAAGAGACTGTGGCAAGAAAAATTGATTCAAAACGAAGAGCCTACTTCACATCAAAAATGCTTCCTCATAACAACGCTGACTGTTCTGAGAGCACCAGTATGCCAGTTTTAAGAAATACTACTGCTCTATTTCCAGTAGTAGAAAGAGCCGCCACCCAACCTTGATATAACTCAGAAAACAAAACCCACCCATACATACCTTCAGGCCATACTTTACACTCCACAACAACATGCTGCCAGATTCCTGGCTGACTCATAGCACAAACACATCGCGCATGTGGACTTTAAATACCACTTCCCATGAATGGACAAGCACCCCTATTTTCACAAGCAATCATCATTCACCAAAATGGCTGATATCATGCTGATCTCATCAATATACTTCTCACCGAATGCTCCTCAGCTTTACCACCTCTTCTCTGAGCTCCTCCACATGGAACCAGAGCTTCAACTGGAATTGGATCTCCATCTGGACAGAAGCAGAAGCTGTAAAGGGGTCAACAACTTTGGCGATACAATTTTTTCCAGCCATTGTTCAGTTGGAAGAGCTTCGGTATCTGTTGAGGTAAAAGAGAAAGACCTACCGAAGTCTATGCAAGCTCCTCAGCTGTCATTTAAGGGAAAAACAGTTAACTTCTTTTAAGTGTGCTTTAAAGGGGCTGTTCTAGATCCCTCTGTTTAGCTAATTGGGGAGTTGCCCTATAAAACAAGAATGCTCACATGGAGTGGGTGGGAGCTGGGGTAGATAGGGAGGGACATAACACCTGATGAGGTCAGTTGCTTCAAAGAGCTAGCAAGTAATGTACTGTGTTCAGAATAAAAGCAGACAGAAAAATACTTGAACCAAACCTTTTCTTTTACTCTCATTGACTAGACACAGCTCACAAAGAAAAAACAATGCAGATATTTACCAAAGCAAACCAAAGACAGATATGGAATCATTAAATAACAATATCTTCTAAGATAAATCAGAAATGAAGGTAAACTGGTAAAATATGTAAATTAAAAGTTTGCACTACTGGCTGACAACAGAAACCAAGGCAGTTTTTTTTTAAAACCAGCTAAAGTAGTCAATTTGGTAACTGAAAACCAATGATCTTTGAGAATGTTGCACAAGTTCTGTTTGTATCCGGATACAGACCCAGTCCAATCAAGTCCTTGGTGCCTTTTTCTGTTAGGAAAAATCCTGTTTTTAATCTCACCATTGGATGACAGCTCATCTGGGCTCTGGAAATCTGTTGGGCTTAGACCTTTCACCAAAAGGAGCCTTGGAATTGCAGGACAGACACCAAGTTCTGATTCCTTTTCCTTTTGAACTTTGACCCAGAGCTGGTGCACATTAATTAAGTTTGATTCCAAGGTTTGGAACTCTGATAAGAGCTGAAGTACAATTTTCGGGCCTTTTTCTCTCTCAAAAGCAGGCACAGTTCTTCACTACTACCTAGACCAAGGCTGCTTAGCAAGCAACTGGCTCCTCAATTTAAAAAACATCAGACAGTTTGAACCAATCACAGAGGGTTGCAGGCTGATGCAAGAGCCAATCCCTCTGTTGCTGACTAAAAAGCCAGTCCAACACTTTCTGGCAATTTTAAAAGTTTGCTCATTGCAGTCCAGTTTGGGGTTTGCTCTTTGCAGTCTATATGCCAGGATTTGTGTCCTAATCAATCACAAATATATAAAAAAAATGTGCCAAAAGTATATACCACACTACAAACAATTAATGGAACCCTGCATAATAAAGATAAACAGATATGCTCAAAAGCTTCAGAATATTACTATTTTAGTCCCCACCAAATTCTCCTTAATAAATTACTACAAAACAAACAATGAATTATCAATTAACAGTGGATTTTACAGTCTTGGGAAAATTTCCTTGCCACTCCACCTAGTCACACTCATCATCGTTCCACGGGTGAACTGTACCCTACTCACATATGCATTTATGCATAAATTCATAAACATTAATAAAAACTTTCACAAGCACTTATTTCACAAGCATTTGTGTAAGTTAAACCATCAGACTCTCATGGAGCAGTACTAAGCCCACTCCACAAACAGAAGGTGAATCAATGAAACCTCTCTAAAAGTGTTAGGAAGATATACTCCCATTCTCAAGGAACAGAGCTGAGCACACTCATAAACAAGAGGTAATCAAAGAAACCTGACCACGGCTATAGGTTTCGCAGCTCTAAACGCGACTTTTTCAAGGGTTACCTTTCAGCCACACCTCAGTGCATAAAGAAACTTTTATGCTACATTGTTCAGAAAGTATATTTTCAAATCCCTTCCCTGCCAGACTGGCTCCCTCCTCTTTCACAGCGCTTTAAGGATTTGTGTCCTTAAAGGCAGAAACCTCTGAAAGGGGGGGAGGGGGGAGTCTATCAGTCAATTTTGAATGTATTCAAGGGCTGGAGCCTCTGTTTTTAATGAGGTCCTCACACCATGATCACAGAATTTCCCATTATAAGAACTAGTAGTAGTAGTTCAAGATATGCAATATCCAAGTAGAGAAAGTATTTTCCTGTCCCCCGTAAGGCTTGCAATCTAAATATGTGCCTGAGGTAATGGAATGTAAAGTGACTTGCCCATGGTCACTAGGATTACCCCTGGGATTTGAATGCCAGCTTCCCTGATCCAGAGTTTGCTACCCTAACCATGACGTTATTTCTTCACTCCATAGGAATCTATTTACTTAACTGAATCAGGTTAGCTGTTTATAATGAGAATCATTATGTACTAAGTTAGTGCATATGAACAGTAAATACACAGCATTAATTGCTGTTTTAAACAGCTGATGTGCAAATGCTACATTGGGGAATGGAATTGGAGGGGGTTAGGTGAGGATTGCACCCTGTATTTAGAGGTATATTTTAGATAGTATGTGGAAATCAGAATTCAGATGTTGAGTTTGGGATATTCTTGGTTCCAAAGGTATTTTAGAAATGGCTCTGCTAAACATTGAGGTGTTTCTAAAGTACATATAAGGAAATGCAGGGAGGGCCAGCACTACCAGTAGGTGAGCTACTTGGTCACTCTGGGGGGTGTCTATTGTCACTGCTGCCACCCTTCTCCAGGGCCTGCAGTGGTTCAGAAATCACGACACAGTACTTACCTCAACTAGCCAGTGCTGTGTCACGATTTCTACTCTTTACTATTTGTCTCTTCCACCCCCCTCTGACCCAGACTTACAGAAGGGGGCAGAAGAGACAGATGGTAGAGAGCAGAAACTATGACACAGTGCCGGTGAGTTGAGGTAAGTGTTGTGTCATGGTTTCTGAACCATTGGTGGTGCTGACAATGCAGGCCCCAGAAAGGGGCGGCAGCGGTGGTAATGGGGGTGGGGGTGCGGCAGGATGGAGGAGCCCACCTAGGGCACCTCTTATCTTTGCAGCAACCCTAAACGCAGGAACACGTGGATTTATATCCACCTGCAGCAGGAAGAGACATTTTACAAATTTTCACATGAGAAATATCAAAGGAAACCCAGCAATGTAGACAATTAAATGCTAGCATTTCACGGCTTGTATGTGCAGATGTCAGCAATTACATGTGCTTGTGAGACATTTTGCAAACTTATACATGTAGCTGCTACCAGCTAACTACAGAGGATGCTGTCTTCATTTCAGTTTGGAGGGGGACATAAACTAGGTGAATTAAGGACGATAACCCCCTTAATCCCTCCTGTAAAAGGTTGGCCGAAATACACGCTTTTTAAAAAGCTGCAGATGCTGAGGAGTAGGTATAAGTCCTGACATGGAGAATTTTGACCTTACACGTGCATTTCCCATATGAAATGGGAAATACATGTATGGATTATTGTCTTGCCCAGGTCACACCCAGACCCCGCCCTGGACATACCCCTAGAAATTTTCATTTGTAGACTGGGCCCTTTCTAAAATGGTCATTTACATGTGGATGTGATTATACATGTATATACCTGATTATACACGCAGAGATTGTGACTAAGGCTTCGAAGATAACCTACTACTACTACTACTGATCATTTCTGTAATGGCAGAGAGAAAAAAGGGTTTTAAAAAAAAAAGTACCTGCCTGTCTTGGACATGTTTTTTATTTTCTAAGGCAGAGCAGGTCTGGCCGATTTTGGTGCTGTGGGGAGACTGGGGAGCATGTTTGTTGGCCCCCCAGGGTTTCCTGTGGCATTGGAGGAGGTGCTGGAGATGTGGCCTCCATGATTGCTGCCCCCCCCCCCCCCGCAGGATCGCAGTGAAGTCACCCAGGGGCCTAAAAATGGCTCTGGAGGCATCAGGCAGTTGCAAGGAGGTGAGCCTAAAGCTCCTTGAAGTGCCCCGGAGCTTGGCCGTCTGAAATTTTAAGATTGTAGTTTCCTGGTCCAAACCCAGAAGTAAACATGCATGCCTGCCGATTCCACATGTGCTGTAGTGTATTTCAAGTGAGGAAGGGCCTGGAGGGATCACTAAGCCTGGGGAAGGAATAAAAAATAAAATTAAATGAAAAATAAAGACACAGAAGGCCTAAAAATGACCCAAATCAGGTCAGAGTGGCATAGTTATCCCCCAGAGGGCAAAACGTAAAGGCAAAGTAACCAAAATGAAAATAAATAAAAAAGGGTATCTTCAACAATAAAAACAAATAAAAAGTGCCAGAAAAGTGTCAAAAAAGTCAAAAGAAAAGAACATGTAAATAAAGTAAAATTGTAATACATGATTAGTACAAATGATTAGTAGTAAGTGCTAATGTGTGGGCATATGTGAATGTTTATAATGTGCTGGATGATGGTATCCATGTGCAGGGTGCAGGCAGTCAGCTGATACTG
Source organism: Ichthyophis bannanicus (assembly GCA_033557465.1). Taxonomy (NCBI): domain Eukaryota; kingdom Metazoa; phylum Chordata; class Amphibia; order Gymnophiona; family Ichthyophiidae; genus Ichthyophis; species Ichthyophis bannanicus. The sequence continues at coordinate 1,111,219,713 of CM066033.1, read as the reverse complement.
TAAGCACGTGAGAAGAACCCTCAGAAGGCTGAAAGCATGACATAATTTAAATAAACAATACAGATACTAAGTGAACTTTAAAGAAAATGGCTTGTAAAATTGCTGTGTCTGCAAAGATCTGTTAGAGGCTTTAAAACCCTGAGGGCCTGATATTGAATTATGATGGCTATGTGCCGCTACGCTGACCCTTAACCCCAGATATTCAATTCCAGTGTCGTATGTGGCCCTGCATGGTGCCCGCTTAACCCTGCAGCTAAAAGATAGGTGAGCTTTTGCTATGTCTATCTTTTAGCTACAGGTCACTAACTGGGCAGCATGAAATATCGCCACTGCCCAATTAGTGACGGTCGTCACCTCCGCTTCTCCTTGGAATGCCCACGTCACACGCCAGTGCTAAGTGGTTAGCATGAGGGTGCTTAGGGGAGAAGATCGGGAATATTCAGTGGAATTAACCATTTTAGTGCCTTTGAATATCCCACTGAGCGGTATTTAAATGGTTTACAGGGTGTAAACCATGTAAATGCCTTTCGAATATCGAGCCCTGAAAGTATGCTTTGTGAGTTGAAATAAAGTTAGTAAAGGGGACTATTTTCTAATGGAGCTAGGTGGAAGAACTGGTGCAAGAACTCTAGTTAGAGGTTGGGAAGAAGATTCTGATGGGGTAAGGTGTATGGAAGAGCTAGGAAAGGATTTAATTGATATCTGAAATGTAAGTAAAAGATTGAATGAAAGCTAAAGAGAACATTTAAACTTAAATATGAGAACATTTTTTTCCTTGGTGACAGGAATTTGGCTGAAGAAGCTCTATAACTCATTCAAGCAGTTTTAAAACCAAGCTGAATGAGAAATTGAACTGATTTATCGGAGAGTGAGCTTAATTTGAGCACTGTTCTGATTAAATGTTCTATAGTGTGTGAGACATACTTTCAAGAGCACTAGAGTCCTTCAAGCACTGAAGGAGAAGTGGGGAAGAAAAGTATAAAATTCCCAGTGCAGTGAGAAGAAAAACTTTGAAAGTGATGTTTTAAAATTGAGTACTGCTCACAGGAATTGTTTAATCCTGAAACAGCTTGAACTGTTTCAGTAAGAAAGAGTGTGTGAGAGAGAGAGAGAAAGAGTGAAGGAGTGGATATGTTTTTAAAGGAAAAAAACATTGCCTTATTTAAAGAACAAAATTTAATGGCAATTGGTATAGTTCTCCAGAACTAGTTGGCGGTTTTAAAAGATTGGCTCTGGCACATAAAGAAAAAAATGGTTTTGGCACAGAGTTCTGTGGGAGGGAAAGATAGGGACCTTGTTTATCTTTTATTTTGGGGGGAATCCTGACTACAACTGGACATCACTGGAGCAGAGGGGATCCTAAGGTGCCCAATGTCCAAGAAATCAGAAAAACCTGGAAAAAAAAGATCAAGATAAGTGACTGATACACCACAGTGACTATTTTTTTAAACACACTAGTGCACTAGTCTATTTTTTTTGAAACAAACGGTTTCCATACCTGAAGGGGAATACTCATTTGCCTGCAAGGGTACAGATTAAGGACAGTGTTAGAACTTTTCTTGTACTACAAAGTAAAGAAACTTAAAGCCTTTAAACAGGTTAACTAATACTAATACTTGAAAAGGTCCATATTGTAGCACTGTTGGATAATAGAAACATTTTAAAAAATTGATCTTAGAATATAATTGACTAGATTATAGTGCAATGTACTAATGTGTTGGTGAAGACTGATTGCTGTAGAAACTGAATCTACTTGAAAGCTTTATAAAAACTGTTATTGTTTGTTTATACAAATTGAATTTATATTATTTTTCAAATTAAAATTGGAAAATGTTTACAAAAGTTAAACTTGTTCAAGTTGTTCATTGTGGAATGGTTCTTATCCCTTGATAAGCCCTTACTTGACATTTGCAGATCAAGAAGCTGTAGAGTGCATTGTAGAAAACATAAAAAACTATTTTCTCTGAAGCTGGGAATTTCCATTGGTGGCTTTCCTGAGGTAACTCAGCCATCTGTGACACTCATAATATCAAGGTAAACTAGGGTAATGCCCCCTGGTTGACATGTATATAGAGCTGTAAGGAATATGGAGCACTGTATATGTAAGCTCTATAAAGCAAGGACTATCTCTTACAATGTAATCGAGACAGACAACACAACAAGCAAGGGAGTAGGTTAAATCTAAGGGAATCTCCAATAACTCAGAAGAGTCTAGAAGAGCCAAATGATAAACTGGAAACAGCACAAGCAATAGCAAGTTAAATGCAAGGCATTGATAAGGCAGGCAAAGGGAGAATTTGTGAAGAAGCTTGCTGTGGAAGCAAAAACTCTTAATAAAGACTTTTTCAAGTACATTCGTAGCAAAAAAACCTGTGAAAGAGTCAGTTGGACCATTAGATGATAGAGGGATAAAAGAGGCACTAAGAGGGGACAAGGCCATAGCGGAGAGACTGAATGAATTTTTTGCTTTGGTCTTTACTGAGGAAGATGTAGGGATGTTACCCATGACTGAAGTAGTATTTAAAGGTGATCCTGCAGAAGAATTGAAAGAAATATTGATACACCGGGAAGATGTATTACAGCTATTTAATAAACTGGAGTAGCAAATCACCTGAACCGAATGGTATACATCCAAGGGTGTTGAAAGAACTGAAAAATGAGATTGCAGATCTGCTATTAGTAATCTGTGAACTATCATTAATATCATCTGTAATATCTGAAGATTGGAGGATGGCCAATGTAACACCAATTTTTAAAAAGAGTTCCAGGGGTGATCCAGGAAAGTACAGATCGGTGAGCCCGACATCAGTACTGGGAAAAATGGTAGAAACCATCATAAAGAATAAAATTACTGAACATGTAGATAGTCATAGCTTAATGGGAGACAGTCAACATGGCTTTAGACAAGGAAGATCTTGTCTTACTAATATATTATGTTTTTTTGAAGGTGTGAATAAACAGGTAGTAAAAGGTGAGTCAGTTGATATAGTGTATCTGGACTTTCAGAAAGCCTTTGACAAGGTCCCTCATCAGAGACTTTTGGCACAACTAGAAAGTCATGGGATAGGAGGCAGTGTACTACTGTGGATCATGAATTAGCTAAAAGATAGAAAGCAGAGGTTAGGGCTAAATTGCCAATTTTCCCAATGGAGAAAGGTGAATAGTGGAGTACCCTAGGCATCTGTGCTGGGTTCACTGCTTTTTAACATTTTCATAAATGACCTGGAAAAGGGAATAATGAGTGAGGTTACCAAATTTGCAGATAAACCCATTAGGATTGTGGAAAATTGCAACAGGATCTTGATAAATTGGAAGACTGGGCATCCAAATGGCGGATGAAATTTAATGTGGACAAGTGCAAAGTTATGCACCTAGGAAAGAACAACCCAAACTATGGTTACATGATGCAAGATTCCACATTAGAACCACCACCCAGGAAAAAGATTTAGACGTCACCATGGATAGCATATTAAAACCCTCTGCCCAGTGTGCAGCAGTGGCCAAGAGAGCAAATAGAATGCTAGATATCATATGAAAAGAAATGGAAAATAAAAGAAAGGATATTATAATGCCTCTGTATCGTTCCATGGTGCGACCGCACCTTGAATATTGTGTGCAGTTCATGGAGTGGAGGAGTAGCCTAGTGGTTAGAACACTGGCTTGGTAACCAAGCAACCAAGGTTCAAGTCCAACTAGCACTCTTTGTGGCCTTGGGCAAATCACTTAACCCCCCATTGCTTCAGAAGAAAGGCCTGGCAATCTACTTCTAGTGACACTGCCAAGAAAACCCAGGAGCTTCTGGGTCACCAGGAGTCAGGACTGACTCAAAGACACACATTGCATTTTTCTGGTCATCCTATCTTAAAAAGGATATTGCATTATTAGGAAAGGTACAGAGAAGAGCCACCAAAATGGTAAAGGGGATTGAAGAATACCCCTATGAAGAGAGGCTAAAAAGGTTAGGGCTCTTCTACCTGGAAAAGAGATGGCTGAGGGGAGATATGATAGAAGTCTATAAATTAATGAATGGAGTGGAATGGATAAACGTAGATCGATTGTTTACATCATCAGAATATAGAAAGACTAGGGAATATGCAATGAAGCTACAGGGTAACCTATTTAAGACTAATAAGAGAAAATATTTTTTCATTCAACGTGTAATCAAACTCTGGAATTTATTACCAGGGGATGTAGTAAAAGCTGTTAGTGTAGCTGGGTTTAAAAAAGGTTTGGACAAGTTCCTGGAGGAAAGGCCTATAAACCATTATTAAAAGGGACCCAGGATATCACTGCTTGACCCAATACAAGCATTGAGGAATCTGTCTCTTTTGGGGAAACTGCTAGGTACATATGAGTTAGATTGGCCACTGTTGGAAACAGGATACTGGACTTGATGGACCTTGGTCTGACGCAGTATGGCATATCTTATGTTCTTATGTTGTTATGTACCAGTCACCCCACCCCAGTGCCCACCTCCTTTCCACCTCAGTCTATTCTTTCCACCCGGCCATGCGGACAGATTCTCTGCTTTTCTATCCATATATCTATTTATGTCTTTATTAAAATGTATGAATCTAAACTTTCTCCTAATGTTTCTTTCCCTTATACCTTACTCCAGTAAACCGCATCAGGAGACTGCTGCAAAACAGTGAATTTCTTCCAGTCCAAGGGTTTCGCAGCCACAGGCCCCCACCCCTACCGACTAGCATGTGCTTAGCCACCACAAATGGATTCTCATGGGACTCCACACTTGACTGTAGCAGTGGACAAGATCATGGATCTACTCCACTCCCAAGAGAACCCCAGAGGCACAGAGCCTTTCTCCACAGGGAGAATCAGGATGTCGTAGGGCCAGTCGTTGAGCTGACTGAAGCCAAGCACCAGCTTAAGGAGCCTGCTGGGGCAAGGAGTTATATGGACACAGGATGTGCCCTTTAAAGGCCTCCGTCCCCTGCCCCACTTTTCAGGAGGACCCTCCACAGCTGACAGCCCACCGCTGCTGCTCCATCCACCAGCAGCAATTCCCAGCCAATCAGGATGGCGCCGAAGCTCTGCCTCATCATGTGGCACCACCCACTCCACTGCTATTGGATTACTCCAAGGTTACTGCACAACACCATGACAGTAGGGAACAACACACTGAAGGGCAAGAAAGAAGTCATTGTAGCACCCCAGTGCCGTTGTTTCTGTCAACTTCTCAATGTGTGAGAAGAATAGCTTAAGTTGCAGCCATATGGCTAGTTTTTCTTAGTAAAAGCCCAGTCTTAAACCTATGATCTTCTGGTTAGAAGGCAGAACTCCTGCAAGAGAAGCTATCAGGCCTTCATCTGCTAATTTTGACTTCCACCACCCTTTATACCCAATGCAAATTTAAAAATCTTTTAGGCGATCAACAGCCTCGCTTTGAATCATGATCGCAATTATATCTTAGCCAGGGTGCAATCACCATGTATCACACCATTACATCTTATCCAGGCACAATCACCACGTGTCATCAGTTCTCCAGGTCTTCAGCATGGGTCTAGAGTAGACGATTGCCCTAGATCTTGCCTGGTATGGTAGAATCATCACACTACAGCGCTGACCTACTAACGTTGACACAGTGGCCAGTGCTTGCGTCAACCGGAGCAATGATACTGGACAGCATTGCCACCTGGTACTGTACCCAGAGGACTATACTGAAATCCTGATCCATGGCTCCACAGCCAAGGGTGAACAAAAGAACATAAAAAATGCCATACTGGGTCAGACTGAGATCCATCAAGCCCAGTATCCTGTTCCAACAGTGGCCAATCCTGGTCACAAGTACCTGGAAGGTTTACAAAAAAGCATACAGGTTCTACAATGCTTGTCCTGAACTAAACAGTGCATTTCCCAGATTTATTTACTTATCTAGCTGTTTTTTTTATCCCACTTAATCAAGTAATCAAAGCAGTTTACACAGAACAATATAATGACTTTGCATAGAAGAAAGTAACAAAAACTTTGTTACATATAACTTTGAACACAGCTTAATGTTGGGTACAATGTAACTTTTCCCCCTAGAGACTGGACTAAACCACCTTGTTTTGTTAACCCATCTACACTAGCAGCTTTACCACATGCTCCGGTAACACCTAAAAAAAAGAGCGACCTGATGGCTCTTTGGCAAGTTGCCTACCTGATAACCTTGAGGTCATGTATTCAAAATTCCCCTCTGACCAAAGTAAAACAAAAAGTGTGTGTGTGTGTGTGTGTGTGTGTATATATATATATTCCCTTTTATCATGCCTACATTGTAGCCCCATCCCCTCAGATGGAGGATCGTGCCTCATCAGCACTGGTTCAGATCCTTAGCCCTGTTCATTATCATTATGCTCATTACTATAAAGATCAGTGAAAATCAGGTCTCACACTGGGAAAAATCTTTGTCTGGTAAGCCTCCCAGTGTGAAATGAGTCTGCTAAGGATGCTATGCCAGGCTAGGGTTCTCAAGATACTATGCCAAGCTCCCCCCTTCACAACCAACAGCCTCATACCCCAACCTGGGGTTTGACTTGTTCAAACGGTCATCAATGTGATGAAGGGAATGACCCAGAAAAGATCTTAGACCCCTCTTGGGGCATACACAAAGTTCAGGGAAGGACTGTGCACTCCTCCCCCAGATGGCATCCAATACTGCCCTGCCAGCAGGGTTTCCTGATGGTGTATAAATGGCATGTATTCAGGCTTACCCCTGCTGTCTCACACCAGGGTAAACCTGGCCCAAATATTGGCACTCCTTACCTGCAGTGATAGAACCAGAGATAATGCTGCTTTTTCCACAACTTCCCAGTTGGCCCGCACCCACTGAACCAGGGTCCGTTCTGGAACACTGAGTCTGCGCAGATATGGGACTCAGGTTAGGGAACACACACTGGCTACCAGGGCCCTCCCCAGGTGCACTGCTGCCTTGGAACTTGACCATGAGATGCACAAGCACCATGCCCTGCAACTCCTCCCACCAGCAGGGAATAAGTGGCCTGCTTCTCCAGCACCATACGTATGGTGGAGCAGCAGTCCTACCCCCGAACAGGAGTTAGATGGCCATAACCCACTTAGAGGGGCCACAACAGCCCTAATAAGCTGGGTGGAAGCCCCAACTTCATCCTAGACAAGGTCATGGGGGGCCACATGCGCAGGATGGTGAGTAGGCCCCTACCAATCATCACCACCAGATGGGAGGAGTAGCCCAATGGCCAAAGTGCTGTCTTGGTAACTAAGAGACCAGGACTTCTACTGCTAGTAGCATTCCCCTTGTTACAAAAAAAAGGGGGCCTGGCATTCTACTTCCAGCCCAACACCACTCAGGTAGTGCTGGGTCGCCAGGAGTCAGCCTTGACTCAGAGGCACACATTGCACCACCATAAAGTGGTGACCCAAGCTACCACCAGCCAGGGCCTTACATTCTGCATACCCCCAAGACCCAGCAAGAACATGGAGGTTTCCCTATGTTTTCCCACTGTTATCCTCCACCCCTCTTGCACCCCAACCACTGGAGAACTTGTATCCCTATTAACCTTCTCCCTATGTTCAGGACAGGGTGGACTCTGAATCCTCAAGAAGACCAACCCTTTAGCCACATAGAGAAGCCCACACTCACCTCTTGTGCATGAATGATGGCAAAGACCTCCGATTCAAAAAAAAAGAAAGAATAAAACTAGTAGTCCAGCACAAATAACATAAAGGTGCCCCTTACTGGGCCCACATAGCAAAGGGCCTATAACATATCTGTGGTCTCAACTGGCACACAACCCCTGCGGCTGCAGCAGGGAACACCACAACATTCCCCCAACAACTACTGCTACATGCTCACCTCATCCAGTAGGACCAGGTAGCTTCCTAACGACAAGGTGGGATATTGTGCCAAGGTATTGCCCTCTAGGATGAGGGCTGCTTGCCATTAACTCTGGAGTATCTCTGGGTTGCATTCAGTGCAAGTGGCACTCTTGCACCAGTGGCATTCTTGTTCTAACCCCTAGAAGGCAGTCCTCGTGACCTGTGATCTTGTGCCATTCAGAAAGGCTCCATGCACCAGTCTGCAACGAAGCAGGTGCCAACATCCCATAGGACCAAGATGCCACAATATCACACATTCTTCCTCCATGATGCTCAGGGGGCGTTAGCTGTAAGTCTGGTGGTGGTCAAACCAAGATGGCATGACATTGTGTATGCCAAACACAGATTACTGTCACAACACTGTCTGAGGATATCTCTTGGTCATCTGATCTAACCTGGTAGCTTCATCCTACCACAGCACACCTCATGGACTGTAAAGGAGGATCACAACAAGCTCCTACGAGAAGCATACATTCACATCCCTCAGCTAGGGAATCACTCATGTGTGGCTGACTCATCCTACTTGTCCATGGAGAAAGTGAGGTTGCTTACCTGTAACGGGGGTTTTCCATGAACAGCAGGCTAAGTCAGCCACACAAAGCCACCTACCTTCCCTTTACAATGAACCTGTCCTCTAGGATGAACATATCCACAGCTGGAGAACAGACTGAGTTGGAAAGGGGGCAGGCACTGGGGTGGGATGACTGGCTATTGGAGAGCATTTCCATCTATGACACTGTTGAATGACGTCACCCATGTATGGCTGACTTATCCTGCTGTCCACGGAGAACCTCTGTTGCAGGTAAGTAACCTTGCTAAGTCTGGAGTTGGCTGTAGCCAAGAAGGGCAAGGATAAAAAGAATTTGCAAGAAGAGCGGAGTTCCTAAAGAGGGGCATAGAGAGAGATAAGAGAGGAAAAATAGTGAGGAGATGCAGAATGAATGCACTTATAGTTCAGTAGAAAACATTTTATCTGGATGCAGAAAGTGATAGGGAGCTAGTGAAGTGACTTAAGAAGAGGCTTTATGTGAGCATAGCAACATTGATGGAGGATTAGCCATGCAACTGAGTTTTGAACAGAATGAAGGGGAGACAGATGATTCAGAGGGAGACCAGCAAGGAGAAGGTTGCAATAGTCTAGATGGGAGGTGACTAGATAGTGGAGAAGGGGCTTAGTAGTGTGCTCACAAAGGAAGTGGCGAATTTTGCTGATGTTATAGAGAAAGAAATGACAGGTTTTAGCTATCTGTTGTAAGTGTGTGGAGAAAGAAGAGAGTCAAAGGTGACCCCAGTGTTGCGAGCTGAGTAATGTGGAGGTCATTACTGCACAAAACTGTTAATGCAAACAGGGTCGGCCTGTGAGCTAGGCGGAGGGGTGGAGGTGTCAGAAGTGGCAGGCCAGGTGTGCTGAAGCACATGGCCTGTTATGGGCAACAAAGTTGCAGCACAAAGCTTCTGCTTTTAAAATACTCCTGCTGCCACCGCCTGCCTCCTCCCCAAGACGTAATCGGCAGCAGCGTGAATCAGCTTGGCTGGGGGGGGAGGGGGATGAAACCCTGAACACAACAGATAACGCAGATTAATTAATGCCACCTCAAGAGGTGTAGATAACTGTATTTTATTTATTTATTTTTATTTATTTAGCAAGCATTTGTATACCGCTCCTTCCAGCGATCAGAAGCGGGAAAGATTACATGGATAAAGCTGTCGAATCAAGACAGAATAATTTTGATTTGTACATAAAGATTCGAAAGGTTAGCACGTCACACAGAAAATTATCTACTTCTAAGCTAAGGGGATAAAATTTACATATGTACATTTATACATTACAGGTTTTCTGGGGAGCTGTGGGGGAGTTGCCCCTCATGCGAATTTAGTACAGGTTGAAATGACTTTGAAATAGGTGGGTTTTGAGTTTCTTTCTAAAGTCGGCTAGATCAGTGCTGGCTCATAGGTCGGGTGGGAGTTGGTTCCATAGTGTCGGTGCTGTGTATGAGAAAGCCCTGTTACTAGTGATTTTTTTGACTGATCTGATATCTGTTGGAGTGTGGAGGGTGTTGGAATTGATGGTTCTCCTGTTTCTGTTGGATGGTTGCAATCTGATTAGGGTGTCGAGGAAGGATGGTGCTATGCTGTGGATGAGTTTGAAGGTGGTCGTCAGTATTTTGTATTTTGTGCGGGCTGCTATGGGGAACCAGTGTAGCTCAATTAGTACTGGTGTAATGTGTTCAGTAAGACTTTTCTTCATGATGATCCTGGCAGCTACATTTTGTGCCATTTGAAGGATGTTCAGGGTTTTCTTAGGAAGTCCTTGAAGAATGGCGTTGCAATAGTCGAAATGTGGCATGATGAGTGCTTGAGCAACGGATCTGAAGTCGTGGGGATCAATAATATTCCATATGGGTTGTAGAGCTCTTAGTTTGTAGAAGACTGCCCTGTTGGTTTTGCGCAGGTGAGTTTCCATTTTTAGGTCGCAGTCAAATGTAACTCCTAGATATTTTATTTCTTTCTTTGTTTGATAAGTGTTGTTGCACAGGGTTATTGATGTAGGCGGGTCAAAATTTGCTTTCCTTGAGATATACATCACCTCAGTTTTCTTGTGGTTGATTGTCATGCTGCTTTGTTGTAACCAGTTTTGCATCTCGCCAAGACATGTTTCGAGTGAGCTGTAGTCCGGGTTGTCAGTGTCAAGTTGTGTGTACAGCATAATATCATCGGCATAAATGTGGTAGTTGATTTTATGCTGTGTAAATATTTTGCATAGTGGTTGCATATATACGTTGAAAAGGAGTGCTGAGAGTGCAGAGCCTTGTGGTATACTTTGTGTTTGAGAGAATGCGTTGTGCAGTTAACATGCAGCGACTGCTTTTTCTCTGCAGCGACTGCTTTTTCTCTGCATTAACTGTAAAGCAGCCTTCGTGAACATGCTGGGAATGCTCCCAGTTTTTGAAGTTACCACATATTAAGTTTGGCACGTAATGCACCATAACGGCAAAAGTTTACGGCACTTTAGTAAATAGGGGTCATACAGTTATTGGCAGGTAAAAACCTATTGACCCAACAATTCCCCCAGTTATCCAAACCTATTGTGTCACTTCAGACCACTCTTTGTGGTCTAGTTGCTAGAGTGCGCTAACATTAATGCACATTAATTCACCATTAATGCATGTTATTAATAACTAGGTCCATTGAATATCATGAGTCCTGTGCTAAAATAACATGCACTAAGGTTGAATTAACATGTATTAATATTAGCACTCCTTAATAACAAGCCCCCTTAATCTCCAGATTTCTTGCTTTCCTTTGCCTTTAATTTTACTTATCTCTTGACTTGGCTCTTCAATATAATTCAGTTGATTTATTTATATTTATACCCTGCCTTCATTCAAAAATCCCCAAGAAGGGAAGGAAAGAATTACTGTTTGCTATGCATTACCCTAAAAGCACTTTATCCCTATCACACCTTTCTTTTGTTTGGAGCTATTTGTTAGAGAACTTGGAGGAGTTCAGCTCTTTGACATTCCCTGTGGGGTCAGACTTATTTATAGGTGATTTTGAACAAAAGACTGCCATGTGTAAATAATTGATATAATGTCCATTACGTGTCTGGTCCTTCCTCTGTCAATTGCATTTTTGAGCCATATTTTTATCCATTCGATATGCTGTTGGATTTTTGATGGATTTTAGATTTATCACTTGCTCTTTCAAAATTAGAGCTCAGGTCGAGCTACATATTGAGGCACATGAATTATTTCCCTGCCCAAATGGGCTCTCAATTTAAATTGTACCTGAGACAATGGAAGTTGAAGTTACTCGTCCAAGGTCACAAAGAGTGCCACTCACTTTTGTTTTGTGTGGCTCAGATTGAATATTTAATACAAAGAGTGCTTATAAGAACAGTCAAGCACTTTGGACAGGCCTGGACTTGTCTTAAGTGTCTTGTGTTCATTCTTTTAACATGCAGACAAAACCCCTTGAAAACTGAACTTTGCAATTGATAATGAAGGAAATTTTTGATGGCACAGTGATGTGCCAAATGATGGCTCTCCCTCAGTCCATAGTTTGCCAATTGTGGATTAAAAGATAAACTTAGAATTGTCATGAACTACAGAACACCTTGGCTAAGGTACAACACCTTGAAGCTTCCAAAAAGTCACTTGTTACATCAAATAGCAGAAAAATAAAACTGTATAAACAATGTAAACCTTTGTAGAAACATTATGTATGCTGACATGGAAATCCCACTTCCATTCACATGCACTTGAAAGCCTCAATGTTATTATCTTAGGTTATTAAATAACTTTTATTTCAATTTCGATGCAATCATGATTTGGTAAGACCATCCTAACTTTCCCATGCAGAAGGGCTTTTTCACATAAAAAGGCTGATTCAGAAATCTGGCGTTAAAGTGAGAGAACCGCAAAAACCGTGCCGTGATGTGATAAGCAGAATGCATGCAAATGAGATATGCGCAAAACGTGTGTTCTAAATGTGCAGCAGTGCCAGACACATGTGCAGAAATATTATGCGCTAGTTGCAAAATGTCTGTAGCAAAATCTAAAACTATTTATTATACATAAAGCATCAATTTTCAGCATGGAGTAATAATTGTTTACCCACATGGCAGTGGTAAAATTGTGCACTCAACTTTAGTGTACAAAACAGTGATTTGTGGAGGGTGCCTATACATTTTGTAGGCACAGTAAGGAATGGCTGACCGCAAAGCAGGGCCGTACCGAGACTGAAATGCACCCTGTGCGACTTGCACATCGGACGCGCGCCCCCCTCCTGCACCCCCATTTAGACACTTTATGGGGGTGTGGGAGGGGGGGGGGCGGGGCGCGTGCCTGATCTGCAAGTCGCCGGCACGCTAAGCAGGTTTGATCCCTCCCGGAGAGACCAGACCTGCTTAGTGTGCTGGCGCGAAGACTTAAGGGGCGCATTTCGTCTCTCTGCTTCTGCCTGCCACCAAAAAAGTGGCAGCAGCAGGCAATGGCAGAGAGATGAAATGCGCCCTTTAAGTCTCTGCGCCCTGTGCGGCCGCACCGCTCGCACAAGGCTCGGTACGGTCCTGCCGTAAAACCACCAGTGGGTAAATCACACCAGAAAACATTTCTATTCTCCTGATCCGTTTTCTCCTATACAAGCCAAAGTTTCATGCGCTGACCTTTCCTTCTCCTACAAGTACTCGTACCAAAGCTTCACTCTCCTACACGGTCCGAAGTTTTACTTCATCTCTGACTAGGTGTTCCAATAATACCACCACTGAACTCTGTGCTTGGCCTTTTGGTCTTCTGCACATTTATTTGCATCTGGGTGAAATAGCTAATGACCATTACCTTGCCATTTGATGACATTTGAATGGGTGCCGTGCTATTATCTGTTCATCCCTTTGTACGCAGGTAACACTCTGCATTGTGGAGTGGCAGTAAGAATGCATTGATGTCACACTAATTACAGTATGTGCAAACAGTGTGCTAATGTTTCTGCATCAGCCCCAAAGATATATGTAGGCAGATTGCATAACATGCACGTCCGGCCCACGGACGTGTTTAAATTGAAAACGGGCCCCCTCTGAACCTAATTCTGCATCTGTGGGTCTAGACATGACCACGGGTCTGAAATCGGGGAGGTAGACGTGTCCAGTGTGGCATGAGCAAAGCACTATTCAGCCAGCCCGCGCACGGGTGCAGGCATGGGTCATGCAATATAATGGAGAAACACGTCCCCATCAATATTATGGGACACGGGTAAACATTATGGAAGTCCCCATACCCACTGTATTCTGAAAATTTCCACATTTCGGATCATTCCCATCTCCACAATGTACCCACAGATGCCATGCCTCCTTGGTAAAAATGTGCATCTCTTAAACTGCTCCTCACATAGACAGTAGTTTGCTGATGCAAACTAGACATAAATACCAAAGATAAATGTATTTATTTAACAGGATTTATGTACCACCTTTTCCTTAAATCAAGGTGGTTTACATTCAAACTCTGTTTACATTGTAACATAGTAACATAGTATATGACAGCAGATAAAGACCAGTATGGTCCATCCAGTCTGCCCAGCAAGGCGGCAAGAGTAGGTGCACCTGCTGCTCCGTGCAAGTCACCCCCTCCCCATGCCTTTGTTTAGGGGTGTACCCACCACTCCATGTAGGTCACCCCTATTTATTGAGATATAAGAGATAGTTATGTTTATTTTGATTTTATGTAAAAATCAAAATAAACATAACAAACAAGTTGGTTTACATTGAACTCAAGCTGCTTGCATTATAACATAGTATAAAGGGTGGGGTTGTACAGCATGCAGGAACATTAATGGTATATATATATATTTTGTGCCGTTGAGTCGGTGCTGACTCCTGGTAATTCAGCTGCCTCTGGGTTTTCTTGGCAATGTATCACTGGAAGTAGATTGCCAGGCCTTTTCTTCCAAGGCAATGGAGGGTAAAGTGACTTGTCTAAGGTCACAAGAAGTGTCGGTGGGACCCAAACCCTTGATCTTCTAAGTAGTAGGCAGTTGCTCTAACCACTAGGCTACTCCTCCATGCCAACAGTATATTAGCATAACCTATTTACAAGTTGGGGTTATGTATCATGTTCATTTAAGGTTGTTCATTGATCAGTGTCCTGTGATGGTGGGCAATCAGTGATGCTCTATGTGATATTTCCAAAATGTTCTATATACAAAAGTGTCTTTAACTTTCTCCTGAATTCCTTTTTTTCCCTTGTATTTCTAAATATCTTCAGGAGGGAATTCCATAAGTTCGATGCTTATGGTGATAGTGCCCTGTTGGATGTGATCTGTTTGGTTTTGGAGTATTCGTTTGACATAGCTATTACATTTTTACAGTTTATTCTCTTCAGACAGCTTTCCAATGTTTGGCAGTTAAGATTTAATGTGAAGAATTGCAGTGTCGTGCATTTGGGAAGCAGAAATCTAAGGGAATTTTACGCAATAGGGGGTGAGAGGTTAGTGTACACAGACCAGAAGAAGGACCTAGTGAAACACCAGATCTGGTGCAAGAAATAAGGGTGTTGGGGCCACTTGGCAATAGTGATAATAGCATGATCGTGTTTGATTTAATTAGTGGAGGAGGGATAGTAAAGAAATCCACAGTACTACCTTTTAACTTTCAAAAGGGAGACTATGATAAAATGAGGAATATAGTTAAGAAAAAACTAAAAGGAGCGGTTGCAAAGGTTAAAGACTTACATCAAGCTTGGGTGTTGTTTAAAAATACTATCCTGGAAGCCCAGACCAGCTGTATTCCACGCATTAAGAAAAGTGGAAGAAAGTCCAAAAAACTGCCAGCATGGTTTAAAGGTGAGGTCAGAGAGGCTGTTGCTGCCAAAAAAAGCATCTTTCAGGAAATGAAAAAAAGAGCCAAACAACGAAAACTGGAAACAGCACAAGCACTGGCAAGTTAAATGCAAAGCACTGATAAGGCAGGCAAAGCGAGAATTTGAGAAGGAACTTGCCACGGAAGCAAAAACACGAAATAAAGACTTTTTCAAGTACATTCGTAGCAAAAGGCCTGTGAGAGAGTCATTTGGACTGTTAGATGATAGAGGGGTAAAAGGGGCAGTAAGAGGAGACAAGGCTATAGCGGAGAGACTGAATGAATTCTTTGCTTTGGTCTTTACTGAGGAAGATGTAGGGATGTTACCCAAGACTGAATTGGTATTTAAAGATGATACTGCAGAGGAATTGAGAGAAATATCGCTACACCGGGAAGATCTATTACAACTATTTGATAAACTAAATAGTAGCAAATCACCTGGACTGGATGGTATACATCCAAGAGTGTTGAAAGAACTGAAATATGAGATTGCAGACCTGCTATTAGTAATCTGTGAACTTTCATTAAAATCATCTGTAATACCTGAAGAGTAGAGGATCGCCAATGTAACGCCAATTTTTAAAAAGGGTTCCAGGGGTGATCCGGGAAACTACAGACCAGTGAGCCTGACGTCAGTAACGGGTAAAATGGTAGAAACCATCATAAAGAACAAAATTACACAGCATGTAGATAGTCATGGCCTAATGGGAGACAGCCAACATGGCTTTAGACAAGGTAGATCTTGTCTTACTAATCTGATATGTTTTTTTGAAGGTATGAATAAACAGGTAGACAAAGGTGAGTCTATATAAATCTCTGGTGTGACTTCATTTAGAGTATTGTGTGCAATTGTGGAGGCCGCACCTTCAAAAGGATATAAACAGGTTGGAGTTGGTGCAGAGGGTGGCTACTAAAATGGTTAATGGTCTTCGTTATGAAGCATATGAGGACAGACTTAAAGATCTTAATATGTATACTTTAGAGGAAAGGCAGGATAGGGGAGATATAATAGAGACATTTAAATATCTCTATAGCATAAATGCAGAGGAGGGTCTCCTTCAATTTAAGACAAACTCTGCTAATAGGGGACACAGGATGAGGGTGAAAGGGGATATACTCAGGAGTAATATGTGGAAATATTTCTTCACGGAAAGAGTGATGGATGTGTGGATTAGTCTCTCAGTGGAGGTGGTGGACACGAGGACAGTATCTGAATTCACAAAGCGTGGGACAAACACAGAGGATCTCTAAAGGTAAAAGGAAGACTATTGTAATTGATATGAAAGGGCAGACTAGATAGGCCATGTGGTCTTTTTCCGTTGTCAGGTTTCTGTTTCTTTGATTGTAGCTCACACCACTCTAGTTGTTTTTGAAGGAGAGCCCACTGTTGTTTCCCAATCTCCTGGAAGTGAGTGGTCCAATGCAAGTGGTGTAAAAAGATGACACAGATTACTTGAAATCTGCTTCATCAATGCTGACCTCCTCTACAAGATCTTTTATCTTCTTTCTGATTGTTAGAGGCAAAAACATTTCATTCTTCTAGTTATTAACTTGTTTCTAAGGTCACTGATTACTCCAGCCACCACTATCACTGAGATTTTTTGAGACTCAATTTTTAAAGTCGCATTTTGGAATATCACTGCCTGACTGTTTAGAAAGTACAGCCAAACGTCTGCTGATTCATTCTCAAAAACATTTTTGATGATATCTGGGCATTTTTCCTGGCTCAGAAAATATGATTTCACTGGTTGGAGCATTTTAATTAATCTCTCTATGGCTAGTAGTAAAGTCAGCCACCTAGTATAACTGTATCCGAGGAGCCTTTGATTCTCACACTCAACAGTCACACATCTCTTTAAGTTCTTCAATTCTCATTGTATAAATGTGAAAATGTCTGAATATCTTGTCAACAATAACTTCAATGTCAAATGGCAGGCATTCAGCAGCAGTGTGAGCAATGAGAGCTGCACAGTTTGCACCAATTAAATTACTTCCTAAAACTTTTTGCAGCTTGTAAAAAATATTGTTACTGCCCCTCCTAGGGGCCCCACCAAAATTGCAATTGGTATTGTCAGCACACAATGCCAAAACTTTGGATCTTAGCCCATTGGGCTCAATTGTATCAAGAATGCACTTGGAAAGAATGTCTGAAGTTTCATCTTTAACTTCATGGACATCGAGAACTTTTACCTGAACCCCTTTCTCAGGAAGAAAGTACATTACTAAAATAGGGCACACTTTAATGCTTCCATGGTTGGAACAATCACAAAAAAAGGTTAAAAAGAACTTGTCTCAGAAAGGTGTCTCTTGAGGGAATCAATAGAGTCAGGTTTGAAAGCATTACAGATGATTGCTTCCGTTTTGGTTCGCGCACAAGAGTATTTGTCATCAAAACATTTTTTCAACAACTTTAAAGTACAGTCTGATGACCGAAAAGAATGGTTGTGGACAGCAGTGATAAGCCCATATACCCTTAGTTGTAGTCAGTGACTGAGTTTTCTCATCAAAAGTTTTTAATTTTTAAAAAAGAAGTCACAGTTCTACTTGAAGAAGCACTTACATCTGCTGTCCTGTGTTTGTCTGTCCTTAGGTGCTGAACAATGTAACCATTTCCTGCATGTGTGATTAAAAATGAAGATTGTCATTTGTTATAAAACACTGTGTTATTACCAGAATGTTTCTTAATGAACGGGTATTCATTTGTAGTCGGTCATTAAAAACACAATTTCTTTTTGGCATTTTAAAATGAAAATAAAGTCTAAAGATGAAATAGAAACATACACCCTAGGCAAAGAGCCTACACAGACAGAATCAACAAAATCAGCTGACCACTGACCATAATGCTGATACTGATGTTGGCCCCAGGATCATAGATGTCAGCTCTGTGGATACTGTGGGTGCTTAAGCACCCCCAATATATTTTCCTACAGGTCTGTATATCTGTAGCAAAAATATACCATACCCCAGAGCTGCAGACAAAGGAGAAAGGAAGATTTCTGTATCCTAGCTACTGCTCCCACCTCCCCCTGCTCCCTATTGGATGGTTGTGTCTGTTCAGCCTTTTGTCTGACTGATGGTTGCCTGGGCCCTGGGGAGAAAGCAGAGCCAAACTTGTCAGATGTACTGAGGACTCAGGAGTTTAAGATTGCCAACCATCTAAATTATTTTAGGATTCTACAACTTTGTAATGTAGCTGTCTTAATCAGAATGATATCTAAATTGTCTGGGTATTTTTTAGATTTTAGCTCTATAGTTCACCAGTGCTCTCCCCTCACTGTGCAGAGTAAGTGGTAGGTTCCAGCCAATGGAAAGGCTCCACTAGTCACGGGAAGGGTGGGCTGATTTTCTGCACAAGGTCTGGGAGAATGTCAGTGGAATAAGAAGGTTTCTTAGTAGGGGTGAGTGGGATTGCTGAGAAAGGGTAGAAATGTAAGAGAAATGGGGTAAAGTGTGAGGAGGCTATTGCAGGCTGAGAAAAAGAACTGGTAGCAAAAGCAGGAACTGGGGGTATTGAAGTAGAGGATTGCCAAAGCAGCACAGAACCAGTGGACAGTCAGAGACAGAATCTGTCTGTCTGAAAAGTGCTAGTGGGTATGTGGTGTGGAGGAGTAGCCTAGTGGTTAGTGCACTGGCTTAGGAACGCAGAGACCAGGGTTCAATTCCCACTAGCATTCCTTGTGGCCTTGGGCAAGTCACTTAACCCTCCATTGTTCAGAAAAATCCAAGTTATCAATGTCCCCATTTAATGTACATTTACCAAATTTAAGTTACAATGTAAACCGCTTTGATTGAAATGATAAAGTGGTATAAAAAACTGTTAAATAAATGTATATACCTGATGTGGGGGGTGGATAAATGTATGCGTATGTGTTTCTGATGGAAATAGTCTCATATAAATAGAGTTTCCCTTTGAAAATTTCAGCTGCAGTGGAGATGTCCACTGGTACAAATGGGTAGGAGTGGGACACATGTTTTAAAATAGGGGATATTTAGGCATCCCAACCAAAATAATACAATTCCAGGGACAAATCCTTAAAATATGGAACTGTCCTGTATAATACGAGATGGTTGGCCTCTTTAAGTCCTCAACTCAAAACCAGAATTAGTACTTGTATCAAAAATTTTGCTGTATCACTTCCTTTCTTTCCCCCAACCCCCTGCTGACAATAAAAACAATGAGAGGGACAGAGAGGCTTCAGTGGATGAGGGAGAGAAATGGAGTGGTGAGGAAGGTGTATTAGAAAAGCTTTTACTCCTGATGCAGTAAACTGAAGGCATGCAAATTACCACCGCGTTAAAAGGTGTTTGCTGGCCGCACACTGCTGTGGTAATCTGCAACAGTTTGCTGCATTGTAAGTAAAATAACTCCCTTCTTGTCAGTGCATGTGCAGGGATTGGCGCACACACTGATAGGAAGGGCGACTTAAAATAAAGGCTGGCCCGACTCTGACCCCCACCCTGTATCCTAACCTACAAAAATTCCCAGACCTTCCTTTATCTCCTTGTATTGCCCCTAACCCGCCCTAGGAATGTCTGGTCCAGGGCACTCCTGCCCTCGGAACCCAACCCTCAATCAGGGTGCCTCCAATGCATCTGGACTCCCCTGGACCAACAATACTTACTTGGTCTGGGGCGGCATCCAGTGACCTCCTCCTTGTCCTGCCTGCCATCTTGTATGAATCTGGACATACTGCTAGGGGTCAATCTACCTCCTGACCTGGAGATGGATGGGCCTTGAAATGTGAGCTTATGAAGGCATAAGGACCTTTAGAAGCCAGAGAGTGATTTTGTGTCTGCTGTAACAATGGCAAAGAAAACAATAAGGTTTCTAAAACAAACGAATGCTTAAGCAATATAAACGAAACAATAGGTGGAGGGAGGAGTGGCCTAGTGGTTAGGGCAAGTTTCCTAGACTAGGGGTTCAAATCCCACTGGAGGACAGCAACCTTAGACTAGAGGGACTGGGGTTTCAAGTCCCACAGGTGCTCCTTGTGGCCTTGGGCAAGCCACTTAACCCGCCATTGCCTCAGGTACAAAACATAGATTATGAGCCCCCATGGAGACAAGGGAAATTTATACCAAACCTGAATGTACATTGCTTTGGCAGTATAGAATCCAAGTTTGTATCCCCAAGAGTTCTATGTAACTACAACTCATTTGAGTTTGTTATTATTGTTCAATGTAAACTGCCTTGGCATAAAGGTGGTATAAAAAAACCTGTTAAATAAATAAATTTAAAAACAGATGTGACATTTGGTCTTTCAGCTGCATGTATAACAATTTTTATTTTATAAGACTACTGGATATATTTAATGCTACACAGTGGTGATAAGTATTTGGGTAGAACATGTCCTTGACCCCTAAGAGCTTACAATCTAAATGGTACCTGAGGCAGTGGGAGATAAGGTGACTTACACAAGTATATCAGTGCCAGACCCTGGCCTTCTGGTTCGCAGCTCATTCCTCTAATCATTAAGCCACTTTTATATATGTAATACCTCTGTGAATTAAAATGAATATTTTATTTAGTGCTTACAGATTCTATTCTATATTTACCTCCAGGTAATTCCCTCATATCAAGCAGGCAGGGTGGTGAACTCAGGAATCCGTGCTGCGTTCTTTATGTTCTTACTAAAAGAATAACCAGGTTTTCATTAAATCATTAACCAGTCTAATATCCTGTGGTAGTTGACTTTAAGACGAGCATAGTTTAATAATTAAACATCAATTTAAAGTTGAAGTAAAAAATAAAAAAAGTATGCTTTACTAGACTTAGGTGAATGTAAAAAAAGTATAGAAAAATGATAAAATGTTATCACATAGCATATGATTGGCATGTTAGCTCCTAATGAACCTTCTTCAGGAGAAAATGAGACCCTTAAATGGCATGTATTTGTAAGAAAGAAAAACATTATTGGACCTATTAATTAAGCTGTAATAGGTGTTTAACAGTTTTTAATGCATGCTTTTTATTGCACTGTACTAAGAATCAAAACTTTATGGTAAATTATTGTTAATTATCTTGTATTATTTTCAATCCCAACAGAAGTTAAGAATAATTATACATAAGAGGCTGAGAATTGTCTGGGGACAAAATAACTCTTTGAAAATGTAATGGATAGAGCCACATTTGGCATGACAAAAAACTGGTAAAAAGTCATACTGAGTTTGAAAATGGGCCAAATTGGACAAAGGGTTCCAGAAAAATAAGCTCCCCCCCAAAAAATGGTCAGTTTCTATGGGAGAAGCAAGCTCAATGGTTGCAGCATAGAAACTTTGATACAGTGAACATAGCATTAGTAGGGCTTTTTCAGGTTTCTACACATTTTTGCATTGATATCTGGAAGCTAGAAGAATGGCAGTGCATTTGGACATTTTTCATAGTTTAAAGACCCTCTATCTGCAGCTTTCAAATCCTCTCATGTGTGAGCGAACCTGCCCCTCCTGCTTCCAGTATCACTAGCTGCAGAGACTGTGGGTAGTACCCAGCCAATGGAAAGCCAATGGGGGCAGAGCACTAGAAACCAGCTCTAGTTACAGGAAGGAAGCAAGCGATGTGAGCTAAGGGAAAAGGTTCTATGATGTACAAGTAAAGCTTCTGTATGAGGTGGATGAGGGGAAAATGAGCTCTGCAAGAGATACTGGGCTGACCTTGAAAGATTCAGCTATTGTTCTGTGTGTGTGGGAAGGGGGGGGGGAGAGGGTGCTGTGAAAATCTATGCATGGGAGAGTGGCGAGGGAAGGGAAGCCTGACAGTGAATGGAGAAAAGAGCTGGCAGAAACTGCAAAAACTTTACATGAAGGGAGGAGTAGTCTAGTGGTTAAGACAAGGTACTTCAGGCCAGAGGGCCAGGGGTTCAAGTCCCACCTGGGGACAACAATCTCAGGCTGGAGGGACTGGGATTTCTAGTCCTATAGGCACTCTTTGTGGTCTTGGGCAAGCCACTTAACCCTCCATTGCCCATGTTCCCTGTAAGTATTAGCATATGTGTCTCATATCCCCTCATGTTAAATGTATCCCCCAATTGACCGCTTTGACCCGGTGAAAAGCAGGATATAAATGATGGGCAGAGCCAATGATGGTGGTTGTTGTGGTAGGGGAGGCACTGAACACTTGAGCAGCACAACACCAAAAGAGAGATTGTGTGTGTATGTTTGTGTGAAGAGCAATAGAGGGTGTGTGTGCATTTTTCTCTGTTGTGGCCATATAAATAGTTTCCTTTTGAAAATTTAGGCTAAAGAAGTTCATTGCAATAAATTAACCCATGCACATATTAAATGGAAGGAAGTTTAGCTGAATTCAAATAAGCATGGGACAAACACAGAGGATATCTAAAGTTAAAAAGGGGACTGTTGTAGTTGTTGATATGGAAGGACAGACTAGATAGGCCATGTGGTATTTTTCTGTCGTCATTTTTCTCTGTTTCTATGTTTAAGTCTTGGGAATTTACCTAGGTAATTATTTCATGACCTATGCAAAATCCTTAGAAAATTGTCCTAATACTGGACAATTTTCTAAAGATTTTGCATAGGTACCAAAGAAAGCAAAATATTTTCTGCAGGACTGGCACAAGGGGTTATGGTACCCTGGGCCAACTTTTGCTTTTGTGTCCCCCTCTTTGGGCCAATCTTATGGTATGAGCCACATAGAAAGGGGTAGATTTCCAGCTGGAACAGTCACTGGCTTAAGTTAAATGCTGGCACCAGTGTTTAACTTCATCATATATACAGTGCCAGTATCCATAGAGGCAGCAGCACTGAATATATGGTAGTGCAGTGACAGTGCTGGATATTTTGATCCATTCCTGCTCCTCCCTTAACCCCATCCACAAACAGATGGAGAACATTTGGCCATACATTGATTCAAATGGACTGGTATTATTTGTATATTCTTTGAACATACATGAATGGACTGGATTTACTGGTGAACACATAATTGCCTTGACTATCAGTCCTCAATAATAAGATAGCCCCAGAAAAATCGGTAACCAAATATCAAACTGTATCAACTCAAGGTTCCAAAAGTAGTGTCCATCGGGTGAAAAAACTAACATTTAACATTTACATTTGTCAGAGCCATATTCAAAAGGGGGTGGATATTACACACCTCCTCACCTTTTCCTCAATTGTTTAAAAATGTGTTTGAAAATGTTTAACTTATCTTTGAAGACTTCCAAGTGTCACAATAACTTGTTGTTTTCCATCACCAACGACATGCCATGTTTCAGATCGTGCCAAAATATGATCCTACTTCAGGTTTAAGTGGATGTAATAGGTGCTGTTGTATTCAGTCATGAAAAGTATCAAACCCGCAAACATTTTAATAAAATTGCGTCCAACATCATGTTTTCCATGGGACCAACTCTGCCAATAGCCAAGAAGGGACAATCCACCAAAGGGAAGGTTCCTTCAAAGGTGAGTGGTCTATATCGCAATCTGGCGAAAGGGGGAGGAATAATTCATGGCCAATGCCTGCTAAAGCAAGCTAGGTCATTCAAGGTCAGCATTAAGGCCTAAAGGAACTATCGTCTGTAGATGGAAAATCCAGCGTTGTTCCGTTTTCTGCAATTTATATATTCGATCACCCCCCCAGGGATCTGAAGGTATAAAGTCCAATACATGCTATTGTAACTGATCAAAGGTATGTCCAAAGGCCAGGCAATGTTCAACAATAGGAGTTCTTAAGGTATGTGTTTGAAGCCAGGAAAAATGTTCACTTAACCTCACTTTAATTTGACGCATTGGGTTGCGGATGCCCTGGGCACCTTGACGTTTCCTGGAGGATGAGGCATTCCTGGCTAAATGGAACGCAATACTTAACAAATGTAGCTTTGACATCATAGCATTATTAGTAGAGCATACAGCAACTGAGAAGGAAAAACCTATGGCCCAGTTCTCTGAGTTAAAAAGTAGGATTCTAGCTACCCAAGATGAACATTTATTTCAAACACAATAGTCTGAGGTTGAACAGCAACTGAAAAACTTTCATGACCATTTACATAACTTAAAAATAAAAAACAATTAAACATGATAAGATGGATTATGATAACAATCGGATTTATAGATGGATGACAGCTTCTGAGAAGAACACAACAAAAAAGGTAACATTTGAATACAGCACTGATGAGTCCACTGCTGTAGATGATCCTGGTGAGGTTAGACATCATAGAGCACCTCAACAGCAATATGAGCATATGCAGGATTTTTGGGGCGGCTCACGACGGGGCAGACGCCCCAAGCGGGCTTATCAGCAGGATTATTGGATGGCCCCAATACCAGATCCTTGACAAAAAATCTGCAGTCGTCAACCTTTCGGGATGATTATTGACTGCTGATCAGGAACCAGTGTTGGAGCTTGGATTGACTTTTGTTCCGGTTTCACTTTATGATCCTTTTGAAGTTAGACTTGCCTTATATAATTTTTTTAGAAAGCTTAGAATTATGGCATATTTTTCAGATAAATCAAGGACTCCAGACGTATCAGTCATCACTGGTTCATCTAAATGGTTACCACCAGGAGAGGTGGATTCTGCTATACTTACATTTCAGAACTTGATATTCCAAGGGTTAAAAGAATTGGAGGCACAATCCAGAAGATTATTTTCTAATTTAACAAAGGGGCAATTTACAGCAATTAAAGAACTTTCTGAATCTGATAAGAAAAGCAGATAAAGGAGGAGCAGTAGTAGTGCTATCTCAGGAGTCATATCACAAGGAGATATCTTTACATTTTGCAGGACCCTACTTCACAATTATTGGGTCGCATTAACACTCTTACAGTTGAAGCTTGTCAATGGTTTCTTATGGACTTTTCCATCAGGAACTTGTCCAAATCTGGTTTGAATCTCTTTATGGTAATATCTTGACCACATCCTCCTGATAAAGATTCCACAGTTCAGTTATGCACTCCATGAAAAATAATGCATCATGACTTCAATCTGCTGATCATTGGTTTAATGCAAAACCCTGCTTTTTTATGTTTGACAGGTTGAACAACTGTTCCACCTTACTTATGATTTTATAAATTTCTGTCATATCCCCTCTCAGTTATCTTTTCTCTAAGCTAAAGAGTCTTAATTTTCCACATGGCTGTCCCAGCCGTGGAACATTTACATTTTCCCATTCCCATCTGTCCCACCCACCCTGTGGAACATATGAATTAACATGCTAGTTTATCTTTTCCATGTCTTATCCAAACTACAGCAAGACTGCTTACTTATAGAATGTGTATGTCATTATCATTGTAATTTGGCCAGTTTCTTGTTAAAATTTATTCCGATCTGTCATGAGAGACAGAAAATTAATCTAAGGGGCATGTTTACTAAAAACCGCTAATTAGCGCGCCGCAAAATAGCGCACTAAAAGCGGTACTTAAGAGCGCTTAAACGCCCCGCAAATGTGCGATGAAGCCCCGCACACTTGCGCGTCATAGTAACGGGTGCCGCACAAGTATGTGCCCGCAAATGTCCGATAGAGGCGTGGAAAGGCTAACGGAGGGCGGAGGAAGGCCCCGGAGGGGCGGAGAGAAGGGGTTAATGGGCGGGGAAGGGGAGGGGAGAGGCGCCCCGCACATTATCGGGGCTGAATTTCCAAAAAAAAATAGCGCGAGTGAATCACTCGCGTTAGAATGCATTTAAAGGGAAGAGAACCATTTCTGTCAGCAATGTACAGCAAAACCGGGGAAACCTGAAAAACGTGAGCAGTGTGATACATGTGCACAGCACAAAAGTGCAATTATAAATAGAAAATGACCACCACAAAAATATGAAAAATAGTAATTCAGTTGGGGAACAGTTATAGTGATGGGAAAAACTAGATAACACACACCCAGGAAAGCTAAAAAAAAAAAGGAAATGATTTATGGAAAGGTGTACGGAGCGGAGACTCGTCCAAAAAACATTTCCCTTTTCTGGAGCTGTCCTGGGAGTGTTATCTAGGGTTGCCCATTAATATCACTGTTGCCCAGCTTGGGTATATGTTTTCCCCCTTTGTTCCGTGGTCATTCCCGGTTTTATTTGCACGTTTGTCACCACACAGGGTGAAGGAGCCCACAGTAAAAATGCATACAGCAGGGTTTGTGACTCCATCCTGCCAGGTTTACTACCTCCAGGGGCTGTACTGTCTCTGTGGCCATAGTGTGGTGCAGAGGACATAGCCATGACCTCTAGGACTAGAAGGCCAGAAGTTCAAATCCCAGCTGGGGCACTTGCCAGCCCCATCCATATATTTTACCCACCACTAAACAAAGATAGAGCAGACACCCCTGTATTGCAGGGAACATAAGCATGGGGGAAACACCCATATGTTACCCAACACCGCACACACACCACAACAATGGGTCCCAAATGTCCCCCAAATGCAGTCCCATACTGCCACATTGCAATCAGGTCATCTGCTTTTTCTGAGAGAAGCTCATGCCAGCATGTTGGCGCACGAGTACATGTGGTGCAGGGGGCAGTGGCAGCTAGCCACAGAGGACAGAGGCCAAGCCATGTGCAGGCTGGCACAGTCCACTGCAACACACAGGCCCTGCCAGATCCACAGGCATGGACATTCCAGGGAATCCAGCCAATCTGTGGTTACAAGTGGTGCAGTGCACACAGACAGTGCATACAAGAACAGAAGGTCACAGGTTCAAAGCCCAGCTGGGGCTACCGCCAATACTTCCCACATATTTTTTCCCACAGCTACACAGTGATAGTAAGGACAAACCTTTCGTGGCGAGGACATATGCAATGGTACTACGTCTATCTTTTACCCCACTGAGCACAGACACCATGTACAGGGGCAGTACCTAGAGCAGAATCTCCCAAATGCAGTCCTGGTGGGCCACACACCAGTCAGGGTCCATGCTGCCACTCATACAAATGCCTGTGCTGTATATCTATGCACCACCCCCATGGCATGTAGATGTAGCTCATGCATATTCATGAGGAACAGCAGGTAAACCCGATCAGTGTGATGCACACCTGGACTGGAGTTGGGAATCTCTTGCCGTAAAGCAGCAGCCAACAGGGGCAGACACACCCACACCCACAGGCCCCATTGACCAATGTCTCCTGGAGAGGCAGAACATTGGACCCTGCGTGCATCTCCCAATACTAGCACCTGCATACCCTAGCAATGGAACCCTACACCTGAGGTATACGGTACACAGCTCTGAGACGCTTGCTAGGAGTACTGGCAGATAGATATCCATACGATACGCACATACTGCTAGTTGACCCCATCCGAACAATCTGTTTGGTGTTTGCGGTGCGTGCTCCAGCCTTGCCTCTGATGGTGTTTACCACCCTGGGGAGTGACCCCCAGCAGTACTGCGTAGCATATCCATGCCTTGCCGTGCCCAGCACCGGTTTGGTGGGCAAGGCTAATTACCTCCTCAATAGTAGCACCATGATGGCATAGGTGTGGAATTGTGTGTCTGTCTATACAGTGGGTGTTGGCTGCATGCCCCTTCCACAGCCCACACTGCCAACACTGTTGCCAGTATTGGCCTGCCAATGTGCATAATTAGTAGCAAGGGACCATGGGTATATCTCAGACAGAGTGGACTGACCAGGATGCAGCTGCACAGGGCATAGGGCACTGGCAGGGCATGGTAGTGCCCGGCCACCACCTACACAGACAGGGTGACCTCTGTATGTGCTGCTGGGGGATCACTCTCACCCTGAGTGTGCAGTGACGGCAGCATGGCTAGGCACCCCCATAGTGCTATATTGTGATTCTCCCATGTGATATGTATGGGTGTCCTGTGGGGCCTCTTCATGGACTTATCTGTCTGTGTGTGCTGCCACCCCAGTTGTGGGTGCATGCATGTCCATCAGGACCAGCCAGCAGACTGTTCACAGCTGATATGTGTTGTGATGGAGTGCCTTGCAGGGTGCAGTGGCTGATGGCTTGCTGCAGGTGAATATTAGATAGTGGTGGGGTGCATCTTTGAATATCCAGGCCTAATGTCTGTCTGATATTGTGTTATGGATGTGTGTGGAGCTGCTTGGACTGCCCTGTAGGGTGTCTGTTCCCTAGCAGGACTGGGGTTGATGGTCCACTCTACTGCCATTGGGGTGGGGATCTGTTGAGGGGAAGCCCTGTTTTATCCACCTGGGGGTCCCCACTAACTGAGCCAGACAGAGATCTCCAAAATGTTTATGCAGCACCTACCTATTCCACAGGTTATTGCTGCTTTGGAGCTCTGTCATGGCCACGCCTGGTGTTGTGGACCTGGTCCTGGGCGCAACATCTCACACTCAGGGTGAGCACAGTAACCGCACAATGTGATGGTGTTTAGCTACTCTTTGCCGTTTGTCCACCACTCAGGACACCCTACCAGGCCGAGGTGCTGTGTGGGTGCACACGGACACTTCCCCTACCAGGCCGGGGAGCTTTAGGGGTGCATTTCCCATCCTGTGTTCAATCGTGGACAGCTGATTTGCATGTGCAGTGCATCATGGGTACGGGTGGTTCACAACAGCAGACTGTCAGTGAGGTGACGTACAGGCTATCTGCAGCTAGCCAGGGGCTGCTTATAGCTGTAGCCCACTGGTTACATCACTGCCTGTGCAACCCGATGTCAGGGGTTCAAACCCACAGTGGGGTTATGTGATAGGGGTGTCCACAGAGTTATTTTAATTTACTGTACATAGTTTGCTGCCAGCAATACCACCCTCCGCGAACTGTACACATAAGGTGCCGCTGAGGGTGCTTTATGGGGTGCCCTATAGGCACGTTACGGTTGCCAGCCATATAGGGTGCACTATACATTATCCTGTGTCGCAACATACATGCTGCCCTATAGGGGACATTCTAGGGTGCCTTGGCGGACGGTGCACTGTAACATGTGCCTTATGGGCCGCCTTATATTAATATGCTGTGAGAGTGCGTTTGCTAGTAGTTATCACAAAATAAAATTAGAAAGCCTCCTACAGCACTCCACAACATATAACATACTGCCTCAGCTAGCCTTTTTCACTGGGCATTGTGAGGGATCGAACCCCTGGTCCCTGCACCATTGGTCAGTGTCTTAACCATTGTGCTGTGGCTGTGTTCCTTTGCTTTGGCATCAGCGCGCCGCCTTATGCCCATCAGCGCGCCACCTCCTGCTGCCCACAATTAGTGTGCCGCCTTGTGCCGCCCAAAATGAACAGTGCGCCGCCTTGTGCCGCCCAAAATGAACAGTGCGCCGCCTTGTGCCGCCCAAAAAGAACAGTGCGCCGCCTTGTGCCACCCAGATAGTACAGTGCGCCGCCTTATGCCGTACAATACGAACAGTGTGCCGCCTTATGCCGTCCAAAAGTACTTTGCCTCCTGAACCACTTTTACACATTCAAGGTGTTGCCTCAGCTGACCTTTTTGTTGCACACAATGGGGGATTGAACCTGTGGCCCCTGCCACCATTGGTTAGTGTGTTCACCGTTGTGCTACAGCTCTGTTTTGATATGTGCTCAGCAGTGCCCCACTTAGCCTTCCCACGCGCTAATGTGGGCCCCGCAAATTAGCGCGACGCGCACACGTACGGTCGGGTTTTTTTCTTCTTTCTGCCTGAACCGCCCACTCCTTATATGGCACACGCACACTAACGGGGCCACGCACAATTTCGGAGTTTAGTAAACATGCCCCTAAGTCTAAAGGGTTAACCCATGTAGCCTGTTTTCATAAGGAAGTGTTCTATCCCCTTCACCATTTCGCCCTTCTGTGATCCTTTTTGAGTTTTCTATATCCTTTTTGAAGTGGGGTGTCCAGAATTGCACAAAGTGCTCAAGGTGTGGTTGTACCATGGACCTATACATAGGGTTGCTAACATTTTGAAAGAGAAAAGCTCACTACCTTTGGCTAACCACATTCTGCTCCTGTCCCACCCTCTGCCCTGCTCCAACAAATAACTATAGAAAGAGCAGCAGTGCAGGCTTTAGCGTCTGCAGGCCATTTCAAGGGAGGGTGGTACAAGAGATTGCACTCGTTAACATCTATTCAGCACAGTCTCTTCCTCATGTCCACCCTCCCACAAAACACACATACATTTTCCTATATGGTATTAAATTCAAACATGTATTTTGCTTCCTTCGAACACCTCCCCACCCCTTCCCTACTACTACTATTTATCATTTGTATTGTTCTACAATACATATTCAGTGCTATATATGTAAGTCCATGTGAAAGAGCTCACAATCGATGCAAGACAGACTGACAAATACAAACAACAAGGGATTAGGGTAGAAACTAGGGGAAATGGTTTTAACACACATGTGTGGTAAACAGGAGAATAAGGGGGACCAGGACCCAAAAGCAGCTTTGAAGAGGTGGGTTTTTAACCTGGATTTGAATAGGACCAGACATATGAGGTGAGATCAAAAAGTATCGAGACTTTTACAATAACACAAGAAGTATAACTCTGACAGTTATTTCACTCAGTCTCCTTCAAAGTAGTCCCTCCTGATAAAACACACTTCCTCCAGTGTTCCTGATGCTGCTGGAAACAATTTCGAAATGCCTCTTTCATTATGCTGTGAAGCTGCGATGTTGAATTTTGTTTAATGGTCTCCATCAAATCTCCTTCCTTTCAGTGGTAATTTCAGTTTTGGAAACAAAAAAAGTCACAGGGTGCGAGGTCAGGTGAGTATGGAGGCTGACAGACTTACTCGATTTGGTGTTTGGTCAAGAACTGCTGGACAAGATATGAAGCATGCGTTGGGGCGTTATTGTGATGAAGCAGCCATTCACTATTCCTGTGCAACTCTGGCCTCTTTACGATGAACACCAAGGAAGCACGATACCACGTGAACAACAGAAACCCAGTACTAATTTGTGGTATAAGGAAGGAACAACTTTATTAATCAAAATCCAGCCTAATCGCCCGACACTGGCCGTGTTTCATAAGAACATAAGAACATAAGATATGCCATACTGGGTCAGACCAAGGTCCATCAAGCCCAGTATTCTGTTTCCAACAGTGGCCAATCTAGGTCATATGTACCTAGCAGTTTCCCCAAGGGACACAAGTTCCACAATGCTTGTACTGGGTCAAGCATTGATATCTTATTCCAGAGTTTGATTACACGTTGAGTGAAAAAATATTTTCTTTTATTAGTCTTAAATAGTTTACCCTGTAGCTTCATTTCATGTCCCCTAGTCTTTCTATATTCTGATAACGTAAACAATCGATCTACGTTTACCCGTTCCACTCCGTTCATTAATTTATAGGCTTCTATCATATCTCCCCTCAGCCATCTCTTTTCCAGGTTAAAGAGCCCTAACCTTTTTAGCCTTTCTTCATAGGAGTATCCTTCCATCCCCTTTACCATTTTGGTGGCTCTTCTCTGAACCTTTTCTAAAATCGCTATATCCTTTTTAAGATACGGCGACCAGAATTGCACACAATATTCAAGGTGCGGTCTCACCATGGAACAATATAGAGGCATTATAATATCTTTTGTTTTATTTTCCATTCCTTTCCTTATCATACCTAGCATTCTATTTGCTCTCTTGGCTGCCGCTGCACACTGGGCCGAGGGTTTTAACATGGTATCCACAATGACGCCTAAATCTTTTTCCTGGGTGGTGGTTCCTAATGTGGAACCTTGCATCGTGTAACCATAGTTTGGGTTGTTCTTCCCTAGGTGCATAACCTTGCACTTGTCCACATTAAATTTCATCTGCCATTTTGATGCCCAGTCTTCCAATTTATCAAGATCCTCTTGCAATTTTTCACAATCGTCTTGGGTTTTAACAACTTTAAATAGTTTTGTGTCATCTGCAAATTTGATAACCTCACTCGTTATTCCACTTTCCAGGTCATTTATGAATATGTCAAAAAGCAGCGGACCCAGCACAGATCCCTGGGGTACACCACTATTCACCTTTCTCCATTGGGAAAATTGGCCATTTAGCCCTACCCTCTGCTTTCTATCTTTTAACCAGTTCCTGATCCACAATAGTACACTGCC
This sequence comes from Ichthyophis bannanicus, assembly GCA_033557465.1. Classification (NCBI taxonomy): domain Eukaryota; kingdom Metazoa; phylum Chordata; class Amphibia; order Gymnophiona; family Ichthyophiidae; genus Ichthyophis; species Ichthyophis bannanicus. The sequence goes on along the minus strand of CM066033.1, from coordinate 1,111,187,562 downwards.
TCCTATCCCATGACTTTTTAGTTTTGCCAAAAGTCTCTGATGAGGGACCTTGTCAGAGGCTTTCTGAAAGTCCAGATACACAATATCAACTGACTCACCTTTGTCCACCTGTTTATTGTTACCCGTGACTGACGTGGTATTTAAATACTCCTTCAAAAAAACATAACAGATAAGTAAGACAAGATCTTCCTTGTCTAAAGCCATGTTGGCTGTCTCCCATTAGGTTGTGACTATCTACATGCTGAGTAATTTTATTCGTTATGATGGTTTCTACCATTTTTCCCAGTACTGACATCAGGCTCACCGGTCTGTAGTTTCCCGGATCACCCCTGGAACCCTTTTTAAAAATTGGTGTTACATTGGCGATCCTCCAATCTTCAGGTATTAGAGATGATTTTAATGATAGTTCACAGATTACTGATAGCAGTTCTGCAATCTCATATTTCAGTTCTTTCAACACCCTTGGATGTATACCATCCGGCCCAGGTGATTTGCTACTCTTCAGTTTATCTAATAGTTGTAAGACATCTTCCCGATGTATCGATATTTCCTTCAATTCTTCCGCACCTTTAAATACCACGTCAGTCATGGGTAACATCCCTACATCTTCCTCAGTAAAGACCGAAGCAAAGAATTCATTCAGTCTCTCCACTATTGCCTTGTTGCCTCTTAGTGCTCCTTTAACCCCTTTATCATCTAATGGACCAACTGACTCTCTCACAGGTTTTTTGATACAAATGTACTTGGAAAAGTCTTTATTACACATTTTTGCTTCCACAGCAAGCTTCTTCTCAAATTCTCCCTTTGCCTGCCTTATCAATGCCTTGCATTTGACTTGCCAGTGCTTGTGCTGTTTCCAGGTTTCGTCGTTTGGCTCTTTTTTCCATTTCCTGAAAGATGCTTTTTTGGTAACAACAGCCTCTCTGACCTCACCTTTAAACCATGCTGGCAGTTTTTTGGAGTTCCTTCCACTTTTCTTAAAGCGTGGAATACAGCTGGTCTGGGCTTCCAAGATAGTATTTTTCAACAACACCCAAGCTTGATGTACGTCTTTAACCTTTGCAACTGCTCCTTTTAGTTTTTTCTTAACTGTTTTCCTCATTTTATCATAGTCTCCCTTTCGAAAGTTAAAAGGTAGTACTGTGGATTTCCTTACTATCTCTCCTCCACTAATTAAATCAAAGGCGATCATGCTATGATCACTATTGCCAAGTGGCCCAACACCCTTATCTCTTGCACTAGATCTGGTGTTCCACTAAGGACTAGGTCTAATATGGCTTCCCCTCTGGTTGGTTCATGAACCAGCTGCTCCAAGAAGCAGTCATTTATTTCATCTAGGAACTTTGTTTCCCTAGCATGTCCTGACGTGACACTGACCTAGTCGATACCGGGGTAATTGAAATCACCCATTATTATTACTGCGCTATAACCTTTGTTAGCTTCCTTGATTTCTTTGAGCATTTCATCATCCATTTGGTCATTCTGGCCAGGTGCTCGATAGTACACCCCCACTGCCATTGCCTTCCCCCTTTTATATGGAATTTCAATCCATATAGATTCTACAGCAGATTTTGTTTCCTGCAAAACTTTAATCCTTTCTGAGTCAATGCCCTCTCTAACATAGAGCGCAACCCCTCCACCAATTTGATCAGCTCTATCATTACGATATAGTTTGTACCCAGGTATCACAGTGTCCCACTGGTTGTCCTCCTTCCACCATGTCTCTGATATTCCAATCATATCTAACCTTTCATTTAGTGCTATATATTGTAACTCTCCCATCTTATTCTTTAGACTTCTAGCATTTGCATACAAGCATTTTAGAGAATGTATTTTATTCATGTTAATTTGGCTATTGTTAGACATGGGTAAATTGGGATCTTTAAGCTCTGTCTGCTCCATACTTGAGGTCATTTGGGCTAGTTTACTCTTTTGTGGAACCTCTCTGCTTTTGGTAGTATCCTTCAAGGATACATTCTTCCGAACCATCCGCTCTTGGGCGACTGTCGGCTTTCCCCTAATATCTAGTTTAAAAGCTGCTCTATCTCCTTTTTAAAGGTTAATGCCAGCAGCCTGGTTCCATCCCGGTTAAGGTGAAGCCCATCCCTTTGGAAGAGCCCCTCCTTTCCCCAGAATGTTCCCCAGTTCCTAACAAATCCAAAACCCTCATCTCTGCACCATTGTCTCATCCACGCATTGAGACTCTGGAGCTCTGCCTGCCTTTTGGGTCCTGCGCGTGGAACAGGAAGCATTTCGGAGAATGCAACCCTGGAAGTTCTGGATTTCAACTTCCTACCTAAAAGCCTAAATTTTGCCTCCAGAACCTCCCTACCACATTTTCCTATGTCATTGGTACCGACATGTACCAAGACAGCAGACTCCTCCCCAGCACTATCTAAGACCTTATCTAGGTGGCGCGTGAGGTCCGCTACCTTCGCACCATGCAGGCATGTTACCAGGCGATCTTCACGTCCACCAGCCACCCAGCTATCTACATGCCTAATGATTGAATCACCAACTGTAACGGCTGTCCTAACCCTTCCATCATGGGCACATGGCCCTGGAGAAACTTTCTCGGTGCGAGAGGGTTTTACATCACCTGGAGGACAGGTCCTAGTTACAGGATCACTTCCTGCCACACCAGGGTGATGCTCTCCTGTCACGTGACCTTTCTCCTCCATGGCAACAGGGGTGCTGCCAGGCTGGAGGTGGGACTTCAGGACTATATCCCTGTAGGTCTCGTCTATGTACCTCTCTGTCTGTCTTATGTTTTCCAAGTCTGCTACTTTAGCCTCTAGTGAACGGACTTGTTCCCTGAGAGCAAAGCGCTCTTTGCACCTAGTGCACACGTAAGACCTCTCACCAACTGGGAGAAAATCATACATGTGACACTCAATGCAAAAGACTGGAAAGCCCCCATCCCGCTGCTGGACTGCTGTCTGCATCTTAATTTTAAGTTTGTGTCTAGATCTTTATGTTCTTACTTACTAGGGGTTGCTATGGGTATTTATACCAATAAAACTGTACCTAATACGTTTAATATACCTTGTTCACCTGAAGCTTAATTAATCTCAGGTCCTTAGTGTATGACTGATTTGGGTAATGAGTTTCACCTGAAAGCACCTCCTGTCTTTTAAGATGTGTAAGTACCTATAAAGCTATGATTATCCCAGGGGTGTTTTGAAGTCTTCTTCGTCAGGGGGATTCAGGCAACACTTATCACAGAACATAAAGCGGTTCCTAAGTTTCAGCGTTCAAGTGCCGGCGTTTCTGCATAATCTGTGTAAGTTTCAATGGTATGACAGCAGTCTTGCCTCCACGTTGTGTGGAACTGATAGACAAAATAAATCGTGAATGGAATACTTTTGTGGAGATGATTAAGGCTTCTGTTGTGCTTTACAGCAAGAAACTTAGGAAACCACTTTATGTTCTGTGATAAGTGTTGCCTGAATCCCCCTGATGAAGAAGACTTCGAAACACGGCCTGTGTTGTGCGATTAGGCTGGATTTTGATTAATAAGGTTGTTCCTTCCTTATACCACAAATTAGTACTGGGTTTCTCTTACGATGAACTACATCTCTCAAACGAGTCAGAACCTGGATGTAGTACTCCTTATTGCTGGTTTGGCCTTTTGGAGCATGCTCATGATGAACAATACCCTGGTAACCAAAGAAAACTGTGAGCAAGACCTTGACATTTCTCCTCACCTTATGAGCTTTCTTGGGTCTGGGAGAGTTTGGAGCCTTAGTTTCCAGGTCATCACCAGTAATAATCTTTTTGATGAAATCTGAGTCAATTTCAACACATTCCAACAACTCCCTGGCTGCAGACAGTTGATCTTCTTTTTGGTCAGGGACAGGAATTTTGGCATGAATTTTGCAGACACACATCTTATCCACAAATCAGGGCATGGGTCTACCTGCAACTGTTGGGATCAGTAGCTTTGACTCTGGAGCTGATGCCTTGGGCCAGAGCGAATATGTGCTCCCTGCAGATGTACCCTCTGATTTTCTGGTCTCCTTGTTCCCAGTTGTTTAATCAGAGCCTCCTTTATCCCTGGTAGATCAAGGGGAAGCTGGCCTGGTGGCTGCAAATTAACCCTCAAATGGACAGAATGCCTCTAGAAGCACCGGATTGGACAATTGTCACCATGGATGCCAGCCTTTTGGCCTGGGGAGTTCATTGTCTGGGTCAGTTTGCACAGGGATGTTGGCTCCACAGGATGCCTCCTGGTGAATCAACAGACTATAGGCCAAGGGATTCAGTTAGCTCTGGAGAGATTCTGAAAAGTTTGGTCAGTTCTCAGATGCCATGGCACTCACAGCACCACAGTGGCTGTAGGAGTGGTGGAGATCTATAATTGGGCAGAGGCTCATCTGGTAGATCTGTTGGTGGCATACATCCTGAGAGTTTACAATGTACAAGCCAACTTCTTGAGCTAGAACACCATGGATCCTAGCAATCAAGAGCTAGGATCCATGGCCTTACCATGCAGAGGTGAGGCCTGCCAATGCTCAATTTGAGGACCACTCAGGAGAATGACACGGAAAGAGCTTTCTCAGCCACAGAAAAGATCCACAGGCTTGGATGCCCTTCTACAAGTGTGGCCCCTGGAGGGGCTTCTGTATGACTTTCCTACATGGCCCTTGGTGAGCAGGCTTCAGTGCAGGGTTTCATCTCACCTGGGCATGGTCATTCTGATGGCACCAGACTGGCTATATAGGCATGGATTTCTTGAGCTTCTTGGCAGGGTCCCCTCTGTTGCCACCTCAGGAAAGAGGACTGTTGCGGCAAGGTTCCCTGGTCATGGAGGACCCCTTGCCCTTCTCACTCATGGCCTGGCCCTTTTGAAAGGTGCAAGCTGTTTAAAAAAGAATACTCTGGGGTGGTAGTCAACACCCTTAAGACCCAGAGGGCCTCTACATCTTTGGCCTCTGTTAGAGTCTGGAGGTTCTTTGAGAGGTGGTGTTCTTCTTAGGCCCTGGATGCCAAGATGGACATAGTGGCTGTTTTGTACTTCTTACAGTCTGGTTTAGACCAGGTTTTAGTTTTCATTTCTATCATGGTTCAGGTGGTGGCCTTTGCGTGCTACCAGGAGCAAGTTTGAGGTGTGTCCTTGGTGGTGTACCCAGGTGTGTCCTGCTTTCTCAAGGGGGTGAAGCAGATCCATTCCCTCATACATGCAGTGGAGCCTCTGGTATTGAAGGCGCTGAAAGGTTCCCCATTTGAGCCTCAATGGAAGGCCTCCCTCAAGGATTTGACTCTGAAGGTGGCATCTCTGATAGCTATAGCTTTCATCAGACAGGAGTCAGAGCTACAGGCCTTGTCCTGTAGGGAGCCATCTTGTCAGCATCTGTCTCCCTGATGACCATGCTGTCCATTCTCCCCAAAGTGCTGTCTCCCTTTCATCCTAATCAAGCTGTGATCCTGCCCTCATTCTTGGAGAATCACCTTGCTGTGTCTGTTAGATTTGAAAAGCGTGTCTGAAGTTTCTGGAGACTACTAATTCCTTCCGGTGGTTGGACCTTTGTCCTCTTCACCTAAATCTTCAATTGCCCACTGGCTTTAGAAGGCTGTTAGTTTAACCTACCTTCTGCCTGGAAAACACATGCTAGAGGGAGTCAGAGCTTACTCTGCAGGGTAGTTACCTGGTCATCCCTGAGCATGTTTGTAAAGCACTACAGGTTGCATGTGAGAGATGGAATGGATGGTGCCTTTGGCAGAGCAGTTCTGTCTGAAGCGTTGCCTTCCTCCCACTCTCCACTCATCTAGAGTGGTATAACAGAATAAGAAAGGAGAAAATTTCCATACATGCTAATTTCCTTTCCTTGAATCCTCCTATATCAGTCCAGGACCCACTCTGGGAAAATTTGGGAGCCCTGCTGCTTTTTAAATACATTTTCAGTATCAGTGACTGATGCAGTCAAGTGTGGTAAGATCCAAAAAGTGTCGTACAGAATTGTTGATTAATACTTTTCTGAGTTTGAGTTTTTCAGTCTTGCTTCTGCTTGGGAAGTAAATCAAATAAAGAAAAACCCCAATAAAACTAGAAAAGTCAAAATTGTGGTCTAAATACTATAAGGTCTCTAGTGAAAGGCGACTAAAAACCATCAATAGAATGTCGGAGCTTTGAGGAAGAGGGAGGAGCTATATTCACTCACTAACCATCATGCTCCATTTTAATCATTTTTATTAATTTCAAAATATTTATTTTTTGTTATTCATTTACTTAATATTAAAATTTGTTTCCATGTACTTATCTCAAAGTAGGAAAAACAACAGAAAGCCCCAATCTCAAAGAGGCACGTTTCGAGTCCAAACGTATGGTATTCTGCTTCAGGCTTTAATGGGAGAACTTCCTGTAAGACGAATAAGCTCTTCAAAATCAAATTGGCATCTTAAATCAAATATTGGCGTCTGACATCACAAATCAATCTCCAATCCAAACAACAGAGGGAGAGACCATGTAAAAGGAAAACTCCTCTCAGGATTAGTTCAACTAAAAAAGACTTGGCCAGTCAATCTCCTGATTTAAACCAAATGGGACTAAAGAGCCAAGTTTAAAAATCCATTCCTTCTCCCTCCACTGTAATTTAAACAAGTGATCTCCCCCACTTGGGAAGTGTCATACTGGCTTCTCTCAGTGCTGCACCAGAGGATATACTAGTAATGACATCACTGAAAGCTGTTCTAGTTTACCTCTATTTAATGGCTGGGAAGCATTACCCACTTGCCTGGACTGGTCTAGCAGAATGCAAGGAAAGGAAGTTATCAGGTAGGCAAAATTTCTACTTGTGGGCACCTATCATGGACCACCATTTGCTCCATTTCTTCTCTTCAAAGCCATGTTCACTCTTTCCCTGTCTCCATCTGATAACCTTCATTCATGGCCTCCTCCAAGCTGTCCTCCCTATCAATTCACCTCTCCTGAAGTGGATTGGACTTGAGAAGTAGCCTAATGGCCAGAAGGATGGCCTAAGAACCAGGGAAACCAGCATTCAAAGCCTCCTTCTCACTGGTATTGCTTGTGACCATGGACAAGTCTATTTCACTCCATTGCTTCAGGTACAAAGTTAGGACTAGATTTACTAAGATGCTGAGGTGCATTAATGCAAATTATGATGCATTAATGTTATTTAACTGGCATTATTTAATTCAAGGCTTGTTATTTTCAATGGTTAGTGCTGCTGAATATCCGCGGGTGCTGCCATTACATGCCCCGATGCTAACCAGTAAATATCAGGGCATGCTGGGAGCATTCTGGGGAAGCACCCATCGCTAATGCCGCTGCCCAGTTAGCGATATATGGTGAAAGTAAGGCATGGGAAACTGGCCTAATGTTTGCCACAGAAGCTAAGCAGCTAGTGGCTGAATATCATGACTGCCCGGTCAGCTTTGTGGCAATCTGGGCAGCCCAAATATTCAGTGCTGGAGCCCGGATATGACCCCAGCATTGAATATCCGGGTTTTAAGTTCTGAGCTGGCGGCAAGCTGCTTTAGCGGCAGTAGAAGCCAGTGCTGAATATCGGGCCCACCATCCTTAATCAGGGTATGGTAATATGGAGTGCAGTGGGAAGAGATTTTCTTTAAGACACAGAACACAAATGTTCACTTTTATTGTGCTTCAGTTAATCAGGATTCCCTCCCCAACTTGTTGCTTTCACAAGCTAGTTTATAGTGCCTTTCCCCTGGCCCATAAGTTAAAGTTCAGAAGAATAAAGTCCGGTCACTCACTTCTTGAGTTTCCTATCTCACAACAGAACTCCTTCCCTAGCGTGGCTTGGAAGGAGTTTTCTGTCTCCACTGACCTCTCTCCCTCCTGCAGCCTGCTGTGCTCTTAATCTCCCCCTGTGAGCCACCCACTCCCAGTCCTAAACTCTGAGCTGCAGACTCTCTTAAAGGGGACTGTTGATAATCCCTTTGGAGAGGGATGGGTAGCATTCTATATACTCCATCACATACCCTCCCCCTCAGCTCAACCATGCCCCACTGAGCACCTGCCTCTCCTGGGATCCTCACCCAGGAAAGGGAGTCCACATTCAGGTGAATCTGACTAGCCCTATGGCAGACCTGGAACTGGTAAGGTTGGAGACTCAAAAACCACTGAATAATGCTGCTGTTGGGCTCATGTCAAGCCAGCCACTTTAGGGGTTGGTGGTCCATTATCAGCATAAACGGTTTGCCAAGCAGGTAGTATTTGAAGATTTTAAGTGCCCACGACAGCCAGGGCCTCCTTCTCAATCACCGTATAATGCTTCTCCCAAGGAAGCAGTTTCCTGCTGATCAATGCTATGTTCTTCACCCCTGACTTCTTGGGTCAAAATGGCTCCTATGCCCACCTCTGAGGCATCAGTTTGTACAATAAATGGTTGAGAGAAATCAGGGCCAACCAAGATGGCTTCAGAGCATACGTTCTTCTTGAGATGCTGGAAGGCAAGGTCCAGGGCCAGTGACCACTGAATCCATTCTGGAACTCTCTTCCGGAGGAGAATGGTTAATGGCTTTGCCACCTCTGCAAAATTAGGGATGAACCGGTGGTAATAGCCAATCAATCCAAGGAAGGCATGAACCTCTTTCGTTGATTTTGGGGTGGGGACCTGGCAGATGGCATGAGGGTTTCTGCCGCCTTAGGCAGACCCCTGTGCCGCTGTCCCCCCCAAAGGACTCTGCCTCCATCCAGCCTTCCATGCAGCCCCCACCTTGTGTTGAAGCGTTGGTGGCTGAACTACCACTTTAGCACTGCATCTGACCTTAAAGTGCTGATGTGCATGCACGCTCATGGCCTGTCGCTCCTGCCCCCCTCCAATGAAACTTTTTTAGAGGGCGGGCAGGAGTAGCAGGCCAGAACTGTGCGCACGTGCATGGGTGTTTTGAAGCCCACCACAATGCTGATGCAGCAGTTCAGCTGCGGCTTCCCAGGATGTTGAGTTAACGATGCCATTCACCAGCGTCTGCTGTCCTAGGCAACTATCTAGTTTGCCTAGCAGATGGGTTGGCCCTGGGACCTGGGCAATGGTATCCACCTTTCTTAGTTGAGGTTGTATCTGCCCAGTCCCGATTAAATATCCCAGGTTTTGAACGTCCCAACCTCTCAGAAAACCTTTCTTGGGGTTATTTGTCACCTCTCTACAAATAACTTTAAGCCCCGCCCTGGCCCAGTCCAAATCCTGCTAAGATTTCAAATACATTTCTTTACATGTACAATGACTTTTACAGCCAGTTATGCATATATGTTCTGGGATTTTTTTGAAAGGCAGCAGCTAATTTGATTGCATTCATGGAGTTGGCGGTGGTTACTATTTGAATATCAACCCTTCAATTTACATCCAAAAGTATTGACAAATCCCACTCTATGTATTTTCAAACCACATTTCATACAGATATATGGCTGTGACTATTGCTTCACCCTAATATTTTTGGGATAGATCAGAATCTGTCAATATACATTTAATTAAGGATGTGTTTTTCCTTTCAGCTGTTCCATTTTGATGGGTTTGTATGGCAGTTTCTTGTAGTGCTTAATTCTGTGAGGAAGATTTATTTAACATTTCTTATATACCACCTTTCATGATATCAAGGTGGTTTACATTGAACAAACTGAAATTATATTGAACAGGGCATTATAACTTGGAGATAACTATTTTACAGGGAACACGTGCAATGGAGGGTTAAGTGGCTTGTCCAAGACCACAAGGAGCACCTGTGGGACTAGAAACCCCAGTCCTTCTGGCCCAAGGTTGCTATCCTCTAGTGGGATTTGAACCCCTGACCTTCTGGCCTGAGGTGCCTTGCCCCAACCACTAGGCCACGCCTCCATTCCATATATGGCTTCATTCCTTTTTGGAATGTCACAAACTGAAAGTGCTGTGGGTCTTAGTGTTAAGCACCATCGAGGCCATTAGCATAGAAGTTGAGTGGATGTATAATTTGATAATGCCGAGGGATGATTCCCATTTGAGGGACAAGGGACTTCTGAAATTGTACAGGACATTTGTGTACATCACTATTCTTATAGTTAAATAATCCTGACAAACTGGTTGAACAAGGAAGAACCTGCTACTCAACAACAATGGTGGAGTTATGCAGGAGAAGGTTGATTGGGAACTCCAGACTCAAAGTGAAACTGTCCCCAGGGTGGATGAGAAACTGTAGCATAACCTCCAGAGCAAGGGGGAGAGTGTGTGCAGTGTGGGTGATGGAGAGAAAGGAGGGAAACCGGAAAGTGTGGGGGGCAACTGGGAGGGAATAAAATAAACTTTGGAGGCTTTTGTTACTGTATAGTTATTGGACGCCCCAGATTAAGTTGATGTAAATTGGTAATACTTCAGAACACTAGGCAAGGCCTATCATTTTGTTCATTATCTGGGAGGTGTTCAGTTGTGCTATACGTCGATGTTGCTGCATAGTCACGTGATTGTTTTTTGGAATTGGTTGTGTTTGTATAATTTCCAGAGTTGAAACAAATATATTAAAAAAAAATGTTGCTTGCCATAGTCTCATGCTTCCATAATTTATCCCATACGTTATCCTTGTTTTTCATGACATACTAATCTATAGTCACTATGTATCTTTCTCCTCTGGCTATGAAGCCATATGTATCACTTTGTATGACATCATTTGATTCGCAGCTCTGGTCTGGTTTGCCTTGGGAAAACATTGCTCTTGTGGCTTTAGCTTTGACATAAAACAGTCATACTTCATAATTACTGGATCCAGGGCTGGTGCAAGCATTAGAGGCACCCTAAGTGGATCCTTAGTCCTGTTTCCCCCTGCTCCTCTCTGGGACCTGCAGCAGTGGCAATGACATTGAAACCACGATTCAGCGCCTGCCTGCACTCTCCCATGCTGCGTTGTGGTATCTCCCCTCTATTACTTGCTGCTTTCGCCCCCCTCTGACACTGACTTCTGGTTTGCATGGGGGCATGCAAACCAGAAGTGGCAGGCAGAGATCTTCATAGTGCTGGAGAGTTCAGTTAAGTGCTGCATTGCGGTTTGAATGTCGTTGCTGCAGCTGCAGTTCCCAGAAAGAGGCAGCAGCGGGATGCCTCGGGATGTCAGTTCTCTAGGTGAATGCCTAGTTTGCTTAATGGAAGCGCTGGCCCTGACTGTACCTACTGATAATCTCTTGTCAATTGCTGGCTTCGGCACAACATGTGTGTCTGTGACTCGGATGTTGATTAACATGTAAATTCATGGTATGCCCATATGCAGCGAGTCTCCCTGGGTTTCGGTGTTGGCCTGTCTATGCAAATAACCTCATGCTGGTCATCTTTTGATAGGATCATTTTTACTTTTAAACTTCCATAGTTGGCAATACTCATTTAGCTTGCTCGCAGAAAATCTGGGTTCAGAGTTGCTGTACAGTTTTTAACTTGAATCTTACACATGGAGTAGATCTTATCTGGAGCCTCCCTAAGCTCCTTCCTGATCTTTCCAATGCACAAGATTATTCTGAGCTGCTTCCTAGGTTGTTCTGGGTCAGTGGAAGGGTCAATAAACTGTTAGAGTGAGCTCATCTCTGAGATACCTGGGTCCAAACTGTATTATAATGATAGAGCTGATCAAATTGGTGGAGGGGTTGAACTCTATGTTAGAGAGGGCATTGAGTCAGAAAGGATTAAAGTTTTGCTGGAAACAAAATTTGCTGTAGAATCTCTATGGATTGAAATTCCATGTAAAAAGGGGAAGGCGATGGCAGTGGGGGTATACTATCAATCGCCTGGCCAGAATGAACAAATGCATGATGAAATGCTCAAAGCAATCAAGGAAGCTAACAAACGTTACAGCACGGTAATAATAACACAGGTACACTACCAAAAAACTGCCTCCACTTTTGCAACTGATTCCTATAGATTTTGGCGTGCTGAATCCAGGAAAAATAGCCAAAATGTTCCATCACGTCACGTTTTCTTGCAAAATTAGATTTCTTACCCATATAAGGAATGTTCACATAATTTCTTTTTAGCCGACTGCAGTTTATTTTCTTGGCCCAAAATAGAGGTTGTAATGGTTAACTAACTAGAAACACTCCCTCATGATATTTTAGAGTGTTTTGTATTCATTTTATACATTAACAGGACAATTGGGAGGTGGGGGGCTAAATCCAGTACTCGCGCTGGCGCATGTTCTTTCCTGTTCGCCTCGCCTCGTTCGCTCGCTCGCTCAAACACGGTGGTTGCGACATGAACGTTCCTGTCAAATTTCAGTTTCTTGCAAGTTCATTATTACCTTTTGTTTGCTCAGTCGTAATCCAGCTTTATTCCGAAGTGGTTCACTACAGTTGTAGTTTGCAGTGCTGTGTATTTGTGATGGCTCACAGAGCCAGAGGTTGCGTCAACTCTCCGGACAGTTTTTGTTTTATTTGTGGGGAATATACCGTGAAAAAGCGGCAGAGGAACATTTCTGCATTTATTAAAAAAGTATATTTCGCCTATTTCGGTTTGAAGTTAGGCGATTAAGACAAACCGTGGGCTCCTCAAAGTGTGCAAGACATGTGAGGAAGATCTACGCTTATGGATGAAAGGTAAAAAACAAGCATTTCGTTTCGGAATACCTATGATGTGGCGTGAACAAAGAGACCACAGCAGTGACTGCTGTTTTTGCTTTTGCATTGTGAAGGGATACAACTTAAAAAATAAGAACGTAATAAGTTACCCCAACCTTCCCTCAGCAATTAGGCCTATGCCTCATAGCAACGAAGTACCTGTGCCTGAACCACCAAAATCTTTGGATCATATTTGTGTGGACGGTTCTGATCATGATGAGACTCATCAGATGGCTTTTCCCGATGAGTCCAGTACTTTCGAGTTTGAAACTGAACCAGATCCGAAACCTGAACTTTTCTCTCAAGCTGAATTGAATGATTTAGTCCGGGATTTAGGACTCCCAAAAGATGCTGCCCAACTGCTAGGTTCTCGGCTTAAACAGAAAAATCTATTGTCACCAGGAACAACTTTTTATTGGTACCGCAACCGCGAGACACAATTTTTGAAGTATTTCAGCAAAGAGGAAGATTTGGTATTTTGCAACGATATATACGGAGTGATGGAAAAGTTTAAACTCAAGTATGATCCTGCTGAATGGCGGCTGTTCATTGATTCGTCAAAAGACAGCATAAAAGGTGTTCTTCTTCATAATGGCAACACATTCGCTTCAGTTCCTATTGCTCTGTTATTCTCCAAGAAAAATACGAGAATTTGGCCCTGATTCTTCAGAAGATTCGTTATGATGAGCATAAGTGGATGATTTGTGGAGACTTTAAAATTCTATCCATGCTATTAGGGCAGCAATCCGGTTTCACCAAATATCCCTGCTTCCTTTGCTTGTGGGATAGCCGGGCCCGCGACCTACACTGGGGGAAAAAAGACTGGCCAATTCGGGAGTATTTGAGACCCGGTGTGAAAAATGTTCTTCATGAGAGCTTGGTACCTCGTGATAAAATTCTATTACCACCTCTCCACATTAAGTTGGGTCTCATTAAGCAATTCATCAAGTCCCTTCCAAAAGATGGTGAGTGCTTTCGGTACCTTTGCTCAAAGTTCCCCCGACTTTCTGAAGCAAAGCTAAAGGAAGGAGTGTTTGTTGGCCCTGATATAAGGAAACTCATTTCAGATGGAGCATTCGCTGAAACGATGTCTGAGAAGGAAAAAGAAGCCTGGGATTCCTTCAAGGATGTTGTTCTCAAATTCTTGGGGAACAGGCGGGATGAGAACTATAAGGATATTGTTGCCAGGATGCTCAATGCCTTCAAAGAACAAGGCGTCCCTACACCGAGGGAGCCGCTTCGCTGAGGGAAACACCCGACTGCTCACTACCTCCACTCCTGCCCTATCGGGGCAGTGGGAGGTGCTCCTGCCCATATCGGGGCAGTGGGAGAGGAGGAGTTTGAGCTCCCAGGAGGGCCATAAAAAGCGGCGTCCCTACACCGAGGGAGCCGCTTCGCTGAGGGAAACACCCGACTGCTCACTACCTCCACTCCTGCCCTATCGGGGCAGTGGGAGGTGCTCCTGCCCATATCGGGGCAGTGGGAGAGGAGGAGTTTGAGCTCCCAGGAGGGCCATAAAAAGCGGCGTCCCTACACCGAGGGAGCCGCTTCGCTGAGGGAAACACCCGACTGCTCACTACCTCCACTCCTGCCCTATCGGGGCAGTGGGAGGTGCTCCTGCCCATATCGGGGCAGTGGGAGAGGAGGAGTTTGAGCTCCCAGGAGGGACATAAAAAGCGGCGTCCCTACAGGGCGCCCGCGCCTAGCGGGCCCGCGCCTGAGGGCCTCGCCAGAGGGCCCTTTGGCGTGGCCCTTAGGCGGTGGTCCTCTCGAAAAAGTGACACCCCAAAACAACCTCAGGCTGACGAAAAGGTCAGATTTGCAAGACCGCAGACCAAACCTACGGCTTGAGCTCCCGGCACAGGTAGAGCTCGCCGAAGCCACCTTTAACCAGCCGACCACCTGGATCTCTGAGCTATGATCTGATCTACCACCATCAAGATAAGACAAAGCCACGCTGCCTGAGCTTTACAGACTGAACTTAACTCGAGGAGGTAAGCTCTCAAGCACAAGATCAACAAAACTAATTAGCAGACATAACTAACTGAAGCCGGGTCTCGACTAACAACAGTCATTTGCCACATTATGCACCCAATAGCATGGTCACCGAAACTGCTAACCGTCACTAGCTTAGTCACTGTGTCACTGTTATATAGTATATAATACCATTTCTGTAATAACACTGTTACACTGCCACGTGCTCTGATACGCTGCACTGCTAGACAGTTTACTGTTATAAATTCTGTCCATCTTATACACACTGCTCTGAGATATATACTGCTCTGAGATATATACTGTTACTGTTATAGACACTATATATTCTGTTACTGTTATACACACTGCTCTGAGATATATACTGTTACTGTTACTGCGATACATACAGTTCTGAGATATATACTGTTACTGCGACTGTGATATAGTGACACTAACAGTCCTACAGTTATACAGTTCCTGCTATTTGTACTGCTCTGTGATACATACTGTTACTGTTTACTGGGATATTTGCAAACACTATTCCAGTGTATACTGTTTACTGTAACACTCGCAACCATAATACTAATCACAGACACAACGGGCTTCTGATCAGCTGTGAAATGGAACCACTCTACATTTTTCTAATACTATGCATGTCTATATTCGCCCAAGCACACTCATGCCACCCCAATGTGCGCTATAGTTTGACTCACTTATTCAGACCCATCTACTACCTTTACCCCCTACCAATACCCCCACCTCCCTCACTCAATATAATCCACCGGGCTAGCAACGAGCCATCACCAACTCAGAGCCATTGCTTGCCTAACCTAAACAGGGCTCAGAGACGCAAGAAACCTAAGTCGCTGAAAATGAAGGGAAACAAGCCTGGCCAAATCCAAACCAACCACTTACCTACCTCCCAAACAACGTATGATGACTATAGCATCATCCTCATAAACGCCAGATCAATAAGGAACAAAACGCACATCCTACACAACATCATCTCAGATGAACAACCGGACATCCTCTGTATAACCGAAACCTGGATCACTGACTCCGACCCTGCAATAATAAATCAACTAAACAAACCTGGATACAAAGTATTCAACTGCCCACGCATCAATAAAAGGGGTGGAGGTGTCATCGTAATAGCCAAAACCATCTTACAACTAACAACCACCTCCCTAAACTCAAATTTTGACATAGACATACTCAAAATAGAAAACTCAGTTCTTTCCGTCTGTCTTATCTACAGGTCCCCCTCATCAATTCACGAAACACTTGCCTCAGCACTAGAAAGCATCTCCACCACTCAGATCAGAAAATTCCAAATCATCTTGGGAGACCTGAACTTAGCATCACTACCAACTAGTCATGCAAACAATTTCATGGAAGCCATGGAACAACTGGGGTACCAACAAATCATAACTGACGCTACCCACGAGAAGGGAAATACCCTAGACTTGGTTTTCCTACCCACCAACCAACGGACGGGCGAGGAGAAACCAGTGATCAGAATAACTCCAGTACCATGGTCAGACCACCACCAAGTAGATCTCAAAGTAAAACTGCCCTCTCCACCCAAAATGCAAAATCCAGGAGGACAACACACACGCAGAGGAGTTTCAACAAATTCAACAAGGAAAATCTCATAGGCTCCATTACCTCCTACTTAGATTTGGAATGTACGGACCTTGAGGTTCTAACCAGCAGATGGAACGAAGGTATACAAAAAACATCAAACCCTACATGGAAAACCACTACAGACTCAACTAAACCTCGATCGGAACCTTGGTACACAGCTACACTGACCGGAATGAAAAGGGCACTCCGTAAATCAGAGAGGAAGTGGAGACAAACAAAATCCATTGTACACAAGACAGAATACCTGACCCTCCTCGCCAAATACAAAGAAGAGATTAACTCCGCAAAAAGAACTCACCATACAAATTTACTGAACAAAGCCATCAATAAGCCCCGCGAATTATTCGAACTGGTCAAATCTCTAACAAAAACAACACTGGATGACCATGCTGACAACGTAATCAAGCCTCAAACTTTGGCAAACCACTATGCAAGCAAACTCACGACTTCAACTCCCACGCAATACCTGGGCCCAACCCTCCCAGTGCCAAACCCAACCTTGGCAACCACCGACAGTCAAGACATGATATGGAACACATTTCATAAACTTGATGACAAACAAATAACTAACATAATCACAAGCATCAACACCACCACCTCCCCACTAGATCCCTGCCCAGCCACTTGGATCAAGGCAGTGAAACAGGACATCACTCAACTTGTCTCGCACATAGTAAACCTATCACTGCAACAAGGAATCATGCCCATACAACTAAAGAAGTCTATCATAAGACCTGTCTTAAAAAACAAAACAAGCAATAGAGAAGACCCTGCTTCCTATCGACCAATATCGAGCATATCGTTCCTGGCCAAAATCATTGAAAAGGCCGTGTTACTACAACTGCAAGACCATTTGGATGACAACGAAACCCTGGATAAACAGCAATATGGATTCAGACGATACCACGGCGTTGAAACACTACTCCTAGCGCTGCTTGACAACCTCCTCAAGGGTTTAGAAAACAAAAAGAAAATGTTTCTACTCATATTCATAGACATATCTGCAGCATTCGATACAGTTCACCATGGCACCCTCTTAAACAGGCTTAAATCCATTGGAATAACAGGAACCCCTCTAAAATGGTTCTCCTCGTACATATCAAACAGAATGCAACAGGTCCAGTTCAACGGAGAAAAGGCAGAAGCATTCACACAAACACAGGGTATACCACAGGGTTCGGCTCTCTCAGCACTCCTGTTCAATATTTACATGCAACCACTTTGCAAAATTTTCCAACATCATAATATCAAATACCACGTCTATGCAGACGATATTATGCTGTACACTCAACTCGACACTGCCAACCCAAACTACACCCAACTCGAAGAGTGCCTAAGTGAGATGCAAGCCTGGTTACTCCAAAGTAACATGACGATCAACCACAAAAAAACAGAGGTAATGTACATCTCCAGAAAGCCAAACTTCGATCCCCCCGGAACAATCACCTTATGTAACATTTCTTACCTAACGTAGGAGGTATTTTTGGGGCTGGGAGTAACGTTCGATAGTAATCTAAAAATGGAGAAACACCTCCGCAAAACAAACAAAGCTGTTTTTCACAAGCTTAGGGTCCTCCAACCACTAAGGAGCATTATCGAACCTCAGGACTTCAGGACCATTGCCCAGGCACTCATCATGCCACATTTCGACTACTGCAACGCCATCCTGCAGGGTCTCCCAAAGAAAACTCTGAACATTCTGCAAATGGCGCAGAATGTAGCCGCTAGGGTCATCACGAAAAAAGGCTTTGCTGATCACATCACCCCGGTATTGATTGAGCTCCACTGGCTCCCCATCACGGCTCGTATAAAATACAAATCACTCACGACCACCTTCAAGCTCCTACATAACATTGCTCCATCCTTCCTCTCCACCTTGATATGCTCACAACCACCCAACAGAAGCAGAAGAACCTTCAACGCCAACACCCTCCTCATTCCAGCCGATATAAGAACTGTTAAAACCAATACTAGTAATAGAGCGTTCTCATACGCAGCACCTACACTCTGGAATCATCTGCCGCCAGAGTTACGAGATTGCAAAGACCTAACTGTCTTCAGGAAAAACCTCAAGACTCATCTTTTCCAGAGTCATTTTAATTTGAATTAACCTAAGGGGTCTAAGTCCAGAACATATTTATGTACTCCTGCTCGCATATTGTATAATGTATATATGTATATATGTAATTAGTACTCATATACCTAACAAACCCCTCGTGTGATGTGCCTACCCTCCTGATCAACCTGTACACTCCCAAATTTTACTGTACTGATTGACAGTCCTCTTTATGTTCCCCTTGTGTAATCAGACCGCTGCTGATCGCTGGAAGCAGCGGTATATAAATGTTTGCTAAATAAATAAATAAAATAAAAAAATAAGGCTGAAACATGAGCCTGAAAGTCCATTTCTTGCACTCCCATGTGAACTACTTTCCCGAAAACTTGGGGGCGTACAGTGAAGAACAAGGTGAAAGGTTTCACCAGGACATCAAGGATGCAGAGAGAAGGTACCAAGAAAGATGGAACACCACTATGATGGCTGATTTCTGCTGGTTGCTGCTGCGGGAAACCCCAGATGAAAAATACGCCAAGCAGCGCACCAAGAGAAGCATTCGGGGGAAGAAGAAACGGGCCCACCAGGAGATTGATTGACCCAAGAATGACTTTAAAATCTAAACTGTGTTGACAAATATCGTGTTTTTACTAAACTTTGAAATAAAAATTTGCTAGTTATTACCACAGTGTCGGATCTGATTTATTAGAATTTTATTTTCACACCATCGGGTGTTTGTCTTCATGTATTGCAATGGTGCGGTTTGCGTTTTCTATTCTTACATACATACCTGTACAACATTTTTTGCACATTTCTTTGCTTTGCTTTGTGTCTAACCTTGCTCTTATATGCTCAATGTTTGTGCACATGTATGTGGCTGTTTTAAGTGCAGACAATTTTGCTACCATCACAGTGTGTTTTGTTGACATTACTCTATTCTTATGTGCTGCCTTGTTACAATTTTCTTTATTCGTATTTGAATAACTACTAAACAATTAGTATAAAGAATTCATCCAAGAAACTTTTATCTCGATCGCACTCAATCTGAAACGTTCACCTCAAACTGCTAGCCCAATGTAGCAAAAAATCTGTACATGATGGAGCAAATTGGTTACCAGATTTGGATTCAGCGCACCAAAAAACGTAAAAATCAATCGAAACATTAGAGGCAGTTTAAAAAAATTTATTTTTAGTGTACCTGTGTAATGGGTGATTTCAATTACCCTGGTATCGACTGGGTCAGTGTCACGGCAGGACCTGCTAGGGAGATAAAGTTCCTAGATGAAATAAATGACTGCTTCTTGGGGCAGCTGGTACATGAACCAACCAGAGGGGAAGCCATATTGGACCTAGTCCTTAGTGGAACACCAGATCTGGTGCAAGAGATAAGGATGTTGGGGCCACTTGGCAATAGTGATCATAGCATGATCACATTTGATTTAATTAGTGGAGGAGGGATAGTAAGGAAATCCACAGTACTACCTTTTAAGTTTTGAAAGGGAGACTATGATAAAATGAGGAAAATAGTTAAGAAAAAACTAGAAGGAGCAGTTGCAAAGGTTAAAGACTTACATCAAGCTTGGGTGTTGTTGAAAAATACTATCTTGGAAGCCCAGACCAGCTGTATTCCACACTTTAAGAAAAGTGGAAGGAAGTCCAAAAAACTGCCAGCATGGTTTAAAGGTGAGGTCAGAGAGGCTGTTGTTACCAAAAAAGCATTTTTCAGGAAATGGAAAAAAGAGCCAAACGACGAAACCTGGAAACAGCACAAGCACTGACAAGTTAAATGCAAGGCATTGATAAGGCAGGCAAAGGGAGGATTTGAGAAGAAGCTTGCCGTGGAAGCAAAAATGTGTAATAAAGACTTTTCCAAGTACATTCATAGCAAAAAAACCTGTGAGAGAGTCAGTTGGTCCATTAGATGATAGAGGGGTTAAAGGGGCACTAAGAGGCGATAACGCAATAGCGAAGAGACTGAATGAATTCTTTGCTTTGGTCTTTACTGAGGAAAATGTAGGGATGTTACCCATTCTGAAGTGGTATTTAAAGATGCGGAAGAAATGAAGGAAATATTGATACATTGGGAAGATGTATTACAACTATTTGATAAGCTGAAGAGTAGCAAATCACCTGGATCGGATGATATACATCCAAGGGTGTTGAAAGAACTGAAATAAGAGATTGAAGACCTGCTATTAGTAATCTGTGAACTATCATTAAAATCATCTGTAATACCTGAAGATTGGAGGATGGCGAATGTAACATCAATTTTTAAAAAGGATTCCAGGGGTGATCCGGGAAACTACAGACCGGTGAGCCTGATGTCAGTACTGGAAAAAATGATAGAAACCATCATAAATAACAAAATTGCTGAACATGTAGATAGTCATGGCTTAATGGGAGACAGCCAACATGGCTTTAGACAAGGAAGATCTTGTCTTACTAATTTGTTATGTTTTTTTGAAGGTGTGAATAAACAGGTAGACAAAGGTGAGTCGGTTGATATAGTGTATTTGGACTTTCAGAAAGCCTTTGACAAGGTCCCTCATCAGAGACTTTTGGCAAAACTAAAGAGTCATGGGATAGGAGGCAGTGTACTATTGTGGATCAGGAACTGGTTAAAAGATAGAAAGAAGAGGGTAGGGCTTAATGGCCAATTTTCCCAATTTAGAAAGGTGAATAGTGGTGTACCCCAGGGATCTGTGCTGGGTCCGCTGCTTTTTGACATATTCATAAATGATCTGGAAAAGGGAATACGAGTGAGGTTTTCAAATTTGCAGATGACACAAAACTATTTAAAGTTGTTAAAACCCAAGAGGATTGTGGAAAATTGCAAGAGGATCTTGATAAATTGGAAGACTGGGCAACAAAACGGCAGATGAAATTTAATGTGGACAAGTGCAAAGTTATGCACCTAGGGAAGAACAACCCAAACTATGGTTACGTGATGCAAGGTTCTACATTAGGAACTACCACCCAGGAAAAAGATTTAGGCGTCATTGTGGATAACATGTTAAAACCCTCCACCCCCCCCCCCACTAACTGGGGGGGAAAGATGGCGGCAGTGTGATTCTCTCTGCCTGAGGTCCGCCTTTCTGAGCGTCTTTGTGTCGGCGGTTAGTGCGTCTCCTACCTAGTATGGGTAGAAGAAAGCGCAAACAAACTCACCTTCCTCCGGGTGAGGCTGGAGTCATCGGAGCGGGCCAACAGATGCTTCAGATGTGTGGATTCTCTGCTGTAAGGGAGTCAGCGGCGTCTTCAGCAGGTCCTGAGGGTTCTCGCGACCTGAGCACATACGGGGTTTTTTTGTCCCCGGACCAGCAGGCCCCCCCCCCCATGTCCCGGAAGTGGTTTCTCCGGCAGGAGTGAGTCTCTGGTTGGTGTCCTTGCCAGCACGCCGAATCAGGAGGCTGTGGAGGCCTCTGGAGCCGATGTGGTTGTTGTCTGTGGGTCCTTTGGAGTTGATGGAGGATCTGAGGCTGGAATGGGGTTATCGACCAGCCCTCTTCAGGAGATAGTGACCCCGAGAGTTACCACTGGTGGCAGTGGTTTGGTGAAGCCTGCAAATATAACTTTGGAAGTGCTATGGGAGGCAATTTCAACAATGAATTCTTCTTTGGAAAGAATAGCTGTATCTGTGAGTACTGATAATAAGTTATTGAAGGCTGATTTTCAGCAGGTCTCAATGGTCCAGAAGGAACAGGAGGTGAAGTTGGCACGGTTGAGTGGAGAGCTGGCTCAACTCCAAGAATTACATCTTGCCCATATGAAGGACCGGAATGTGACCAATAGAAAGTTGGAGTATCTTGAAAACCAAGTCTGGAAGAACAATTTAAGACTGGTGCACTTTCCTAGGTCTCCTATATGTCATCCTCTGGAAATGGTTCGAAGATACTTCCAGGAGGTCTTGAAGATCCCTGGGGAGAATCTCCCACCATTAATCAGAGTTCAATATTTGAATGTTGGTAGGGGAGTTCATGGAGTTCTCACTGATCTTCCAAGGGTTCCTGGAGACCTTACGGGTTTCTTGGAGAGCTCCCTGGAATTAGTTACTGACCGAGCTACCCTCCTTATTACACTGGCCCTTGAGTCTGATAAAGCATTAATTCTTTGTATGTATTTTAGAAATTTCAGTGAGCAATTTATGGGGTCAAGTGTGTGTATTTTTCCTGATTTAGCTAGAGCTACCCAGCTGAGGAGAAAGGAGTTTCTGGAGTTTAAACCCAGGGTTCTTTCCCTCGGTGGGACATTTTTGTTAAAATTTCCTGCGAGGTGTTGTGTTTCGTATAAAGAGAAGTTGTATATGTTTTTTGAGCCCTGTCAGCTCCTGGAGTTTCTTACTGCTAGAGAAGAACCAATTGTGAATCTATTTATCTCATACGGCTGACGCATAAGTCTGCACTGCTAGTATATTTTGTTTTTCCTTTAGTTTATGTAATTTAATTTCCTGTTGCCTCTCTTTGTTTTTTGTGGGCTGATTATGGTAAAATTATTGTATTCTTTGTTTAAATTGTATATTCTTTGGAATTTATCTCCTTATTACCGTATTTCCTTCATTCAATATTGTAATATTTGAATGTTTTTGAAAATTTAATAAATAATAAAATCTAAAAAAAACCCAAACCCTGCACCCAGTGTGCAGTGGCGGCCAAGAGAGCAAATATAATGCTAGGTATCATAAGGAAAGGAATGGAAAATAAAACTAAGGATATTATAATGCCTCTGTATCGTTCTATGGTGAGGCCGCACCTTGAATATTGTGTGCAATTCTGGTCGCCGTATCTTAAAAAGGATATAGCGCTATTAGAAAAGGTTCAGAGAAGAGCCACCAAAATGGTAAAGGGGATGGAAGGATACCCCTATGAAGAAAGGCTAAAAAGGTTAGGGCTCTTTAACCTGGAAAAGAGACGGCTGAGGGGAGATAAGATAGAAGTCTATAAATTAATGAATGGAGTGGAACGGGTAAGCCTAGATCGATTGTTTACGTTATCAGAATATAGAAAGACTAGGGGACATGCAATGAAGCTACAGGGTATACTATTTAAGACTAATAAAAGAAAATATTTTTTCACTCAACGTGTAATCAAACTCTGGAATTTGTTACCGGAGGATGTAGTAAAGGCTGTTAGTGTAGCTGGGTTTAAAAAAGATTTGGACAAGTTCCTGGAGGAAAGGTCCATAAACCATTATTAAAAAGGGACCCAGGATATCATTGCTTGACCCAATACAAGCATTGTGGAACCTGTGTCATTTGGGGAAACTGCTAGGTATGTATGACCTAGATTGGCCACTGTTGGAAACAGGATACTGGGCTTGATGGACCTTGGTCTGACCCATTATGGCATATGTTATGCTCTTATGTTCTTATGTACTTAAGAACAAGATGTAGCAGGAATCTGAAAGTGGATTTTATTTTGACTTTAGGGCTCCTCATCTTGTAGCAGCTTGAAGAGTGAGTAGAATCTCAACCCAAAATAAAGAACGAAGAAGAGGCAACAAGTGAAAACACTTTCCCCCCTTTACCCAAGTCTTTAAAACAGAATACTACCATCCATGATCAAACAACAGGTTGTAGATTTTGACTTATGGCTGCTATACATCAAAATTATTTTGCCATCTCCCTACTTTTTAGAAAGAAGGGAGCATCTTCAGAAGCTCCTTTCTTTGGGTATTTAGCTACGCCCAGGACACCCTCAGATGTGCTGTGTCAGCCCAGAAGCTCACTGAAGGGAGAGGCAGAAAAATGCTCCCTTCCTTCTCACTACCATCTACCACAACTCTTGTCTGCTTCTGGAAATCCCTGGGTATCTCTACGTTGTTCTCAGTGTTACCCCTGCAAGCCTGCATGTCTCTTTCAGTGGTGTGCAGCACTGCACACTGCTGCTCCAGACAAAATGGTGGAAACGATTCTTAAAAACATCATAACTAACCATATAGATAGACAGCTTAATGGACATGACTCGGGGTGGGTTTAGTTAAGAAAAGTCATGCCTTACTGATTTATTAGATTTTTTTTGAAAGTGGAGACAAATGCATGGATAAAAATGAACTGGTTGATATATCTTTTATCTTTATCTTTATTGATAACTTAATATACCGCTCAGGCAAAAATGCGTCAGAGCGGTGTACAATATTCAAAATAGCTGCAGGAAGGAAGGAAAGGAACGCCAAATATGTGACAGAAAAGATTTAGGAGAAAGGAGAAAAAGCTAAAGGGAAGGAGAAGTAACAGGAAAAATGGCTACAGAGAAGTCAGTGAAGGGAAGGGAGGGGGGAAGGAGGTGGGGAGAGGTCAAAGGCGAGACAGAAAAGGTAGGTTTTTAAGTGGGCCTTAAAGGTTTTCAGGGTAGGTTCCAGGCGGAGGTTCGGGGGAAGCGAATTCCAGAGACGAGATCCAAGGAAATAAAAGGCAGAGGAGCGGGTGGATTCAAGGTGAGCCTGTGAGGGGGATGGTAGGAGCAAACGGTTGGCGTGTATGGAGCGGAGTGAGCGGTGGGGAGTGTGGAGATGGATCTGATCTGCGAGATAAAGAGGGGTACCTAAGTGGATAGATTTGTGAACGAAAGTGAGGACCTTATATTAAATGCGGAAGGGGACTGGGAGCCAGTGCAATCGTATGAGAAGAGGAGTGACGTGATCAAATCGGGAAGAGCAGGTGAGAATACGAGCTGCAGTATGATGGACTCTCTGGAGGCGTTGTAATTGGGACTGGGGAAGACCGGCCAGAGAAGCATTACAGTAATCAAGGCGAGTGACAATAAGTGAAAGGAGAAGAGTGGTCATGGACGAGAAAGAGAGGAAAGGACGAACAGAGCGAAGTTGACGCAGGGTAGAAAAACAGCGTTGAACAACAGAGGAAATATGGGGTTTAAAGGATAAGGAAGAGTCGAGGGTAACGCCTAAGTATCGTAGAGAAGAGACAAGAGGGACAGGAGAGGAGAAAAGCACAGGGAGAATAGATGGAATAGGACTACCAGCGGTGAACCATATTGCAGAAGTCTTGGTGAGGTTAACATGCAAAAAGTTGGAAGAGAGCCAAGAAGCCACAGTGGAGAGACAGTCGTTGAGAGGTGTAATGTCAGGGGAAGCAGAGTTTGTGTGATAGAGCAGGAAAATGTCGTCAGCGTAGTAGTGAGCAGATATACCCTGTTGTTGTACTAAGAGAGCAAGAGGAGCAAGAAAGACATTAAACAAGAGGGGGGCAAGAACAGACCCTTGTGGGACACCACAGGGAAGGGGAGTGGGGGGTGAGGAGAGGGAACCAGTGGACACACAGAAGGAACGACCTGAGAGAAAGGACTGGAACCAACGGAGGACGGTGCCAGAAAGACCTGCATCGAGTAGGCGTGAAAGGAGGGTGCGGTGATCAACAAGGTCAAATGCAGCAGAGAGATCAAGTGAGACAGCAATAGTGAAGAGACCGCGGTCGTGGGCAGAGTGAAGCTGGACTTGGATTTTGAAAAGCCATTTAACAAAACCCCTTGTGAAAGACTTCTCAGGAAATGAAATAGTCATGAAATAGGAGGCAATGCCCTACTGTGGATTAGGAATAGGCTAAAGGACGGGGGAGGGGGAGGGGGGAGAGTAGGACTAAATGGTAAGCATTCCAAATGAAAACAGGTCAACAGTGGCATGCCCCAAGAATTAGTTCTGGGGCTTGTGCAATTTAGCATATTCATAAATGATTTGGGAAATAGAGCAATGACCATGGTGAATCAAATTTGCAGATCTAAGTCATAAAAACAGTAGAGGATGGTGAAGAATTTTCGAAGGATCTTTTGAAACTGGAAGACTGGACATCCAGATAGCAGATGAAGTTTAATGTGGACACATACAAAGTGATGTACATAGGAAAAAATAATCCTAATTACAGATACACTATACTGGGTTGAGTTAGGAGTCACCACCCAAGAAATCGATTAGAGTTATTGTAGATAATACGTTGAAATGTTCAGCCAGTATGCTGTAGCTGTCAAAAAACCAAAACAAATGAAATGTTAGGGGTTATTTGAAAAGGGATGGAGAACAAAACTGTGTATCATTATGCCTCTGTATAAGTAGGTCCGTGAGTACTGTGTGCAATTCTTCTCACCCCAGCTCAGAAAGGGTAACAACATATCTCTTATGAAAACTCACTAAACAGGCTATGGGCCTGATTCAGAGACACAGGCTACAGGACCCTATTCCCTCTCCTGCTCTCCCCGCACGTCCTATGCAGTAGGATGGGGAGAGGCAGTGGGGGGCGGGAGGGGGCGGGATCTGGGCTGAGCGGGGCTGGGTCAAGCCAGCAGGACATACAGGGATGATTCCGGTCACAGCCCTGTATTTTCTGCCTGGGTCAAAGGGGACATTCTGCTTATTTCACAGCACTAATTCGGCAATCGGGCCTAAAGATCCCCACTGGGGCTGGGAGTGGGGGTGTCCCCACCACCCAATCCAGGCCCTGACTGGCCAGCCTTGGGTTGGGCAGCGGGGAAGAGGGGGCCTCAGCTGTAGGAGTTGGGAGCACCTGTGGGGAGGACGTCCACAGGCTTGTCTTCCTTGGGGACGTCCGGTTGTCCCGGATGTCCCCCTCTCTGAACTGGGCTCCACGGCTCTTCAGCTTGGAGAAGATGACTGAGAAGGGATATGAAAACTTTATATCTTGAGTGGGATAGAGTGGTTAAATAGCAGATGATTGTTTGCCACTTTATGAAATCAATCAGTAGTTGTATACTGAAAACAAATCAGAAAGTTATCTTGCATCTGTTGTCAGAGGGCTTGGTCAAGATGGGGACAGATGTAAAGATCTCAATATGTATACTTTGGAGAAAAGGCAGGAGAGAGAAGATATAGTAGAGATGTTTAAATATCTCCATGGTTTTCCTTCAATCAAAAGAAAGGTCTGCAATGAGGTGGCATAGGATAAGGGTGAAAGGGGTTAGACTCAGGAGTAATAGGCAGAAATATCTCTTTATAGATAGAGTGATAGATGTATGGAATAGTTTCCCAGTGCAGATAGTAGAGACAAGGACATAACTGAATTCAAGAAAGCATGGGACCATCACAATAGATCTCTAAAGGAAAAAAAGAGACTATTGTAGTTGGTATGGAAGGGCAGACTGGATAGGCTCTATGGTCTTTTTCTGCTGTTATGTTTTTAATATAGTGAGATTCAAAAGAGCTCTGGACAAGTTCCTAGCTGAAAAAAGTTACAAAAGATTAGCGAGGTGGAATTGGGAAAGCCATAACTTATCAGTATGAGAAATTGTTCTACTTTTTGGGGTCTGATAGATAATTGTGAGCTGAGCTGCCTGCTGTCAGAGACAGGATTTTGAGCTGGATGAACTTTTGTCTGAGTGCATAGTTTATCTTGTGTTCTTCCCCCTCTCTTCCTTCCTTCCTCCTCCTCTCTTCCCCATGCTTTCTCTCCTCTTTTCCTCCTCCCCCTCGCCAGGTTGAGTGCAGATGTCAAGGATAATTGGCCTAGCTAGCTAGATCAGTTCTGTTAACTGGCATTCGAGGGTTGTTTCAGGTGTTGGGAGGAGGGAGGGGGCTTCATTGCTACTGCTACTCCTACTACTATTATAGTGCTACAAGACATATGCAGCGCTGCACAGACATGTAAGAGACAGTCCCTGCTCATCAGAGCTTACAATCTAGTCAAGCTCATCCATATCTTTAGGCTTCAGGGCCAGGCATCTCTGCCGCTCTACCACCCTGTGGTTCCTTTTGCCCTCACTGGCTCCTACAAATCTTTGGGCGGTGGGTCCTGGCCTTTCTGCCATCCTGCTATTGCTGAAACTGCCAGTTCCCTCACTGATCACGCTGTCCTCTTCCAGTTTCCCAAATGCATGCACAAGCAAACCTGTGTATACACATGGATGACCAAATAGGTGGAATGACCCTTAACAGGCACCAATAGCTAATGTTAAATACGCCTATAAAAACGTAGCACTGGAATGCAATTAATGTACTGAGGAAGTCAGCCGTAAAACAGCACAGCTCTTTGTTATACTTATTGTTAATACTGTACTTACTGGTTTAATGCCATTCTAAACAATATAATGAATAGGAAATAAGAACAGGAATCCAAAAGCAATCATATCAGAGGAGTGCATTAATAGCCAGCACATATCTACCTCCCTGTTCCAGAGTGGCTAGTTTAGTATTTCTGTGATGGGACTTTACAAGAAAGGGTGTGGTGCCCTCTAATGGATAATAAACTGTACTGTATATTCACAGTTCAGAGAACTGGCATTTGGTATAGTATATTTATAAGGTCACTCGATGACTCTGATTTTTGGGGATTTTCTCTGAATTTTGAGGTTTGTCTCTGATTTGCCATCAGCAACCTTCTTCCCTTCCTCTGTATCACATTTGGTAAATTAATGCCAGAAGAGGTTATAAGCTTCTTTCCTGCCCTCCAGGAAGGATATGACAAACTACAGTATCACATAGTAAGAGCGTAGAGCTTCCCAGAGGGAGATTAGTCTGATCCTGTCACTTTATCCTTCAATGGCTCTTCCGCCCTCTCAGGCTGCCTTGATTCTTGCTAGCTGCCTCCCCTTCTAGACCACTTCTCTCTCACACAGACAGAACTCATGCCCATGTTCCCTGTAAAATAGTTATCTCCAAGTTATAATGCCCTGTTCAATGTAATTTCAGTTTGTTCAATGTAAACCACCTTGATATCATGAAAGGTGGTATATAAGAAATGCTAAATAAATCTTCCTCACAGGTCAAGCCAAGCATAAACATACTGCTCATCTTAATCAGGACAAGCTTCTTGCAAACAGAAGTTCCCTGTCTTGTAAGATGTAACCTTGACAGTTTCCCTTATACATAAACATCCCTTGTAATACTGACAGCATATTCAGAACTGTTCTCACACTAAACTTTTCCTGTGAGACCCCAGCCTCCCTTTGAGTTCCTTTCTACAGTCCCCTATGATTCTGTAAAGAATCACTACAAAAGAATGGTAGTTCAGACATGTCCAAGTCCAGAATCAGTCTTCTGCCACTGAGAGGAATGCCTTCCACTTCAATTTGCTGAATATTTTTAGCTATGGTGGCTGGCATTTAAAAAAAACACCGACTGTTGCAGCTCAGCATTGTCCCATGCATGTTAGAATGTAGGAAAACGCATGGTGAGGGCCTTCCATCCTTAGCCAGAGCTTATCTTTATTCTTTCATCAATGAATGCTGAAACAAAATTACATACGAGGTTTGGAATGTCTGCCTGCCTATCTGGGGACAAAATAACCCTGTATATTTAATGGAACAGACACAAGTTTGGCATGGAAGAAAAACCCAGGAGCCAATGTGTTTTCTGGGAAGTGGAATATTAAAAAAAAAAATGGGTTGGTTACATGTGGGATCCCTCATGAATTAATTTTATCACCCAGTCTTTAAAATGTATTTGTTTCCTTTGATTGCAGACATAGGAATGTTTGGGGTGGAGGTTTGTTTTTACAGATGATATATAGCTGTTTGCTCCTATGTTGCAGGACCACTAGTTGGGAATAAAGCAGCTAAATCGGTGGATTTGGCTGTGTCTTGATTGTACCTACATGAATTGAAATTAGATACAGATGAAACCAAAGGGATGTGAATATCAAGGGAAAAAATCGAGTTTGATGGCTATTTTGGAGACAAAAGATTGTCAGTGTGTTTTCTGTTCTAAATTGGTGAATTTGAGGGTAACTATGGATGATACATTGAGGATGATACACAGGGCCAGCCCATCCACTATGTGGCTGCCTAGAGCGGCAGATCTCTGTGGGCAGCAGGCCATGAGTTTTGGCACACATGGCCTGCCGCCCCCCCCTCCCGCGTGCTGAGCTCCCTCCTATGCTGAGCTGTCCCCCGCTGACAGTGATTCCAATGGTGGGGGCATGGCCTGCTGCTTCTGAATCCCGCAGTTATGTCGGAGGGGGGTCAGAAGCAGCCAGCCATGTGTGCCGAAGCACATGACCTGCTGCCAAGGTGAGACCCCCCCCCTGCCACCCAAATTGGCGATAGCATGGCTCGGATCGGGGGGGGGGGGGGTGCAGCATGGCTGGGAGGGTTCAGCATGGCCAGGGCTTCTGCCTAGGGCGGCAGAAACCCTTGGGCTGGCCCTGATGATACCCCAGATTTTGGCAGTGATATAAGTCCTGTTTTTATCACTTGAGACACCTGGCCAAATTATGTCTGTTTTTGGAACAAAAGAATCTACAGTTGGTTCACATGTTTATTTTACCTCCAATAAACTACTGTGGGATACTGTATATTGTGATCTACCATTTGCTAGTGTATGGAGATTGCCACATTCTGCAATAATTGCAGTTAGAATGATTAGTGGGAGTAAGTGGTCTGGCCACGTCATCCCTTTGGAAAAATTATATTGGCTGTCAATGGAGGAGAGGTTAGAATTTAAGATCATTTGTTTGGTTCATATTATAGGGGGACTTCTGCTTACTTAGCTAAATAGTAACTGCCTAAGAACCAGTCCACACATTGTGATGCTCTCAAAAAAGAGTTTTACAGCTCCCTGCTCTATCAGTGACTCAGTTGACATCTACTAGGAAACAAGGTTTCCTTTATTTATGGAATAACTTGCCAAGGAATTTAAGGGAAGGAACTAATTATCTCTGCTTCCATAAATTTGCTCCAGCTTATTGAGATGAGATTGATATTTAAAGATTTCAACCATGCTTAGGATTTTATGAATTAATGTTATATTAGATTACTTTGTTTTACTGTTCTTTTGTATTTATATATTTTTTTAATAGTTCAAACCTTTTCTTGTTAACATCAATACAATCAAAATAAAAATCTCAAATTTTTATTTATTTATTTATTTATTTATTAACAATTCTTATATACCGCACTATTAGACATCAGCGCGGTTTACATTGAACAAAAAAACATCCGACAATTTACCTATGTCTGGTCAATTACATTTAACAGGAGATATAAACTTGGGAAATAGGGGAAACTATATACAAAGGTGTGTTATCTGACAAGAGATATCATGGTTAACTATATACAAAGGTGGTGCAATAGTATATGGAACTGTTTGTATTTACATTGTGTAGTTGGCCTGTTGCGATGGTCTGTCTGTTTGGCCACTCCTGCTATTCACCTGGAGGTTATGTTCTGAGCTGTCATTGAGATATTTAAGGAAGAGGAAATGTTTCAGTGACTTTCTGAACTGACTCAAATTTGGTACTGATCTGATTTGTGCTGGTAAGGTGTTCCATAAAGTGGGGGCACAGAGTCGGAATGCTCTGTGGCTGTTGATCTGGCACATCTTGTGGTGTCGTTTGGGATAGCTAGTGTGTTCATTTCTGCTGTTCTTCTTGGCCTGTTTGGTGCAAGTGGTAGTATGAGGTTGGAGAGAGAAGAAGAGGTGAGCCCCTTGGTCGCTTTAAATGTTAGCAGTACAGTCTTGAAACTGATCCTTGCTTGAATGGGAAGCCAGTGTAGCTGTTTTAGGAGTGGTGTCACGTGGTCTCTCCTAGATGCCCCGAGGAGTACCCTCGCTGCACTATTCATGGCCAGTTGCAGGGGGTTCAGGGTGGACCGGGGGAGCCCCTGTAGAATAGAGTTTGCAAAGTCGAAATGGGGAAGTATAAGGGCTTGATAAATGGTACGGAAATCATCTGGTTCAAGTAGTGTGCGTAGGTGTCTGAGGGATCTAATTTTAAAGTAGATTGCCTTGACTGTGTTGGCTATGTGACTCTTCATGTCAAGGTTTTGGTCCAGTGTTACTCCAAGGTAACGTATTGCAGGTTTCACTTGGAGCTGGGCATCCTTTACATTAATACAACTAGGAGGAGTGAAGTTGGTGTTCCTTGAGACGAAAAGGACTTCCGTCTTTTTGTGTTGTATTCTCAGGTTTTGGGATAGGAGCCACTCTGCTACGGCGTCAAAACAGTTAGTCAGCGGTGTGAGATCCAGGCAATCCAATGATATTGGCATATATAGTAGCACATCGTCTGCATATATCATGTAACTGACATTAAAGGATCTGATGATGTTGCAGAGGGGTTGAATATATATATTAAACATCAATGCAGATAAGGAGGATCCTTGGGGTACACCTTGACTTTGTTGGAATGGTTCAGATGTATCCCCGTCAGTTCGGATGTGCTGCCATCTGTCGGACAGGTAAGATTTGCACCATTCAAGTGCTGTTCCGCAGATGCCTTTTTCCCTTAACCGGCAGATGAGAATTTCATGGCATACCGAGTCAAGGCTGCTGCTATATCGAGAAATACAAGAGCGAAACCTTGGCGTATGTTATCCATACCTGAGATTATGTTGTTGAGGAGTGTTGTAAGTAGTGTTTCTACTCCATGTGACTCTCTGAAACCATGTTGAGCCGGATCAAGTGGAGCAGAGGTGTCTATATGATCCTGTAGTTGCCTGTGCACTACTTTCTCAATGATTTTTGCTAGCATAGGTATGCTAGATATGGGCCTATAAGATTCTACCTTCTGAGGATCAAGTTTAGTGTTCTTTAACAGCGGTCTTACAGAGGTCTGCTTGAGCGTAGTTGGAAATGAGCCGGTGGTGAAGGACTGGTTTAAAATTTTTGCTATAATTGATGATATGTCACAACGCAGGTCCTTTATCCAGTGTGCAGGGCAAGGGTCTGTGTGTGCAGTGGATGTATTTAGTGCTAGGATGGTATCTTCAATGGTTTTCTTTGAGGGAGTGGAGAAGGATGCCAGAGATACTGGGTAGTCTTGTTCATCAAGAGGTTCCGGTATTAATATTTTATTAGTTTTGCACATTTTAGATTGCATATAAATTGCATAGTCCTGTGGGTGGATCATGCTGTGGTGCTCCGGGGTTGGTTCTTTGGCAAGTGTTTTAACTAAGTTAAACAGGTCATGAGGTTTATTCAATGACCGTTTCAGGGTGTCTGTGTGGTGTTGTCTGATTTTATCTGTGATGGTTCCACGATGCTCTGCCAGGTGTTGGATGTAAGCTGCTTGGTCACTACTGGTGCGTGATTTTCTCCATCGTTTTTCTAGCCTTCTTAGAATAGTTAGTGAGGCTTTTAAGTCCGCTGTGAACCATGGGGCTGTAGATCTCTTTTTTGGGTTCTTGTTTGTTGGAGGGCGGATAGCAATAGTGCTGATTTTTCTGTTCCAGGAGGAGATCAGTTCTTCAAGGCTTAGTGAGGTGTCATCAGAGAGTGTGCTAATCTCAGAGAGGATGCGTTCTCTGTTAAATGGTTGGAAACTTCTGGTAGATGAGTTAGTGGGCTTGCTTTTATCCATTATTGTCTTGTGTGAATGGTTAGTGGTATGCATCTGGAAGGTGATGAGTTTGTGATCGGTCCATGGGACTGCCGTTATGGATAGTACTATGTTTTGTGGTTGATCCAAAATTAGCTGTGGTGCGAATATGAGGTCGAGGATATTGCCTTTCTCGTGAGTAGGTTCTCTCACCATTTGCGTGTATCCGAGGCTCTCTAGGGCATCTAGGAATGCTGTTGCTTGGGTGTCCTGTAATGATGGTAGGTTGATATCTCCTAAGATCCAATTGGGTTTGTTTGGGCCCTGGGTGAGAGATGCCAGATTTATTATGGTTGCTAGGTCGTCTGGATCTCCTGATGGTGATCTATAGACCAGGTTTATAGAGCATAAGTTGTTTGAAATAGATACTGTCTCTAGATGGTTGTTGCTGTTGGATTCCTCCAATTTAAACTGTAGGTCGGCTTTGGCGATGATAATTACTCCTCCGCCTTTTTTGTTCTGTCTGTGTCCCGGTGAAGGCTGTAAAGTTAGGTGGGAGCAGCTGGTTAAGGATGATATTGTCTTCCGCTGAGAGCCATGTTTCGGTTACCATGAGAATGTCTAGTTTATGGGATATTATTATGTCTGTGATCGCTGGCCACTTGTTTCGAAGTGAGCGGGCATTTATAAGTGCACACTTCATGCTACTAGGGTAGAACTTTTTAGATTGTCTGGTTTTGCTGTTGTGTTGTAGTGGGACTTGTAATAGGAGGTTGTGGTGCGAGAGGTTGGCCCCACGTGAGTTGTGATAGGGGTCTCCTGACCATTTTCTCTCCCTATGTAGTACATAGGAATGTGGTTTTGTGGGGTGGTGAGAGCCAAAATATTGGATGGTAGTGCTATAATAAGTATGAACAGGCATATCAACCTGATGATCATGTCTTCCATGTTAACCCCAAGAGGTAGGAGGCTTGCAGGAGGTGAGTCGAGGCGGTTTTTTGGCACACTAGAGCTGACTGGATCTTAGCTGGTATATTGTGTAACCGGTAAACAGGCTAGTGTGTCATATCGTATGATGAGAAGACAGTATTTGTAAATTTATGGGTGGTGACGACAGTATGTCTGTCTATCTACTGACAACAGTATAACTTTCTGGAATATGGCAACAGTATGTCTGTCTATCTACTGACAACAGTATAATTTTCTGGATTATGACAACAGTGTGTCTGTCTATCTACTGGGGACAATAGTTCACAACTAGTGAGTACTGGCAACAATGTATCTTATTAATATGAACAGTGTATGTTTATAGCTACTTAGTATATTTACTGATATGGTTACTAACAATAGTAAGCAAGGCTTTAAGGGATATGCAGGATATCAGTTAGAACATAGTTCCATTTGTATGTGGTATACTTGCTGTTCTCGGAGAGGGATCAATTCAGCGGTGGAGCGAGCTGCTCGATTTTGTTTGAAGTATCGGTTGCCGATTTGCTATTAAGTTGTTGAGGCGTTATGCCAGCGTTCTTTTTTCGCCTGTCGTGCCCCACCTAAGGCCACGCCAAAGGGCCCTCTGGCGAGGCCCTCAGGCGCGGGCCCGCAAGGCGCGGGCACGCCTGCCGGCGCGATCTTTTTGAAGCAGTTGGTCTGGCCCGATTGGCTGGAGCTGGTTTCCTGGGCTGCCCTCACCTCTGGAGGCTCAATCCCCCGACTGGGGAGAGCCGATGAAGGAGGTGGGTGAAGAAAGAACGTGCGCCTGCCGGCGCGATCTTTTTCAAGCAGTTGATCCAATAGGCATAAATTAAGAAAATATTACTTTAAAAACAAACAATATGCAAACCCCTAAACATCAGTCTGGCCTATAGAAATTTAAATTTAAGCTTCCAAGTCCAAATCTGGATCCGGTTGCTCAGTGTCAGGCGTCAAAGAATGAGTCGATAAAAACCCACCAATTGCTCAGGTACTAAAAAGCAAAAGGTTTCTCTTGATAAACTAATGCGTACATGAATATTGTAAATTATAATGAGCATATATTTTAATTGAAATCCACTTTGATGTAGTTGGTACTGTGAAAGGTGGGATATAAAAATATAATAAATCAAATCAGGCTCAAAGATGGGCCAGATGGGATTCAGAGAAGTAAGCTCCCCCAACAATGGTCCAGTTCATATCTGTGGGAGAAGCGGTTCCAGCTTCCGCAGCGCATTCATGTCTTTGAGCGTAGCAGGCACAGGCATTTGCTGCAGTTGAGCGACTTATGCTTGGCATGTGGCTAAAGACCTCTGCCCTCTGGTAACCTTTATGTGTAGAGTGCAGAGACACTAAGGATTGCCTGTCCCAAACAGTGACCATTTTGCATAGGACAGCTAGGTTGGGATGTTCACCATTCTGCATATTTCACAATAATCTTTGTGGAATGTGGAGACTTGTAAACTGCATGTAAGGATGCCAACAGATACAAGTATTAGTTGGCATATATAGCAGGAACATTAATTTCACAAGCCTAGTGTCCTAAGAGCAGCATCACTTGGGACTTTACGTGTATAATTGCCGGCAACTGCATGCGTAACTGTCGATCTTGCAACATACATATTTTTTATTACCACTTATACTCTAAAGGCCAGATGACACAAAATAAATGTGTACAAGAGGAAGCAAGCAAGCAGCTGAGTAGATAAATATGTTACAGTGCTTTACTTCATCGCTTAGTGAAGGGGTGAAGTAAAGGTATATCTAGAAAGATTTGTGCAGGGCCAGCCTATCCACTACGTGACCTAGGTGGCGGCCTAGGGCAGCAGACCCCTCCACAATTTTTTAAAGCGATGGCTTTCTGCCATTGCTTCAGGCCTTAAAGCACACATGTGCACACTCACAGTCTGCTGCTCCTGCCCTCTCCGACAGCAAGGTACATCGGAGGAGGCAGGAACGTCAGGCTAGGAGTGAGCGCACGTGTGTCGGTGCTTTAAGGCTCACCTCAGCACTGAAGTGGTGAAAGAAAGCCACTGTTTTAAAAAAACGTGGAGGGGCTCTCATGCCGCCCATATCCCCAGGTGAGATGATGTTGGGGGGAGGGTGGCATAAATTCTTGGCCCGCCTCTGGATCTCCGTATTGTACTGACATGGAAATGAAAGAAACAATATCATTCAATTTTATTTCAATTACAGTTCTTTAGTTCCATATGGAAAGACTGGCAAGGTGTATTTCATTCTTTTAAAGAGGGGCCCACCAGACTAGAGAATCAAGGGCCGTCTGGGAGTCCCCGGCCAGAAGATCTCTTGCTTGGGGAAGGGGTGAGAACACCAATAAATTTGGTTCATGTTTGGTTAAAACAAAATTCTATATTTTCAGGAATTTTATTGAGTTTCATATATTTGCTCTTTAGGTGTATCTTGTATGCAAGCTAGAACTTAAGCATACAAATCTGTTGTATGTGTGTTAATACATAGGTGTATGCACATATGAGCAATTTGTGTGCATTTTACACTTTTTAGGCACCCAAACTGAATGCATGCTCATGAATATAGTTTCCTATTTTTGAGGTCCTGGGTCTCTGAATCAAGGGTCCTAGATATGGGTCGCCTTGCGGTTCCTATCTGAGGATTCCCTGTCCAGGGATCAGTAGCTTGGGGAGCTCAGGCCAATGGATTTTGTTTTAAACTTCCTGGAAGTTAGAACCTCCATCTCTGGGGCTGGGATTAAAAAACAGTGCCGGGTGCTAGAGTTGGGCGCTACTTTTTTTCTTAGATTTCCAAGTAAATGTATTATTACCTTTCTGGGATGTACACTGTCATCATATTTCTATGTTTCTATAAAGGTAAAAAGGGGACTGTTGTAGTTGTTGATATGGAAAGACAGACTAGATAGATAGGCCATGTGGTCTTTTTCTGTCATCATATTTCTATGTTTTTATATGTTTTTTCTGATGTTACTCAATTGGAAACTTTTCTAATAGATAGGAAAAAGAAGTAGGCTTCTGTGTTTTTGCTCCTATTTTGATGTATCCTGCAGTGTTGTGGAGGTAATTATTTTTACTTCTTGATTTCTTTTTTTATTACTTGATATTGTAATATGTGGGTCTCTTACTCATCATGATGTGGACTATTACAGTTCTTTTTTTATATGCTAGTTTATTTACTTCATTTTACAATTTCTTGGTATTTCCTTTTTTGTTTATGATTGCATTAACTTAAATCTCTCAATAAACATATTGAATGATATAAAAAAAACAGCGCTAAGGGTGAAGTAAAAAAGGTACTGTAGCATTTGCCTACATTGGAAAGTCTTTTCCATGCATTTTCATGGAAGGTGTGCCAAATTTAAATACATTTTTAGCTCACATTTTTCCATGTTAAAATCTGTTCTAAAATGCAGGAGTAAAATTAGCATGGGAAATGCATGCTAGAACCTAAGTAGAAAGATGTGCTAAGGTTGGCCTGCTTTATGATAGTGGGGCTTCAGTGTGTCCACCCAAGGAAAGAAGGGAGCTTTACCTATCTGCATCACCCAAGGAGAGGGGCAGGGAAAAGAGACAAGGGCAGTGCATTGGCTTTCAGGTAGTGGTTCTAAAAGTAAAGGAGTCCTAGAGCCTACCCACTAGCAGATCTTGTTTCAGAAAATAACAGGGATCCTGAACAAGTGACTATGAATGTACAGAAGGAAGATGTGGATTCATCTCTTAAGAAATGCAGTTTGTGAAAATGATACTACTGAAGAAGTTGAGCATTAAAAGAAATGTGTTGGACCACAACTTGAGTGAGGGCTTTCAACTTGGGATTTAGGCCCTGTTATTGTACAGCTGCTGATATCCAAGCAAAAGTCTCCCTTGCAGGGAAGACAGAAGTGGGGCTTAGCATTGCCAGCTAATTCCACATTTGCCTGAAAAAGTTGATCAGGCCTTGGGTTGATGCCATTCCAAGAAATGCAAGACTACAGATCCCTGCATACAATGGGGTTAACCAATGACTGGAGCAACATTTTGAAGCAAATCTGGAACCAGCTGGTTGAAACCTACTGAATTTTTTGAACTGAGTCAGTTGGGGCCCGATATTCATCTGAGCAGGCTTTGCGCTGCTATGGGGCATTGCCCTGCCTGCTGACCCCAATCCCTGGATATTCAATGCTGCGGTGACGGCATTGAATTTCCGGGTTTAACGCACAGAGGAAACAGTCATGGAGCCTAACTGGGTAGCAATTAGCGGCTAAATCTAGGCGAGCCAAAAGCTGGCCTAGTTTTAGCCAAGGATCACTTACCGGGTAGTGGTGCAATATTGCCGCTACCCGGTTAGTGGCAGTTCCAACCTCCGCCCTGCCCCAGAACGCGCCCGACATACCCCAGTGCTAACCAGATAGCATCAGGGCGCACAAGGAATTAGAAGGGGATATTCAATGGAGCTAATAGTAAAAGTGCCACTGAATATCCCTGTCTAAGACATTTACATGATTTACTGGGCTATAGACCATGTAAATGGCTTTTGAAAATCGGGCCCCTGGTGTCTATCTGGCCTCTAGGCTTTTGGGAGAGAAGGCCTAAGAGTTGCACTTCAGATCTCATCAGAGTTCCAAACCTTGGACTCAAAAAGCAAGGATCAATCTGTCCCAGCCCTAGATCAGATTTCTAAATGGAAAATGTTAGATTGCCAGAGCCCAGATGATTTGCCATCCAAACGGTAAGATATAACCATAAAATTAACTAAAAGCAGGAATTTTCCTTGCAGGAAAGGCATCAAGGATTTGAATGGGACTAAGCCTGCATTTGGATCTGAACAGAACTTATACTACTTGTACACTTTGGACAGGGCGTGAATCTCTCTGGTTAGTGTCCCAGCCTCTTCTTTCCCCGCATCACGTTCTGGAGGTATCCAGTCCTCCAGATCTAGCTCTGGGATTTGAATGGAGGCCCTCCTCCCCCAGTGTTGACTTAAAAGTCAGGCTAGCTCTTCCCAGCAGTTTCAAAGGTTTGCTCAATGTAATGTACTTTAGGGTTTGCTATTTTGCAGTCTGTAAAGTGTAACGTTGTACGCGGGTGGGGGACCTGGTCACTTGTTTCACTGGTTCTCCATTCAAACACTCCACTCTGGGGTTCTAATCCACTCCGGGGTTTGTAAGAGTCCCCAACAAGAAACCTTCTTAACCCAGGAACTGTCAGGAGCTTATTCCAGTTGTGGGAGTCCCCACTGGAGGCCAACACTCAGAACATTGTGCTGATCTTAGCAACAGTGCCGTGTTGAACCTTTACTTCAAA
This sequence comes from Ichthyophis bannanicus, assembly GCA_033557465.1. Classification (NCBI taxonomy): domain Eukaryota; kingdom Metazoa; phylum Chordata; class Amphibia; order Gymnophiona; family Ichthyophiidae; genus Ichthyophis; species Ichthyophis bannanicus. The sequence goes on along the minus strand of CM066033.1, from coordinate 1,111,147,888 downwards.
AGTCACAAAAACAAAAGTAAGCATCCACATGCAGTACCATGGAAACAAAAGAAAATCCTCTTTATATCTCCCTTGGAAGTCTTCAGGTAGGAAGCACTTCCACCCTCCAACAAATAAACTGTCTTTCTCACGTTAACAACAGTGTCGCTGAAACCCACAGCTCTAGAAGCTATTAGCAGCCCTCCCTTCTTTCAGGTTTTATGTTACTTGCCTGAACTTCCCCACGGGCTGCTCCATTAACCGCTTCAAGAAAAAAGCCATAGGTTCAGAAGAATCTTGTTCCTCAAAGTCCACAGCTTCCACCGACTTACTGGTCTGCTCCTCCTTCCCCTTCAGTCTGAAACCCAGGGACATTTTCACAGATAGGAACCTGCAATCCCTCCCCCTTCATCTCCCTTTGGTTCTAGGGAATATTGCCTGGTAAGCCAGGGATACTGGGCTTGATCAAAAACCTGCCATGCATGATGGACTGGCTCTGACCTTTCCAGGCTGGTGTCATAACTTGAGCCTTCCTCCTTTCCGGGGGTCATGCTGGGTTTTTGTCCGACTTGTAGGCTCTAGGCTTTCCCTGTGGCTGCAAAGGTCCCTGCACTATCCCAAAGGGATTCGCTCCTCGGGTTTTGCCTGGCAGATCATCACAGTGGTTAGGATTGTAATTTTCAAATCTGGTAACAAGCATACGTGCCAGGATTTGTGTCTTTAAAGCAGAAACCTTTGTAAGCGGTTGGAGCTTTATTTTTAGTGAGGTCCTCACAGAATTGGGATAAATGGTTAATTCTCAGCGTTGCTGGGTGAACAGTGGAGTACCCCAGGGAACTATATTGGGACTGGTGCTTTTGAGTTGAGGAGTGGCCTAGTGGTTGGGGCAAGGTACTTCAGGCTGGAAGGTTGGGGGGTTCAAATCCCACTAGAGGACAGCAACCTTGGGCCGGAAGGACTGGGGTTTCCAGTCCCACAGGTGCTCCTTGTGGTCTTGGGCAAGCCACTTAACCCTCCATAGCCCATGTTCCCTGTAAAATAGTTGTCTCCAAGTTATAATGCCCTGTTCAATGTAATTTCAGTTTGTCCAATGTAAACCGCTCTGATGCAGAATAGCACGGTATATAAGAAAATGTAAATAAATTTAACATTTCTGAATAATCTAGAATTGGGAACAACAAGCAAGAGAATTAAATTTGTAGATGGAACCAAATAATTCAGAGTGTTAAATTGCAAATGATTGTGGGAAACTGCAGGACCACTTTGCAAGATAGGGGGAACTGTACATCCAAATGGTAAATGGAAATCTCCAGGAACAAGCAGGAATGTAGTCTTCACATATAGGTATCGTCGGCACCGATGGAGCCCCCGTGGGAACGCTCCCCAGCGTCCTATAGGAAAGCTTTTGGGAGCATCCCACTGTGCCTGCGCTGCTGCCTTCCCACCTTTCCAACTCTCCCTCTTCAGTTTTTCATTTTCCGCAGAGCCGACAGGCAGCAACTCCTAACACTGCAGAAAATTTTCTTTTTTGTGGTCACGTCTGCCTTCCCATCGACGCCTACACCGGTACCACCGGTGTCCTCTTTATTTTCTTCTTCATTTAAAAAAAAAAAAAAAAAGAGCTTTTTCAGAGGGTCTGTCCGCTCTTGGTGCTTCAGCACCATTTTGGGCACTAGGCCCTATTTTTCTTTCAAAATGTGGCGGTACCATTTCTGCTACCGACACCCATGACTGGTGCCTCAAATGTCTGGGCCCAGACCATTCTCCATTGGAGTGTCTCCTTTTGCAGAAAGATGACTAAGAGGGGCCTGCAGAATAGAGCTGCGAAACCCGGCACCCTTTTTGCCTCAGATGCAATGTCTGTTGCATCAACATCGTCTAGGGCTTCATCTTCCTCCCATGGATCTCAGGTAACCAAACCCAGGTCTTCTTCGAAGACCGGTCGGTCTTCAAAGGTTAGATCTCCTTCTAAGCATCAAGATGCTTCTAGCATTGCCCTCGAGGAGAATACACCAGCCAAACAACCCCGGCAGGAGGTCCTTGCCTCCAAAGCATTAACGGGGTCCCAAGATGTTCTCGAAGAGCTCTTGGTGCCATGTTCTGGGGTTGTAGCCCGCTCAGCCGGTACCAACACCCAGACATCAGCAGGCTCTATGGATCAATGCATCCTAGCCATTGAGCACAGTCTCCGTACCTCTAAAGCCGCTACAATCGGTCCCGCAGCCATCAATACTGCTACCGGTACCGGATGTGTATGCATCTACCATTGCGCCGCTCTCCATGCTACCACCCATGCCAGCCCTAGAATCGGTGTCCGGTATTGAGGCATTCCAATGCTGACTTCAATCGATACCGTCAACAAGCAGTATGAGAGCACCTGGCCCGTCGATACTTTGAGTCTTCCGATTCCGATGATTCTGATGAATCAATTGATACCGGAGCAGTCCTTCCGGAGGATCCCTCTCCTTCGCCACAACATCGCATGTCTCCTCCAGAGGACATGTCTTTTCAAGACTTTATACGGGATGTGGCTCGGGGACTCTTGATCACTGTGACTCCCGAGAAGGAACTGAGAGCTGAAGAACTTGAAATTCTTCAGTAACCGGCAGCCCCTAAGGAGGCCGCAACCATTCCTATACACCAGATTTTGCATGATCTCATGCTCAGAATGTGGGAAATACCTTTAACGGTGTCTCCACATTCTTGAAGACTCAATACAATGTACCAGGTATCACAGTGTCCCAGGTTCCAAAAAACGCAGTTACCACACCATTCCATGGTTGTGGAATCGGCAATGCGCTGGATCAAAAGTGCTGAGACATATTCCTTTAACCCTCCAGGCCGTGAGGCGATGACTCGCGATGCCTTTGGTCATCGATTGTTTTCAGGCCTCTATGCTGTCGGCCATAATAAGTTCTTACATACTCTACATGGGTATGTTTCTTCGAGAGGTTACTAAGGATTTGGAACTCATGGCTCCTCTTCTCCCTGATGACAAGAAGGCTGATTTCCTCACTCTTGTTAAGCATGCCCAAAATGTTTCTAAGTTCATGAACAGGGCAACCTTTGATTGTTTCGAATGCATTAGCAGGACCTCTGCTATTTCTATCAGTGCATGTCAGATTGCTTGGTTACAAGCATCTGATTTAGAACAGTGGTTGCCAGATAAGCTGGGGAATATTTCTTGCACAGGAGAAAACCTCTTTGGTAAGGATTGGCATGATAAAGCTTCTCAGCTTGAGTCTGAGAACACTACCTTATATAGACTATCCAGGACTACTGCCGACTCAGCTAAGAAAAAGACAGCTAAGAAACTTTTTTTCAACAAGAAAAAGAAATTCTATCCTTCTTACACCCAAACTGGCCACTGTCCAATCCATGCTCTCCAGAAGGGGCAGCAGCAGTCGAAACAACAAAGAAAGGCTCAAGTCCCCAGAGCTCAACCAACTCAGCAGACACAGCCTCCGCAAGGTCTTTGACTCCTTCCTAGAGAACCTAGTCATCCTTCCTCTAGAAATACCAGAGCCTCTCAACATTCCAGGCAGACTGTGTTTCTTTGCCAAGAGATGGCAGCAGATAACATCACAGCATTGGACTCTCTCCATAGTGACAGAGGGGTACAAACTCCACTTCCACAGTATGCCCCCTCTCTCTCCTCCAAGAGAGTTCAGTTCTCGGCCCCCCCTCACCTCTCTCTTGTGTCAAGAGGTCACCTCACTCCTTGCTCAGGGAGTGATAGAGGAGGTACCGCTTTCTCAATAGAGTCTGAGCTTTTACTCCCCCTACTTCCTTATTCCAAAGAAAACAGGAGGGTACAGGCCCATACTGGACCTCAGGGAGTTAAACAAGTATCTCTTCTGAGAAAAATTCAAAATGATCTCTCTCGGGACACTTCTCCCTTACATTCAGAGTCAGGATTGGCTATGTTCTCTAGACCTAAAAGACGCCTATACACATATCCTTATTCATGCAGAACACAGGAGGTTTCTTCAATTCCTCTTCCAGGGAAGACATTACCAGTACAGAGTTCTACTCTTTGGCCTGGCTTCTGCCCCAAGAGTCTTCACAAAATGAATGGCAGTAGTGGCAGCATTTCTAAGGACTCTAGGTATATTCGTCTTCCCCTACCAACTGCTCCAGAAGCCAGCTCCGCTCTTTCCTGCACGATGCAAATCCTGCAATATTTGGGATTGGTCATAAATCTCCCAAAATCCCATCTCACCCCTTCTCAGTCCCTAGAGTTCATAGGGGCTCTTCTAGACACACGGCAGTCAAAGGCTTTCCTGTCACAACTCCGCTGCGCTCAAATAGTTTAACTGGCTTCTCAAGCAGCTATAAAAACTTTCCTGATTGCTCGAGAAATGCTTCAGTTGCTGGGGCATATGGCGTCCACTGTACATGTGGTCCCTTATCCTCGCCTACACATGTGAGCAGCCCAGTGGACCCTAGCCTCTCAGTGGACACAGGCGTCGGGTCGCCTGGGAGACAAAATCAGAAACTCTGCATGTCTCATTTCGTCCCTTCAGTGGTGGCAATCACTAGAACACCTTCTCATAGAGTCACCTTTTCAGCAGCCACTGCACCAAGCTACCTTGACGATGGATGTGTCCTAGTCAGGTTGGGGTGCTCGTATGGACAATCTCTCCACACACAGTCTTTGGACCCAGCAGGAGACTTGTCTTCATATAAATCTACTAGAACTCAGAGCCATTTTCTACGCTCTTCGAGTATTTCAGGACCATCTGCGCTACAAGACAGTTCTTGTCCAGACGGACAATCAGGTAGCCATATTCTATATCAATAAGCAGGGTGGAACAGGCTGTCAAGAGTTCTGCAATGAAGCTCTACACCTCTGGGCCTTCGCAAGAGGCCTTCAGATTCACCTACTAGCGGTGTATCTCCCAGGCACACAGAATCTTCTGGCAGACAAACTCAGTCGAGTGCTGCTGCCACACGAGTAGTCTCTTCATTCAGAACAGATTGCTCGAATCTTTTGAATCTGGGGAACCCCAGACATAGACCTATTTGCAAGTCCTCTGAATGCCATACTTCCCCAATTCTGTTCCAGAATTCTGGCTTGGAACAGTCAGGCAATGGATGCTTTCCACCTCCACTAGGATCAGGACTTCCTGTATGCCTACCCACCCATTCCCCTCATTCCCAAGACTCTGTTCAAACTTCAGAGAAACAGGGGACAAATGATCCTCATAGCCCCACGCTGGCCACGACAGACCTGGCATCCGCTGCTTCTATGTCTCTCTCAAGCCAGACCTCTGGAGTTGGGATGTGCTCCAGATCTTCTATCTCAGGAACACGGGACACTTTTGCACCCGAATCCTCAGTCTTTACACCTGATGGCATGGTTGCTGAAAGCTTAGAATTCCAGGATATCAACCTCTCTCAACAGGTTAAAGATATCCTTTTAGCCTCAAGGAAACCTTTCACAAGGTGGGCTTATGCCTTTAAGTGGAAAAGGTTCTCTATCTGGTGTTCAAAGAAGGAACTTAATTCTTTTTCTGTTCCCGTAGAGGCGTTACTGGAGTATTTCCTCCATCTTTCATCTTCTGGTCTCAAGACTAATTCAGTAAGAGTCCACCTTAGTGCCATTGCGGCTTTCCACAAGCCCTTTGATGGGCAACCTGTCTCCTCTCAGCTACTTGTAGTGCGTTTTATGAGAGGTCTACTCTTAACTAAGCCTCCCATTAAGCCACCACCTGTGGCATGGGACTTAAATCTTGTCCTCAGACAGCTCATGAAGCCGTCCTTCGAGCCCTTAGCCACTAAATCCCTGAAGTTTCTTTCTTGGAAGGTAATCTTCCTAATGGCCCTCACTTCTGCAAGACGCATCAGTGAGCTACAAGATTTAGTGGCTGATCCTCCTTACACAAGGTTCCACCATGATAAAGTAGTCCTTAGGACTCATCCTTACTTTATGCCAAAGGTGGTTTCGCGTTTTCATTTAAACCAGTCGGTTTACTTTCCTGTCTTCTTCCCTAGGCCTCATGCCTCCAGTGCAGAAAGGAACTTCACACTCTAGATTGTAAAAGAGCTTTAGCCTTTTACCTTCAGAGGACTAAGCGGTATAGAAAAGCTTCACAACTTTTTGTTGCCTTTGATTCCTGTCACCTGGGGCTACCAGTTTCCAAAAGAACATTCTCCAAATGGACTGCATATCCTTTACCTATGAGAGTAAGGGACTTTCTCTCGAAGGTCATGTCACAGCTCACAACGTGAGAGCAATGGCTGCCTCTATGGCCAACCTTCGCTCGGTGTCAATTGACAATGTCTGCAAAGCAGCCACTTGGTCCTCGGTCCACACCTTTGTGGCCCATTACTGTTTAGACAAGGACTCCTGTTGGGATACCTCATTTGGCCAGGCTGTTCTCCAGCATCTCTTTCAGACTTAGAACAATGCCTACGCTCCCATCCCGGGTTTTGATACCAGAGATCCTTGGGATGAAGCATGACCCACCTCAGCCTGGGTTTAGCTGTTCTATGGGGTCATCTCCCTGGCATCTCTAAGCTTGGTAGTCCCCATATGTGAAGACTACATTCCTGTAACAGGTGATCTACGGGAACAGCAGGAATTGAGTCTTCACAACCCACCCACCTCCCCTAGGAGTTGTACCTCTCTCTTTCCTTCTCTCCTTTTGTCTCAGCTACAAAACCAACTGAAGAGGGAGAGTTGGAAAGGCGGGAAGGTAGAAGCACAGGCACAGTGGGATGCTCCCAAAAGCTTTCCTATAGGATGCTGGGGAGCATTCCTGCGTGGGCTCCGTCTGTGCTGATGATACCCATATGTGAAGACTCAATTCCTGATGTTACCAGAGATCACCTGTTACAGGTGAGTAACTACGCTTTTATGATAACACTACTGAACACCCTAATGAAAGGTACACAGACAAAACACTCTGGATATGCCATGGTCTTCATAGACATATCCACAGCATTTGACACCATCTCCCACAACACACTACTACATAGACTACAAGAGATTGGCATCAAGGACATCGTACTACAATGGTTCCACTCCTACCTAACCAATAGACAACAGCTGATCCGCACAAGCATGGCAACCCTCCCCCCCCCCCTTTTCGACAGCACCAAAGAGTACCCTCCTCTTCATTATCTACCTACAGCCACTCTGCTCAGTAATACGTGCTCACAACATAAACTACCATATCTACGCAGACGACATAATGCTTTATGGACCCATCACAACCACAAACCCAACAAACAATCACCTATCAGACTGCTTTATTAAGAACATAAGAACATAAGATATGCCATACTGGGTCAGACCAAGGTCCATCAAGCCCAGTATTCTGTTTCCAACAGTGGCCAATCTAGGTCATATGTACCTAGCAGTTTCCCCAAGGGACACAGGTTCCACAATGCTTGTATTGGTTCAAGCATTGATATCCTGGGTCCCTTCTTAATAATGGTTTATGGACCTTTCCTCCAGGAACTTGTCCAAACCTTTTTTAAACCCAGCTACACTAACAGCCTTTACTACATCCTCCGGTAACAAATTACAGAGTTTGATTACACGTTGAGTGAAAAAATATTTTCTTTTATTAGTCTTAAATAGTTTACCCTGTAGCTTCATTGCATGTCCCCTAGTCTTTCTATATTCTGATAAGGTAAACAATCAATCTACCTTTTCCCGTTCCACTCCGTTCATTAATTTATAGACTTCTATCATATCTCCCCTCAGCCGTCTCTTTTCCAGGTTAAAGAGCCCTAACCTTTTTAGCCTTTCTTCATAGGAGTATACTTCCATCCCCTTTACCATTTTGGTGGCTCTTCTCTGAACCTTTTCTAAAATCGCTATATCCTTTTTAAGATACGGCGACCAGAATTGCACACAATATTCAAGGTGCGGTCTCACCATGGAACGATATAGAGGCATTATAATATCTTTTGTTTTATTTTCCATTCCTTTCCTTATCATACCTAGCATTCTATTTGCTCTCTTGGCCGCTGCTGCACACTGGGCCGAGGGTTTTAACATGGTATCCACAATGACGCCTAAATCTTTTTCCTGGGTGGTAGTTCCTAATGTGGAACCTTGCATCGTGTAACCATAGTTTGGGTTGTTCTTCCCTAGATGCATAACCTTGCACTTGTCCACATTAAATTTCATCTGCCATTTTGATGCCCAGTCTTCCAATTTATCAAGATCCTCTTGCAATTTTCCATAATCCTCTTGAGTTTTAACAACTTTAAATAGTTTTCTGTCATCTGCAAATTTGATAACCTCACTCGTTATTCCACTTTTCAGGTCATTTATGAATATGTCAAAAAGCAGCGGACCCAGCACAGATCCCCGGGGATACACCACTATTCACCTTTCTCCATTGGGAAAATTGGCCATTTAGCCCTAACCTCTGCTTTCTATCTTTTAACCAGTTCCTGATCCACAATAGTACACTGCCTCCTATCCCATGACTCTTTAGTTTTGACAAAAGTCTCTCATGAGGGACCTTGTCAAAGGCTTTCTGAAAGTCCAGATACACAATATCAACCGACTCACATTTGTCAACCTGATTATTCACTCCTTCAAAAAAACATAACAAATTAGTAAGACAAGATCTTCCTTGTCTAAAGCCATGTTGGCTGTCTCCCATTAGGTCATGACTATCTACGTGCTGAGTAATTTTATTCTTTATGATGGTTTCTACGATTTTTCCTGGTACTGATGTCAGGCTCACTGGTCTGTAGTTTCCCGGATCACCCCTGGAACCCTTTTTAAAAATTGGTGTTACATTGGCGATCCTCCAATCTTCAGGTATTAGAGATGATTTTAATGATAGTTCACAGATTACTAATAGCAGGTCTGCAATCTCATATTTCAGTTCTTTCAACACCCTTGGATGTATACCATCCGGCCCAGGTGATTTGCTACTCTTCAGTTTATCTAATAGTTGTAATACATCTTCCCGATGTATCGATATATCCTTCAATTCTTCCGTACCTTTAAATACCACTTCAGTCATGGGTAACATCCCTTCATCTTCCTCAGTAAAGACGAAAGCAAAGAATTCATTCAGTCTCTCCGCTATCGCCTTGTCGCCTCTTTGTGCTCCTTTAACCCCTTTATCAACTAATGGACCAACTGACTCTCTCACAGGTTTTTTGCTACGAATGTACTTGAAAAGGTCTCTACTTCACATTTTTGCTTCCGCAGCAAGCTTCTTCTCAAATTCTCCCTTTCCCTGCCTTATCATTGCCTTGCATTTGACTTGCCAGTGCTTGTGCTGTTTCCAGGTTTCGTCGTTTGGCTCTTTTTTCCATTTCCTAAAAGATGCTTTTTTGGCAACAACAGCCTCTCTGACCTCACCTTTAAACCATGCTGGCAGTTTTTTGGACTTCCTTCCACTTTTCTTAAAGCATGGAATACAGCTGGTCTGGGCTTCCAAGATAGTATTTTTCAACAACAGCCAAGCCTGATGTACATCTTTAACCTTTGCAACTGCTCCTTTTAGTTTTTTCTTAACTGTTTTCCTCATTTTATCATAGTCTCCCTTTCGAAAGTTAAAAGGTAGTACTGTGGATTTTCTTACTATCCCTTCTCCACTAATTAAATCAAAGGCAATCATTCTATGATCACTATTGCCAAGTGGCCCCAACAACCTTATCTCTTGCACTAGATCTGGTGTTCCACTAAGGATTAGGTCTAATTTGGCTTCCCCTCTGGTCGGTTCATGAACCAGCTGCTCCAAGAAGCAGTCATTTATTTCATCTAGGAACTTTATCTCCCTAGCATGTCTTGACGTGACACTGACCCAGTCGATACCGGGGTAGTTGAAATCACCCATTATTATTACTGCGCTGTAACTTTTGTTAGCTTCCTTGATTTCTTTGAACATTTCATCATCCATTTGGTCATTCTGGCCAGGCGGTCGATAGTACACCCCCACTGCCATTGCCTTCCCCCTTTTACATGGAATTTCAATCCATATAGATTCTACAGCAGATTTTGGTTCCTGCAAAACTTTAATCTTTTCTGACTCAATGCCTTCTCTAACATAGAGAGCAACCCCTCCACCAATTTGATCAGCTCTATCATTACGATATAGTTTGTACCCAGGTATCACAGTGTGTCAGAAGGGTACCTGGGTGAGAATGTTCACTGTCTTGGCAAAGGCATATATCAATTTGATTTGCAAGGGATTGTGGGAAATGCAGTCCATTCACACCAGACACAGCCGCTCACAATAATTAGTTGTGCTTGAGGGTAAAGCCAATAAGATATTTATTTATGGGGTTATTTCTCCCAACACAGATATGCTTGGTAGCACATAAAACAGGATACTTGCTTTCAGTGTTAAACTTAGAAAAACAAAATCAGGAAAACAACAGCTGAACTTGTCAGGCAATCAAAGCAAAAGAATAAAGACCTGGTTGGTAACAAACTGGTCTTTTCTGTAGGCTCTAGCTAATATTTTCTTAGCAGTGCTTTAATCAACAAACAAAACCCACAAAGTAGGGAAAAACTGTTCTTTTCAGGTTAACTTCTTATATCTTCACACATAGACTCAGAAGTGATTTCCTCAGAGCTCACAAGCAATTAGGTAAGGCTCAATTGCTAGCAATTACCCAGCTGAAACCCCTTAGCTGGCTTGCTTTCTACTGCGTGGCCCAAATCCTACTCAGGAGCTTTTCTGAGTAGATTAAAGAACAAGTTTGTATTTCTTTGTGATGGTTGTTGTACTTTGTAACAGTAAATTACCAAAGGAGTTTAGACAAAGAGCAATCCATGTATTCACAGCCTGCATCTGCAACCCCTCCCCCTTCTTCAACAATCATGGGTTCAATATCATGGATTGGTACAGAGGAATTTCTCAATGGAGCACTCTCAGGAGAATACTTGTTTCCCTGCTGTCTTTCAAGGGTATAGCTAGGGCATAGATCAGTGTTCATACCTGAGCTTCCATTGCTGTTAGAGTTCCTCTCTAAATAGCCTGGCCAGTATGTAGTCCAGTTCTTATGTCCAGCCTTCCAATCCAGATCCCTGGACACTGGGTCTCTCTTCACATACCTTCTGGCACGGGTCCTAGGGTCCCTTCCAAGTGCAGCCGTCTCCCTCACAGGTACCGTCTGGAGATTCCTGGCCCTGCAGCACCACTCCTCTGGCTTCCCCCAGTCCAATGGTGTATACTTGCCTTTTGAATGCCTTCCAGTATACGTACTGCTATGGACTCCTTTAGACCTCCCAAATGCTTTTCTCTTCTTTCTTCCAAAGGGTTTCTTGCCCTCTCTGTTCGTCCGCTCTGGCTTCTGCTTCTGATGACCCTTCAGATGATGAAGCTGTCCAAGATGAGGATCTCCAAGATGAAACTGAGGATCTCCCAGATGAAACTGAGGATGATTCTCTGTAGAATAAACTCTACCTTTATTCTGCTTAGATGAGTGCTCCACCCTAGCACAGCGCAGCTGTGCTGAATCAGGCCCTGCCCTTTGAGATGAGTGCTTAGGGATTACCTCATAGCCCTCCTGATTGAACACACGTTTCCCCACTTCAGCTCCTCTAATGGCTGTTGGAAACCTGGTGCATTCTGGGACTGGTAGTCTTTTATGGGAAAATTCTGTTTTCTTATTTCTACCAGAACTGACAGGTTGCTTGTTCAGAGTCACTTCACCTTTACTATAGCTCCTTCCTGAGCTATGATAAGCTTCCTTATCACAAGTGTCCCACTGATTGTCCTCCTTCCACCATGTCTCTGATATTCCAATCATATCTAACCTTTCATTTAGTGCTATATATTCTAACTCTCCCATCTTATTTTTTAGACTTCTAGCATTTGCATACAAGCATTTTAGAGAATGTATTTTATTCATATTAATTTGGCTATTGTTAGACATGGGTAATTTGGGATCTTTAAGCTCTGTCTGTTCCATACTTGAGGGCATTTGGGCTAGTTTACTCTTTTGTGGAACCTCTCTGCTTTTGGTAGTATCCTTCAAAGATACATTCTTCTGAACCATCCGCTCTTGGGCGACTGTCAGCTTTCCCCTAATATCTAGTTTAAAAGCTGCTCTATCTCCTTTTAAAGGTTAATGCCAGTAGCCTGGTTCCATCCCGGTCAAGGTGAAGCCCATCCCTTTGGAAGAGCCCCTCCTTTCCCCAGAATGTTCCCCAGTTCCTAACAAATCCAAAACCCTCATCTCTGCACCATTGTCTCATCCACGCATTGAGACTCCGGAGCTCTGCCTGCCTTTTGGGTCCTGCGCGTAGAACAGGAAGCATTTCGGAGAATGCTATCCTGGAAGTTCTGGATTTCAACTTCCTACCTAAAAGCCTAAATTTAGCCTCCAGAACCTCCCTACCACATTTTCCTATGTCATTGGTACCGACATGTACCAAGACAGCAGACTCCTCCCCAGTACTATCTAAGACCTTATCTAGGTGGCGCGTGAGGTCCGCTACCTTCGCACCAGGCAGGCATGTTACCAGGCGATCCTCACGTCCACAAGCCACCCAGCTATCTACATGCCTAATGATCGAATCACCAACTATAACGGCTGTCCTAACCCTTCCCTCATGGGCACATGGCCCTGGAGAAACTTCCTCAGTGCGAGAGGGTTTTACATCAATGTCTCCAACTGGCTACAAGAGAACAACCTCTCCATCAACATTAAAAAAACAGAGGCCCTCATTGTGACCAAGGACCCAAACTTCACCTCACCACCACACCTCACCTTGGGAACCACCCAAATACAAGTCCAACCCCAGATAAAATACTTGGGAATCATTATTGATCAAGCCCTTAGATTCAAACAACAGATCAAAAAGACGGCCAGAACGATATTCCACAGAGCAAAGACAGTACAATGGCTTAGACCACTCATCGACCCACAGGACTTCAGAACAGTCATTCAAGCCATGATGCTCCCCCACCTGGACTACTGCAATGCAATTTATCACGGACTACCCGCCACCCACACCATCCCCCTATGAACTGCCTTAAACACCACTGCAAGAATTATCCAGAAGGCAAAAAACCACGATCACATCACCCCAGTCCTAAGAGAACTTCACATCCTGCCCCTTGAAGCAAGGATTAAATACAAATCCCTCCTACTTATCCATAAAGCTCTACATCAAACCCAAACCACACAACTCCAGACTCTACTACCTCACCCTACTCACCCCACTCTCAACAGACCTACCCGTCAGACCACCAGCAACTCTCTCACTATCCCCCACGAACAAACTAAGTTCAATCAGCAAACCTGCAACAGAGCATTCGAACTGTATGCCCCCTCTCTCTGGAACTCCCTCCCGAGCCAGCTCCGAAGCACCAAAGACCTCTCCACATTCCGGAAACAGCTAAAAACCATCCTGTTTCATAAATATCTTGGACTTGAAACAGACATCTCTCAATAACTGTTCACCTGAATCCTCTGACCTACTCCCCCAGCAGCCATCTAAGAGACTACTGAAAAACGTCTTCTGTCTAGTACTGTTACTTTCTGTGAAGATCAACTATGTTATCCCCCTGGTGATGGCCCCCCTCACTCTTTCTGTCAGCTTGATTATTGCCCCCCCCCCCTTTTATGTTAAACCGCTTTGACCCGGTGAAAAGCAGGATATAAATGCAGTTAAATAAATAAATAAATACATAATGTGGGCAAGTGCAAAGTGATATATCTAGAGAAGAATAACCCAAATTATAGATACACAATGCTAGGTTCCATATTAGGAGTTGCCACCCAAGAAAAGGATCTGGTTGTAATCATGGACAATACATTAATGTTGTCTGTAAAGTGTATGGCAGTGGCCAAAAGAGTAAACAGAATAATAGGAATCATTGGGAAAGGAACAGAAAGTAGAACAAAGAATATCAAAATGCCTCAGCATTGCTCCATGTTTGTGACCGCACCTTGAGTATTGTATGCAATTCTGGTCTTCGCATCTCAATAAAGATATAGCGGCCTTAGAAAAAGGTACAGAGAAAGGCGACGAAAATGATAGAGGGGATGGAAGAATTCTGTGACAAGATTAAAGAGATTAGGACTCTTCAGCCTGGAGAAGAGATGGCTGAGGAGAGACTATAGAGGTCTATAAAGTCTGAGCGAAGTGGAATTGGTAGATGTGAATCGATTGTATACTCTTTCAAAAAAAAAAAATAAGGACTAGGGGACACACTATGAAGCTACAAAGTAGTATAATTAAAACAGCAGAAAATATTTCTTCAGTGTACAATTAATCTTTGGAACTCATTGCTGATAGATGTGGTAAAAGCAGGTAGTGTAACTGGGTTTAAAAAGGTTTGGACAAATTCCTGGAGGTAAGTCCATAGACCGTTAAGGTAGATCAAGAGTAAAACTGCTGCTTAAAAGGGGATAAGTAACATGGAACTGGCTACTTATGACCTGGATTGGGCACTGTTTGAAAAAGGACACAGGGATTGATGGACATTTGATCTGACATGGTATGGCAGTTTTTATGTTCTTACGATAATGCACCCAGATCTCTTGCATGCTAGGCTGTTGCTCTAACCACTAGGCTACTCCTCCACTCACTGGCACTCCTTGTGATCTTGGGCAAGTCACTGTACCCTCCATTGCCTCGAAAGAAACGGCCTGGCAATTTACTTCTGGTCATACCTTGCCAAGAAAACCCAAGGGCTGCTGGGTCGCCAGGAGTCAGCATTGACTTGATAGCACCTTAAAAAACAAAATAAAATGATAATGCATGAGATATCTACATGCATACTATACCCATTATATCTACCGTGCACCCACCACAACCTCCGACCTACCACAGATACTACACCTCATCTCCGAAAGCACCAGCCCTTCGCAGGAACAAATTATCCTAGGAGACTTCAACCTCCCATCACTCCAGGAAAAGCAAGCAGAAACCTTCCTCAACGCCATGACAGCAATGGACCTGACACAGATCATACAAGAACCAACACATGAAAAAGGAAACACACTTGACCTCATATTTCTAAACTCCCAAACCGCCTCCTCATACAGAAGACCAACAATCTCACCAATACCGTGGTCAGATCACTACATCATCAACATATCCCACAACTATCAACTCAAAAATAACAGAGAAAACGAACAACACGCAAGGAGATTCAAAGCATTTAACAAAGAAGACTTCCTAACGCAAACCCTGCCTAACCTACACACAAACTCCAACAACCTTGATGACCTGCTCCACAACTGGAATACCACAATCTCCTCAGCCACCAGCACAACTAGAAACAAGACTAATACCAGACCCATCTCCTCAAAAGCCCGATGGTTCACCCCCACCCTCCGAAAACTGAAAACCAAACTTAGAAGAACTGAAAGGAAATGGAGAAAAACCAAAAGCGACAAAGACAAAGCAAAATACCTCCACGAACTCAATGCGTACCACTCAGAAACTGACAACGCCAAAAAAAACTACCACACCAAAATCATCACAACAGCCATAAACAAACCTCGAGAACTCTTCCAAATTATCAACAAACTGACAAGGGCACCCAGTAACTCTGACCAGCTGCCAGATATCCCCCCTGATCTTCTAGCAAGACAATACAAACAGCTTCAGCAACCACAAAGCTTACATCACTATGCTGAAACAACCAACACAAATTCATACCCCACCCTGAACAGCGACTGGAATACATTTGACAAAACCTCGAAATAAGAAATATCTTCCACCATCTCCTGCTTGAACACCACCACCTCCCCGTTGGACCCCTGTCCTGCCGACTGGATAAAGAAAACCAAAGAAGACCTGAGCACACCATTAACCCATATCGTAAATGCATCCTTTACCCAAGGACACATGCCAGACGCCCTTAAGACCACAGTCATTCGACCAACCCTAAAAAAGCACAACCTAGATCCCCTAGACCCTGCCTCTTACAGACCAGTAGCGAGCCTCCCACTCACCGCAAAGATAATCGAGAAGATAGTCCAACGTCAACTTCAAGAACACCTGGACGTCAACAATATACTGGACCTGCAGCAACACGGATTCCGACCATTACATGGGGTTGAGACACTCATGACCACACTGATGAACACCCTCATCATAGGAACCCAAGAGAAACACTCCGGATACATCCTAATTTTCCTGGATATATCAGCAGCCTTTGACACCATCTCCCATAACACCCTTCTCCACAGACTTCAAGCAATTGGGATCAAAGATACTGTACTCCAATGGTTCAGGTCCTATCTAACCAACCGACAGCAACTGATCCGCACCAAAACCTCAACCTCACCCCCATTCCAGCAACATCAAGGTGTACCTCAAGGATCCACATTATCAGCCATGCTTTTCAACATCTACCTCCGTCCACTCTGTTCAGTCATACGCACACACAACATCAACTTCCACATATACGCCGACGACATAATGCTCTATGCCCCAATTACAACCACAGACCCAAAAAATGACCAGTTATCAGCCTGCTTCACTGACGTATCCAACTGGCTACAAGAGAACAACTTATCCATTAACATAAAGAAGACCGAAGCTCTTATAGTGACAAAAGACCCAGACTTCAAACCACCCACTCACCTCACCATGGGAACCACGCAAATTCAAATACAACCACACATAAGATATCTCGGAATTATCATTGACCAAGCCCTAACCCTTAAACAGCAAATCAACAAGACCACCGGAGCTGTATTCCACAAGGCAAAAACAGTACAATGTCTCCGACCTCTCCTCGAACTACAGGACTTCAGGACAGTAATGCAGGCTCTGACACTCCCTCATTTGGACTACTGCAACATAATCTACCATGGCCTACCTGCCACACAAACCAATCCCCTCCGAACTGCCTTAAACACCACGGCAAGAATAATTCACAACGCAAAGAAACGGGACCACATCACCCCAATTCTAAGAGACCTTCATATTCTCCCCATCGAAGCAAGAATCAAGTACATAGCTCTTCTACTTACCCACAAAACCATCCACCAAACACAAGGCACCCCACTCCACACCCTACTACTTCACCCAACCCACAGCAGAACAATCAGACAATCCTCCAACAGCTCCATTGCCGTCCCCCACAAAAGAACCAAAGCAACACAACGGACCTGCAACAGAGCCTTTGAACTCTATGCCCCATCCCTCTGGAACTCTCTACCAAACCACATCAAGAACAACGGTGATCTCCCTTCATTCAAAAAGCAGCTAAAAACCATCCTATTCCAAGAACATCTCTGAATAGGAACCCCTATTCTCTTCAAGATCCTCAGACCAATAACTGACTATCTTGTCAGTCTCTATGTCCATCCTAAATCATTAATGTTGAGCCCCCGGTGATGGCCCCCCCACTTTTCATCCCCCCCCCCCTGTTATATGTCCCACCGCTTTGACCCGGTGAAAAGCGGGATATAAATACAGATAAATAAATAAATAAATTATATGCAGATTTATCTCATGCATATCCATGAAGGGTATCCTGAAAGCCTAGCCTGTTTGTGCCTCAAATGACTACATTTGTTCACCTCTTCTACTTATAGTCTAATCCATTCAGACAACCTCTGAAAGTATGCTTACTATAGCAAAACATGTACTTTATTAAGATATTTTATTGGAAGTCAAAGGAGCTCTACATTTAATCCTCCATGCAAGTTGACATTAACTTAAAATTACTAGATGACCCCAGTTTTCAGGGATTGTCCCTTATTGAAGTTGTGCCCCTTATGCCATGGACTATAACCACCTCCTGTCCTGAATTTCAACGGGAACAGAGGCAAAGGACTTTGCTTCTCCTGCATACTCCTCTGATACAGTCTTCAATCCTGGAAGGAGAAGATTGAAAATTAACTTTTTATGAAGAAAAGGAGAAATGTTAGAACTATAGAAAATATTATCTATGAGCCCAATTCCATCTGGACGTACAGGCCCTCTGTGCACCCAGTCAGAACCAGACACACAGAGGGAGTCGCGATTCTGATCCCACGGGGCATGTCTATGTGCAGGCTGGAACTGCAATTCAGCCTGGCTTGCACATAGAGGCCTTGCCCGACTAACTCAGTCTGGGTTTTACAATGGAGCTGTGGCGCCCTAGCGTCCATGGCACCACGGCTGCATTGTAAAGCTGCGATCCCTGGTTGCGGGGTCCTGAACTGCTTTCCCCGCAGCCCGACCCTTGCCCTAATGCCACCCCCGATCCGCCCCATCCCTGCCCCTTCTAACTTTCTCATATGAGTGGGGAAGTTATACGTGAACGGGTGGGGGTATTCATTGCATGGAATGACCCCCTATATGTATAAAGTAAAGTAATTATATATGTATGTATGTGTGCTTAACTCAAGAAGGGCTGTTATTATCTTCTTTAAACGTTTGAAATTACTGAATGCTACCTAGACTGGATATTTTGAAATATGGGGAAAAGATGTTTGAGGAGGGAGGCCCCTGCCTCTCCCAGCTCAATCCTGCTCAGGTGTCCCCTATTTGCTCCCCAAAAATCTGGTAATCCTGCATTAACTGCATGTGTGGTGCTTTAACTAGAAACAAATTAGCAGCAGATACCATCCACACAGCTGTATAGCCCCCTTTACACATTTGTTTCTGAGCACAAGACTACTAGTTTTCGCCGTACAGTATCATGACACAGTGATCTATATTCATGTGCACCTGCCCATACTGACACTTCACCTGTCTGTGTCCCTTGGGTGTGTTTACTGGAAGTGCTAATTTAGATAATTAGTATTGCAGTGTTTCTCGTGTTCTAGGGAGAAAAGAATTTTGTTTATGAAGACCTTTGTTTCTCTTACGCACTGAAGTTGCCACTGCAGATAAAATGGAATTTGTTCCAGTGAGCTTGCTCAATTTACAGTGTAAATCACTATCAAGGATTCTGTGTGGCCATGGCCAACTTTCATGCAGCTGGCTGATTGGTGGAGCTCAGCTGTTCTTCAAGGGAGAAATATTGTGGCAGTTAGCGATTTGTGTTTGTCAAAATAGTAACCTCTATAGTGTTAGACTCTTATCTTGATCTCTTCTTTTTCTGATCTTATTTCTTTATGCATTTCTAAAATTTGTTGATGTGTTTTTTTTTTTTTTTTACTTAACAGCTTCTTTCTGTTCTGTCCAACTCAGAGCTGAATCAGAACCAATTCATAGCAGAGCTAATGCACAACAAACCTATGTGCACATGCCAGGATCAACTAAGTTTATTTCCTTTCCAATCCAGCCCAGTTAACTCTAAGGCAATCCTGTGGTTGATAAGCACAGACTAAAGCTTTCCCCGAGAACTTAGCGCAAGTATGCTCTTGATAAGGGGGATGAGAGGCTGCATCACATAACCATCTTTAATATGTGCTCCAAACCTGGTGTAAATGAGAAGGATTTAGATAAGCATATATAGGCAACTGGGGCAATAGATGCAACAACACGAGGCTATACTGTGTTGATGGACTGCTTCTCTTTGTGTCAATAAAAAGGATCCTGAGTAAAACATTCAGGCAATACCCTTATGCAGACAAAATTTAAACTAGAGAAAGGGGGTGACAGATGGGAAAAAACAAGTTCAGGATATCACTCCCATCAAAAACATAATAATATTAGTAATAGTCATCATATTAATCCACACATCAATGACACGAGGGAAGAGGAGTCTGGAATCAAATCCATCCAAAATACAAGCAAGCCAACCAACAATAGCTGGAAGGCAATGAGCACAAATTCTCGAAGTCTAGCCAACAAAGTTCCTGACCTGGAAGCCCTGATGGTGGAAATGGCCTTGGACATTTTGGTCATTACAGAAATACGGTTTAACGAGTCGCATGAATAGGATATAGCCATAGCTGGCTATAATTTATTTAGAAGAGAGAGAGAGGAGGAGTAGCCCTATATGTCAAAAGCAATATTAAAGCTTCTGAAAAGTAGGGGACGTGGGGAAAAGAAGAAGCACTATGGATTGTGTTAGAAAGAGGAGGTGGCACTATCATCCACACTGGTGTAGTCTACTGGCCTCCAACTAGAGGATGAAATCAAAGCAAACGTAAATATTTTTTATACTTCAATAAATAGAGGGGGCTGACCTGTACGAACCGGCAGGTACAACCCTAAACACAGGCATAGAGGGGGATGACCTGCACAGGGCGGCAGTTACTTCCACTCTAGCCACCTTACTGGGCAGACTAGATTGATACTAGTCTTAATCTGCCATCATCCCACTAGAGGACAGCAACCTTGGGCCGGAAGGACTGGGGCTTCTAGTCCCACAGGTGCTCCTTGTGGTCTTGGGCAAGCCACTTAACCCTCCATAGCCCATGTTCCCTGTAAAATAGTTATCTCCAAGTTATAATGCCCTGTTCAATGTAATTTCAGTTTGTTCAATGTAAACCGCACTGATGCAGAATAGCGCGGTATATAAGAGAATGTAAATAAATAAATAAAAATAAATAAACATATTATTTTACTATAACGCAGCCAGTAGGTGACACTGTTGTGTTATGGCTAGGACTTCATTCCGCCCTTCTTGTAAGTGTTGCCCCTATGGGGCCTGGTTCAAGAAATCACCCCTGATTCTCATACACCAAAGTACTCAGCTCAGTCTGGAGAGACAGGGGGAAGATTTGGGACATACAGCAGTGGGCTATGGCTGTTGAGAACAAATGTGCTGAAGTGGCTACACAAATGGGTGCATGGGTACTTTGATTAGAGATTCTAATGTGATAGATTCCTTGGAGAATTCCACAAGGAAAAGAAATCTCTGGCTTTTAATTTTCCATTGTGTTCCTAATGTTTTACCTGTATGCCATTATGATCTTAAATTCCACTTGAATCATCTGTACCTCCTCTTGTGAGAATGTTTTCCCAGCCAGCAAGAAAAATGTTGCAGAGGAACATGCACTGTACTACATTCACAGCTGTCCTTTAATTCTTTGGATCTAACTGCAATTCTGGAAAATTCTGAGAGAGAGCAAATGGGGACTGCAACTTATTACCGTGTCTTTAGAGCCGAACCATGACTAGATATTGAAGCTCTCGTTTAAAGTTAGATGATTTATGAACTCTGATTGGAATATTTTCTGTTTCTAAATCACCCCAGAAATGTAGGAAGTAATATTTGTTGTTAAGACCAAATGTCACCGAATTGGGTGGTCTTGTCTTTGTTTCTTTTTTTTTATTAGAAGTTTTCAACTGATAATACAATCCAAAACAACATAAGCAAATATACCCGATACATATATAAAATCACAAAAGAAATTAAGTAAATAAAGAAAACATCACATTCACAAGTATTCCAGCCCATTTTACGGGAAACACAAAAAAGAAGGGAAATAATGCTAAAAGAAATCAAACGAGGACATAATCCTCCTACTAAGAGAGACAACCCAACTCTAGATGTCCCACAAGCCAACCCAACCACATATTAAGTAATATTATGCTCATTCAAAAATTTCTCCAAATGCACAGCATCAATAAAAAAATAACTAACAGCCTGAAAAGTAATAAGACATTTACAGGGAAATTTAAGAAAGAAAGTTCTCCCGGCTGCCAAAATTTTAGTATGGTGGGACAGAAAGGATTTCCTCCTAACCTGGGTGGCACGTGACACATCAGGAAATAAGGATACCTTTTGCCCACAAAAAACCATATCTTTCTTTTTAAAGAAACTTTTAAGTATCCTATTTTTATTTAACTCATTGGCAAAAGAAGCTAGTAAAGAGGCTCGAGAGGTTATCTTGTCCTTAGAATCTTCCAAGAACTGAATTAGATTAACAGGAGAAACAGGAACAAACTCATCCATCTTCCCCTCCACTGAGTTAACTTCCCTAACCCTCTGAGGTACTGTACATAATATAAATTTGAAATCAAAATATCATCAGGTTTTGAGAGGTGGTATAAACTACACATTTCAGAAGTATTTCTTCAATAAAATTTCTTTGGAAAGCAACCTAGATATTGGAAAATTAAGAAAACTTAAATTTTAACTCTTACATCCTTTCTCCAAAGCTTTGATCTTATAATGAAGTAATAAGCTATTTGTTACTGAAGAAGCTATGGAAGACTGCAAAAACTGAACCGAAGGCTCAATCTTGGCAATGTGCTGTGAAATATTATCCAATTGCTCATCTAACTGTGAAAACCTCAGAACAGTGTCCTGAGGAAAAACACATGGAGCCCCATTCCGGGAGGGGGACATCCGGGCCATCCAGATGTCCTCGCTGAAGATGGGGCCGTTAAGACCCATTTCTGGTCTACGGAAACAAAACATTCCCATAGGAACCAGAATCGGGCCCGAGGATGGCCTGGCGTGCCCCTCCTGCCTGCGGGGACGTCCTCCATGCAGGCGCCCCAGACTGCTGTGTTCACGGACCCCCAAATCCCTGCCACCTGACTCACGACTGTCCTTCCGTGGCCTGAATCGGACAATGGGGACCCCTTGCAGCCGGTCTCGGCTCCTTCTGTGGCTCCCCTGCCCTGATCTTCCAAAATGTGTAGTTTATACCACTTCGGAGGTGGTTTAAGCTGCATGTCCCGGAAGGCCTGGCAGGACTTACAGGGCCATAACCTGAATTGGCCCTGTACATCCTGCCAGTCTGGCCCCCCTCCATCCCCTCGTGCCCCCTGCCGGATCTCCCCATCATGAAGCTCAGGACAAACAGGAGAGCTGGTGGGGGAATAGGGTCTAGGTGGATTGTGGGTGGAATGTGGGTTGCGAGATGCACAGCTTTGCAACCCGCATTCCAGAATGAGGGCCATAGTTTAGGAATTGTGTCCTTCAACATGCTTTCTGTTCTTGCCACCACATTCCAAGTATCAGTTAAGGAAATGTCAGCATGAGGTACAACGGTGAAAGGGGTGGAAGTAATATGATCAGGCAAATCAACAGCCTTAGGGGAAGTCCCTGAAACAGATATTACTATGCGACAACAAGGAATTATCAGAAATATCCATTTTAACGGCAGTCGGAGGAGGTGGGGGACAATGCTTGGGGGAGCCAAGAGAAGTTCCATCCAGAGACACTTCAAGCTCTGCAGTACCTTGCACCAAAGCTGAAAACAGGAGCTTGTCCATTGGGCCGGTGGTCTTCGGATTAAGAGGCAATCTGCTTCCCTTTAGCCTTCCATTTCCCTTTCACCATACAAAGAAAAGAAATAAGGGAACACTGCCAGATAATCACCTCAGCACTCCTCAGTGCTCCGAATGGGCTCCAAAGGGGCCTAGCCTACACATTAGGTCATGCCCCTTTCAGCATGCCCACAGCTGCATGCCTGTGGCCACATGCCATGGGGCTTCTGAGCTTTTAAAGAGCCCCAGAGGTTCTTGCAGGTGTTCTCAGGTGATGCTGCCACTGCCGCATACAGGCCTCTGAGTGGCTCTACAGGTACCTGAGTCTCTGCCCACTCCGCCTCAGGTTCGGCTCTCCTCTAGCAGATAATCAGGGCTCCAGAGCTTTTAAAGAGCCCCAGTGGCTCTTGCAGGTGTTCTTGTGTGACACCACTGCTGCTGCAAACAGGCCCCCTGAGTGGCTCTACAGGTGCTGGTTTCTAAAAAGACTCTGGAGATGTCTCTGTGCTAAGCCTATTTTCGGACATCCAGACCATGAATAAGGCTTCTAAAATTATCCCCAGAGCTGACCTGAGGGTTTCTGCTGCCCTAGGCTGTCCCACTGTGGCACTGATACCTTGCCCCCTACATCCATCTTCTCACCTGGGAGAGGGGGCAGAATGGTGATACCTGCTTGTGCTGAAGTGGTGGCTGAACTGCTACTTCAGCGCCGTCTCAGGCCTTAAAGTACTCATGGCCTGCTGCTCCTGTCCCCTCTAATACAACTTTCTGTTTGAAGGAGCAGGAGCGGCAGGCAGGAGCAAGCATTTACGTAAAGACCACCATGGCACTGAAGTACAAGTTCAACTGCAACTTCATGGGGTGGGGGGTAGCCATGCCATCCAGGGTCATACCAAGCCATAATTTGCCCTGTGCTACTTGCACATCTGGCATGCCCCCCCTCCAAATGTATTTATTCTTTTAACCGGTTTTATATACCACCTTTCGACACATAAAGGCAGTTTACATTGAATAGTTAACTTGGTTTACTTTGAACAGAAGAGTGCATACATAAAACCAACAACTATGAATACAGCAAACAGCAGAGAATATGTAGTGCATTAGATCATGGTTGTAACATGGCAACATGAACAAAGGTAACTATATACAGTAAGATGTGCAATTATATAAATATGAAATGTGGAACAGGCTTGGGACTCAGGTGGAGATTAGGCTGGGGGAGCACGGTAGGACATGGTTAGTCCTGTGCCTTGGAGAAATCTCACTCATACTTCCATGTCCAGCTGGCTGCTAGCCCTTGCCCTGCTGCCCCCACTTTTTGTTTTCTCAGAGGTGGTGGTGGCAGCAGTGAAACAGACCTGACTTCAAATTAAAAAAACACAACATAAAAACAACCCATGTGGGTCCTTCGACTCTACACTTGTAGGCAAGTTTGGTTCCTCCCTCCCTTCTCTGATGTAGTCTTGAAGGACTACCAGAAGGGACTGCTAGAACTGAAAGTAGATCTCCACTTGTGAGTACAATCTTCTGGAATAAACTCTAAATCTGAGGGTAAAAGGGACTTCTTGGGGTTAAAGCTGATAAACCTGCGTATTTTAGAATTCAAAGTTTATGCTAAGTCAGTCAGATCCTTGTTCCATCAGTGAGCTTTGTATTTAAGTCAAAGCAGAGTATAGCTTAGCATAGAACATAAAATACGAATAAATAGACTTTGAAATAAATTTGTTTCTAGAGAACTTTTTAATTTAAATCAAATCAGAATATAGCTTAGCATACAAGTAGAATGGTCTCTGAGTAGAAAGAAAAATAAACTTGTTTCTAGTGACCTTTACAAAGAGCCCTTCCAATTAGGAGACAAAAGATCTGTGAAGTTGCCTTATATAGGTATTAAAGGTAAGTGACAGATCAAAGGGGCAATGTAAAAGGCCCCTTTTATCAAACCAAGGGCTGTGTGAATCACCAAGGAATTTGGTAAGCCTTTACCTTAGAAGCACAGGACAGGATACTGTGTAGCAGCCAACTTTTAATAAGTCTTCTTTCCCTCCCTCCCTCCCCGACTCGCACCCACCCCTGGGATAATCATAGCTTTATAGGTGCTTAAACCTCTTAAAGGGAAGGAGGAGCCCATATTCACTCTTAGATGCAGCTTTTTATCCTCATCAGGCATACATTAAGGACCTGAGATTTTAATGTTGAGGTGAACAAAGTCCATTAAATGTATTGGGCCCATTTCTATCCTGGTCGGAATCGGACGCACAGTTAGACAGGATTCTGATCCCACGGGGCATGTCTAGCCACACAGGATCAGAATCATGTCCAGACCTGTACATGCAGGCTGGGACCCCGATCCTGGATGGCCTACATGCACATTCCTAGCCCAGCTAACTCAGTCAAGGCTCCCAAATGGAGCCGCAGCACCATGGCATCTGGTTGCCATGGCACCATGGCTTCATTCGGGAGCTTTGACTGAGTTAGCTCGGCCAGGCCTGTGCACGCAGACCATCCGAGATCAAGGTTCTTGGCCTGCATGTACAGGCCTGGACGTGATTCTGATCCCCTGGGGCTAGACATTTTATTTATTTTTTATTTATTTTATTTTATTTATTTAACATTTATATACCGCATCTTCCAAAGTTCAGTTGCGGTGTACAATTAACAACAATTAACAAAGCGCAGTTTGTTTTACATAGAACGTCATAACTTTTACATAGCACATCATAATTAAAACCAAACACAGTTTAATAAACAAACAGTATATTTAAGCTAGAACCGTGAGTATCAAGTTAACTAACGTATTGTAGTGTCGAACAGCGTAAAAAAGAACATAACATATGCAACTATATACATGTGGAGGTATTTGGGCATAAGAGCTTGGATCGTGCCCCACGGGATCAGAATCCTGTCTAACTCTGTGTGTCCGGTTCCGGCCACCAAACAGATTCAGCATTCCCTGCAGCCTGACCCCCGATCTGGCCTCCCAAGGCCAGGGTCGGGCTACAGGGAATTTACCCCCTCCTACCTCCTCCGCTTCCCCGGCCTGCCATCCCCCACCGACTAGGGAAACTTATTTCTCCTAAGAGGTGGAATAAGTTCCCCATTCAGTCTGCTGGCTTTGGACATACAGGGCCGACATTGGAATCAGCCCTGTACATCCAGGGCCGCAGACTGCCCACTGCCCACCCTAACTCCGCCCTGCAACGCCCTTTCCTGACCCTGTCTAACCTCCCCATACAACTTATGGGGAAGTTAGTCTGGGTCAGCAGAGGGGCCGAATAGTGGCTTGGAATCACCCCAATTAGGTATAGTTTTATTAGTATAAATATTCCCAGCAATCCCTAAGTAAATAAACTCCTTAAATACCTAAACACAACCTTAAAACTAAGATGCAGGCAGCAGTCCAGCAGCAAGACAGGGGCTTTCCAGTCTTTTGCACTGAGTGTCACATGTATGATTTCTGCACTAGGTACAAGAAGCTCATTGCTCTCAGGGAACGAGTCCGATCTCTAGAGGCTAGAGTAGCAGACTTGGAGGACATAAGGAAAACAGAGAAATACATAGACGAGACCTACAGGATGTAGTACTGAAATCCACCTCCAATCTGGCAATATCTCTGTTGTCATGGAGGAAAGAGGTCACGTGACAGGAGAACACACCCTGGTGAAGCAGGAAGTGATCCTGTAGCTAGGACCTGTCCTCCAGGTGATGTGACACCCTCTCGCACCGAGGAAGTTTCTCCAGGGCCATGTGCCCACAAGGGAAGGGTTAGGACAGCTGTTATAGTTGATGATTTGATCATTAGGCATATAGATTGTTGGGTGGTTGGTAGACATGAGGATCATCTGGTAACATGTCTGCCTGGTTCAAGGTAGCGGACCTCACGCGCCATCTTGAAAAGGTCTTAGATAGTGCTGGGGAGGAGGAGGAGTCTGCTGTCTTGGTACATGTTGGTACTTGTTAGGATTCTTTTCCTCCCCAGTTATCAGTTGCCTTCCCTCTGAACCCCTACCCCAGGTTCCCACTGCCCAAGTATCTGGGGAATAAGCACCTACACAGAGTAAAGCGTGCAAAGCGTTTATTCCAGCGAGACAAAGGAAGTTCCTTTCTTATATACTGTGAAACAAACAGTACCAACATTGCACAATGAGTCATACCTCCTATCTGTTGGTTCAGCAATTTCATAAGGGGCACGACCCCAGCCCTGACCTGCATCTTGCAATGTACACATTCTTTATAGGGTCAGATAATATAGTAGAAGTTTCCAGACTTAGAAAATAACATTATCATAGCACTGTCACAACAAGTCTACTGCCTAACACATTCTTACCCCCTTACAATCCCCCCTTGTGGTGCTATGTGTGCCACATAGGGAGACAAAACTTCTTAACCATGGCTTGAAAAAGAAAGAAAGAAGCTTATATACAATATATAGCAAATCAAGACAGAGGACAGCATGCTATAAGGATTGTATTAAAGGGGGAAGTATGGCAAGGGTAAAGTAGATTGCGAATCAGAAAGAATATTTTTCAATATCAGCTAGGTATGAAGTATGGGCGGATTATTGGCATTATTGCGTTGGGTCGAGGAAGATAGGACATGGGAATAGTAATAAGGAAAAACGCTCTGTGACCGAGGAGGGTGGCGACATAGAGAGCAGGTAAGAGACAATGAGCAGCAGGTAATGACAGCTATGAGTAAAAGGTTAACAGCAAAGGTAAGTAACCCGCGTAACGCAGGGCCTAAACCATAAAACCAAGAAAGGAAAGAGGACCACCAATCAGCAGAAGGGGCTGTAATTTTGGATGCAAGATTACGCAGGTCCTGAATAGAGCGTTTATGGGGATGCTATCGTCCGTGAGATTAAAACAACACATGCCCTCAAATTTCAAAGGTAGAAAATGAAACATGGGGCTGAGTACAATTCAAATTGTCAAGTTCAGTAAAATTCTGCATTTCACACAGGTTAGAAGGCACAGCAATGAGACATGTTGATAAAAAGGCTCCAGCTTGTAACAAGCTGCGCACACAAACGTCTGACACATTTAAGGCAGTTCGGGCGGGTACTATTGCCGTGTTCACAGTTCCCAGGATGGGCTGAGAGGGGCACCACACAAGTGCTAAGAAAAGAGTCAACGCAATCTCAGACATAATGGTCAGAAGGCTATTGTCAAATACGCTTCGGATCCTGGGACGGGTCCTCCGCGGACACCTTCGTTAGTTCTCCTATTGGAGTACCGTACATGCTGACCGGCGCTCTTTTAATCCTGGATGTGTGAATCCATGAAGGGATAGTTTCCGTCAATACTGCTGTACACGTGACCGCTATGACCTGTGTAGGTGGTCCATACAGAGGAATCCACTTCCCATGATGATGTAATTCCTTCACCAGAACCCAATCGCCAGGCTGGAAAGGATGGGTAGGATCTGTGGAGGGAAAAGGGAGAGCATCATAAACTGCTGATATACCCTCTGTAAATGGGGAGCCAACCGATGGGCATATTCCTCCTGTGCAATCCCTACCTCCTCTGCCGACAGGATAGTCCCCTTCGGCCAATCCCAGGGGGCTGGGAAGGACCGACCCTTAAGAATTTAAAAGGTGGAAATCCCATGCGATAAAGGGGTCATCCTAACCTCAGCCAAAATGGCCGGTAAGTAGACCGGCCACCATACAAAAGTTCCATTGGTAGCTTTCCTCAATTTATCCTTTAAGGTGCGGTTCATACGCTCCACTATGCCTGCCAATTGGGGATGGTAGGGGACATGAAACTGCCACTGGATTAAAAATAAGTGGACGATTTGCTGTAATAATTTTGAAACAAAAGCAGGACCCTGGTCTGAGTCTATAGATAGGGGACATCCAAAAGACGGGAAAATCTCTTTACATAGTATTTTGGGTACCGTCCTTGCATCTTCCTTCACCGTAGGGAAGGATTCTACCTACTTCGAAAATCTGTCCACAATCACTAACAGGTACTTAAACCCCCCTTTGTGGACCTTTACGGAGGGGTTCCTTAAAACAACCCACCGCTTCCTTAGCCAATATAACCTTATCCAATTCACACCAGCAATCTATAATCTGGTAGCAGGTTAACAAAACTTCAGGTAGCAAACTGTTCTTTAATTAATTAATTAATTAATTTAACTATTTCTAAACCGCCTTATCTTATTAATCAAGGTGGTATCACAGCAAACAATCGGGTAAAGTGAGAGTGTTAAACATGCAGTGAGGGTGATATTTAGTTGAGTGTGTGTTGTATTGTGTGCTAGATTGGTTTGAGCTATGTACAATGTGTGTTGTATTATTTATTTATTTATTTATTTTATTTAACAGTATTTCTAAACCGCCTTTTCTTAATAATCAAGGTGGTATCACAGCAAGCAATCAGGTAAAGTGTGTGTGTTGTACATGCAGTGAGGATAAAACTTAGTTGTGTGAGGGATGTGTTGGGTGCTTGGTTTGTTTGAGCTATATACAGGGTGGGCTATTTACAGTGATGCTAGAAACATTTTATATATATTCAGTGTTTAGGCGGTATCATGTGCTGTTATCCATTCTCTTAGGTTATGTGATGTGACCATAGTGCTCTATGAACAGCATGGTTTTTAGCTGTTTTCTGAAGTCTTTGAGGTCTGGAGTTGCCCTTAGATCGTCCGGTAGATTGTTCCATATTGTTGGAGCAGCCATGGAGAGAGCTCTGTCTGTTGTGTCCTTGCGTGTGTGCTTGTACTCATTTGGGGTGCTGACTCGGTTGCGTGTTTGTTTTCTTCTGGGACGTGCGCTGGTTTCCGGTTGTATGAGGGTGTGGAGGCTGTTGGCTGATGTGTGTTCTTTTATCTTAAATAGGTTTATGATAGTCTTGTATATGATGCGAGCACAGATTGGGAGCCAGTGTAAGTACTTTAATGTATGTGTGTTGTTCTCCAGCCATGCGGTTCAGGCTATGATTAGAGCTGCAGTGTTTTGTGCTAGCTGTAGTAGTTTGAGGGCTTGTTTTGGGAGTCCAAGGTATATCGGATTGCAGAAGTCCAGTATTGGGGTTATCAGTGCTTGACAGACTGTACGGAAGTGTTCTGGATCGAGGAGTGGTTTCAGTCTCCTGATGATTAGCATCCTGTAATATACTTTTTGGATTGTTTTGTCTATGTGTGGTTTGAGGTTTAGTTTACTGTACAGAGTAACCCCGAGGTATCTCACCTCCGATCTTATCGGTATCGTGGTTATTTTGTATCTTGATGTTTGGTGGGTGTATGAAGCTTTGGTTTCGAGTGATGATTAAAGCTTCAGTCTTGTTGTAGTTTATTGCGAGGTTGTTGTTTTGGCACCAACTCGCCATTTGGGTAAGGCAGTCTGCTATCTTAGAGAAGTCCGGGTTTTCGATTGATATCGGGGAGTATATCATTATATCGTCTGCGTATATTGTGTATGGGATGTTGTTCTCTTTCATAATGTTGCATATTGGTTGGATGTAGATGTTAAAAAGGAGTGCTGAGAGTGCGGATCCTTGTGGTACTCCTTGTTGGACGTTTATGGGTCCGGAGGTGTCCTGTCCCACCTTGACCTGTAGCTGTCTTTCTGTTAGGTACGAGTGGAACCATTTTAGAGTGATACCGTGTATACCAGTGTTTTTCAGTCTCTCCAGGAGTATATTGTGATCAACTGTGTCGAACGCTGAGGAGATGTCGATGAAGATCATTATAATTCCATTCCTGATGTCGTCAATTATTCTTATGATGCTGTCGAAGAGGTAGATCAGGAGAGTTTCGACTCCATGGTTGGGACGAAATCCGTGTTGGTTGTCGTCGAGTGTTTCATATTTGTCAATGTGTTCCTGGAGTTGTAGTTGAACCGTCTTTTCGATGATTTTTGCGAGGAAGGGTATGCTGGAGATTGGTCGGTATGCTGCTGGGTCTTTTGTCGAGAGAAGTTTTCTTTGTGATTGGTCTTACTGAGGCAAGCTTTAATTGCTGTGGCATGAGTCCTTGAGTGAGTGAGTTGTGTACTATTTTATGAATGGTGTGAATGAGGCTTGCTTTGGTGGCTTTGACCCATGACACTGGGCAAGGGTCTGTAGGAGCAGTGCTTGTGTTGATTGTGGAGATGATGTCTGATATCTGCTCTTTTGAGGGTGAGTGGAATGTGCCCCAGGTTTTGGTGTATGCATCTGTTCTGGTGGTCCCACTGGGTGTTGAGCGCTCTGTGGAGTGAAATTTTTCTTTGATGTGGTCGGCGACTTTCTGTGGAGCATTTTGTGCTTCCTCTGCTGGGGTTTGCTCGTTTGTGAGGATTTTTACGATTTCGAAATGGTCTCTGGGTTTGTTGAGGGAGGTGTGGTTCAGGTTTGTGTGGAATTCCCTAGTTGATTGGTTGATGTGTTCATTGTATTGCTTTTTGTTTTGTTAGGTAAAGATGTTAGTCGGAAGTAGTTTTGTTTTTTCTCCATCTCCGTTCAATCTTCCTGAGCTCCCTCTTTTCCCATCGTATTTTTGCTGAGTACCATGGTTTGTTTTGTCTCCTGTTGTGGTGGTGTTTCTCGTGCCTGCCACCTGATGGTTTGGCGGCGTTAGCTAAGATGCTGTTCCAGCTGGAAACTTGTTCCTCCCTACACACATCTGTCCCTACACACATCTGCCCCATATCTCCTTGTTGCGACAAACCTGCTTCCTCCTTCCAACCCTTACGAAACCTTTTGAGGAACTCTGATACGGGTTCCTCGGGCCCCTCCTTACAAACCATAGAGGCAGCCAAATTCTGTTTCCTACCAAATAGCTTCAGAAATTCCTCCTCCACTTTTTGCCACATAATTTCCACCTTGATGGGGTCAGCAAATGCGTAATCACCAATTTGTGTTGCCGGCTTAGGTCGGCCAATAACTTAATTTTGTCAAAAGGGAAAGGGTTGTCTTCATCATATCCGAGGACCAATTCAATCAACAACCTATAGTCCTGCCCCGTACACTGCAGTCCTCGGGTCATCCATTTCAAATGCTGCACCGTAGCCACTGGAGCCTTTAATGGGTCCGGGGCCCCTTTCACTATTGCCGTATGCGTAGTAACATCCAAGGGCTTAAGGACAAGCTGGTTTCCTACCGTTAGATATGGGTAAGATGGCGCCAAGCTCTGGGGGTGCATCGGGGGGGGGGGGTACATCCCGGGGATCCTCAGGCGGCAGGCTTGCTCCCAACACTGCCGATGTAGCTTCCACGATGGCAGACATTTGCCAAGAAATAGCCTCACACTGATCACTGATCTAGTAGTACCTTGAGGGAAGAATCACTATACATGTCCCTCTCCCCATTCTCCCTCCGTATGGGCGTCACTTCCGGGCTGGAGCAAGAGGAAGCGCGGGATCCAATTTGAGGTGTCAATGTCAATTTTAACAGAGGCAGGGGCGGGCAGCAACCCGTGCCCTCACCTGTTTTGTTAATGGTGCTAGCCAAAATAACTTCCTCTAACTCCTACTGTTCCACTGCATAGGGAGGGGGAGTAGATGGGGCTGTCACCGCTTGTCTGTCGGGTGTCTTCCCAGAAGGGGTAATGCTCATGGCTGATAGAACTAGCGGGGTGGGTGGAGAGGGAAGGGGCTTGGGATCTATGTAATAAGCATCTAACTTTAGCCAGGTTTCACCACATTCCCGCATATACTTCTTATTCCATTTCTGGTCCCCCGCATAATACGGGAATGCCTCCCGATCCCCCAAGCACAATCCCCTGATCATATCTTGGTGAAAGGAATCAAAGCTACCCTCCCATGGAAAGGGGCTCACACTCTGCATACCCTCCGTCCACCCTGCCATATTGTCTGTAAAGGGGTCCATATAAAAATATCCCGCCACCCGGGCCACAAATTCTTTAGGCGCCTTGGAACCAGTAGGGCGAGGCGCAGGGGTGGTATGGGACCTGTTGGCAGCAGAGGACGGGACCTTAGAACATTCTTTAAACATAACTATCACCACCTTTTTTTTGCGTCCATTCTCTCCCACGGGGTCCGGGCGGTGCTCCTTACCTTGAGCTCCCCCATTCCCTAATATTCACACCAATCATGTCACCTGGCAACTTGCATTCTGGTTTCTCCCGTCACAGGTGCATGCCTTGGAGAGGACTAGGGGTGTCTTGCCAGACCACACTCTCACAAGCAAAGCAGGGGGAGTACCTGGGAGAATCCTGGGAAGGCAACAAATCGCAGACAATAAATGTATTAGATTCCCAGAACATACCACACACCCTCCCCCTGTCTCCCGGTGCTTCCCCAACACCACCTAAAAAGGGACTTACCCAAAGTCTGCAATCAGGGGATCCCACTTTGGACACC
Source organism: Ichthyophis bannanicus (assembly GCA_033557465.1). Taxonomy (NCBI): domain Eukaryota; kingdom Metazoa; phylum Chordata; class Amphibia; order Gymnophiona; family Ichthyophiidae; genus Ichthyophis; species Ichthyophis bannanicus. The sequence goes on along the minus strand of CM066033.1, from coordinate 1,111,114,595 downwards.
AAATTGTTAGGGTTCTTTTCCTCCCCAGTTATCAGTTGCCTTCCCTCTGGACCTCTACCCCAGGTTTCCACTGCTCAGGTACCTGGGGAATAAGCACCTACACAGAGTAAAGCTTGCAAGGCATTTATTCCAGTGAGACAAAGGAAGTTCCTTTCTTATATACTGTGAAACAAACAGTACCAACATTGCACAATGAGTCATACCTCCTATCTGTTGGTTCAGCAATTTCATACAGGGCACGACCCCAGCATGACCCCAGCTCTGACCTACATCTTGCCACGAACACATTCTTTACAGGGTGATATAATATAGTAGGTTTCCAGACTTAGAAAATAACATTATCATAGCACTGTCACAACAAGCCTGCTGCCTAACACATTCTTACCCCCTTACTGTACTAATGGCATAGGAAAGTGTGGTAGGGAGGTTCTGGAGGCCAAATTTAGGCTTTTAGGTAGGAAATGCTTCCCATTCTATGTGTAGGACCCAAAGGGCAGGCAGAGTCTCAATGCCTGGATGAGACGATGGTACAAGGAAGATGGTTTTTGATTTGTTAGGAACTGGGCAACATTCTGGGGAAAGGAGGGACTTTTCTGAAGGGATGGGCTCCACTTTAATTGGGATGGAACCAGGCTTCCAGGGAAGCTGTAAAACTAGAAGGCATAACATGAAGCTTTAAGGGGGTAAACTGAAAAGCAATGTCAGGAAATACTTTTTCATTGAAAGGGTGGTGGATACTTGGAATACCCTCCCGATGGAAGTGGTGGGGGCAAACACAGTGACAGAATTCAAAATGGCATGGAACAGACACAGTGGATCCTTTTATAGCAACAGGATAAAATCAAAATAAGCATAACCATCTTAACAAATAGGGGTGACCTACACAGAGTGGTGGTTACACCCCTAAACAAAGGCATGGGGAGGGGTGATCTGCACAGAACGACAAGTGCACCAACTCTTGCCGCCTTGCTGGGCAGATTAGATGGACCATACTGGTCTTTATCTGCCGTCATATACTATGTTACTATGCTACTATTAACCTTTAAAAAGGAGTTAGAGCAGCTTTTAAACTAGATAATAGGGGAAAGTCGATGCAATAGTGCATGGTTCGGAACAATGTATCCTTGAAGGATACTAGCAAAAGACTGAAGTTAGGGAATATTAACAGAGCGGTTCCAATAAAGACAAAAGTAACCCAAATGCCCTTAAGTATAGAGCAGATAGAGCTTAAAGATTCCAAATTATCCCTGCCTACTGATAACCAGATTAATATGAATAAAATACAGCCTCTAAAATGCTTTCATGCAAATGCTAGAAGTCTAAAAAATAAGAAGGGAGAGTTAGAATATGTAGCACTAAATGACTGGCATCTCAGAGACATGGTGGAAAGAGGACAACCAGTGGGGCACTGTGATTCCTGGGAACAAACTATATCATAATGATAGAGCAGATCAAATTGGGGGAGGGGTTGCACTCTATGTTAGAGAGGGCATCGAGTCACAAAGGATTAAAGTTTTACAGGAAACAAAATATACTGTAGAATCTCTATGAATTGAAATTCCATGTAAAAAGGGGAAGAGGAAGGCGATGGCAGTGGGGGTGTACTATCGACTGCCTGGCCAGAATGAACAAATGGATGATGAAATGCTCAAAGAAATCAGGGACGCTAATAAAAGTTACAACACAGTAATAATAATGGGGATTTCAATTACCTTGGTATCGACTGGGTCAGTATCATGGCAGGACCTGCTAGGGAGATAAAGTTTCTAGATGATTCATAAACTGACAAGAGGGGAAGCCATTTTGGATCTAGTCCTTAGTGGAACACCAGATCTGGTGCAAAAGATAAGGGTGTTCAGGTCACTTGGCAATAGTGGTCATATGATGATAACATTTGATTTAATAAATAGAGGAAGGATGGCAAGGAAATCCACAGTACTGCTTTTTAACTTTCAAAAGAGAGATTATGATAAAATGAGGAAAATAGTTAAGAAAAAACTAAAAGGATCAGTTGCAAAGGTTAAAAATTTACATCAAGCATGGCTGTTGTTTAAAAATACTATCTTGGAAGCCCAGACCAGCTCTATTCCATGCTTTAAGAAAAGTGGAAGAAAGTCCAAAAAACTTCCATGATGTTTTAAAGGTGAGGTCAGAGAAGCTGTTGTTGCCATAAAAGCAACTTTCAGGAAATGGAAAAAGGAGCCAAATGTCGAAAACTGGAAACAACATAAGCACTGGCAAGTTAGATGCAAGGCACTGATAAAGCAGGTAAAGAGAAAATTTGAGAAGAAGTTTGCTGTGGAAGCAAAAATGCATAATAAAGACTTTTTCAAGTACATTCATAGCAAACAGCCTGTGAGAGAGTCAATTGGACCATTAGACGATAGAGGGGTAAAAGGGGCACTAAGAGGGGACAAGGTCATAGCAGAGAGACTGAATGAATTCTTTGCTTTGGTCTTTACTGAGGAAGATATAGGGATGTTACTCATGACTGAAATGGTATTTAAAGGTGATGCCGCAGAAGAATTGAAAGAAATATCAATACACCGGGAAGATATATTACAACTGTTTGATAAAATGAAGAATGGCAAATCACCTGGATTGAATGGTATACATCCAAGGATGTTGAAAAAAATGAAATATGAGATTGCAGACCTACTATTAATAATCTGTGAACTATCATTAAAATAATTTGTAATACCTGAAGATTGGAATATGACCAATGTAATGCTAATTTTTTAAAAGGGTTTCAGGGGTGATCTGGGAAACTACAGACTGGTGAGCCTGATGTCAAGTACCGGGAAAAATGGTAGAAATCATTATAAAGAACAAAATTACTGAACATGTAGATAGTCATGGCTTAATGGGAGACAGCCAACATGACTTTAGCCAAGGAAGGTCTTGGCTTACTAATCTGTTATGTTTTTTTAAAGGTGTGAATAAACAGGTAGACAAAGGTGAGTCAGTTGATATAGTATATTTGGACTTCAGAAAGCCTTTGACAAGGTCCATCCTGAGAGACTCATGGTAGGGCTCATGAGAGACTCGTGGTAGAGCTAAATGGCCAATTTTCCCATTGGAGAAAGGTGAATAGTGGAGTACCCCAGAGATCTGTGCTGGGTCCGCTGCTTTTAACATATTCATAAATGACCTGGAAATGGGAATAATGAGTGAGGTAATCAAATTTGCAGATGACACAAAATTATTCAAAGTTGATAAAACCCAAGAGGATTGTGAAAAATTGCAAAAGGACCGTGATAAATTAGAAGACTGGATGTTCAAATGTCACAGAAATCTAATGTGGACAAGTGCAAAGTTATGCACCTAGGAAAGAATAACCCAAACTATGGTTACACGATCCAAGATTCCATATTAGAAAAAGATTTAGGCATCATCATGGATAACATGTTGAAACCCTCCACCCAGTATGCAGCGTTGGCCAAGAAAGCAAATAGAATGCTAGGAATCATAAGGAAAGGAATGGAGAATAAAACAAAGGATATTATAATGCCTCTGAATCATTCCATGATGCGACCACACCTTGAATATTGTGTGCAATTCTGTTGCCGTATCTTAAAAAGGATATAGCATTATTAAAAAAGGTACAGAGAAGAGCCACCAAAATGGTAAAGGGGATGGAAGGATACTCCTATGAGGAGAGGCTAAAAAGGTTAGGGCTCTTCAACCTGGAAAAGAGATGGCTAAGGGGAGATATGATAGAGGTCTATAAATTAATGAATGGAGTGGAATAGGTAAACGTACATTGATTGTTTATGCCATCAAAATATAGAAAGACTAGGGGACATGCAATGAAGCTACAGTGTAACCCGTTTATGTCCGTACTTTTTTTTTTTTTTTTTGTAAACCACCCTGACGCCATTCGCCTGGGCAATCAATCAAGCAAAATAATAAGGATAAAGATAAGAGAAAATATTTTTTCACTCAATGCATAATCAAACTCTGGAATTTGTTACTGGAGGATGTAGTAAAAGCTGTTAGTGTAGTTGGATTTAAAAAAGGTTTGGATAAGTTCCTGGAGGAAAGGTCCATAAACCATTAAGGAGGACCCAGGAAATCCACTGCTTGCCACAATACAAGCACCATGGAACCTGTGTCCTTTAGGGAAACTGCTAAGTACTTGTGACCTAGATTGGCCACTGTTGGAAACAGGATACTGGGCTTGATGGTCTGACCCAGTATGACATATCTTATGTTCTTATGAGGGACCAAACCATCCATTCAAACATGGGTCTTTGCAACTCCGCACTTGAATGACTGTCCTGGTCACCCTGTCCTCTGACGCAACCTATAAGAAGGGAAGGAGGGACCAGACCTGTCTACAAGCGCGGAGACGGAAAAAACATGTGTTTTGTTCTGTTTTTATTTGAAGTCAGGTCTGCTTCACGTTTGCCGGTGCCGCTGCCACTGAGAAAGCAAAAAGTGGTGGCGGCAGGGCAGCATGGGGTGGGGGGGGGGAGCTGAGGCTGGCAGCCCGAAATGCGCCCCTAATCCTTTGCACCCTGTGCGGCTGCCCTGCTCACACAGGGCTAGGGACAGCGCTGATGCCACCCACCAGGGTCTACCATCCTAGGTGACCGCCTTGTTCATCTAGTGGGCGGGCTGGCCCTGATGAACCCCTAATTGTCTTCCAGCCTTATCAGTTAACTTAGTTCCTTATTAATAAGATTGTGGAGGCTCTGATGCCAGAGTCACCAGATTTTTTGTCTGTTCCAAAAGTTGTGGTGGAGCAGAAATCTGGTGACAGAGTTTGATTCATTGTAATGCTCTTCATGTCTTGTTCCTATGATTTTGCCTTTGCTGTCCACTAGTTTGAGGACTACTGGAAGTTTACCCTTTATTACTTTTTTTTTCTTAATATTTATGGGATCTTTTCTTATTATTTTTAGTCCTTGGGAAGCTTCTTTTCTGTAAAAAGAGGATTCTTGTATATATCTATTTTCAAAATCTGTAAATCAAAAGTTAAAAAATCATTACAGTGCAAGACCCTTCTTGTAAGAGCCTCCTGTAGTTCTGCTGGGCAGCTGCGATTACAGTCAAATCTCATCAGATGTCTCTGTCTGCCAGTGCTTCTTTAATCTTCTGCCTTGGTGACGGCTGTGCTTGCTGCACAATCCCACCTAGCTAGATAGTGGGTACATGAGGGTTAAAAGAGTCACAGGGTGGCCGGCCACAGAGTAAATGGCCTGAACAGTGAAATACAACTTTGCACAAGAGGCTTTCTGGCATTCCTCTTCCTGCATCCCTAGGACCTCCAGCTAGGTAAACAGAACCGAAGGGGCACCGGTATTTGGAAGCACGGAGGGGTGCTGCAGTCGGGTTGCTTTAGAGGTAGTGGTTGTCAGTCTAGGTATTGCTGTCTCCTCCCCTGTGAGTTAACCCCACCCCTTCTCTCATGCTCAGGGCTATTTTTGGGCTGATAGTGTGAGCAGCAGCTCTGACAGATGAGGATACGGTGACACAACACAGCACCCAGCCGCTTGTTGCACCTAAGAGCAGCTATAAACATAAAAAGAAACAAGAGGCAGCTTCTTTTTGGACTCTATTGCTAATACTACTTTAGGCTGCTAAGCAGGTATTTCTTTTTATTTGCTAGAAAGAAGGGTGAGGAGGGAGCATAAAGATACATATGCAGAACAGGTGCTTTGAAGGTTTTACAGGAGCCGCTAAAGACAACAGAAGAAAGGCAATTGTAGCTGTAAGTGAACTGGGGCCTTCTCGTGCCATTTTTTGTAAGGACAGCCAGCTGCTGCATTGATAGAATGACAGACAGTGCTCCTGCCAATGGGGAGGACAAGGACCCTGAAATTGAACTCTTTGTCAAGGTAGGTTATGCCTGTTGCATCTGACGCTTCTTCATGCTTCCATGCTGGGCTTTTCTCTAGCTAGGTATTTTGTTTTTCAGACACAACTTCCAGTCTTTCAAAAAGACCCAGGAAAAATGTAGGGAACAAATTCTCTCGACTCCAGTGCTTTTTGGGCTCTGGAAAGTCTGTTGCTTCCCTTCCTCCTTCACAACATCACAGCAGAGTGACTAAAGATACTTTGTTTTGGGACAGTATTCTGCTGTCATTTTCTTGGGAAGTGACTTTTGCTAGCTCTGTTCCACTCGGTGAGCAGCCCCCTGGACATTATTAGGATAGCGGTTAGCTCTTTCCACTGGATGAGTGTGTCTTATTCTTCATGGGTTAAAGTCTGCACAGATGGAAATGTCTTGTCTTCACCTCTCTAGGTGCAGGATCTCTTTTCACTCCCCCCTCTGCCCTCCTAAAGCTTGCTGTTTGAGAGATGTTTCATTGACTTTAAAACACTTTTGATTCTATTTAGCACCTCTGCTTCAACATTAAAGTACTGTCAATTGCAATCAGGCTAAAAACTGATATAATTAAATCCATGTATGTACTTAGCTGTCAGCTGTAAAGGGAAAATAAACACAGGCAGACATTCAGCTTCAGGAAGGAGTAAAGCATAAGTACAGGGATGTAGTCTGAACCCCACCCCCTACATCTGCATCACTGACCTCCCGGGACTGCTGAAGAGATCCTCAGTCCCGGGACCATAACTGGATGAACTCTTGAGATGAAATGATTGTTGTGCATGCAGACGACTATGTCATTTCATCTCCACTGCAAATCAAGGGCCTTACAGAAAAGTGAGAAAAAGACACATTTAGGGGCATGTTTACTAAACCAAGTTAGGCTTTTACAGGTAATGTGCCAAAAAAGCGCTGATAGCTCCACGTTAGCTCCAAACGTCCTGGGTTCCCCAGCAGATAATGCACCGAAAGTACAGAGAACGTGGTTGGGCAGCATCGTGGATGCAGTTAATGCCATCCATTAAGGTGGCATTAGCTGTACTCGTGCTGTCTGCAGATCCAATGATTACCACGTGCTGTTGAGGCCCACGGTAACTGTGCATTGCAGTCCTGCCTAATCCTTCCATTCTTGCAAATAATGTCTTTTCTGCAAATAGCGCAGAAAATTGCTGTGTTATCTGCAGTCACCTCATGTTACATGCTACCATGTCCAGATTACGTGCACTATCTGTCGCGTTAGCAGCTAATGTGGTTTAGTAAACCAGCCCCTTAGGATTTCCAAAACAAAGCTAAAATATTTCCAAGATAAGTTACAGTTTTATTGTTTTAATTCTGTTTGCTTGGTTTATAAAACTACGTAATTAGCATATCTCAGTTGTACAATATGGAGGTAATTTTCTAAAGCATTTTGCACCTATTTTACATAAGATAATAACCATTATGAATTTGTACAGAAGTTTTGTGCATGTAAAAAATATATGCACAGCAACTTGCACCTACTTTTACATTGCTTTACATGTAGGCATTCCAGGGTAGGTAGTTTGGGCGGAGGTGGATGGAGTTGTGATGTGTGCATGTACGTGTAAATATTTGCATCCTGGGGTGGCTCTATAATGAGGCAAAGTGAGGCGGCCGAACACAGGTGGCAAAGTTTTGGGAGCGGCCAAAAATGCTCCCAAAACAGCCAAGTGGCCATCGCTTCACTCTTCTTTCTACGGTAAAAAAAAAATTCAAGTGGATCAGCTGCTGCCGCTTCTTTTAGGTCAGCAGCGGCAGAATCAACCACACACACACAGCCCTCTCGCTGCTGCCCCAGATCTGAGGACACTGGGGCAGCGGCGACATGCTATCAACTTTGAAAATAAAAAAAGGAAAGCAAAAGTGTGGGGTCTTCAAGACTCTAGCGTGCTTGTAAATCCCTGTTGGTTCCGCCCTCCTCTGACATGAAAAGTATCATAAGAGGGAGTGGGACCCATCAGGCCCTTACAAGCATGCCAGAGTCGCAAAGGTATTTGGCCTCCTGCCCCCTCCCACCCATTGTCCAGCATCTACCATCCACCTCCACCCTCCACTTCTCTTTCTGCCACTGCCACTGATGCCCTTCTCAATATCGGCAGCAGGAAAGCAAAAGCATGGGCTCTTGCAACTCCAGCATGCTTGTAAGGCTCTGATGGGTCCCACCCCCTCTGATGATGCTTGTCATATCAGAGGGGCTGGAACAATGTTCCCTCTAATTTTCTGTAGGCTGTGTGCACATAAAATATCAGCTGTGTGCAGCTTTTGAAGGAAGGTTAAATTTTTGTGCGCCACATAACGACACTCGGAGTTATATACTTTAAAATTTGACTACACGTCAGAATACAGTATGTACACCACACTGATTTTAATCAAATTAAATGAAAATAGATGATTGCTAAATGAAGTGGGAAATTTCTAGTAATTACAATCATAACTTTTAAATTTTAAGACGTCTGTGTTGTTTTCTATCAGAATCAGAGCTGTAATTTTTGTGCGCTCTGTTGTAAAGTATGTGCGCTCGCTCGGTGAGGTGTGTGCGCGCGCAGATGTGCACAGCTTAGAGGGAACAGTGGGCTGGAATCAGCAAGGACCTAGAAACGCACTGGAGTCATGAAGACCCTGTGCTTTTGCTTTCCTGCTGCCGATATTGAGAGAGACATCAGCGGCAATGGCAGGAAGAGAGGTGGAGGTGGACGGTAAATGCTGGACAACGGGTAGGGGGGCAGGAAGATAAATGCTGGACAACGAGGGGGTCAGGAGTACAAAGGCTGGACAATGGGAGGAGGGGCAGGAAGACAAATGCTGGACACGGGGTGGTGGGAGAAAGCAAGAAGACAAATGCTGGATAAGTGTGTGGGGGGGGGGAGCTGGAGGACAAATGTTGGATGGGGGGCAGAAGCAAGAACACAAATACTGCACAATGAGGGGGCAGCAGGAAGACAAATGCTGGACAACAGGCGGGGCGGGAAGACAAATGCTGCACAATGGGGTGTGGATGCGGGAAAACAAATGCTGAACATGGCGGGAGAAACAGGAAGACAAATGCTGGATACATGGAAGGGAAGCAGGAGTACAAATGCTGGACAGAGGAGAGAAGCAAGGAGATAAATTCTGCACAATGGGGGGGGACGACAGGAAGATAAATGCTGGACAACAGGGGGGTGGGAAGACAAGTGCTGGACATGTGTGGGGGAAGCAGGAAAACAAATGCTTGACAACAGAGGGGAAAGCAGGAAGACAAATGCTGGACAACGGGGGTGGAAGCAAGAAGACAAATGCTGGACCAGGGTTGGTGCTACCCAATAAGGTAGGTAAGTGCGAAAGGGGGGCACTGACATCAGGAGGGCGTCATCGCTAGCCACCCACCCCTCACTCCCAATTCAGGATGGCTTGTAGAGTGCCGGCGGCCTAGTGCAGAGCCTGCCCATGAGACATGCTGCTCCCATGGGCAGAAGGCTGTGAGAGGCCATAATCGCTACTCACAGACTTCTGCCCATAGCAGCAGTATGCCCTACAGGCAGGCTTTCCACTAGGCCACCAGAACTCCGCAGGTCATCCTGACGGAGAAGTGGGGGTGGGTAGTCAGCGATGGTACCCTCCTGACATCAGCTTCTGAGGGCCAGGCTTTGTTTCTCTGGGCTGCATATATGGCTTGCACAGCTCATGCTTGCAGGACATACTGCTCCCGCAGGCAGAAGGTGTGAGAGGCACCAATCATGGCCCAGAGCAGCAGAGCCTGCCAGCAGGAGCAACATGTCCTGTGGAAAGGGGTTGTGCAAGGTCAATTGTGCCCTGTCTCTCTGGGCTGGAATCATGGCTTGCACAGCCACTGCCTGTGGGATATGCTGCTCCGTGGGAAGCCTCTGCTCCTTATATACACAAAGAAAAGCAGGAAGAACCGTCATTGGAGGACTAAGGTTGTATTACGTGTCACCAGGTCTGCCCTACATGTGTTTCAGCCCTATGGTCTTCTTCAGGGGACTTTGACCTTGAAAATATACAAACATAAAAAGTAATAAAATGATAAACAACAATACATTAAAACAATATTAAAACTAATTAGAGATCATATATACATAATCAAACAATGATGCCATAGATACATAAATAGCAATACAATATTAGTTAAAGACATAATAATAATATATAACATATGAACCCATAAATAAATAATAAACATAATAAACCTTATGTATTAACAAACGGAATCGAAAACATACACATCCAACTAAGATATTGTGGAATCAGCATAAATAGCAAAAGCATAAATAGTAAAATAGTAAAAAAACATTATAAAAACAAAAATGTATCATTAAATCGGAGGATATTAAATTAACCCATGGAAAGCATATACTGGAGACTCACCACTTGAAAGGAGACACTTCTATATGTTCTTAATGATTAACTAAAAGTATATAAGGAAAACATAATAAATATCATAAACTCCAAAGGAAGACATCATCCACATCATATGTAAAGATAAGAGGATTAGGATGCCTCTCCTGTTGTACATAGCTCATGATATCACGTACTCTTAATCTGGTGAGTTTATAACAATACAGAGAGAGCAACTGTGAATCTGTGCAATAGTGTGTGTTCAGCATAGTCTAAAACTTTTAATATAGCATACAGGGATTATGCTAAATATGCCCTAAAAAATATAAATCTTATGTTAAAACACAAAAGTAGAAGCTGTTATGAAGAGATCATGGCACAAAGAAACATTGTGTTAGACGTGCTGGCTCCACAAAATGTTAGTACGTAAATCATAGCTCGTTAATTCCCACATCTTGATATGCAAATATAAATAGTCCAACAACTGACTAAGCAACCGAACCTTTCACTTGACAGGATTCAAGCCATCAATTCGATGGTACCTGAAAGTTTAGCTAAATGATTAGCCCAAAGGGAAATCTATATAAAACTGTACCACTCTATTTAAGAACACAGTCATGAACCAAAGAACCACAAGCTAAGCGCGGGAAATTACACCGATTGAATAGCGTTCACATTATTAAAACTAGATGTTCTCTCCAGTCACTATGTCAAGTTATTAGTGTGAAATCTCTAATAATGAAAACCAAATCTCGGTATTGAACCATGTATCAAAGTGAAAACAAAACAAAGAATTAAAAAAAAATAGCACAATGGTTCGGCGTTTACCTGTGATCAAATACAAAGTGTAAGGAAATGATCCTAAGGTTCAGGAATGGTTTCAACTGCACATGAAAGGTGACGTGTATATGACATGTTCAGCGACCTACTAGCTAGGCTCCGCAAGGAGAGGTCAATCTAAAGGCATCTTCTTAGGGAATAAGAGGCATCCAGAGGTATAATAAAATCAAATGTGCTGTGCCAACAAAATAGTACTTAAAACCAACTCAGCCAAAGTATAATAAATATTGTAGTGTCCATAGAATCTCACCGCTGATAGAATCCCTTTGACTGATCTCAGTAGATCAGCGGTGAGAGGCGAAAAGATGGACGGGATAAATAGGTTGAGAAAGAGATGGGGAGATGCTGGACATGGGAGTAATAGGGAGGGGATTGCATGGTATGGTATGGAGATGGAGTAGATGCTGGTTGCAGGGGGATAGGAAGGGAGAGGGAAGGCATGGAAGGAAAGAGAGAGCAGAGGTACTGGATGGAGGGAAAGACAGAGAGAGAGACACTGGATGAGGGATGTTAGACATGGAGAGGGAGAGGGAGCAAGACTGGGGAATAATGGAACAGGGAAGAAGAGCTGGGGAATGGAAAGACTAGGAAGAAGGTTGAAAAGTGGTAGGTAGATGCCATAAAAAAGAGGGAGATTGAGAATTGGATAGTAAAAAGTAGTGAAATCTGGGTGGAGAGAGAGAGAGAGAGAGAGAGAGAGAGAGAGAGAGAGAGAGAGAAATAAATGGAAGAAAGCTGAAAGTAAAAAAATCAATATCCAAGATGGAGCGAAGTGAAGAAAACAAAAGGAGAGCAAGAAATGGCAGATGGACTACAGACCATAGAAAAAGAGCTAAGAGAAGACAAAGGAAAGCAGAAACCTCATATCGGGACAAGAATGATCAGAGAATAAAATGTTCAGGCAACAAAGGTAGAAAAAATAATTTTACTTTCAATTTAGTGATTGGACTTTGCGCTATCTTTGTATCTTACATAGTATGGGGAACTGCATCTCTTTTATTTCTTTGGTGCTGCTCAGCACATAGTCTGGCTTCTTGGGGTTTTAGTTTAATTTTTTTTTACATATTTTTATTTTTACTTTAGGTTGTGGTCACTTATTCTGTACTTGGTGAGGATCTGTGTGTGACTGAGGCCAAGCGTTCTGTTAACACTGAGTTTGTACATAGGGATCTGTACTGTAGTAATTTGTTCAACTTTTCAAATAGGTGTATGGATGTTCTAGAGTCCGCTGCAGTATTTATAGTGCTGCTTTTTTCTGGGTAGGCCCCTTGTTGTATGAGTTTTGGAAGTTTATGCTCGTATGGTATGGTAGATTTGGCCTTGTAGATCTTCGGTATCTTTTAATTAGTTCATAATATGCCTGGTACTGGAGAATGTTTATATTGTTAATGAGATGAGCAGAATCAGATTTTTTTTTTATATATTGAGTTCTGTGGGTGAATGTCCTACTTCTACTCTGCACCCATCGTCGAGGGAGAGGTTTCTGTGGATGCAGAATATATATTCAAAAAGAAAAAGCAAAAACTATATTGCAGTTTATATCAAAATAAAATGAATTATAATTTTATAATTTAGTATTATAAACTGCGCTGTGGTTCTCGCTTTTTCATTTAGCTCCTTGGTGTGCGAACATCTTGCATTTTCTTTATAGCTCATACCTAAATGGAATGCCGCTACACAACTTCTCCACAGTATCAAATAGAGAGGTTGTGAACATTATTGCCTCAATTAATCCCAGCACAGCTCCCAAAGACCCATGTCCAGCAAGCTGGATCAAGGACATGCGACATGACCTCAGTCAAATACTGAGCAAAATACTGAACCAGTCCCGCAGAGTCTGAAACACACCTCCATCAAGCCCCTACTGAAGAATAATAGACTTGACCCATCCAAGGTTGAATCCTTCAGGCCTATCTCGAGCATCCCACAGCTTGCAAAGATCATTGAGAAGGCTGCCCAACAACAAATCCAACATCATATCGACACTGAAGCACCACTAGATCCATCTCAACATGGCTTCAGGGAAGCACATGGAGTCGACACAGTCCTTACAACCCTATTCAATGTTCTGGTAACAGGAATAAATAACATACAACAGGGATTCGTCCTCATCTTCCTGGACATCTCCGCCGCCTGTGAATCATAACATACTCCTACAAGAAGATAAGGGGATTCAAAGCACAGCACTCAAATGGTGTAAATCCTACCTATCTAACAGGTGGCAACAAGTAAAAACAGCCACGCATCCTCAGAACCATTCATACAATCACAGGGAGTACCCCAAGGATCGTCCTTATCGGCACTAATGTTTAATATCTACATGCAGCCGATATGTGACTTGATCAGATCCTTTAATGTACAATGTCTTGCTTACGCAGATGACCCGTTCTCAATTGAACATCCAGTATTCTCCCAATAATCAACTGTTTTGAAGCTGTAGCCGAATGGTTGCTATCACAAAACCTTAGGATTAACCACAACAAAACTGACGTTCTTTTTGTCACAAGGAACCGTAAGTTCATACCTCCTCCATCACTATTCGTCAACAACGGGAGTTGAAAGCAAAATCTACAATCCGTTACTGGCATCACAGGACATGACAACACATGTCAAGAACATCACAAAAACTATATATTATAAGATCAAATCGTTAACCTCCGCCCCCTACTAGATCCTACAGACTTCCGAACAACCTTCCAGGCATTAGTCCTCCCACACCTGGATTTTGCCAACATCATCCTCCATGGCCTCCCTAAATCAACTTTAAATCCGCTCCGCCTAGCCATGAATACAGCCGCCAGAGTCCTCTCCGGCTCATCAAGATCTGAACATATAACACCCATCATGAAAGAACTGCACTGGTTACCATTACATGCCAGAATCCAGTATAAGTCTTTAGTTCTTACTTTCAAGGCCCTAAATAACTACCCCCCTACGCCAATCAGCAAACTTATCCATGGCACCCTGGAAAACAGAAAAAGGAGAACTACATCATTGAACACCTTAATCGTCCGAAATATACTAACGAAGTGCACTAAGGCCTCCTCCAACAGGGCTTTCTCCTTATTTGCTCCTCTAAACTGGAATGCACTACCGCACGATATCCGTGCTATCAAAAACCTAATCCTATTCAGAAAAGCATTGAAATACCACTTATTCACAAATGCTACCCAGAAGTCAACCTAGCCATTAACAATACTAGCACCTCTATACAACCAGAAATGGGGTAGTTGGTCAATCTTCTCTCTAGTCCTATTAGTCAACCACATTGAAACATCTAAATATGGTTTTATATCACTGTATATTTTATTTAAGTCAATATGTTCATATGTAAACCGGTTGTCCTATGTTGAAACTTCCTGTTCAATGTAAAACTCAATGTTACTTGTATGCATTGTAGTATGTTCTTGTTTCAATGTACACCGCACTGATTGAAATAGCGCGGTATAGAAAAATTGTTAAATAAATAAATAAAATAAATATTATCACCATGCTGGTCCCGTGTGCAGTTTCAGAAGTTATGTTGGGATTGCCAAACCTTTCTTGTTGTTTATGTTGAAGTAGGAGTTGTTGTGTTGGGGGTCACAAGTCCATCTTGTTTTTCAGAGGGTGGGAAGTGCTGTGTAGGGGCCACTGAGTCTCTCTTGTTTTTCAGAGAATGGGAAGTGCTGTGTTGGGGCGCCAAGTCTTTCTTGTTTTGTGGAAGTGGGAGGTGCTGCATGCTTGCTGTTGAGCCCCTCTTGTTTGGAAAATTTAGCAGCATGTTTCCTAAGCTCTGCGCTGATAACATATGAACATAAGAACATAAGCCATACTGGGTCAGACCAAGGTCCATCAAGTCCAGTATCCTGTTTCCAACAGTGGCCAAGCCAAGTCACAAGTACCTGGCAGGTTCCCAAAAAGACACACAGGTTCCACAATGCTTCTCCCAGGGATTTCCCAGGTTCTCTTTAATAATGGTTTATGGACCTTTTCTCCAGGAACTTGTCCAAACCTTTTTTAAACCCAGCTACACTAACAGCTTTTACTGCATTCTCCGGTAATGAATTCCAGAGTTTGGTTACATGGGGCTATGGGCTAACTGCAAGGAGATAGTTACATCCCCCTGCAGTTACCGCATTTCAGTGTGAAAAACGGCTGCCTGTGCAACTAAGGCCAACCACTGAGATGGCATTAGTTGCACTCACACTACTTGCACTGGGCCATTATGTTAGTTTCTGTTGACAATGCAGATGCCTGCATGTGAGAGTTCTTTCTTTTCCTCACTCTGGAGTAAAGTTTAATTTTGGGGAAAAAAATCCTGTAAACCTAAGAGTAATGGGTAAAAGCATTTTTTGCCTACATATGTCTGTTTTTAGTTTGTATTAATATATCTCCTACTTGGTGAAGAGCTCTCTGTGTTCTGCATGTCTGATTGAGGCTACGTTTTCTGTTAGCATGAAGTTTCTATGTAGGGATCTGTAATAATCCAGTTTGTTCAGTTTTCTGAATAGGAATATGGATGTTCTAGAGCCCACTGCAATATTTATGGTTCTGCCCTTTTCTGTGTATACTCCATGTTATGTGAGTTTCGGACGTTAGTGCTGTTATGGAATAGTAGATTTGCTCTATGGGTCATGTACTCTGGGTTCGTGGAATAGTCAGCTGTAGGGTGTTAGTTGAGGGTTACTGGAATATGAATTGTCTTTGAGATTTGCAGTTTTGCGTTCTTTATGCTGCCAGACTGAAATTTAAAATATTTTGTCAGTTTAGATTTAAGGAAACTTCAAATTTTAAGGGAACGTCTCAGTTTAATTTTGTTAAGTAGCCTGATAGCTTCTCCTGCTGCTAATCTTTGGCCTTTTCCAGCTCTAGCACAATCCAAACCAGCCTTTGAATTCATAATTACCAGGATTCGTTTTTCCCATTTTATATTTTCCCTCCTCATCAACAATCTGGTCATAGCAAAATAAATCTGATGTACAGATACTTATAATGTTTTGATTGGGGAGGGGGGCTGTGTAAGTGGCTTTTCATTAATCAGATTTAATGTTTATTCTTAATGTTTGTTTTTTTGTAACATCTGTTTTACTAAATTGCATGTGTATGTTTGGAAACCACCTAGGATTTTAGATTAGCGGGAACATTGGATGGGTGGCATATATATTTTAAAATAAAGTATACTAAATTTATGCAAATGATGCCACAGTGAGTTTCCGCACATGGCCTTGCATCACCCTCAGGATGTCCCTGGGGGGGGGGGGGGGTAGACAGGGGGAGGGGCGGTATTTGGAGGTGGAGAAAAGCAGAAACCTCAGATTGAGACTAGCATGATCAAAAAATAAAATGGTCAGGCAACAAAGGTAGAAGAGAATTTTATTTTCAATTTAGTGATTGGACTTGGTGCTATCTTTCTATTTTATACAGTACAGGGAAATACATCTCTTTTTATTCCTCTGGTGTTGCATTCTATGCAGAATCTGGTTTCTTGGGGTTGCAGTTTAATTTTTACCTAGATATGTTTTTTTTAGGTTATGGTCACTTATTCTGTACTTGGTGAGGGTCTGTGTTCTGAGTATGTGACCAAGGCCTTGGAATTTGTACATAGGGATCTGAACTGTAGTAATCTGAATTGTTCAGCTTTTCAAATAGTTGGTTGGATATTCCAGGCAGGGCCTACTGCAGTATTTACAGTGATACTTTTATTGGAAAGGCTCCTTATGTGAGTTTTGGAAGTTGGTTCTGATATGGTATGGTAGATTTGCTTTACAGATCTTCAGTGACTTTGCTGTAGTGTTTTGTGTTAGTTCACAATATGCCTGGTACTAGAGAATATTTGTTGTTGTTAGTGAGACAACTAGAAATATATATTTTTTCTTTTTTTTAGATATTGAGTTCTGGGGGTGAATGTCTTAGTTCTGTGAATGCAAAATATCTGTTCAAAAAGAAAAAACGAGAACCATAACACAGTTTATAACAACAACATAAAAATGTGTTATAAGTTGGTGTTATAAACTGTGCCTTGGTTCTCACTCTTCCTTTTATTTCCTTGGTGTGTGAACATCTTGCATTTCCTCCACATTATCTAATCGGCTTTTTGGTTTGGTTCAATCCCTGACTGGAGTTTTGAGGAAGTCCACCCTCCCACACTCCAGGGGGAGGGGGGATGCCATCTCATCCTTCGCCTCAGGCAGCAGATTGCCTTGAGCTGCCCCTGTTTGCACCTATTTCAGAGCAGGTGTAAATTTATGCAAGAGTATTTGTATGCTGCTGGGGACAATTCTGAGAGCTTATTTTATAAACGCAAATGGCAAAAGGCAAAAGTGAAAAAGTCACTGTAAAGTTCTCTAACTGTACATACCAAATCTATCAATATGCAAACAAATGCACTCCCATTCACACAATTATTCATACTCTTTTTGAGAGGCATCAAATATAGTGGTGACCCAGATTTTACAGGCTCATCTGCTTACTATTGTGATTTGCCTCATTTCATTTAATGAAGCTGTTTTGTCCCAATTCTGCTCTAGTAGAATTTTGTACTTATCTTGAAAAAGTGAGTTTTCCAATCCACGAGCTGTGCTTGTAAGTACTTATTCTCCGCCGAACATATATTTTGGCATATACCTGCTGTGTCCAGGGCATTGTAGTCTCTAAAAGAAAAATGGAGAGCAGCTTTTAACATGGCACCATGATAAGAACTCACCTTTAACATATAGGCATAAAATAGGCAACCATTATAAAATTCTACCACCAGTATACATCTTACATAAAGAAACATGTACATCTTGGCCTCACTCTAAGAGGGTAATTTTATATAACAGGGCACCTAGGTTAAGTGGGTAGGAAGGCACCTATTTTATCAACATACCTAGTTGCCTGTGACTGTATAAGATACTAGTGCAAATCCAATAGCAATAACGCTTACTTTGAAGGCTGTGATAAGGAAGCTTATCATAGCTCAGGAAGGAGCTATAGGAAAGGTGAAGTGACTCTGAACAAGCAACCTGTCAGTTCTGGTAGAAATAAGAAAACAAAATTTTCCCATAAAAGACTACCAGTCCCAGAATGCACCAGGTTTCCAACAGCCATTAGAGGAGCTGAAGTGGGGAAACGTGTGTTCAATCAGGAGGGCTATGAGGTAATCCCTAAGCATTCATCTCAAAGGGCAGGGCCTGATTCAGCACAGCTGCGCTGTGTTAGGGAGGAGCACTCATCTAAGCAGAATAAAGGTAGAGTTTATTCTACAGAGAATTATCCTTATCCTGAGAATCAGCTTGAGCTTGATCATCAGTTTCATCTGAAGGATCATCAGTTTCATCTGAAGGATCATCAGAAGCAGAAGCCAAACCGGACGGACAGAGAAGGAAAGAAACCCTTTGGAAGAAGGAAGAGGAAAGCCTTTGAGAGGTCTAGAAGAGTCCAGAGCAGTACGTATACTGGGAGGCATTTCAAGGGCCAGCATACACCATTGGACTGGGGAAAGCCAGAGGAATGGTGCTGCAGAGCTAGGAATCTCCAGATGCTACCTGTGAGGGAGACGGCTGCACGTGGAAGGGACCCTAAGACCTGTGCCAGAAGGTATGTGAAGAGAGATCCAGTGTCCAGGGATCTGGATTGGAAGGCTGGACATAAGAACTGGACTACATACTGGCCAGGCTATATAGAGAGGAACTCTAACAGCAATGGAAGCTCAGGTATGAACACTGATCTATGCCCTAGCTATAACCTTGAAAGACAGCAGGGAAACACGTATTCTCCTGAAAGTGCTCCATTGAGAGATTCATCTGTGCCAATCCATGATATTGAACCCATGCTTGTTGAAGAAGGGGGAATGATTGCAGATGAAGAATGTGTTTATATGGACTGCTCTCTGTCCAAACTCCTTTGGTGATTTTCTGTTATAAAGTACAGCAACCATCACAAAGAAATACAAACTTGTTCTTTAATCTACTCAGAAAAGCTCCTGAAGCAGGATTTGACCCACACAGTAGAAAGCAAGCCAGCTAAGGGGTTTCAGCTGGATAACTGCTAGCAATTGAGCCTTACCTAATTGCTTGTGAGCTAGGAGAGAATCACTTCTGAATCTATGTGGGAAGTTATCAGAAGTTAACCTGAAAAGAACAGTTTTTTTCTTTCTTTGTGGCTTTTCGTTTGTTGTTTGATATATGCTAAGAAAACATTAGCTAATGCCTGACAAGTTTAAAGGTTGTTTTCCTGATTTTGTAACCTGATTTATGTGCTACCAAGCATATCTGTGTTGGGAGAAATAACCCCATAAATAAATAAATATCTTATTGGCTTTAACACTTGAGCACAACTAAATAATTGTCAGCAGCTGTGTCTGGTGTGAATGAACTGCATTGCCCACAATCCCTTGCAAATCATATAGATATATGCACTTGCCAAGACTGTGAAGATTCTCACCCAGGCAGCCGTCTGACAAGGCACAGACATTGACTGCTTGAGTTCAGGTGTAAATATTAGCATACTTTACACATGTATGTGTGTATTTTATGAAATACAAATATAAATCAACACCATCCATGCTGCTCCCAAACTCCACCCTTGTGTGCTTTTAGGCATGACTTAATTTTATAAGACCTCATCATCTATGCATGTAAAATATTGTTTTACATGTGAAAGTGATCTATAAAGTTACCTTCCATGAAGCCTATATTTAACAAGCTAGTTATTATTAAAGTTATCTGGACAACTTTAACTTAATATTCAGTGGGATATAATGGGTCAAGTCTCCTCCTAAATATGACCATTAAAATCATCCAGAGAATGTTATTTGGATAACTTTAGGCCTCCTATATCTGCAGCCAAACGTACCCGGCTAAACTCTAACCTTGCCTCTGCAATGCTGCTAGTGCCACCTTCCCTTAACCACATACGTTTTGTGTAGCTGAAACAACGGCTGGACAAAATTTAGCAAGTCAGTATGGGGGATTTTCAAAATCCAAGATTTTTCTGGGTAATTTCACAAGTTATGTGGAAAATATTTGAATATAGACCTCTATGTACATTTGTAGGTTTGAAATGGGCATAAAGACACTGTAAGCTAAAACTCTAAGGATCTAATTTACAGCATAGAAACGCTTGGCCAGTTTCAACCCTCTAGTAAAACTACTATTAAAATTATCTGATAACTTCAGCCAATCAATTCTCATACATAGGCATGAGGTCTAAGGGTCTCTCATTCCGGATCTTTACAGAATGGAAGATAATTTTGATAGAAATCCTGGAGCTCCAGTTCTATAAACATGTGGAGCCCAATTCCATAACATGCACATCTGACCCGTAGGCATATACAAATCAAAGGTGGACCCGATTTAAACCCGATTCCGCAATCACAGGTGTAGACGCATTCACATTTCCGGAATCGAGGACATAGATGTTTCCAGCACGGCTCCCCCCCCCAACCCCCTGGACACGGCTATATGCAGCAAGCGGCCTGGACATCCCTGCCCTCGGCGAATTCCAAAAAGATATACATATCCATTGCAGCCTGTCTCCATGCGGCCACGCCTCTTCAGTTACAACGTGCATCACCGAAGCTGCTCCTCACACTGATGGGTGTGGTGCTCATGCAAACTACCCATGAAATTGGATGATACAGATGTGTTGATGCAAAACAGACCTTATCAGCTAGTTCTTTGCATGACCAGCATGTCCTTTGCATAAAATACACACATACATGTGATTTCTGTGCACTCAGAGATGTTACAACAGCAAGTAGAAAGTGATAATATTGTCTTGACATACCTTGCAGCAAAACATACATGGCATTAGGAGAACATTTTAGTTGTGCTTGCATTGGTCATCTCAACAATCTGTACAATGCTGCGTATAGACCAGAAGAAATCAGAAATAGTCTTTACAGCTAAATGGCAGAGCCTATCACTGACAATAACTAGAAACCCTCAGATTGAGTGCATGCACCAACGCAAATAGCACTACTAGATGCCCAAGAGCATCAGCATCTGTCTATAGAAATGTGCATATTTGTGAGACTGCTGTTGGTGCTGTGTGCCCTGTTGCATGCACTCATTTTGAGGGCCCCTTATTGTTGACAGGGATATGCTTTGACATTTAATCGTAGACACCCCTTTCTGATATATCCTGGCCGCTCACACTGGCACCTGGTCATGCTGCAGTCATCCCTATGAACCAAGTACTGGCCAGGAATTGTTAGGATGCCCTAGATTATCTCCTCTAGCTCACACAGCAATTGTCAGCATAGCCAGAATAATCACCATTGCACCTCTGAATATTTCTGTAGGAGTGTTTATTAATGTGTCTTTACCATACAACCTTCCTCCACCTCTGCATTCTGTTTTTTACAACTGCATCTTGTGGTCTTCCAGACTGCAGACACACCGATTCAAAACATCTTTGTCATAGCCATTCATCAATATGGGATGCATGGCAGAGCAGAGAAGAAAGGTTTCTAAGTTCTGGCCTTATTCCACATTTCCGCAGGTATAACGTGGATGTCCGCGGGAAACATACAGAACATACACAGGCCTTTCCTGAATACACATTGTACATCTCTGCTGCTGACCACGTCCCTGTTCCGCCCCCTCCCATGCTGAGATCCCCGTGCTAGCGCCGTGTATGTGCAAGGCCACGGGGGCTTCAAAATATAGACATAGATGTTTTCACTAGAAAAATGTCTATGCTGCATGTCCAGAGGGCTTATTCATGTTCTGGAATGACCTCCATAGTCCATTTGCACAGAAACTCTTCCAACAATGAGTGCAAAGTAGAGCTAGGTTTTTTCCCTTTACCACATATTGTACAAATAAGAATATTCAAATTTTGGTGTCACTAACACTAAACTCCCTCCATAAATGGGTATTTTGTTAAGTGACAAAACCTCTCCCACTCTCAGCACCTATGTAGCAAACCTGATATACCAAAAGAGCACCAACACCCAGGACTCAAAACAGAAACAGCCCTATCTGAAAACACTGCAATAGGCCCTAGAAAACGAATACATCTCCTAATGGAAGGTGCTCCCTGCACTCTTCTCCCATGGATGATAACACCTTCACTTTGCCCCCTCACCCCTCTGGAGCAACTCATTTCTCACCCCTCCAAGTCTCTTATCTACTCCCTGCAGCAGCAGAATCTATCCCCCTGATAGCCCATGCTTTGTTTCTTCTCTGTCAGTGCTGCGAAAAAGCTTCAGGTCTAACAGGCCAGCACTGCTATAGATCCTTGTACAACAACTACACACTAACAGAATACCTCAGCTTGCCCTTGGTGAGACGTGCAGGAAACATACAGACCCCCACCAAACAGACTAAGAGACCACGAATTATACATCGAAATATGCAGACTAAAACTGAAATGGAAGCTAAAGTCTTAAAAACCAGACTGCCTGCACTGTAACACTAGAAAAATGCATTTCTTCTTGTACATAGGACAACTGAAAAGTATAAAAGATGCACGATTTCCTGGCGCTGAGAGTGAAAATAAGATTTTCCACACAAGAATGGTGAGGACAAAGCTCTATATAGTCTTAATGGAAACAGGAGAAATAGCAGCTATAACAATGTATCTCACCACCAGGTCAGTGTGATCAAAGACAATATTAAACATTAGCAGAATCCTAGGACTGTTTGTCAACATTATTAGCACCCTTGAAGTTCAATTCCTTAATGTCCAATGTCTCCTAAAGAAAGTGGATAGTGAAATGGCTTTGGACTATATATGCACACATATTTGATACATAAAAGAATAAAAAAAACAAGACCAATTAAAAAAAAGAAATAGTGTAAAAACTGGGACATTGCCAGGACATAATTATTCAAATTAGAAAAAGTCAGATCATCCAATCCCCCCCCCCTAATTTTTTTTTTAAACTTTTCAAAAAGTCCTCTTTTTGTTTTTTTCTTGGAGTGTTTGTTATGAAAAAGGATAACCATTCTCTAGAGACAAACTTTCCTTTTTATTCTCTTTAAAAGGAGCCCCAAGCTCCAAAAATTATTCAAGAGCACTATAACAGAGCACTACATATCAACAGGCTTGATATAGACTTATCTGACTGATGTAAGTTTCTTAATCAGTAGGCAGCCATAGGACTCCTTAGCCAAATGTTAATATCCTAGCCCACTCCAGAACAGTCCTGAGAAGGTGTTGAACATCGGCACCAAATAATGCATCTCCAAAAAGCATTGCAGATAAATGTAGACTCCCTTCAATCCAAATTGCGACACAGTTCGGTGTTTCAAGCTTCAAGCAATTTTGTAAGCCCTTCCTCAAGCGGTGCTTTCTTCAAAAGGATTCTTTTAACTCACACCATTTTAATCCTGATAACTCAGATAAATTAAGTCCTTCCCCCCGGGATTTTTATTATGATGAACAAGAGACGTCACTGATATATGTCACTGATGTGTGTCAGTAAGAACAGCCCATGTATTAAAGTAAACTCCACCAGTCAATCTCCAAATTCAAACCCAGTGGAGAAACCGACTTCAGACAATGAATCCACGATTGCTCATGGTATTGTAGACGTGTAATCCTGTCACCACCTCTTGGGCTATGTGGAACAAAAGCCAGGACAAGTGGTAAGCAAATAAAATCTTATTGGAGAAGGAACTGTGAACAGTGTAGTAAAGGTCTAAATTTGACAAAGTTGGTTCTTTGAAGGTTACCATATTTTAAATTGAACCAATATAAGAATTATGATTTTACTGTATGATGCTATATATAAGTTTCGAAGACCACACAATTTTCCTCTTTTAGTGTTAAAATGCAGACAGCTCTTTCCTTCTCCTGTTCTTGAGCTCATCAGACAGTGTGGTAGGATAAAAGAGCCAAAGAAGTAAGGGAGCAATGAAGAGTTAGAGCCCTGAACTTCAAGAAGAAGAACTTGATATAGCCGGAGGAGTGTAACGGGAAGACTGGCAGGATGGATGGGAAAGAGTAATGACGTGAAAGAACAGAAGAATAAACTAAAAATAGCTACAGTAACTGTTTTTATGTAGTTGAGTTTTGTTATTGTTCCCCAGTTTAAGCTTATAGTAAAAGAAGACTAACATAAAATGTGGCTAGATTTGAAATAAAAGGAAAAGGAAAGTAATCTAGTTTACCAAGGAGGTTGCTGTGAAAGTTAGGGCAATAGGATTAGAATTGAAAAGGCCTGATGGATCTCGAAAGCTCATATCATAAACTGCAAAAATATAAGCTTTCCTGAGGATCTGCAGGGCTTCCACATCCATTTCCTTCTATGCTGTTGATTTAAATACTGAATATTCAAAGCCATTTCCATACGTCACCTGGGAGTATGGACTTTTACAGATTGCCTACTAATATAAAAGTATGCATGCATATAGGGCCTTGTGTGAATACATTTACTGTACCTGAAGTAAAAAAAGATGTTTTTGAGGGCTGGTTTTGTACTCGCATGCTTTTCAATTATTCAAAGTTTCCTTCCCCCCCCCCCAAAAAAAAATATGTGCAACAAATAGCAGGTGTAAATATGCGCCCATAATTTTTGGGAGATAATTCTTAAAGTAAAGCTATGTGTGTATTTTCACTTTGAAAATCTGGCAAAGTCCATATAGCAAAAAGAACATATTTACTTTTCACTTGGGGAAGTTTCTCCAAATAGGTTAATTTTGCAGATACCATGACAGTCGTGAACCTCACTTCTAAGCCAGGATATGTGGAGTATGATCTTAGTCTCTCAAATTTACAGCTAAGGTTTGGCGTAATATTTGCATCGTGCCAAAGAGAACCTCCTGCTGGAGTTCGTAAGATGTAACATGTATGGGTAGTTTGTCAAGATGTGCTTGGAAATTCTTCTTTATCAAGCCTGTGGCTCCCAGTACAATGGGAAATATTTTCCATCTTTCTGCCATATTTTCTTGGTCTCTGATTGCATTTCTTGGTACTTCAGGATCTTCTGCCTCTCCACACGATTCACAGAATAGTCAATCAGTACCGACACTTCTATTATCAGTGCCGTTCTGGTATTTTTCTCCTTTACCAATATGGCATCCAGTTTCTTATCCATTGGAATGGGAATGTCCCAGCTGATCATAACCTCTTCATTCTCTGTTATTCTCTTAGGGTCATAATCCCAGTGCTTTTCAGGGACAGTGATATTGTGTTTACAGAGTTTCCAGTGGAGGAGGTGTGCTCTCTGTTGTGCCTTTCTATGTAGAAATTTTCCACCATCAGAACTTCACAGCCTGCTATTCACTAATGTGGGCACAGGGGTAGTTCTAGCATTAGGAAGGGTGAGGTGGCTGCCTCAGGCAATACATATTGGGAGTGGCAAGAAATGCTCTCCAAAAGAGGCTAGTAGCCGCTGCCTTATGCTGCCTGAAATGAAACTAAAGAATTGGAAATCCTGGCAGCAGCCTCCCCTGCTGCCATTACCACTTTTCCTGGGTCTGCAGTGGCAGTGGTGAGCCTCAGAACTGAAACATTGAAAAAAAACAAAAACGCAGGCCTGCAAATACCCGCCTGATTCAATGAAATGCAAGGACAGGAAGGGGGACAAAGGTTTGGCAGGGAGATGTAGGACATGAAGGGGGGGGGGGTGAATGGCTGGAAGGGAGATGCAGAATATGAAGGGGGGTGAAGGGTGCAAGGGAGATGCAGGACAAAAAGAGCGATGGGTGAAGGTGTGGAAGGCAGATGCAGGATCTAGTAGAGGTGGAGGGCAGATGCTAGGCATATAGTTAATGGGTCGACAGCAGACCCTGGGTGGGGGACATAAGAGGATAGAGGGCAGATGGTGGATAAAAGGGGAACAGATGGATGGAGGGCAGATGTTGGACATGGCATTCAAAACAGAGGGTGGACACGGATGAGGACATAAAGATAGTGGATATGGGGTGGGGAAGAGGAGGGGCAGAGAGCAGATGCTGGACAAGGGGTAGAGATCATAATGGGTTGGAGGGCAGATATTGGACTTGGGTTGGTGGCATAGAAGTTAGAGAGCAAATGACATGGGTTGAAGAGGTGAATTGAAGGAGACTGGACACGGGGTAGGGGGTCATAGAATGAAAGGCAGATGCTGGACACACGATATGGATATAGGGATAATGAACAGAGGTTGGACATAGGGTGGGACATGGAAGGGATAGGATGAGGAAAAGGGGAGAGAAGGGGAGACGCAAGACAGGGTGGAAGAAAAGGGGAGAGATGCTGGACACAGGGTGGGAGGAAGAGAAAAAGAGAAAGGAGAGAATTAGTTAAAGACTGGGGAATAAGTGGCTGGGGAAGGATAGAGAGATGGGGAGTGAGAAGACTGTGTTAAAGGTTGAAAAGTGGTAGGAAGATGCAATTGAAAGATGGAGATTGAGAAGTGGATGGTATGAAGGAAAAATGAAATCTGAGTTGATAGAGAAAAATGGAAGAAAACCGAAAGAAAAAGATAATTGTCAGAGATGGAAGGAAGTAAGGAAGACAGGAGGGGAGAGAAGTGGCAAATGAATCAGAGACCCTAGAGTGTGAGTTAAGAGAAGACAAGGAAAGCAGAAATCAGAGATTGGGATCAACACAATTAGTGAATAAGATGACCAGACTGCAAAAGGTAGAAAATTTTATTTTATTTTCAGTTTAGTGACTGGAGTATGTCTGTCTTTGGACTTCACAAGCCTGATATTCAACTTGCATTTTAAAAGTGCCTGACCACCACAGGCAAAAGTGAAACCATATATTTAGTGCCAGAATCTGGATATTCTATGTTATATACCACGAAAATGAACCAAGGGCAAATAAAAGACACGGAAAGAAGAAAACAAAAGGAACGCCTAAGTTATAATCAGTGGCAAAGGTAAAGTAAACAGAAGACACAGAAGAATGAGGGGCAAGGGACAGACAAAGACATACTGTACTATGGGCGGTCCTGCTGATGAAGAATCAGTGGGGAGAAAGAAAAAAAAGATGAAGGAAGACCTGGGGTCATAGAGACCCAACAGAAGGAAAGGCCAAAAGGAAGAAATGAATTTTTAGCTGTGACTTGAAGCATAAGAACATAAGATACACCATTCTGGGTCAGACCAAGGTCCATCAAACCTAATATCCTGTTGTCAACAATGGTCAACCCAGTTACTATCCGGATAGCTGAACCGCATAAAGTTAGGACAACTATTGAGATGACCTGACTTTATACGGGCATTTAGCTGGTTAGCAGACTTGAAAATTGCTGCTAACCAGCTAAGTGTAGGGACTATATTTGGACCGCCTTGGAACTCTCCGGGGAGCACCATGTTTAGAGGGGAAGTTCAGCGGCACTAGCTGGTTAGGGCTGCTGAATATCCCTCTCAGCAGGATGTATCCAGTTAGCAGGTTCTGCTAAGCAGATGAACCCTTTGAATATTGGACTGTACTTAGATATTTTATCTTCATTTGCTGCAGAATACAGGGGTATATGCAGCTCTTTCCATTTCTCTGGTGTTGTATTGCATGCAGTCTGTTTTTTGGGGATTTCAATTACATTTTTGTCTATATAATTGTATTTTTAGTTTGTATTCATTTATTTTATGCTTGGTAAGAACCTATCTATAGTTTCAGTGTGTGACCAAGGCCAGGTATTCTGTTAACATGGAGTTTCTAAGTAAAGATCGATAGTAATCTAGCTTGTTTGTCTTTTGACTAAGTGTATGAATGTTCTAGGGCCCACTGTGATAAAAATATTTAGGAGGATATTTACTTAGCTGGACTAACTGTTAACGTGGCAGATACCACATGCTATCTGGGTGCATTAACAGATAATGTAGGGAAATTGCAGATATGCAGTGATTTTCTGTGCTATTTGCAGAAATCGTGTTATCTGCAAGAGTGGGAGAGATAGGGGTGGAGAGTGGGTGTGTGTGCAATGTGCAGTTACTGTGGGCATCAGCAGTGTGTGGTAACCATCAAAGTTGCAGACAGCGTGGGTGCTCATAACGCCACCTCAGTGGGTGGCGTTATGTGCATCCATGGTGCTGCCAGGGCACACTCTCTGCAGTTTCAGTGCATTATCTGCTGGGGAAATGCTGTGCCCACTCCCAACAGTTAACGCACAGCTTTTGCAGATAAGGCCGTGCTATTTGCACTTTTTTGCCATGTTAATTGCAAATGTCTAAACAGACCCCTTAGAGTGCTGTTTTTTTCCAGGTTGGCTTCTTGTGTGAGTTTTGGAAGTTGTTGCTGTTATGGTACAGTAGATGTTCTCTATGGGTCCTGAGTAATTTTTGTAAGGTTTTGTTTATTTTATTTATTTTTATTTATTTGTGTGTTTTTTTATAATGTGTCCATGACTGGTGAGGGTTTATACTGCTGATACTGAGATGACACCAGGATCAGAAATGATTTTGTGTATGTTGACAGGATTCTCTCCAGGACCTTTTGAAATGGCGCAAAACCTGACTGATTTTACTAGCTGCCTGGCTAACATAAATCGACATGGCAAAATAATGAGCATAAATGGAAAAATGAAAGACAATTAGTTAGGTTGTCTACTGCCAGCTGGCTTATAATGTAGCCCTTCTGGCTATTGCTTCACGCCACCTGGCTGACAAACTTTCTGGTGAAAACACGGGTTGAGTTCTGTGTGGAAGTGTCCTCTGCACTCATTTTTGGGAGAAGAGTTTCTTTGGATGTAGAATATATGTTCAAAAATAAAAAGTGAGAAGTGCAGCGCACCTTGTAACACCAAAATAAAATTAGCTGTGGTTCTTGCTTTTTCATTTTGCTACTCGGTTTGTGATCACTTGGCATCTACTTTGTATATAGTTACATTTAATAGCATGCAAATCCAGTGTGCAATGTCAGGGGTCAGAATGTTTCACATTAGATTCGCCGCTACAATATTTGCTGCATAAAAACAGCATAAAAAATGTTTGCTTTTTTTTTAAAAACCTTATATAGCCTGGGAATATATTGCTTTCTTTATTCGTGGGGCAACCATCTGACTGATATTATGAGTGAGGAGTTACTGAATAGGGCTCTGGGGAGGCCCCTCTATTTTGGCTGCTGGAGGGGGAGAGTACCAGCTCATCTCTTGCCTCAGGCAACAGATTGTCTTGAGCAGCTCCTGTGTGGGCCCCCAAACTACATACCTGGAAATGGATTCTCTTTGAGATTTAACAAATACAGTAACTCTCTATATCAGGACTTCCCACACCTATCATACCCCGTAGGTAGCTGAGTTTTACGGATACTCACAATAAATAGGCATGATATCAATTTGCAAACTTTGGAGACCTAGTATATACAAATTGATCTCATGCATATTCATTGCAAGTGTCTTGAAAACCTGACTGGCTGTGAGGTTATCAGGATGTGTTTGGGAAGACCTGATATGTGGCTGATTTACTAAAGTTATTCTCCCTTTCTCTTACTGTGGGGGAAAAGAGTTTAGTGGATTAGGTCCTATGTGGATGAAAGGAGAGGATGCAGCCAGGAGTACCAAGTAGTTAGAGCAGCAGGCTGTGAAACAGGAAAGCTAGGATTCAAATTCTACCTCTCCCACCGATACTCCCTGTGATTCTGTTCGCCGTATCTTAAAAAGGATATAGTATTATTAGAAAAGGTACAGAGAAGAGCCACCAAAATGGGAAAGGGGATGGAAGGATACTCCTATGAAGAGAGGCTAAAAAGGCTAGGGCTTTTCAACCTGGAAAAGAGACGGCTGAGGGGAAATATGATAGAGGTCTATAAATTAACAAATGGAGTGGAACGGGTAAACGTAGATCGATCGTTTACATCATCAAAATATAGAAAGACTAGGGGACATGCAATGAAGCTAAAGGGTAAACTATTTAAGACTAATAAGAGAAAATATTTTTTTTATCCAACGTGTAATCAAACTCTGGAATTTGTTACCGGAGGATGTAGTAAAAGCTGTTAGCATAGCTGGATTTAAAAATGGTTTGGACAAGTTTCTGGAGGAAAGGTCCATAAACCGTTATTAAAAGGGACCCAGATATCACTGCTTGACCCAATACAAGCATTGTGAAACCTGTGTCTTTTGGGGAGACTGCTAGGTACTTGTGACCTAGACTGGCCATTTTTGGAGGACTGGACTGGCAACTGTTGGAGGCATATCTTATGTTCTTATAATTCTGGGCAAATCACTTAACCCTCCATGCATCAGATTGTAAACCCTCTTGGACAGGGACAGCTGCATGCACCTTGCCTTGAGTTCAGATTTGAAAAGGCAAGTAAACAAATCAAAACTTCAAATTCCAAAACTAAATCCAAGCTCCCTCCCCCAATGATTTCCTGAGCTCCCCAGTCTCATTGGTTGCATACTGAGGACAAGGTGGACCCATGTACAGACAGCCCAAACTCCTTTTGTTTGTACTCTTGCTGCCTCCAGTTTTCCTGCCAGAATTCAAGGGTAAGTAAAGCATAGAAACATGACGGCTGAAATAGACCACCTGTCCTATCTAGTCTGCCCTCCCATATTGACTTCTACAACAGTCCCCTTTTTTTCCTTTAGATATCCTCTGTGTTTGTCCCATGCTTTTTTGAATTCAGATACTGTCCTTGTTTCTACCACCTCTACTGGGAGACTATTCCATGCATCTTCCACTCTTTCTATAAAGAAATATTTCCACATATTCCTCCTGAGTCTTTCCACTTTCACCCTCATCCTATGTCCCCACGTAGCACCTCTCCTCCTGTGCATTTATACCATGGAGGTATTTAAATGTCTCTGTCATAACTCCTTTATCCCACCTTTCCTCTAAAGTATACATATTAAGATCCTTAAGTCTGTCCTCATATACTTTATAATGAACACCACTAAAGCAGTATGATTCCATCAATAAAGAGTAAAGCCAACGTTCTGTTTTCATAGGAAGAGCAGGCATCCAACATGAAGCAGGAAGACGGATGGCTGCAGAGGACACTGACTCAGTTTGTGTTTAATGTCCTGGTCAGCATGGATTTTGACAGCTATTTGTGGCTGCATGCGTGTATGTTTGGAGTTAGGAGGAAGAAGAGTTGGGAGAGGGTTTGAGGCTCCTGAGGGATGGGAGAGGGGGTAGAAGGTGATAGCTGAATGTAATGGAGAGAGAATATCTCCTGGGCAGGAGAAGGACAGAGAGTGCAACTATTATACTGTAGGTTGAATAATTAGGAGGTTGATGAGAGAAGGAATAGAGGATGCAAGTGGTGAGAACGGGGATGGGGGTGAGGGTGGATTGAACAGGATGTGGCTGTGAGGGAAAACTGTGCACAGCTGCTGAAAATGGCAAGAGGGAGTACCTTTGTTCTGCTGAGAGGGAGGAAAGTTCAAAACTTGATTAGTGCAGGACGGGGTTGGTGTAGCTGATAAGAGGAAGGAGAAAAAATGGATTTGCTAGGCAGAGGGGATATGGGATTGATGAGGAGAAAGAAGTCCAGGAAGGAGAGTGAAGTGAAGGGGGAGGGTGACTGAAGATGGGAGAAGTGTGACTGAGGGAGAAAGGCAGAGAGGAAGGTGAGACAGGGCTAAAGTGGAAAGGGGGTACTAAGATGGGAACACGAAAAGAGATGTGGGAAGGAGAGAAATGAAATGGGAGACGGAGGCCTTGGAGGGAAAGAGAGAGGAGTAGATGAAGGATTTAAAAGAGCAGTGGATGAAATATGGAGGGCTGACAAATAAAAGATGTAGAGAGAGATGGAGAGAAATAACATTAAAAAGAGAAAGATCTGTATCAGCAATAGAGGGGAAAGGAGAAAGAAGGAGAGAGAAATGGAAATGAAAGAAAGGAAGAGTAAAACATTTTAAGGTAGATTTTGCATAGCATGTCAGAAAAGGAATAGCCAAGTGAGGACGTTCAAAATTTCCAGGTATTTTACAAAATGCTGACAGAATACCGAGCCTTTTGTGAAATGTGTATAAGGATTTGTAGGAATACATGCATATTGTGCAGCAGAAACAGCCATTTTACAAACAAACATCATTGTAGTTGCCATGTTAGTTTACTCTTTTTTTTAGTGCCATCAAGTTAGTGTTGACTCATAGTGACCCAGCTACCTCTGGGTTTTCTTGGCAATGTATTACTGGAAGTAGATTGCCAATCTTTTCTTCAGAGGCAATGAAGGGTAAAGTGACTTGCCCAAGGTCACAAGGAGTACCAGTGGGAAATGAACCCTTGATCCTCTGAGTACTAGGCAGTTGCTCTAACCACTAGGCTACTCCTCCACTCTAGTCTACTTTACTCTAATGGTAGTCAAATAAAAAGTTAGAACCTTCTTCTTCAGGTCAGGATACTATGAGCAACAAATGACAATATCACTCGTAATATATAACTGAATCATAACAGCATTCCAGTCACAGTCTCAAAGGATGAGGGGAAGGTGGGGGGAAGTGGGATAGATGGATAGGCGATCAGAAGGTGACCGGGCTGTAAAGATTTATGTTTATCATGTGCCTAGAAAGTCTATGCAGAATCTTTATTAACCTCTGTCTGGTCCGATGGAAAGTGTCTTATCATCTTAATTTCAAAAGCTTTATGTTTTTGGATTGATTTGAAGCATTCTCTTTTAGGACTCTCACCATAAAATCATTGATGCTGCGTTCTGATCCTGAGAAGTGCTCCCGAGCAACGGAGGTGATCGAGGTGACACCTTGGTCTGCTCTGCGCTGTGTGATCTTAGCGCTGTGTGAATTGATTCTTGTCTTAAACATTTGGCTTGACTCTCAGTGTAGCATCCCTTTTCACATATTCTGCATTGAAGAAAGGCCTGGCGTCCAGTGACACTATCACTCCAGTAGCCTGAACACAGAATCGTTGGAAAGCAGAAGTTGCCTAAACCCCGAGAATATTATGGAGTACTGCCTGGCCAAAGGCACTGTCCCTGCAGGACTCACTCTCCAGAAAGTATTGAACTGCAAAACGTATGAATTGAAGACCATGTAGTAGCCTTGCAGATCATCATGGAGATCTGAACGGAGATCTGAACGGAGATCTGAACGGAGGTTGGCCACCAATGTGGCCATTGCCCTCATGCAATGCACTGTGATCCAGTGCTCAGGGGAGAGGCCAGCTCATTCATAAGCAAGGGCAATACAGTCCGCCACCCAAGAGGACAGAGTTCGCTTGGTCGCAGGGAACCCCTGTCTGCTGGGGTCATAAGACACGAAAGCTGAGGAGCTCTGCGGTGGGCCTGAATCCACTGTAAGTAGAAGGACAGGGTCCATTTGTAATCAAGTGTATGAAGCACTAGTTCCTTCCTGCTGGTGTGAGGCTGTGAAAAAAAGGTGGGGAGGACCATCTCCTGGTTGAGGTGGAAACCACCTTTGGGAGGAATTTGGGGTGTATACGGAGCACTACCCTGTTCTTATAGAACCTCATATATGGTGGATCTGCTATCAGAGCCTAAAGTTTACTCACTCTTTGAGCGGACATGAGGGTCACCAGAAAAAGCACTTTCCATGATACATACCGCAGGTGGCAAGTGGCCAGAGGCTTGAACGGTGGTTTGGTGAGCTGGGAAGGCATCACGTTTTGGTCCCACTCCACTGCTGGGGGGGCGAAGAGGGAGCCTGGATAGAAGAAGGCTCCGGAGGAATCTGGAGACCAGAGGCTGGTTTGAGAGGTGTTTTCCCACAATAGGGTAATAGTGAGCAGTTATGGCACTCAGATGCACCCTCACTGAGTTAGACTTCAGCCCTGAGTGGGACAGGTGCAGCAGGTACAGAAGTATTACATGCACATGGCAGGAGAAGGGATTCTTTTTCTGTGCATCAGGTGGAGAATCCCCTCTACTTAAAGGCATATGCCCATCTGGT
Source organism: Ichthyophis bannanicus (assembly GCA_033557465.1). NCBI lineage: Eukaryota > Metazoa > Chordata > Amphibia > Gymnophiona > Ichthyophiidae > Ichthyophis > Ichthyophis bannanicus. The sequence goes on along the minus strand of CM066033.1, from coordinate 1,111,080,849 downwards.
GGAGGGATTCCAGGAGGACAGTAGGATCTCCTCAACCTCTTCTGGAAGGTTGAAAGGGGCCAGAGCTACCGTTTCAGCAGCCACGCTGTTAGCATTAGGGACCCCAGATTGGGGTGCAGGAGGGAGTCCTCCTCCTGAGACAGGAGGTCCAGGGCTCGGCCCAGAGGAGCTGGGAGCGCCACTGATAGGGAAAGCAGCAGAGGGAACCAAGGTTGCCTGGGCCATATGGGGGCAGGCAATCAGGATGACTGATGCCTTTTCGCTCTGGATCTTGAAGAGGGTCCTGGCAACCAGGAGGGGTTGGAGGGGATGCATAGATCAGGCCTTCGGACCATGAGATCAGGAAGGCATCCACCGCCACTCTCTCTGTTTGCCGCTGCTGTGAGCAGAAGCGGGGTAGCTGCATGTTGTCTGGAGAGGCAAATAGGTCCATCACGGGCCTGCCTCAGAGGTAGAAGAGCCGCTTCATTACTCTGGGGTGTAGGCGCCACTCATATGGGTGCAGGACTCTGCTAAGCCTGTCTGCTAGGCAGTTGTCCTGGCCCAGGAGGTACACTGCTCTTAAAAGCATGCCGTTGCCCTGAGCTCCAGGAGATTGATTTGTAGGAGTGACTCCTCCTGAGACCAGCTGCCCTGTGAGTGCTGGTCCCCGCAATGGGCTCCCCAGCCTAGGAGGGAGGCATCTGTGGTAGGCTGCCCAGGAGAGGAACTTTGAGCAGTCCTTGATCCCAGAGCCCAGAGCTTGGAACCGCTGGAGGGGTTCCCTGGCAAGCCCTGCCAAGAACATTCAGACATGTAAATTGCAGAGCCATCCCCAGACCCATTTTAGAAAGCTGGGTATATAGATGTCCCTTCTGCAAGCACCTCCATGTAGAATGAGGACATGGTGGAGGCGTGGCCTGGGCAGAGTAACAGAGATGCACATTGCGATGCAATTTCAGAACAGCACAAGCATGTCTGTCCCTGCTTGCTGAGGCATCTGTGCCTATATCTGTTCCTGACCACGAATAAGTTGCAAAAATTGCTCATTTCATGGCCGTAACACTTCAAGGGGGGAGAGCAAAATGTGCTTTCATTGCCACAGTTACTATTTCCTGGTCAAAGAAAATTGCATGCAAATATATACTTCAAACATATTACTGGCTCACTGCCACACATCTTTTTATCTGAAATGCCATAATTTACCTGTCACAGATTTCAAGTAGTATGGTTTAAACATGGCCTGTGCGGGCCAAACATCTATACAGTGCATATATTTCCCATTTAGCAATGGGAATATACTGTACATAAATGGGGAAATATTTCTCCACTAGGCTTTGCACCAGCTTCAGGTACACAGAGATTTTTTTAAAAAGTGTTTCTTTGTCCAGGGCTTTACAGGAAGGATTAAGAGAGTAATTTTCCTGCTGTCTTTTTCTTGCTACAAAATGAAAATAAATATAAATTACAGTCTTTGTACAGGTTTGCAAAATGGAGTAGGTAGAAGCGGAAGGGACTCTGCTTACACATAGAAGTTGTGAAATCGCCACTTTTTTTTGGAAGTGGTGGTGACTCCACTTGGAAGCTGCAAATATTTGTGCCACTCATTTTTCCCATGTCTATGTTTATTTTTTAAAGTTTTTATTTATGAATTTTCAAGGTATACAACCAAGATGAACATCTCGTACAGAAAAGGAGAAACTCCATATCAGATTATACAGGAAAAATAAAACAAAGAAAGAAAACAAATATAGGAATCTCCTACAAGCCCAATATCATGGGCGTGGGGGGGGTGGAGGTGTGGGAAGAAAGAAAAGCAATGGCAATTTACAGTGTCAATAAAGAAAGCAACACATGAACCTGGCGGTGAAGTGCAGGCCTAAGATTAAAAGGCAAAAATGTGCTTGAAACTAAGTCACCTCAACAGTGGGTATCACAGAAGATGGCTGACAACTTGGAGCTTATGAAGGTAGTCAGATCACTAGGCTGGAAAAAAACATATTTAACTGATTTATAGGAAATTAAGCATTTACAGAGGAACTTCCAATAAAATAAGGCACCATGTTGCAAAACACCAGGTTTCAGTAAAAAAAACTGATGTCTCTTCTGGGTTTCCTTCACCAGGTTAGGGAAAATAGATACTGAGTAACTACAGAACACTACAGGTTTTTTTAAAAAATACATCTTTAAGACCCAATCCCGTTCAGAGATCAAGGTGATTAATAATGTTGCAGGAGAATATGATTCAGTCACTGAAGATTCCAAGACATCTGTCAAATTCAAAACATCCATATCTATATCCACAGGCTGCGCAGGCATTGTCTTCTGTACAGAAGGCAAATAATATGCCTTAGTAATTGGCAGAATCAATTCCTTAGGGACAAGCAGAGTTTCTACCAAGTAACATTTAAACATATCCAATGCAGACAATGTCCAATGTAGCTTTAGGGAGGTTCAATACATTAAGATTAGCTGCTCTAGCAGCATTTTCTGGTGTTTTTAATTTAAACTTTAAAGCCAAATTATCTTTAACTAAGGCACCATTAGTATCAGATAGGAGGGAAATCTTTCCAGCCTGATCTTGAGAAGTTATTTTTAGTATACCAATAGCTTCTGTAATTGCATCTGAGTTGGACTGAATCTTAGATGCCAATGCAGACGTTATTTAGAGACATTATCGGTCAAATGTACAATAGGGTCCCAAATAACTTCAAGTATAACATTTTTTGGCCTAGTCAAGGGAGTCAGAGGAGACGGTGTAAAGGTTACTGGGCTTGGAGGTTGAACCTGAGCCATTTCTTTACTCACTCCAACGCCACTCATCAAGGGACCTCCGGAGGTGGCTTCCACCACCTTCAATTAAGCTGGGGTGTCTTCAGGAAATCTGACCCAGAGACAGTCGCTACAGCACCAGTTCTCCTCGATCAGGGACTCCACCAACTTCCGATGTGCGACCCCCAGGGCTGTCAGAGCCAGAACACTATCCTGCAGGTGTGGAGGCAGCATCTGCACGTCTGGGGACAGGGTGACTTCTGCATCTGAGAGTGACACTGAATCTTCCGGTCATGGTGCCACCACAGCTGGACTCAACCCAGAACAAGATACCTCAGATGCTGCAAGATAGTGATCAATCGGACCTACAGTCACTGAAGGCTCGGGAGTGGAGGTCTTCTTCCCAGCCTTCCCCTTTCGCTTAGTCATGAGGAAAGGAACGGAGCCTCATGCCTATATTTGTGAAACGGTTGCTCCTATTGTGGATGTCAGCAAATACGTGTACACTTTAACATGTCTATACATATACTCGTATTTTATAATAAGTTCCGCATTTGCATAGCCTTTTATAAAATACAGGGGCTTGAGTATATCCCACCCTGGATGTCTCAATTCTGATCTTAAAGTTCTATGTAAAACAGGCCTTTAAATCAATCAGCTCACCTTTGTCCGCATGTTTATTCATTCCTTCAAAAAACAGTAGCAGATTAGCAAGGTATGATTTCCCTTGTTAACTCTCTATGTATGCTCTCTATGTTGAGTGTTTTGTTCTTTATAATAGTTTCTACCAATTTGTCCAGAACTATATTGGGTTCACTAGGCTGTGATTTCCCGGATCATTCTGGAAATCATTATACAAATTGACATTACATTGGTGATCTTATAATCTTCAGGCACTAAAGATGATTTAATGATAGGCTACAAATTACTAATAGGTCTGCAGTTTCATTTTTGAGTACTTTCAATACTCTGCAGTCTTTATATTGTCAATTTGCCATATTACATCTTCCAGGAGTGTTCTGGTTCCTCCGATGCTGGAACGGCTCCTCTTCCGCATGTGGGAGGCACCGGCCTTGGCGCTGGTTCTCAGCCAACAGGTCGATTCCACTTATCGAGTCCGTAAGAGCACTAGGTTCCAGAAGGCACAGCTACTGCACCACTCCATGGTTGTGGAATCGGCCATGCATCATCTGAAGAGTCAGAAGATGCACTCCTCGGTGCCCCCCGGCAGGGAGGACCGGAACCTGGATACCCTCGGTAGAAAGTGCTTCCAGGGCTGTATGCTAGCTTGCCGTGTCCAGACTTACCAGCTGTACATGGGCATGTATGAGACTGAATGAATTCTTTGCTTCAGTCTTTACTGAGGAAGATGTAGGGATGTTACCCATGACTGAAGTGGTATTTAAAGGTGCGGAAGAATTGAAGGAAATATCGATACATCGGGAAGATGTATTACAACTATTAGATAAACTGAAGAGTAGCAAATCACCTGGGCCGGATGGTATACATGCAAGGGTGTTGAAAGAACTGAAATATGAGATTGCAGACCTGCTATTAGTAATCTGTGAACTATCATTAAAATCATCTCTAATACCTGAAGATTGGAGGATCGCCAATGTAACACCAATTTTTAAAAAGGGTTCCAGGGGTGATCCGGGAAACTACAGACCGGTGAGCCTGACGTCAGTACCGGGGAAAAATGGTAGAAACCATCATAAAGAATAAAATTACTCAGCATGTAGATAGTCATGACCTAATGGGAGACAGCCAACATGGCTTTAGACAAGGAAGATCTTGTCTTACTAATCTGTTATGTTTTTTTGAAGGAGTGAATAATCAGGTGGACAAAGGTGAGTCGGTTGATATTGTGTATCTGGACTTTCAGAAAGCCTTTGACAAGGTCCCTCATCAGAGACTTTTGGTCAAAACTAAAGAGTCATGGGATAGGAGGCAGTGTACTATTGTGGATCAGGAACTGGTTAAAAGATAGAAAGCAGAGGGTAGGGCTAAATGGCCAATTTTCCCAATGGAGAAAGGTGAATAGTGGTGTACCCCAGGGATCTGTGCTGGGTCCGCTGCTTTTTGACATATTCATAAATGACCTGGAAAGTGGAATAACGAGTGAGGTTATCAAATTTGCAGATGACACAAAACTATTTAAAGTTGTTAAAACCCAAGAGGATTGTGGAAAATTGCAAGAGGATCTTGATAAATTGGAAGACTGGGCATCAAAATGGCAGATGAAATTTAATGTGGACAAGTGCAAGGTTATGCACCTAGGGAAGAACAACCCAAACTATGGTTACACGATGCAAGGTTCCACATTAGGAACCACCACCCAGGAAAAAGATTTAGGTGTCATTGTGGATACCATGTTAAAACCCTCGGCCCAGTGTGCAGCAGTGGCCAAGAGAGCAAATAGAATGCTAGGTATGATAAGGAAAGGAATGGAAAATAAAACAAAAGATATTATAATGCCTCTATATCGTTCCATGGTGAGACCGCACCTTGAATATTGTGTGCAATTCTGGTCGCCGTATCTTAAAAAGGATATAGCGATTTTAGAAAAGGTTCAGAGAAGAGCCACCAAAATGGTAAAGGGGATGGAAGGATACTCCTATGAAGAAAGGCTAAAAAGGTTAGGGATCTTTAACGTGGAAAAGAGACGGCTGAGGGGAGATATGATAGAAGTCTATAAATTAATGAACGGAGTGGAACGGGTAAACGTAGATCGATTGTTTACCTTATCAGAATATAGAAAGACTAGGGGACATGCAATAAAGCTACAGGGTAAACTATTTAAGACTAATAAAAGAAAATATTTTTTCACTCAACGTGTAATCAAACTCTGTAATTTGCTACTGGAGGATGTAGTAAAGGCTGTTAGTGTAGCTGGGTTTAAAAAAGGTGTGGACAAGTTTCTGGAGGAAAGGTCCATAAACCATTATTAAGAAGGGACCCAGGATATCAATGCTTGAACTAATACAAGCATTGTGGAACCTGTGTCCCTTGGGGAAACTGCTAGGTACATATGACCTAGATTGGCCACTGTTGGAAACAGAATACTGGGCTTGATGGACCTTGGTCTGACCCAGTATGGCATATCTTATGTTCTTATGTACCTTTGAGACCTGGCAAAGAAGATTGCCGGGTTCTCTGCTGGCCTCTCCGAGGAACCTTTGCAGAGGTTCAAGGCTTTGTCATCGGGTATTCGAGAGTGCTCGAAGTTTATATCTCGAGCAGCCTATGTATCAGCAGCCGGCATCGGTGCACACCGTCAGGCCTGGCTACAGTCATCAGACCTCGAGCCATGGGTCCAGGACAAATTGGTCGATGTCCCTTGCCGGGGTGAGAACCTCTTTGGCAAACCCATTGCTGAAAAGGCTGCAGAAATCGAGACTGAGACTCTCACCAGGACAAGGCTGTCCAGGAAGACTTCTGCCCCTTCTCAGAAAAAGAAGGGCTCGGGGAAAAAGCCCTTTTACCCGAGGAAGGCCTCTGCCTACAAATCCTACCCTCACTTCCAGGCCTCTACAACTCCCCAGCAGGGTTAGCAGGCCAAGCGGCAGGGACATGGGCCCCGTAGGCAGAAATCCCCCAAGACGCCAGCTCCGGCTCCTGCACTGCAGGGAGCGGGGTTTTGACTACCACTGCATAGCCTCTCCCTTGCTGCTGGCTCCACTCAGCACAGGAGGCCGGCTGACACTACGCACACAGATGGTTGGCTATAACAAGAGATACCTGGGTATTGAGCATAGTCCAGAAGGGCTATTTGTTCCATTTTAACCAGTTACCTCCCTCCTATTTTCCAGGGGAGCCTCCACGACTCCCTCTACACAGGAACCTCCTCCTTCAGGAGTTATCAAGTCTTCTACAGGAGCAGGCGGTGGAACCGGTGCCTCACCACCTGATAGGACGAGGCTTCTATTCCAGCTACCATAGAGGCGTTCTGAGGTCTGTGCCCTCCGTTGTCACTGTGCTAATAATTTAGCGCTACGTTAAGGTTAATTAGTAGAGCTGTTTTTTTGAATCATCAAGAAAATTACCTGGCAGACAGGTTGAGCAGGATTCTACAGCCTCACGAATGGCACTTGAATCCCCTGGTGGCCAAGCAAATCTTCCTAAGATGGGGTCTTCCAACCATAGGTCTTTTTTCCAGTCCACTGAGCCGTCAACTGCCCAGGTTCTGTTCCAGACAACCACATCCTCTGCGAATAGCAGCAGATGCCTTCCTAATCTCATGGTCTACGGGCCTGCTGTATGCGTTTCCTCCAATGCCTCTAGTGGCCAGAACCCTATTCAAGGTTCTTCGGGACAGGGCCTCGCTGATCCTGGTAACTCCCAGATGGCTGAGGCAACCGTGGTTTCCACTCCTTCTGCAATTGGCGGTGGACACTCCACTCCCTCTCGGGGTGCAACCTGATCTCCTGTCTCAGGATCAGGGATCTCTCCTGCACCCCAACCTCCAGTCCCTCCATTTGATGGCCTGGCTGCTGAAAGGGTAGTTCTAGCCCCCTTACTTCTACCTAGGGACGTGGAGGAGGTGGTTTTGGCCTCTAGGAGACAATCCACCCGGAAATCTTATGCCCTCAAGTGGCGTAGGTTCTCCACCTGGTGTGCTCAGCATCAAGAGGATCCGTTTTCGTGCCTGGTACCAGTGGTGCTGCAGTATCTACTTCACCTCTCGGACCTAGGCCTTAAATCCAACTCTGTTCGGGTCCACCTCAGTGCTCTGTCAGCGCATCACGCACCGGTGGAGGGCCAGTCTCTGTCAGTCCACCCCTTAGTGGCCTGTTTCCTCAGAGGTCTGCTTTTGCTCAAGCCTCCGATTTGTCCACCAGCCCCTGAGTGGGATTTGAATGTGGTCTTGCAACAACTTACTCGCCCACCGTTTGAGCCAATGGCTACCTGTCATTTACGCTTCCTTTCCTGGAAGGCGTTGTTCTTGGTGGCTCTTACCTCGGCCAGGCGTGTGAGTGAACTACAAGCTCTGGTTTCTGATAGACCATACACACGGTTCTATAAGAACAGGGTGGTCTTACAGACTCATCCTAAGTTCCTTCCAAAGGTTGTCTCCTCCTTCCACCTCAATCAGGAGGTGGTTCTTCCGACCTCCTTTCCCAGGCCGCATGCCAGCCAGGCTGAAATGGTCTTGCATACCCTGGACTGTAGGAGGGCGTTGTCTTTCTACCTTGACCGTACGCAGGGTCATCAAAGGGCTGTCCAGCTCTTCGTCTCTTTTGACCCTAATAGGCTGGGGTTACCTGTCTCCAAGCATACCCCTGTCCATTTGGGCAGCAGACTGTATCGCCTGGGTGTACAGGGCAGCCGGCCTCTCCTTGCAGGGTCGAGTTACAGCCCACCGTGTCAGGGCGAAGGCTGCATCAGTAGCTCATCTCCGCTCTGTTCCATTGGCAGACATCTGCCGGGCCGCTACTTGGTCTTCAAGCCAGACTTTTGCGGCCCATTACTGCCTCGAGAAGGAGTCCCGAAGGGACAGTGCTTTTGGACAGGCGGTACTCCGTAATCTCTTTGAGGTTTCAGCAACTCCTACCCTCTGGCCCTTGTGTTGGGCTACCGTTCGGGGGCGTTCTCAGAGAAGATTCTTATCTCAAATGCTGAGGCTCTAGAGGGAGCTTATTTTTCAGCTTTGGGTTCTCGGTAGCCTAGAGCTGGGGAGTCCCATATGTGAGGACTGACTTCCTGCTTGGTCCTGGAGAAAGCGTAGTTACTCACCTGTAACAGGTGTTCTCCAGGAGCAGCAGGAATCAGTTCTCACAACCCTCCCTCCTCCCCTTGGAGTTGCAGTCATATATTTCATTTTGTTTTTTGCTGTCTTTTAGCTATGTTATCAGACTGAGCAAGATGGCACCCTTGGGCGGGAAGGGGACCGCGCATGTGCGCTGCATTCCCAAATGCTTTCTTTGAAAGCTGAGGAAATGCTCCGCACGAGGGCTCCGTCGGCGCTGACGTCACCCATATGTGAGGACTGATTCCTGCTGCTCCTGGAGAACACCTGTTACAGGTGAGTAACTACGCTTTCTCAAGTCTCTTCATTGGCTTCCTATCCATTTCCACATCCAGTTCAAACTTCTCCTGCTGACCTATAAGTGCATTCACTCTGCAGCTCCTCACTACCTTTCATCTCTTAACTCTACCTACACCCCTCCTTGGGAACTCCACTCTTCCATTACTACTACTACTGAGCATTTGTATAGTGCTACAAGTTGTACGCAGCGCTGCACAGAGATGTAAGAGACAGTCCCTGCTCATCAGAGCTTACAATCTAATCAGGACAAACACAGAAGGTGTAGCCAGGGATAAAGCAAGGGAAGGAAACGGAGATCAGGAGAGTTAAGATCCAAAAGCAGCAGCGAACAGGTGAGTTTTCAGCCTGGATTTGAAGTGGGTTAGGGAAGGTCCCTGGCATAGAGACAGCAGTAGTTTGTTCCAGGTGTACGGTGCAGCAAGGTTAAAGGAGCAAAGTCTGCAGTTAGCAGTAGAAGAGAAGGGCACAGATAGGGCAGTTCGCTGGAAGAGCGGAGTTCCCGAGGGGGGTTGTAAGGAGAGATAAGAGAAGAAAGGTAGTGAGGAGCCGCAGAGTGAATGCATTTATAGGTCAGCAGGAGAAGTTTGAAATGGATGCAGAAATGGATAGGGAGCCAGTGAAGTGACTTGAGAAGGGCATGACGAGGCTGGCGGAAAATTAGCTGCACAGCAGAGTGTTGAACAGATTGAAGGGGAAAGAGATGATTCAAAGGGAGACCAGCAAGAAGCAGATTACAGTAGTCAAGATGGGAGGTGATTATGGAGTGGATAAGCGTTTTAGTAGTGTGTTCAGAATGGAAGGGGCGGATTTTGCTGATGTTATAGAGAAAGAAGCGGTAGGTCTTAGCTATCAGATGGATGTGTGAGGAGAAAGAGAGAGAGGAGTCAAAGAAAACCCCCAGATTGTGGGCTGAGGAAACAGGAAGGAGTACAGAGTTATCCACAGAGACCGAGAAAGGAGGAAGAGGAGGGGAGGTTTTAGGGGGAAGGATGAGAAGTTCAGTCTTGGCCATGTTCAATTTCAAGCGGCGGTGAGACATCCAGGCAGCGATGTCAGAAATACAGGCTGATATCCGGGTCTGGATAGTCAGAGAGATTTCAGGTGTAGAGAGGTAGATCTGGGAGTCATCAGCATATAGATGGTACTGAAAGTCTTGAAAAGAGATAAGCACACCAAGGGACTGGGTATAGAGAGAGAAAAGGAGCGGACCCAGGACAGATCCTTGGGATACACCAACTGGGAGCGGGGTAGCAGAGGAGGAGGAGCCACCAGAACACACACAGAAAGAGCGAAGGGAGAGATAGGAGGAGAACCAGGATAGTACAGAGCCCCTAAAACCAAGCGAGGACAGGATATCGAGGAGAAGGTTGTGGTCAACAGTGTCAAAAGCAGCAGAGAGGTCAAGAAGGATGAGGACAGAGTAAAGGCCCTTGGATTTTGCCAGGTACAAGTCACTGGAGACTTTGGCAAGAGCCATTTCAGTAGAGTGTAAGGGATGAAGGCCAGACTGTAAGGGATCCAGGAGGGCATGAGAGGAGAGGAAGTCGAGGCAGCGGCGGTGAACCACATATTCAAGTAGTTTAGAAATGAAGGGAAGGAGAGAGATGGGTCAATAATTAGAAGGACAGGTTGGATCAAGTGAGGGTTTCTTGAGGAGAGGTGTGACCACAGCATGCTTGAAGCCTGCAGGGACAGTTGCAGTGGAGAGCGATAAGTTGAGAATATGAGAGATGGAAGGGACAATGGTGGAGGAGATGGGGCTTAGGAGACAGGTGGGGTGGAGAAGATGGGGAATAGGAGACAGGTGGGGACAGGATCAGAGGAGCAGGTGGTGAGTTTGGAGGAAGAAAGAAGGTGTGCAGTTTCCTCTTCAGAGATCACAGGAAAGGAAGAGAGGGTAGCAGAGGTGGGGGGTGGGGGGGGGAGAGTTGGGAGTGAAGAGGGGGAGGAGGGGAAGTAGCTGACTTTGTGGGGAATTGGAGGGTGATCTTGTGGATTTTGTCATGGAAGTAGTCAGCCAGGGTTTGGGCAGAAAGGGAGGGAGGGATCAGAGGCGGAGGCACCTTGAGGAGAGAGCTGAGAGTATCAAAGAGTGACTGGAAAGAGACAAGCATGTACCTGAGGTGTAGAAAGTCCTCAAGGGAGCTGAATATGAGCCAAGCAGGCCCAGCAGAGCGAGCACAGGAACATAGATAGCGGATAGTGGATGAAAGCCAGGGCTTCTATCTGTGCCCTATGGTCAACTCCAGACTTCACTCCTTTCACCCTACTGCTCTTTATGCCTAGAACAAACTTCCTGAATCTGTACGTCAGATGCCTTCTCTGACCCTTTTTGAAATCCAGGCTGAAAACTCACCTCTTTGCTGCTGCTTTCGGATCTTGACTCGCCTAATGTTCTTTGTGTTTTCTTACCATTCCCCCTAGATGTATCCTATGTCTACAGGTACTGTGTAAGCTCCGATGAGCAGGGACCATCTTTTACATGTGTCTGTGCAGCGCTGCATATGCCTCAGTAGTAGTAGTAGCAGTAGTGCTGTGGCTTTGTCCTCTCTGAGTGCCTCTTTTATCACTTGATCGTCTAATGGTCCAGCTGACCCTCTCCCAGGCTTCTTACTTTGGATGTGCCTGGAAAAGATTTTATTATGAGTTTTTGCATCTACAGTTGGCTTCTTTTCACATTCTCTTTTTGTCTGCCAGATCAATGCTTTGCATCTAATTTGCCAGTGCTATGTTGTTTCCTGTTTTCTTCATCTGGATCATTTTTCCATTTTTTGAAAGATGTTTTTTTGGTTAGACTTGCTTCTTTTAACCATAATAGCAGTCATTTGACCTTCTTTCTACCTTTTTTTAATGTGGAGAGTACATCTTGTTTGTGCTTCTAAGATGATATGTTTGAACAATTCCATGCTTGATGTAACTCAATCTTTGCAGCTGTACCTTTTTGTTTTTTTTTTAATTCATTTTCCTCATTTATCATTTTCTCTTTTGAAACTTAAATGTTAGCACAATAGTTGTCTTTAGGGTCCCCTCCCCCCAAGTTAGTAATAAAATTTGATCATGTGATCACTATTACTAGGTGACCACAATAGCATGACCTCTTGCACCAAATCTTGTATTCCATTAAGAATAAGGTCAGTTCCTGGATGAGCTGCTCCACAAAGCTGCTATTTATTTCATCTAGAATCTTTACCTCCCTTGCATGTTCTGATGTGATATTGCAGTAATTAAAATTGCCCATTATTATTGTGTTGCCAATATTGTTAGCTTCTCTAATTTTGGTTAGCATTTCATTCTATCCAGGTAGATGGTAGGATTACCCCCTCTTCCTCTTCACACATGGAATGTCTGTCTACACCATCTACGCAAACTCGAGAGACAATGGCGCCGAACCCACTCCTCTGAAGCACACACTGCTTATAACTCATACTTGCTGACCCACCGTGCGAAGATAACGCAGAAAAGGAAACTCTATCACACTGACATATTAAAACGCTCCATCAACAAACCACATGCCTTGTTCAATATAGTAAAGTCCATAACAGGAGAGCCAGTCTCAGCCCACCCCCCAATGCCTCAACCACAGGACTATGCAGACTGTTTACAATCGAAGATGGTCAAGACTAACACAGACATAGGCACTAATAATCCCTCCGCACCATCCAAAACATTTCAAGCAACTCCACTATGCAACTTCACCGCAGTATCCACTAAAGAGGTTGCGGACATCATTGCTTCTGTTAACCCCAGCACAGCACCTAATGACCCCTGTCCAGCCAGCTGGATCAAAGAGCTTCGCCATGACATAAGCAACATCCTGGCCAACATACTGAACCAGTCCTTTATCACTGGATCATTCCCGCAGAGACTCAAAAACACCTCTATCAAGCCCCTACTAAAAAACAGCAAACTAGACCCTTCTAAAGTAGAATCCTTCAGACCAATATCGAGCATCCCCCAGCTTGCCAAGATCATCGAAAAAGCCGCTCAACAACAAATCCAGCAACATATCGACACCGAAGCACCATTGGACCCAGCCCAACACGGATTCAGGGAAGCACACGGAGTAGACACTGTCCTCACTACCCTGTTCAACGATCTGATCACAGGAATCAACAGCATACAACAAGGCTTTGTCCTCATTTTCCTGGACATATTTATTTATTTTATTTATTTTTTATATCTGCCGCCTTCGACTCGGTGAGTCATGACATACTTCTACAACGCCTGAAAGAAAAGGGGATCCAAAACACAGCGCTAAAATGGTGTGAATCCTACTTATCCAATAGGTGGCAACAAGTCAAGGCTGGCCAAGCATCCTCCGAACCATTTCTGCAAACACAGGGAGTTCCCCAAGGATCGTCCTTATCATCTCTGATGTTCAACATTTATATGCAGCCGATATGTGACTTAATTCGATCCTTCAACGTAAAATGCCTTGCATATGCTGATGACATCCTCCTTTACATGCCGTTCTTGATAGACCAACCAGTGCTCTCCCCAATAATTAATTGCTTCGAAGCAGTAGCCGATTGGCTATTATCACAAAACTTACGGATCAATCACAGCAAAACAGATGTCCTATTTGTCACGAGGAACCTCAAATTCATACCTCCTTCATCACTACGTGTCAACAATATAGAGTTGAAGTCCAAATCCACTATCCGTTACCTCGGCATCACCCTGGACCAGCACCTGAACATGACAACGCATATAAAAAACATCACAAAGGCAATATACCATAAGATCAGAACTCTACGTCACCTCCGACACCTACTGGACTTCACAGACTATCGAACAACCTTCCAGGCACTAGTCCTTCCACATGTCGACTTCGCGAACATCATCCTTCATGGCCTCCCACAAATCAACTTTAAACCCACTCCGCTTAGCCTTGAATGCAGCCGCAAGAGTCCTCTCCGGATCGTCAAGATCCGACCACATAACGCCCATCATGAAGGAATTGCATTGGCTACCTCTCCGTGCCAGGCTCCAATACAAATCATTGGTCCTCACTTTCAAAGCCCTAAATAACTACCCCCCTACACCAATTAGCAAGCTAATTCATGGCACCCTGGAAAACAGAAACAGAAGATCTACTGCACGGAACACATTAGCAGTCCCCAAGCTAATGACTAAGTGCACAAAGGCTACCTCCAACAGAGCCTTCTCCTTATTTGCCCCTTTAAGCTGGAATGCACTCCCCCACGAAATCCGTGGAATAAATAGCCTCATCCTATTCAGAAAGGCCTTAAAACTCCACCTGTTCACAAAATGCTACTCAGAAACCTCCAGCGATAGAAGCACAACCAACAACCTGCAAACTTCCCCCACACACCAGTCGCCCCTGCACGTCAACACCACAGATAATAGGTAGTCCCCCCTCAAACCCTACCAACCTTCACAAAACTAATGCAACACCCATTTACATTAAAGTATTGTACATAGTTCTAGTTAATATGTATTTAATTTCCCTGTTTTCTCTCCCATGTTCAATTCCCTGTTCTTTGTAAACTCAATGTTATTTGTATACATTGCAGTATTCTTGTTCGATGTACACCGCGCTGATTTTAATAGCGCGGTATAGAAGAAAATGTTAAATAAATAAAAATAAAATAAAGATTCCATTGTGCATTTGGTTTTCTGAAGAACTGTTATCTTGTTTAACTCAGTGCCCTCTTTAATATATAGTGCCGGTTGTCCACCAATCTGATTCATCTGAGAATTTTAGAAAGGATGTCCAAGTGCAATCTGGGATATCTAAGCCAGAACGCCTGAAAAAAAAGCAGGCACATCCAGGTGGACGTGCCAAAGATGGATGTTGCGGGGGTGTCTACATAGACATCCCCAGAACCGTATTTCAGGACCTGGATGTCTAGGATAGCCTAATGCTTACAGTAATGAGCTAGGCACAGAGCAACCAGATTTCAAATCCTACTGCTACTATCATTAACACTGAGCCCAGTTCCACACTGCATGTCCTGCCCGTCCGGATGTCCAAACTATGGACGGGGCACAGTTGATCCAGATTCTGCTGTATGTTCCCATGGTCGCAGAATCTGGGAACATGGACAGGCCAGCATGCACAGTATTATGAGCAGGGAGAAGTACAGTATGCTGCCCGTTTCCAGCGTTCAGTGCTCCTGCTGGTGTGCCAGTGCCGTGGCGTCCTGTTGCCATGGTACTGGGGCACTCAGCAGGAGCAAGCAAGGCCCAACAGCAATTAAAGTCTCTTATCCCCACCACTCAACCCTCGGAGGGGGCTGCCAGGGCCGGGATTGGGCAACGGGGGCTTACCTGCGGCAGCCCCGTTGTTCTGGGGGGGGGGGGCGGGGGCGGAAGGCCCTGATCACAATGACACCCAGCCCTTATTTCACCTCTGAGGTGGAATAAGCTTGGCGTCCAAAGTGCAGCCGCCGGACATACAGGGCCCTGACTGGAATAGGCCCTGTACATTTGGGTGCTGTGGGCCACCCCCTCTCCACCCACTCTCCGCCTCCTGCCATCCCCCTCCCGCCCCCATCCAGCACTCCTTGCACTAACCCTCTGTACATGCGGGGACGGCTAGACTCAGAATAGCGTGCCAGGCCAAAACAGGGGTCAGATGTCCAACCAGGACATCCAACCCCGCTATTCGTGTCTCTGCATCGGGCCCATTGTGCTGAGTATTGGTGATGATGACATGCTTTCTTGTCTGTACTCTTTGGATGTTTTTCAGCCAATGCACTGGAGATGTCTCAGTGCCTGTGTTCAGATGTCCAAAGCATGAATAGGGCTTCTAAAATGACTCCCATAGTGGCTGAATATTACCACTATATATCTGGTTTTGTATTCCCATCTTAATGTCTGTATCGCTCCATGGTGCAACCACACCTTGAATATTGTGTACAGTCCTAGTTGTTGCATCTAAAAAAACATATAGCAGAATTAGAAAAGGTACAGACAAGGGCAACTAAAATGATAAAGGGGATAGAAGGATATGCCTAAGAGGACAGGCTTAAAAGGTTAGGGCTCTTCAACTTGGAGAAGAGATGGCTGAGGGGAGATATGATGGAGGTCTATAAAATAACGAGTGGAGTACAACAAGTAAACGTAGATTGGTTATTTACTCCTTCAAAAAGTACAAAGACTAGGCGACATGCAATGAAGCTACAAAATAATACATTTAAGATTAACGAGAGAAAATATTTTTACATTCAACATGTAATTAAGCTCTGCAATTCATTGCCGGAGGAGTAGTAAAAGCTGTTAGTGGTTTAAAAAAAGTTTGGCTAAGTTCCTGGAGTTAAACTCCATAAATCATTATTAAAGGGGACTGGGGAAATCCACTGGTTGCCCAAGGGATAAGTAGCAGGGAATCTGTCTACCTTCTGGGATCCTACTAAGCGCTTGTGACCTGTATTGGCCACTGCTGGAAACAGGATACTGGGCTTGACGAACCTTTGGTGTGACCCAGTATTGCAAGTCCTATGCCCTTAGGTTCTTATGTTGAACTTCTCCCAAGCCAAAGTGATCAGATCAATTTTCACTGGCACTATCCACAGAGTGACTTTGAAGATCAGTGTCTTGAAGAATTATGCTTATCAGTCACCTTTTGACAACTGGTCTCATGATTTATAAGGCTTTTATATACCCAAGGACAAGCCCTATTGGAAATTCCTGCCGATACATGATATTAGGATTCAGACTAGGTTAATTTCATTGTCAGGCCTGATTATGTGGAATCATTTATTTTTAGAGTTGTGTGCTTTGAAAGACTTACTGTCTTTTTGCATGACAGCGAAGGTATTTTATTATACTGAGGTATATGGCACTTCGATATGTCAGCTGGCTGGGTAGCTGTGCACTGGTTTCATTGAGTACGTGTGGCTAGTTTTGTGTTTATGGTTATGCATGGGTCATTATGTGTTTCTTTAGCTCTGTTTTAATTATTTCTTATGATTTTTGTTGTCTGCTAAAAACCCTGTCTGACCTGTGGGGCTAGAAATGATATTGAATAAATAAATAAGTGACACTATCATATACTGTTTGTTCTATCTTCAGTATTAAGGGGGTGGTTTTATAAGAGGGAGCCTATTGAAAGCACATTTTATGGTGCCTATCTTAAGGCTATATTATGAAGACAAGTAAGCGCTTACTTCTCTTTATAGAATATTCAGGTAAGTGGCCTAACACACCATTACAGTGCAGTCCTAGAACTGATGTAAATGCCCGTGGAGAAATTATAGTATGTTATAATCCAAGCACATACTTGTGTACTCCACCCTTTGCCCATGTGCGCGCCCACTGGCAAAGCATGTACTTGGCCACATCCACGCGGGAATGAATGGCTTTATAAAATGACCTCTCCAAAGTGGAATAAGTGCTCTTTTCAGCATTTTGTTTGGAGGAGATATGCTTCTCTTGTTCTAACTGTGCTCCATTCTGCCCCCCTTGCCTTCCTGAAATCATTTTAATTATGGGGCCCTGGGCTAATTTTTGTGGATGTGTCCTTTGTATTTTTTAACAGAGTAACCCCATCCTCATGTAAGGAACAGAGAACAGAGTGCATTTGAACTGCCTCCCAGCCTCTCCTAACCCCTCTCTGCCATTTCTCTTAACTATCTGTGTGGTTGTTCTATCCCTGTCCTGACATTTATTGTAGTTCCTTCTCCTTTCTAGCCTTGTCCATTCTCAAATACTTTTGTTTTTTGTATTGTTAACTGCCCTGATGTAACAAAGGTATATCAAATACCAAATAAACATAAACATAAGTTTTATTTAAAAGCAATGTTTTATATGCCTGAATGATCACAAAGATGATTGTCAATAGACAGTATGTTCCATTGCTAACTTGCTGTAAACACGGTCAAACCTTTCATAAGGTCGGATGAGGACAATCTGCTGTAGGGGGATTCTCCGATCCTTGCTTGTACGCCTTCCTTTTGGAAGAAGGTTTAGATGTGAATATCTGGGGCTGCCTTCCCCACCTTATCGCTTGATGCCCCCATCCAAGTTTGTGTTTTTCTTATATAGATTGTTAGTAGATGTAGCCCCCAATGGTTGGGAGCCCTCACTGCCTCTCCTTTTGCTTTGTGGCAAACTAGCAGTGCATCTTCAGGGAGATAACACTGCAATAGTCAAGTTTAACATTCTAGGATTTCTGGGTTCCAAGTTTGGACCAATTTAACTGGGAGGCTGTGAATACCTTGGATTCACTCACTCTGCACCTCACCACGTCCAATAACGTAATTTGGACCAGGATTTGCTCTGAACCAAAAGTATACTAAAAGTCTAAGGGGGATGTTTACTAAACCGCGCTAATGTGCGCGGCGCACATTAGCGTGCGCTAAGGTACCTTAGCGCACGCTAATTTTGCATTACGGGGCACAAATGTGCCCTGCACAGGTGCGTGTCGCACTAAAGTGCCTGCTTATGTGCGCGGCGTGCTGATGTGCGATAAAGGCGTGGAAAGGCTCCCGGAGGGCAGAGGAAGGCTCCCCAAGGGCGGAGAGAAGGGGTCAATGGGTGGAGAGTGGGAGGGGAGAGGCTCCCCGCACAGTAGCGGGGCTGAAATTCAAGCAAAAAAATACCGCGAGTGAAAACCTCGCGGTAGAGCCGATTTAAAGGGAAGAGAAACCATTTCTGTCAGCAATGTACAGCAAAACCAGGGAAACCTACAAAACAGTGATAAGTGTGATACATGTGCATGGTACAAAAGTACAAATAAACATTGAAAAGGACCCCAACAAAATTTAAAAAAATTATAATCAAGCTGGGCAATAGTGATAGTAATGGGAAACATCATAAAACACTCCCAAGAAAGCCCCAAAAAATAAATATGAATTTTAGAAGGGTCTACGCTCCGTCCCCATACAAGGTGAATGATCCCACACTGAAATAGCAATGATCAGGGTTTCCCTCTCCATTGGACAGGTTACCTATGGCATGCACATGTTCCACAACAGCAGGGCGGGCAGGTCGGAATGGGCAACTGGACAGATGCTGGGAAAGGGGATTCAGAGGGCTGCAGGCGGCACATGCTGTGGTGTAGCTGGGGCACAGTGCGGACTAGGCAGATGCCTAGATGGCACTTAGGAATGCTGAAACTGAACAGCAGCCAGAATGCAACTGATAAGGGCCCAACATGGGCACGAGAGTGTTTAGCACAGTGTCACAGGGGATAGTACCCAGCAGGTACACCCAAGGGCACAGAACATTGGCAGGCGGTGATTGGGTGACGTGCGGACAGATATGCAGGCACCCCTACCCCAGAACCCACTCCATAGGCAGCCGCCTACCCGCACACAGGATGACCTGAGACTGTGTACCACCAGCACCACCAGCAGAAGGGCATGTCAGCATGGTGGCACAGGGGTACTGGAGGTGGAGGGGGGCAGTGGCAGCTGCCCAGAGCAGACCATGGCCTAGCCCTGTGTAGGTGGGTGCAATGCACTGCAACAGACAGGCCCTGCCGGACAAACAGTCATGGTATCATCAGGGAATGCACTATCTCTGTGGCAACACAGTGGTGCAATGCACACAACCAGTGTGTTTGGAGACAGAAGGTCACAGGTTCAAGCCCCAGCTGGGGCTCCTGCCAATCCAGTCCCCATATTTTACCCACAACTATATCGTGATAGTAAAGACGAACCTTTATTGCAGAGAACATAAGCATGGCTCAAACACCTCTATTTTACCCTACAGAGCACAGACACCAGAAACATGCACATTACCTAGAGCAGATTCCCCCAAATGCAGTCCTGGAGGGCCACAAATCCTTCAGGGTTTATGCTGTCTCCAATCTAAGGATGGAGCGGTACTGGTGGTGGAGGTGGCAGCAGCTGGTGGCAACAGCAGACCATGGCCTAGCCCTGTCCAGGTGGGTGCCGTGCACTGCAACAAACAGGCCCTGTCAGATGTACAGTCATGGACTCCCCAGGGAATGCTGCATATCTGTGGCAACACGGTGGTGCAGTGCACACAGACAGTGTGTGCAAGAACAGAAGGTCACAGGTTCAAAGGCCAGCTGGGGCTACTGCCAATCCAGTCCACATATTTTTCCCACAACTAAACCGTGATAGTAAGGACAAACCTTTATTGCAGAGAACATACGCATGGTTAATACGCCTATATATTACCCCACCGAGCACAGACACCATAAACAGGCGCATTACCTAGAGCAGAGTCTCCCAAATGCAGTCCTGGAGGGCCAAACACCATTCAGGTTCCATGCTGCCTCTAATAAAGATGCCTGTGCTGCATATCTATGCACCACCCCCATGGTATGCAGATGTATCTCATGCATATTCATGAGGGACAGCATGAAAACCCGAACAGTGTTTGGCACACCAGGACTGGAGTTGGGAACCTCTGCTGTAAAGCAGCAGCCAACAGGGGCAGACACACCCACACCCACAGGCCCCATTAGCCAATGCCTCCTGGAGAGGCAGGACATTGGGCCCTGCGTGCATCTTCCAATAATAGCACTTGCATACCTTAGCAATGCCACCCTACACCTGGGTATACGGTACACAGCTATCAAACGTTTGCTATGAGTACTGGCAGATAGCAATTCCTACGTTAAACACAGTTTGCTGATTGAGCTCCATCATAACAATCTTTCTGATGTCTGCGGTGTGTGCTTCAGGTCTGGTCTCTGACAGTGTTTACCACCCTGGGGAGTGACCCCCAACAGTATTGCGTACCATATCCATGCCTGTACTGTGCCCAGGACTGGTGTGGTGGCCAGGGCTGCTAAACTCCTCTATAGTAGCACAATGCTGGCATAGGTGTGGGAGTGTGTGTCTGTCTATCCAGTGTGTGGTGGCTGCAAACACCCTCCAGAGCCCACACTGCCAGCACTGTTGCCAGTATTGGCCTGCCAATGTGCATAATGAGGAGCAAGGTACCATGGGTATAGCCCGGACAGGGTGGCCTGGCCAGGATGCATCTGCACAGGGCATAGGGCAATGGCTGGGACATTGTAGTGCCTGGCCACCACCTACACAGACAGGGTGGCCACAGCATGTCCTGCTGGGAGATCACTCACACCCTGACTGTGCAGTGACCACGGCATGGCTAGGCACCCCCATAGTGCTATATAGTATTTTTCTCATGTGATATTTATGGGTTTTCTTTTGGGGCCCAGTCACTGACTTATCTGCTTGTTGTGTATGCTGACATCCCAGTTCTGGGTGCATGCATTTCCACCAGGGACATGCACTATGGACTAGCTAGCAGACTGTTTGCAGCTGGTATGTGTCTTGATGGAGCGCCTTGCAGGGTGCAGCGGCTGAAGGCTTGCTGCAGGAGAATATCAGATAGTGGTGGGGTGCAGCTTAGCATATCCAGGCCTAATGTCTGTCTGCTATTGTGTTATGGATGTGTACAGAGCTGCATTGACTGCCCTGTAAGTGTCTGTTCCCCAGCAGGACCGGGGTTGATGGTCCCCTCTACTGCCACCATTGCAGGGAGGTAGAGTGTGTACCTGTTGATGGGAGACCCTATTTACCACCCTCAGCCCTGGAGGAGGAGGGTGGTGGTACATGATCCTCCTAGGGGGTCCATAGGGGCTACACCTGACTGAGACATACAGATATATCCCAAGGTGTGTCTGCAGAAACTACCTGTCTCCCACATTAGCACTGCTGGGGAACTGCAGCATGGCCTATTTCTGCCATGGAAGGTGCTGTGGACCTGGTGCTGGGCACCTCACCGCACCCTCAGGGTGAGCACAGTACCCACACAATGTGACGGTGTGTAGCTACTCTGTGTGAGTAAAACACACGGTCAGTACCACTTACCAGGCTGAGGTGCTGTGGGGGTGCACATGGTCAGTTCCCCCTACCAGGCCGAGGTGCTGTGGGGTGCATATCCCATCTTGTGTTCATCTGTGGACAGCTGATTTGCATGTGCAGTGCATCATGGGTACGGGTGGGCTAACCCTATCCTGGTGACCACAGCAGACTGTCTGTGTGGTGACATGCAGTCCCTCTGCAGCCATGCAGGGGCTTGTTAGCAACTATGGAGCTGTAGCCCACTGGTCACTTCACTGCCTGTGGAGTCAGAGGTCATGGGTTCAAACCCACAGTGGGGTTATTTGATAGGGCTGCCCAAAGCATTATCTCTTTTTAATGTACATTATTGCTGCCAGCAAAAACACTCTCAGCGTACTGTACCCATAAGGTGCCTTAGAGGGCGCCCTATAGGGCACCTTATGGTTACCGTCCATATAAGGTGCACTATACGTTATCCTGTGGAGCGACTTATAGGGTGCCCTATAGGGGAAATTTTAGGGTGCCGTGGCAGACAGTGCACTTCATAATGTGCCCTATGGAGTGCCTTATAGGGTGCCTTATGCGGCACCTTCAGTTACGGCACGTGAGGGCGTGTTTGCTGGCAGCAATTAATAAAATACAAATAAAGTGCTGCAGGTAACAATACATACATTGCAAAGCTGATGCCTCAGACAGCTTTACATATTAGGCACACTGGGGAGCAAACTCATGACACCTGTATCAGTAGTCAGTGCCTTAACCATTGTGCTACACTGCTGTTCCTCCTTGTCTGTCAGCGCACCTACTTCAGATGTCCATGCGTTTAAATGCACAGTGCTGCCATCAAACACAGTGCTATGACCTTGCTGTGCCTCATAGGGCACCCTATATGGCGCTCTATAGGCCACCCTTTCAGCAGCATTGTAGGGTGCCGTGGCGGACAGTGCACTTTAAAATGTGCCCTCTGGGGTACCCTATGAGGCGCCTTATGCAGCACCTTATATTACAATACTTTGAGGGTGTGTTTGGTGGCAGCACTAATTAAAATAAAAATAAAATGCCCCCTACAGCAATATTACCTATAACAGGTAATGCCTCAGCCAGCCTTCTTCATTAGGCACAGTGGGGGATTGAACCCATGCATCATTGGTCAGTGTCTTAACCATTGTGCTACACTGCTGCTCCTCCTTGCATGTCAGCGCACCTAATTATGATTTTCATTCCTTACACTGCACAGTGCTGCCATCAAAAACAGTGCTGTGACTTTGCGGTACCTCATACGGCACCCTATAAAGCGCCCTATAAGCAACATTCTAAGGTGCCTTGGCGGACAGTGCACTTTAAAATGTGCCCTCTGGGGTACCTTATGGGGCGCCTTATGTTACAGTGCTTTCAGAGTGTTTGCTAGTAGCAGTAATTAAAATAAAATTAACATGCCTCAGACTGCAATACTTCCTTTAACAGGTAATGCCTCAGCCAGCCTTCTTTATTGGGCACAGTGGGGGATTGAACCCATGATCCCTGCACCATCGGTCAGTGTCTTCACCATTGTACTGTGGCTCTGTTCTTGTGTGTGCACATCAGCGCGCCACTTATGCTTCCCGCGCAAGTTTCTCATGCGCTAATGTGCACGGCGCACATGAGCGCACAGCGCACATTAGCGCATGATTAATCCCGGTTTGCTTTTTCAGACTGAAACGCCCACTCCTTATATGGCATCCCACACACTAGCGCGGCGCGCACCTAACGGGGTTTTAGTAAACATACCCCTAAGAGTGAAAAACAATATTAGCAAATGGGAATAGTATAAAATTAGAACAACCCTTCTACTGGGACTTTTTCCTGAGTCAGTGAACCCCTCTCATTCATCCACAAATGCCTTCTGAAGCTTGTTCTGAAAATGATTGCTGCAGAACATGGCCCTCCTTGTCTCAGTTCCAAGGGTCATCAGCTATGCGCTTCCTTTTTCTGGGGTCGGTGACATCTCTTTCCTTCTGGATATTCAGAGGCTTCCTCTTATCATGCAGCTTCTTGAAGTTCCTTAAGCAAGAAGTAGTACAGTGGCCTAAGTTGCCCCTTTCACTACTCTTATTCAGGTTCAATGATCCTTACTCCTCCCATGTGATGTAACAGCTGCTAGAGCTGAAAAAAACCTGCCCTTGTGGTACAGTGGCTTATTCAGTCAGAGACAAGAGCCTTCCTTTGGCCTTGATCTTTATACTTTATATTCATAAATGTTTAGTAATAATAATAATAATAATACCAGTCAGTTTCTCTCTATCTGAGTCTCCTCCTACCATTAGCTCACTGGTCAAGAGAGCCTTCCCATGTTCTGGAAACACTGGATGGCATAAAAGTTCAAGATACACCATTTTGCTAGAGTAAGGTTACCAGATATTTTTCAGGCAAATCTGGGACACATCTGAAGTTTGCGTGCAGGGGAGGGGCGAGAAGGGACATCTCCTACATCACAGACCGCAAGCTCCAGATCCAAATAGGAAAAGAACCCCCAAATACCTTTCCACAAGAACAAGGTATACTGCAAGGCTCCGCCCTCTCCACCCTCCTATTCAACCTGTACCCACAACCCATCACCCACATATTCAGAAAGCACAACATTCAATACTACATTTAGGTGGATGACATTATGTTGTCACTCCCAATAAATGTAAACAACCTCACCTACAATGATCTAGTTGACTGCATTAAGGAAACCGACTTCTGGCTAAAATCCAACAACCTCAACCTAAACTACAAAAAGACTGAAGCGCCGCACATCATAAGGAACCAAGACACAACCCTACCCCAAACCATTACCATTAACAACACCACAATTCCAGTCAAGCTAAAAGTTAAATACCTTGGTATAATCCTGGACACATCACTCAGCATGAGACCCCACCTGAAACAAACAACCAGAACAATTCTATACAAACTAAAGTCCATATAACACTTAAGACCCTTCCTTGAAGAAAACAACTTTAGATCACTCATCCAAGCCATCATCACCCCACACTTCAACTACTGCAACAGCCTGTTGCAGGGTCTACCAGCAAAGAACCTACACATACTCCAACGAATGCAAAACATCACAGCTAGAATAACCTGCAAAGCCAGACTAACCAACTGCGTCACACCCCTTCTATATGACCTACACTGGCCTTCCAATAGAAAGCCGGATAAAATATAAACTACTTGTAACAACGTTCAAGCTCATCAACAATGTTGCACCATCCTTCCTCTCAACCCTCCTCCTCACCCCTGCAAATACCAGATCCCATAGGGAGAATGATCTCCTCTATCTGCAAGACAAAACAAACCACCAGCTCCAGAGCTTTTATATACGCTGCCCCCAGCCTCTGGAACTCCCTCCCACTACACATCCGTGCAATCAAAGACCTCAAAGATTTCAGAAAGCAGCTCAAAACCCACCTTTCACCATGCACTACGAAAAAGACAACCTGCACCCAAACACACACACACCACTGAGACAGCTCATCACCTAACACAAACAGGACAATGGCACAAACCTAACACATCACCTAACACAAACAGGACAGTTAACCTGTACTTAGTTACGTTTTTAAATGACTGTTCCTAAACTTATTCGCAAGTCAAGTTATTCTGTAAAAAGTTGTTCCTGTTCTATGTTACATGTTTTTGGGTTCCCTGTAAACCGCCCCTGATTTCTGGAAGGGGCACTAGAGGAAAAATGTAATACATAAATAAATAAATAAATCTTGGTTCCAGGTACGAGCAACATGGTGTGGGGGAATGAAAAGGAGTCATTACCCTGCAACTCCCCCCCCTCCTCATCCATTCCATGACAGCAACAATATCACTTCCAAGCAGACAAATTGATAGAGAAACAGAAACAGTGATACCTTTCCCCCATACTGTGCAAAATATAACGATAATAAATGTAGGGCCCAATATTCATCTAGGACTGCTATGCGCTGCTACACGCATAGCTGTCGCTGCTGACCTTTAACCCCAGATATCCAATGCTAGGGTCATATGCAGCCCCAGTATTGAATATCCGGGATCGCCGCACAACCCACAAGCCCACAGAAGCTAACTGGGCAGCAGTGATATTGAGCCGCTGCTCGGTTAGCTCCCACTGTTAAAAGATAGGCCAGCTTTTGCTATGCCTATCTTTTACCCATGGGTGCTAACTGGGCAGTGACGCAATGTCGCCACTGCCCATTTAGTGACTAGCACCGCCCCCTGAGCGTGTGGTGGAGATACCTCTAAACGGCATTTACGTGGTTTACAGGTCCAAAAACCATGTAAATGCCTTTGAATATCGGGCCCGTAAATTCTAAAAGCTGACATCTGCAAGTCACTAAATTGTAAATACAATTTCTTTTCTATCCCCTGTGTCCCTATTGCTGTATTCGGGGACAGGAGGCTGACAAACAAGTGGGAGTCAGCTGTAAAACTGGGGACAATCCCCAAAAATCAGGGACATCTGGCATAACTGCGAGTGGGGCTGCCGCAGGGTTCTCCCCTCTCCCTGCTATTATTCAGCATTTATTTGCAGCCTTTGGGGGCATTGATACATTCTTTTGGCCTATGGTTCTATGCATATGCAGATGATCTGCAGATCCTCATGGCACTGCAGAGTGACCGAGAGCTGGCACTGGCCAACATTTGTCTCTGCCTTGTGTGCATGTGCGATTGGTTGGTCGAGAGTGGACTAGTCTTGAATGTGGAGAAGACAATTTGCTTAGGATTTAGTGCCATGGAGCGTGTGGACTTGCACACTGTGCACAGTGTGGCTGAGTTCACAATCCCCTGGCAGGGAGAACTCCAGTTGTTAGGGGTGGTGTTGAAGAGGGGGAAAGTGGGGGATAAGCAAGCTGCCCAGGTGGTGAAATCACTGTATAATAAAAAATCCCTCAAGGAGCCAAAAAATTCAAAAGAAAAAATCAAAACCCCTAGTTAGGCACAAAGAAAAAAAGAAGAAAAAATTACAATACCATGTGAGAAAAAAATGAAAAAAATCAACCAGTTTGGAATTGTCACCAAAAAAATACACACAACATATGCAAATATATAGGAAAAAAGACCTCAGCCACCCCCCCCCCCCCGCCAACATCAGCAAGAAGGGAGAGCCAGTCGATCGACAAAAATGCCACTACAATCGAACCAGACTCACAAAGACATCAGTCTTTGATTCTGATCGCTGCATTTATGTTCTGCATTTGGACTGCTGCTTCTGCTTCTGCATCTTTTAGCAGCCTGCTGATTTTCAGATAAGTCTTTGTTGCTGCCACGCTGTGTTTTTTGTTATGTTTTTGAGGACATGGTAGCTGTTGTCACTATCATGCTGTATTTCCTGCTGTGTTTTTACAACCAATATGGTTTTCTGCATAGAAGTTTTTTTGATCACTGATGTCTTTGTGAGTCCGGTTCGTTTGTAGTGTCATTTTTGTCCATTGACTGGCTCTCCCTTCTTGCTGATGTTGGCGGGGGGTGGCTGAGGTCTTTTTTCCTCTATATTTGCATATGTTGTGTGTATTTTTTTGGTGATGATTCCAAATTGGTTGATTTTTTCATTTTTTTATTTTTTCTCACATGGTGGTGTAATTGTTTCTTCTTTTTTTCTTTGTGCCTAACTTGGGGTTTTGATTTTTTCTTTTCAGGTGGTGAAATCAGCATGGCTGAAGTTACGGCTCACCTGCCAATTGCGTCTGTTCCTCAAAGGCTCTGCACTGTGCCTGGTGGTGCAAGCCTTAGTAGTAGGGACATTAGACTACTGTAATGTGCTATACATGGGGCTGCCTGGGCAGTCGATCCGGAAGCTCCAGGTACTACAAAATGCAGTGGTACTTCTGGTGGGAGCTTGGTGGAGAGACAATGCTGGTTCCTTACTGATCTGGTTGCATTGGCTTCCTATCAGGGTACGCTGTATGCCCCACCTTCCTCCCATGTAAGCTCCCTTCCTGCCACTTCCTTCCCCACCAGTATCAGCTGCCTTCCAACCCCCTCTTTCCCCCCTCTGTCAGCTCCCTTCAAGCCATCTCCTTCCTCCCATGTCAGCTCCCTTCCAGCCATCTCCTTCCCCCCATGTCAGTTCCCTTCCAACCTCCTCCTCCCCATGTCAGCTCCTTCCAGTACTTCCCTTCCCTTCCTTTCGAGTACTGCACGAAGCTAAACCAGGATATGTTAGAGGTCTCTTGCAGTGGTATGACTGCACTTGCCATTGCAGTCCTCATAGTGTTGGTTTTTAGAGGTTCCCGGCCTTGAGGAGGTTCGCTCGATTCATTGGCGCGCCCGGGTATTCAGGATGACAGTGGAAGAGCAGTGGAACATGCTGCCCTTGGAGCTCCGTGCACTGTCATCCCTGTTGGGGGTTCCACAAACTGTTCAAAATGGTTCTTTTTGTGGGGAGGTGAAGTGGAAGGAGGCTGGAGGGGAGGACACGTGGGCTACTCTGTGTATTTTGTTTTTCATTATGATGCCATTTATTGCTGTTTTTGTACACTCTGTTGATTGACCACGTTCAGATTGGGGTATAAAACTGTTCTAAATAAGTAAATAAATAAATAAACCTTATGATAGAGGCACTAGGGGTCTCTGGAGACCCACAGCAGAGACGTGGGGGCAGAAGTTGATTTCTTACAGCTTTATCACCTTCCACTCGTAACCCTAGCTCTTCCCATAGTGATCAAGGCTTCATCTGAATCAGAATGGTTTTTACTGGTTCTCTCTGCATATTATTGCCATTCAGTGGGATTACTGATATGAGTTTTAAATGTGTTAAACTTAATTACTGCTATTATTCTAATTTTAGTTGTCAGAAAAAGAATTGAACGTGATAATATTGCAGACCTTATCCAGAATCTTACCGTCTTTTTCCAGTTTTCTTAGAGACTGTTGTACAAAATTCAGAAATTCCATTTCTTGAAACTTTACCCCAAAATGGTCCCTCTCATCAGTTAAACTCCATCTAATAATCTGGCTTTCAGACTTTAAATCTTATCGGTGGTGCTCTAGTGTTTTTTGGCTTACAAGGGTAGGATGGACAAGCATTTATTTTGGATAATATATTTATAGTGCAGCCCTTCAGAACTACCCTAGCCCCTCCTTCTATATTTCTATATTTGGAGTTCGATCTCAGACCACAGCACTGCACTTAGTATTTTGTAAAAGGAGCAGTTTATCGTTGTGAAAATCCTCTGCCAAGGTTAAAGTCTACTGGTGTTATTGATTTTACACTTTGAGCGCATGTTGCACAAGCCAAAGCTGCTGCTGATTTCCTTTAGCGCTACATTTTATATTCTATTATTTGTTGGTGAATATGTTGACTTTTATATTCATATTAGCGTTTAGCACCACTGGGCTATTCTGGAGTGTCTCCTATGTGTATAGGTTAATCCCATGTGGAGGAATGGTGAGAGACAGGTTCTCTGCATTGAAGCAAGAGCCTCATCTTCCCCACATCTTTTCAGTAACTGAGGTCCTTGGGCCGTATCCTGGGACGTACGCCTGTCAGAATCTGAAGCACAGACAAGAACCCAAACAGACAAGCTCAAGAATTACTGTGATCAATTAGATTTGAACTATCATGTGAGAAATCCTGGTCACAAGGCCAATGTGACCTGGCAGAGAGTTACACAATTGATTTCAGCTGTGCACTCTTTAGATGTGTACCCACTCCTGCTTAGTGCACAGATGTTCAGTGCTCCAATTGCTTGCACCCCCCCATCCACCCCATGCTTGCATCCGCTGCCTGCACACATTGACTGGATACACCACATGTGCCAAGGCCTGCTGTGTTTAGCTGCCAATGATCAACAACTTTGAACATGGCATTTCAATTTGGGCAACTTGACAAATTGCTGGAATTCTCTCTCTTGTAACTTGCCCATATGTATTTACCGCTGGAATACGGTAATACTCCTCCCCCCCCCAAGTGAAAATGACACATAAATTCTCTGTAGTCTCTGTTGTGCAAAACTTGAAAATGGGCCAAAAAATTATGCACAGGACTAAAACGCCTTAGGACAGCTAAAGTTCTCTCAAGCCAGTGTAGTTATCTTTTTTTTTTCTTACAGCATGTTTTTACAGTGACTTGTCTGTGTTCTGTTAGGCAGGTGGCTCTCAGGGACTTTGCAGAAGTTACGTTTACGTGATTGAAGAGCTGGCCATGAGAATTCTTGCTCCCTTTCCAACAGTGCTTCAGCAGTTTTCTCAGCCGCAGCTGCTGCTTAGTTTTCTTCAGTTCTTAAATTTAGCAGCTCTGTGCATTTCTTCCTCTGCATTGTTTACCCTTCCTGGAGGCTGAGGAAATTAAATCCTTGTGCAAAAACGACACTATTTCAGAAATGGGCTAACTGCACCTTTTTGCTCTTATGTTGCCTGTAACTTAAATTTGACTTTGTGCGTATGTTAGCAGTATAGATGCAGGGAGATATAGGTTGCTGGTGAGGACATTTCAATTCAGTTTCTTTGATCAGGTAAAACGCTATTGAGACTGTTAAACTTTCCGATCTTTAATCCGGGTGTGGCAGGAATTGATACACTTTATTGCCTCTTGCTTTGCTCCCATATTTCAGTTTAAGGTGGCTTGCAGCAACTACTATTTTACTAATTAAGAACTCTCAAAGACAATCACTAATCCATATCCATTGCACGTGAAATCTGCTAGACACTGTGCTGCTTACCCAATATACACTTTTGGGGTTTTGTTGTACTAAATATGAGAATAACATGATTCAGATCCACGGCAATTCCCAGCCTCATGTGAATCTTGTGTTTTTGAACATCTCAGAATGCCCTGGATGCTGGCCTGCTCCCCCTCCTCCCTCCCACCTGTCTGCTTTGCTGTGGTATGATTCACTGATGATTGCAGGGAGGCTCAGGGGCCTAACCCAAGAGGAGTATTTACAGCGGGAGCAGCACTTCGCATCCTGGAATGCTTCCTAGAATGGTAAATGTCACAGGGATCATTTGACATCATCCCAAAAATATACCGAAAGCCTTCCAGGCGAGTCACTAGAAGCAGCACCGGCTTCTGACACAGTGAAATGTTACAACCTTGTCCTATTATGGACCATCTTTTCATAGGAAAAAGACATTGACCCTAAAAGGGATAATTTTATAAAGATGTTTCCACATGTAAAGCCTGTTTTACATGCAGAAAGGCTTTTTATAAAATTACACCTAATGGCGACAAGATGGTACATACTTATATGTGCAGCATGTATAGACATTCCCAGAGGCACTACTACTACTACTATTACAACTACTACTATTAGGGTTGCCAACCAGCTGTATTCAGTCAGCCTGGTGGTTTTTATAAGGCAAGGCTGGCTGCAGGAAGAGAGCTAAAACTGCGGGACCAGGAGCAGCCAGAGCAGAAAACCAGCTTTTCATCTCTCTCCTTGTCCGCTCCCCCACAGCCTCACCCTCTCCTATGATCCAGCCGCGGCTCCTGTGCCTTACAGAGCTGTGGCTGGAATAGCAATAATAATTTAAAATAAAACCAAAATCAGTGCAGAGGCTTCCAGCCTCCGTTATGGAACCCCTGCTGCTGTGCCCCGCCCCCCAAAAGGAAGTTACGCTAGACAGTGGTTCTCAACATTTTTTGTACCGTGACCCCTTTTACCATTGGTCAACTTGTGGTGGCCCCCAATGATAAAATCAAATGCATCTCTCTTCCTTTACTGTTAACGCATTGTCGCTGTAATCATTTGTTGAATTATTAATATATTATAGGCCTTTGCAATATGTTTTTATTTATAAAATTTACTTATTTAAATCACAATAATTAATCACAATAACAAGTAACAATATTTGATTACAAAATTATGATGATTTTGTAGTCAAATCACTAATATGAAATAAAGTTCTTTTTTCTACCTTTGTTGTCTGACCAATTTATTCTCTGATCATGCTGGTCCCGATCTGAGGCTTCTGCTTTCCTGTCTTCTCTTAGCTCTCTTTCTGTGGTCTATGGTTCATCTGCCATTTCTTATCTCTTCTTTCGTTTTCTTCACTTCTTTCCATCAGCCTATTTCCAGTCCCAGTAACCATCCCCAGTATCAGCCTTTCCAATCCTCACTCTCAGTACCTTCCAATGTCAACTTGTATTCTCATGACTGCCACTGGTGTCCATTCCCTTCCAGTCCCCCTCCTTCCCCACTGACCAGTCCCTTCTAGTACAAATACCATGGCAGCCCCTCTCAGATCCACTCTCTTCCAGTTCCATTCTCCCATCCCCTCGTATCAGCCCATTTTAGCCTTAGCCCACAGTTTTCTTCCAGGGCCAGCAGCTCTATCCTCCCCTCCCCACAATCTGCCCATTCCCAGTCGAAGCCCCCCAATCAGCTTGCTTCCAGTGCTAGTCCCCCCTCAACCCCATTACCAGTGCTAGCCTCCCCTAATCAGCCCAATACCAGTCCTACCCCCCCATCAGCTCATTACCAGTCCTATCCTCTCCTAATCAACTAATTTCCAGTGCTAGTCCCTCCTCAACCCCATTACCAGTGCTAGGCTCCCCTAATCAGCCCATTTCCAGTCCTAACCTCCCCGATCAGCTCATTTCCTGTGCTAGCCCCCCATCAGTCCATTACCAGCCCTACCCCCCTATCAGCACATTACCAGTCCCAACCCCTCCTTGATCAGTCCATTCCCAGTCCTAGCCATCCCTAATCAACCCATTACCAGTCCTAGCCCCCCCATCTGCCCATTATAATCCTAACCTGCACTGTCTCTCCCCTCTGTCCAGCATTTATCCCCGTCTGTCCAGTATGTCCCCCTGTCTCTTCCCTTTGTCCATGTCAGCCCCCCCTCCATCCATGTCAGCCCCCTCCCTCCCTCCACCCCTCCCTCCATCTCTCCATGTCAGCCCTCCCCTCCCTTCCTCCATGTCAGCCCCCTCTCTCCATGTCAGCCCCCCTCTGTCCGTCAGCCCTCCCTCCCTGTCAGCCCCCCTGTCCATGTCAGCCCCATCCCTCCCTCCATCCATCCCTCCATGTCAGTCACCCCTCTGTATATGTCAGCCCTCCCTCCCTCCATGTCAGCCCCCCTCTCTCCATGTCAGCCCCCTCCCTCCCTCCATCCATCAATGTCAGCCCCCCTCCATCCATCCATGTCAGCCCCCCTCCATCCATCCATCCATCAATGTAAGCACACTCCCTCCATGTCAGCCCTCCCCTCCCTCCCACCATGTCAGCCCCATTGCAGGTTCCCTGCCCCCTCCTCCCCTCTCCCTGTCTGCCTGCTACTGCCCTATTCTTCTTCTGCAGCCGCGGCTCCCAGCCCGTTATGTAACCGCGGCTGAGCCTGTGAAACAGTTGCAGAGCTTCCTGTCTCTCGACGGGCTCCGTGCAGCATTGTCCTGCCTCCAAAGGAAGTGGTAAACAACTTCCTTTGGAGGCGGGACAATGCTGCACGGAGACCGTAGAGAGACTGGACGGCTCCGCTGTGGTTTCACAGGCTCATCCACAGTTCCCTAAGAGACAGGGAGCCGCGGCTGCATTAGAAGGGAAGCGCGGTGAGTTTGCCGGAAATTGCCACTGCCAAGAAGCGGACTCGGCAGTGGTAGCAATTTGTGCGCTTTTTTTTTTACGGACCCCCGCTAAATCCTGTGGCAATCCCTGTGGGGGTCACGACTCACAAGTTGAGAACCGCTGTGCTAGAGGGAGTGGGATACAGCAGCAGGGGTACCATAACTGAGGTCAGAAGGCTCTGCACCGGTTTTGGTTTTATTTTAAATTATTATCACTATCACAGCTGTGACTCTGAAAAATGCAGAAATTTTGGCTGTCAGGGCTGGAAGGGAGCTGACATGGAGGGGGGAGGAAGAGGGAGCTGGAAGAGAGCTGACATGGGGGGAAGGAGATGGCAGGAAAGGAGCTGACATGGGGAAAGGAAGGGTCTGGAAGAGAGCTGACACAGGCAGGAAGGAGATGGCTGGAAGGGAGCTGATAGAGGGGAGAAGGAGGGGGCTGGAAGGGAGCTGACATGGGGGCATGGATGTGGCAGGAAGGGTCCAGATGTGGGGGAAAGATGGGTGCTGGAAAGCAGCTGACACAAGGTGAAGGAGGGGGCGGGAAGGGAGCTGACAGGGGGGAGAAGGAGGTGGCAGGAAAGGAGCTGACATGAGGGGAAGGAGGGGTCTGGAAGGGAGCTTGCCCAGGGGGATGGAGATGGCTGGAAGGGAGTTGACAGAGGGGAGAAGGAGGGGGATGGAAGGAAGCTGACATGGGGGGAAGGAGATGGCTGGAATGGAGCTGACAGAGGGGGGAAGGAGGGGGCTGGAAGGGAGCTGACACTGATGGGGAAGGAGGTGGCAGGAAGGGAGCTGACATGAGATGAAGGTGGGGGCTAGAAAGTTGCTAACACTGTGGGAAGGAGGTGGCTGGAAGGGAGCTGATACCTGGGGATGGTATTGGAGGGATACTGGAAGGGTGATGACACTAGGGAAGGGAGGAGGGGCTGGAGGGGAGATGACATGGGGGGAAGGAGGTAGCAGAAAGGGAGCTGATATGGGGGAAGGTGGGGGCTAGAAGGGAGCTGATATGGGAGGGAAGGAGGGGGCTGGAATAGTCCTTATACATGGGGATAGTACTGGAGGGGGACTGGAGGGAGCTGACACTTGGGGATGGGATTGGTAGATGGTTGGGTAATGGGAGGGCTAGAAACGAGGGGGCACTGACACTGGAAGGGAGCTGCAATGTGGTGATGGCACTGGAAGCAGGATGTACAGGGTTGGGTGACTGGAAGGGAGCTGACATGGGGGTGGGGCACTGGGACTGGAAGTGAGCTGATACCTGGGATGATATTTGGACTAGAAGGGGCTGGACAGTGAGGAAGAAGGGGGTCTAGAAGGGAATGGGCACCAGTGCAGTCCTGGGAATGCAAAGGTGTTGACAATGGAAGGTATCTGTAGGGAAGGACTGGAAAGGGGATTGATAGAGGGGAGGCTTACTATGACTGGAAATAGGCTGATGGATGGAACTGAAGAAAACAAAAGTAAAGTCAAGAAATGGTAGATGGACTATAGACCATAGAAAGAGAGCTAAGAGAAGACAGGAAAGCAGAAGCCTCAGATTGGGACCAGCATGATCAGAGAATAAAATGGTCAGACAACAAAGGTAGAAAAAATAATTTTATTTTCAATTTAGTGATTGGACTTTGCGCTATCTTTATATTTTACATAGTATGGGGAACTGCATCTCTTATTTATCTGATGTTGCACTGCACACGGAATCTGGCTTCTTAGGGTTTCAGTTTAATTTTTGTCTACATAGTTTTATTTTTAATTTAGGTTGTAGTCACTTAATCTCTAGGAACAAGCAGGAATAAGTCATCACATATGGGTACGTCGGTACCGACGGAGCCTGCGCGGGAAAGCTCCCCAGCTTTTCAAATGAAAAGCTTTTGGGGCCTCCCACTGCACATGCGCGCTGCCTTCCCGCCTTCCTGACCAGCTCTCCTCAGTTCTTCTTTTTCCGCGGAGCCAGCAGGTCGAGTTCCTGTCACCGCTGAAGAATTTGTTACTTTTGTTTGTTTCTTTAGACCGCGTACCTGCCTTCCCCATACCGAAACCGGTATCGCCGGTCTGTCTTTCTTTCTATATCAAAAAAAAAAAAAAAAAAGACATTTTTATTTTTCTTCAGCACAGCTTGGTACCCGGTGTTAGGCCTTAAGGCCTACACAATTTCTCCTCATGGAGAAGCCAGTCCCTGGTTTCAAAAAATGTACCAAATGCAGTGCTGTCATTTCTGTCACAGACACCCATGAATGGTGTCTCAAATGTTTGGGACCTGAGCACTCCATACCGGACTGCCCATCCTGCACCCAGATGTCTAAACGCGGTTTGCAGAACCGGGCTAACAAGCTTCATGTGCTGTTTCCTTCAGAAGCATCACAGTCATCCAGGTCTTCCTCTCCGGATGGATCTCAGGTAACCAAAACTTCTGTGGGCAAATCCTCTAAAAGCAAATCTCTTTCTAAAGATCGAGAGGCTCTCAGTTCTGAGTTCGAGGATTCTGCCCAGGCCAAAAAACCCGGCGGGAGGTTCCGACCTCCAAAGCAATCATGGGGTCACAGGTTGACATCGATGGCACGGCCTCGACAGATCACCTGTTGGACTGCTCTGGGGTACCGGCCCATACCGGTACCGACATCCAGGCAGTAGTGGCGTCTATGGGCAGTACTGTCCAGACCATGCAGCAGGCCGTACTGGCATTCATTAAGGCTGCGACGCCCTCGGTACCGATTTCATCGGTACCGACCCCGGTTCCGGTATCTACACCGGAACCGAGACCATCGACTTCTAAACATCGATCGGTTTCGCATGCCGGATTCCGGCTTTCGCCCGGTACCGATCCCATGCCCGATACGCCCGATGTCGATACCGATCGGTATGTGTATCGTACATTGGAAGCACAGAAAGAGTACTCAGATTCTTCTGATGAATTTAATTCCTCTGATGACTCTGCTGAGCTTACTCTTCCTGAGGAGCCCTCTTCTCCCAAGAGGAGGATGTCTCCTCCAGAGGATTTATCCTTTCAGGATTTCATTGTTGATGTAGCTAAAGCACTTTCTAATACTACATCTTCTGAAAGAGAACCCAGATCAAAAAAATTGGACATTTTAGGATACTCAAAAGCTCCTAAAGAGGCAGTCACTCTGCCTGTCCATGAAATCCTTCAAGAACACTTGATGGATTTGTGGGAGACTCCTTTAACACTGTCTCCCCATTCCCGCAGGTTGGACACCATGTATCGGGTCCCTCCTTCGCCTGGGTTCCAGAAAACTCAGCTGCCTCACCACTCCATTGTGGTGAAGTCTGCTATGAAGAAAATAAAGAGTCCTAAGAGGCATTCTTCTACCCCTCCAGGGCGAGAATGTAAGAACCTAGACTCTTTTGGAAGAAAGATGTTCCAGGCTAGTATGCTTATAGCCAGGATCAACTCTTATAGCCTTTATATGGGCATGTATCTTGGGCACCTTGCCCTAAAAATACAGAATTTTGCCCCCTTTATCCCTGATGATCAAAGGGCGGACTTCTTTTCTATGGTGACACAACTTTCAGAGGTCTCCAAGTTCTCCAACAGGGCAGCCTTTGATTCCTTCGAGGTTGCAGGCAGAGCTTCGGGAATTGCTATTGCAGCCCGACGTCTCGCTTGGCTCCAGGCTTCTAACCTAGAACCCTGGGTTGTAGAAGGCCTCAGGAATCTGCCCTGTACCGGTGAGAACTTATTTGGGGAAGACTGGCAGATTAAAGCTGCTCAAATGGATGCAGAAAATGCCACTCTAGATAGACTTTCCAAGTCTACTTCTACCCCTACCAAAAAGAAGCCTTTTAAAAGGCCTTACTATAAAAAGACCAGATTTCCCACAAATACTGGCCAGCAATCTGCTCAGCCTCGCCTTGCGGCTAAGCGTCAACAATCTAAGCAGGTAAAGTCAAAGCCTGCAGTGTCTGCTACATCCCAGCAGGCTCAACCCCCTCAGGGGTTTTGACTTCCCTCTAGAGCACTTGCCGTTTCTGGCTCTAGCACAGCCAGAGCCCCTCACCATTCCTGGAAGGCTAGCTCACTTTGCTCCCAGATGGGAGCAAATACATCAGAGCAATGGACCCTCTCTATTATCCGAGAAGGCTACAAACTTCATTTCTCCAGCCTTCCTCCCCATACCATGGTGAGGCAATTCAGTTCTCCCCCATCTCTTCTGACCCTGTTGGGTCAGGAAGTCTCTTCTCTTCTTGCCCAAGGGGCAATAGAGGAGGTTCCTCCTCCACAACAGGGGTTAGGTTTCTACTCCCCTTACTTTCTCATAACAAAGAAGACAGGGGGCTTCAGACCTATCCTAGATCTGAGAGAATTGAACAGGTTTCTATTCAAGGAGAAATTCAAAATGCTCTCTCTGGGCCTTCTCCTTCCATACCTTCAGAGTCAAGATTGGCTTTGTTCTCTAGATCTCAAGGATGCGTACACTCATATACTCATCCATCCATCCCACAGAAAGTATCTAAGATTTCTATTCCAGGGAAAACATTTCCAGTACAGAGTACTACCCTTCGGTCTGGCCTCTGCTCCAAGAGTATTCACAAAATGCATGGCAGTCGTTGCCGCATTTCTCAGAGGCATGGGAATCTTTGTCTTCCCATATCTGGACGACTGGCTCATCGAGCTCCATCTCAATCAGAAGCCCAGATTTCTCTGGACCGCACAAGGCATATTCTTCAATATCTGGGACTTGTGGTAAACATTCCCAAGTCCCAACTCATCCCTACTCAGTCCCTGGAATTCATAGGGGCCCAATTGGACTCCACCACTGCAAGGGCCTACCTCCCTCTTGTCCGAGGCCAAAGGCTATAAGCTTGGCCTCCAGGCTCAGTCCAGAAGTCACTTGTCAGCCAAAGAAATGCTGCAACTTCTCGGCCACATGGCCTCCACGGTTCATGTGGTACCTTATGCTCGTCTCCATATGAGAGCAGCTCAATGGACATTGGCCACCCAGTGGTCTCAAGCATCGGGACTGCTGTCAGACCAGGTACTCACCTCAAAACGTCTGTTTTGGTCTCTCCAGTGGTGGACATCCTCCAAAAATCTGTTGTTGGGGACCCCCTTCCAACCTTCGTTGCCCCAAGCAACCCTCACAACAGATGCCTCCCAAACAGGGTGGGGAGCTCATCTTCAACATCTCTCCACTCAGGGAATCTGGTCTCCCCAAGAGACCACCCTTCATATCAATCTTCTGGAACTGCGAGCAATCTTCCTTGCCCTCACAGTCTTCCATACCCTCCTTGCCAACCTGACTGTCCTAGTTCAGACAGACAATCAGGTGGCCATGTTTTATATCAACAAACAAGGAGGGACGGGCTCTCTGTCGCTTTGCAACGAAGCTCTCAGATTATGGGCCTTCGCCAGAGAGCACCAAATTCATCTTCTGGCAGTATATCTTCCAGGAGTTCAAAACTCTCGGGCAGACAGACTCAGTCGAGTTCTACTCCCACACGAATGGTCCCTACATATGGACCAAATACGCAGAATCTTTCAGGAATGGGGGACCCCGGACATAGACCTCTTTGCAAGTCCGTGGAATGCCAAACTTCCCCGGTTCTGTTCCAGGACTCCGTGTCAGGGAGCTCAGGCAAAAGATGCCTTTCTCCTGCATTGGGGTCAGGAATTCCTGTACGCTTTTCCACCCATTCCTTTGATTCCCAAGACTCTGTTCAAACTTCAGAGGGATCACGGATCCATGATCCTCATTGCTCCACGCTGGCCACGCCAAGTGTGGTTCCCTCTCCTTCTACAGCTCTCCCAGGGCTCCTCCCTGGACCTGGGAGCTGCACCAGACCTTCTGTCTCAGGAGCAGGGGACTTTGTGGCATCCAAACCCCAAGTCCCTACATCTCCGAGCTTGGTTACTGAAGGCTTAAGCCTTCAGAGTTTAATCTTTCTCAACCAGTGAAAGATATCCTTTATGCCTCTAGGAAACCCTCTACCAGGCGTTCCTATGCTTTCAAATGGAAACGTTTTTCCATTTGGTGTGCTCAACAGGGTCTTGACCCTCTGGCACTTCCTTTGAATTCTCTACTAGACTATCTCCTGCATCTTTCCAATGCAGGCCTCAAGACGAATTCAGTACGAGTCCATTTAAGTGCTATTACAGCATCCTTAAAACCTATAAATGGACAATCTGTTTCCTCTCATCCTCTTATTGCAAGATTCATGAGAGGCCTAACCCTCACTAAGCCTCCCATCCGGCCTCCTCCGGTAGCATGGGACTTGAATTTAGTTCTGGGTCAACTTATGAAGCCACCCTTTGAACCATTGGTATCTACCTCCCTGAAATTTCTTTCTTGGAAGGTCCTTTTCCTTATTGCAGTCACTTCGGCTCGCCGCATCAGTGAACTGCAAGCTTTGGTGGCAAATCCACCTTATACCAGATTTCATCATGATAAGGTGGTCCTTAGGACGAATCTCCACTTTATGCCTAAAGTGGTCTCGCCTTTTCATCTTAATCAAGAGGTATATCTACCTGTCTTTTTTCCGGCTCCTCATGCATCCAGTGCAGAGAGGAACCTTCATACTCTTGACTGTAAAAGAGCTCTCGCCTTTTACCTCAATAGAACTCAGCCACATCGAAAGTCTTCTCAGCTTTTCGTGGTTTTTGATCCTTCTCATTTGGGACTTCCAGTCACCAAACGCACACTTTCCAACTGGATTGCTCAGTGTATTTCCTTTGCTTACCAGAGTAAGAACATTTCTCTGGAAGGCCATGTCACAGCTCACAATGTGAGAGCCATGGCCACTTCTATGGCTCATCTCCACTCTGTATCCATAGATCAGATCTGTCG
Organism: Ichthyophis bannanicus; assembly: GCA_033557465.1. Lineage (NCBI taxonomy): Eukaryota > Metazoa > Chordata > Amphibia > Gymnophiona > Ichthyophiidae > Ichthyophis > Ichthyophis bannanicus. Next base: position 1,111,040,967 of record CM066033.1, on the reverse strand, counting down.
AGCAGCCACTTGGGCCTCGGTGCATACCTTCACAGCCCAGTACTGCTTGGACAAGGACTCCCGCCGGGATGCCTTGTTTGGTCAGGCTGTCCTCAAACACCTGTTCCAACTCCTGCCCACCTTCCCAGAATGGATGCCTGAGATCCATCCGAAGATGGTTACCCTTGGAGGGGGATCTCCCAGGCATCTCAGCTAGGGAGTCCCCATATGTGATGACTTATTCCTGCTTGTTCCTAGAGATAGCACAGTTACTTACCTGTAACAGGTGATCTCTGGGAACAGCAGGAATTAGTCATCACAACCCACCCACCTCCCCTAGGAGTTGTCTCTCTATTCCTCTATCTTCCTGTCCTCTCTCTCTATTGTCTCAGCTTTAAACTCGAACTGAGGAGAGCTGGTCAGGAAGGCGGGAAGGCAGCGCGCATGTGCAGTGGGAGGCCCCAAAAGCTTTTCATTTGAAAAGCTGGGGAGCTTTCCCGCGCAGGCTCCGTCGGTACCGACGTACCCATATGTGATGACTAATTCCTGCTGTTCCCAGAGATCACCTGTTACAGGTAAGTAACTGTGCTTTCTGTACTCCGTGAGGTTCTGTGTTCTGAGTGTGTGACTGAGGCCAGGTGTTCTGGTAACATGGAGTTTGTACATAGGGATCTATACTCTACTGTAGTAATTTGAATTGCTCAACTTTTCAAATAGGTGTATGGATGTTCTAGAGCCCCCTGCAGTATTTATAGTGCTTCTTTTTTTTGGGTAGGTCCCTTGTTGTATGAGTTTTGGAAGTTTATTCTGTATGGTATGGAAGATTTGGCCTTGTAAATCTTCGGTGACTTTTGTAGGGTTTTATATTAGTTCACCCTTATGCCTGGTACTGGAGAATGTTTATGTTGTTGTTAGTGAGATGACTATCACAGCTTGTTTGAATGATACTAAATATTTATGGCTAAGTAGATGTGGTTACTCCCGGGTGCTGCCGCTGCAATCCTCACAGCAGTCCAGCACTCTAGAGTAGCCACAAGCACCGCGGGCCTTAAAAGGAGCAGCCACTGTGATCGCGGCTCTCCCCAATGCCTGCATGACCCCATATGCTGCCTGAGCCCAGTCCCACGGCTTCACTTTTCTTTATAAATTTTGCTGCTGCTGCCCAGGTTTGACTTGAACCCACCATGGCCGCTAACAGCCCCAATCAGCCTGAAGCTGTCCTGTTGCCCTGCCTCAACATCCACGAAAAACTGTGGCACATTTTCTTTAAAAAAAAACCCCAACAACATTTTTCTGCCATAGCTCTTCAGCGCGGTCCAGATGTTTCCTCTTCTCCCTCTTCTGCTGATGCCATGGAACCCCAGCAAATACTTGTTAATTTTATTTTACACCTTGGGTTGCATTAGCACTGGAATAGGACTGGAAATGGGTTGATGCTGGAGGATGGGGGGACTGGAAGGGAGATGATACTGGAGGAGGACTGATGCTGAAGGAGGGGGGCTGGAACTAGACGTGATGATGCTAGGAGAGACAGGGACTGGAAGGGAACTGCTGCTGGGAGGGACTGGGACTAGAAGGGAGCGCATGATGGTTGGTGCTGGGACTGGAAGGGAGCTGATGCTAGGCAGGGTTGGCACTAGAGGAGTAGCCTCATGGTTAGAACACTGGCTTGGTGACCAAGAGACCAGGGGTCAATTCCCACTTGCATTCTTTGTAGTCTTGGGTATGTTACTTAACGCTCCATTGCCTCAGAAGAAAAGCCTGATAATCTGCTTTCTTTCACACTGCCAAAAAAACAGAGGAGCTGATGGGTTGCCAGGAGTGGACATTGACTCAAAGGCAGACATTGCACTGCATAAATACCACCAGTAAGCTGTGTCTTTTTCAGTCTCGGACATATTTTAGGTCCTCTCTGGCTTGTGGGTCCAGGCCAATTGCCAGGTTGTATCCCTCCTAATGCCAGTCCTGACACCTGCTGTCTTATTTTGTACAATATGGGGGAAATGCATTTATATTTCTCTTGTGTTGTACTACATGCAGCATCTGGCTTTCTGAGGTTTTAGTTTAATTTTTGTCTATATATTTCTCTTTTCATTTTGTTCTCATTTACTGAAGAAGGCCTATCTGTATTGTGTGTATGTACAACCAATGCTGAGTATTCTGTTAGTATGGAATTTCTGTTTAAGAAAGGAAAGCTGAGGGCTTTCCCCTCGGAACCCCAGCCACCATCCGTGGGTCCTATGGATTGATTTGTTCAGCTTACCCTGGATCAAAGACAGGAGATTCGAGCCGGCTTGGCAGCGCTGATGGAGGAGGCTTCTGTGTTGCCATCGGATGTGGAGATCTCTCTCTCTCCTGAGCAGAGGACGCCGCTGCAATGCCCGGCTGCTTCAAGCCCAACCCCAGTTGCCATGACGCCGATGTCTCCTGACATGGGGATTGAAAGCGAAATTAGAGGGGAGTCATCAGGAGGTTTGGCTTTGTTGGCCCCTGATAGTTTCAGGGAGGATTCTGGTGCATTGTCGCTGGCAGAAGTTCTGGCAATCTCACGTTTGGATGGAAGGCTTCCTGAGCAGTGTGTTTCCATGCCCTCTATGCCTGTGTCTCCTTCCTTAGTACGACCAAAGGTATTCACGTTGGAAATTATTTGGGAGGCCATAGTTAGTCTCTCTGAAGTGGTGCAATCTCAGACTAAGGCTTTATCTTCTCGGATCCAAGAGAACACGGTGAACATTCAAGAGAACGCTGGTAAAATAGATGTGGTAGTGTCTGCTTGTGAACAAGTAAAATTGCAGTTGAATGATCATGGAACTCAATTGGGAACTTTGTCTGACACGACTTCTTCATTGATTAAAGATAATGGGGCTCTTCGCTATAAAGTGGAGGTGCTGGAAAATGCTGTAAGGGCTGCGAATTTGCGGGTCTTAAACTTTCCTAAGTTGAAAGGTGTCACAGCACTTGATATGTTTAAAAGGTATCTTCATGAGATTCTGAAAGTCCCTTTAGAGTTGATTCCACCTATGATGAAAGTCTATTATCTTCCACAAGGGAAGAAGGAATCTGAGGTTCCTGTGGAAGTGTCTAATATTGATTTTGATATCTTGAATGTATCGGGCCTTCTTGAGGATACTGGTGGAGGATCCTGTGTTCCATCTACTTTATTGGTTCCATGTGCGCTGGTCTCGGATAAAGAATGACTGTTAAATACGTTCTTTAAGAAGCGTTTGGATACTTTCTATGGCTTATCTATCTCCATGTTTCCTGATATTACTAGAGAGACTCAGAAGCGGAGGAAACAATTTCTCCTACATAAAGCCAGAGTGTTACGAATCAGGGGGTCCTTTTTTCTAAGATTCCCTTGTAAATGCTTGGTTTTATATAATTCTACGAGATATGTATTTTCTCATCCTACGGATCTTGCTACCTTCATTAATGCCAAGTTATCCCCTAATAATGTGCCAGAATAATGTATAATGTCACCTCTCATCAGTAATATATTCAGGGTACTTTGTGGCCAGTTGGTGTTCTTTTTAAATCCTATTAGATAGTGTAATTCCTTTTGGTGTCCAAGGTTCTCCTTCCTTGGATTGGTTTCTTTCTCCTCTCCTTCAAAATTGTGGACTATAAGAGATTTTTAGGCATATATCCTATGATTGTTATAATGATTCGTTTGTTTTCACCTGATTATTCTCTTCCCGCAAGATTGTATTTTTTTTGTTGATTGTATATAAACTCTATAAATAAATAATTAAAAAAAGGAATGTGTAGCAATCTTGCTTGTTCAGTTTCCACATTGCCCTCTTTGCAATTATTTTTTGAGGGCAGGGGGCAGGACAGGGGGTAGGGTGGGGTGGGCCAAGGGGCGGGGCAGGGATGGGCATGGGCAGAGCATGGCTAGCCACAGGTGATGTTTTTTTTCTTTCAAAAAGTTGGCAACCCTAACTACTACTAATCATTTGTATAGTGCTACAAGGCATACATGAGGCAGTACATATACCTATAAGAGACAGTCCCTGCTCAAAAGAACTTATAATCTATGCAAGACAGACATATACAACAAACAGGTAGAACTAAGGGAGAAATGATTAAAGCACCCATGGGTGGTAAACAGCAAAATAGGGGGTCAGGATCCAAAAGCAGCCTCGAAGAGGTGGGCTTTTAGCCTGAATTTAAATATTTATTTATTTATTTAATTTATTTATCAATCATTTGTATACCGCTACTTCCAGCGATCAGAAGCGGATAACTTATAGGTTAAACATAACTATTTTACAACTAGGTTGAAACAAATTTAACAATACAATGGTAGGTGATATCATTAGATAACAGGTGATTAACATAAAGGTAAAACAAATACAATATTGATCGGGGTAACTTAACAAATACAATATTGATCGGGCTAACTTATATACAATATTGGGTCGTAGATGTATATAATGTATGATGATTAAATATAAGTTTAAATGTGAAAGTCGATTTTACATAAAAGTCGAGGCTGTGCTAATAGTGGTACAGGGCAGAGTAATGCATACTACTGATTGGGAGTGTTCGTTATGTTTAAGTTGGATCGTATGCTTCAATGAATAAGTGCGTTTTTAGTTTTTTTCTGAAGTCTTTTAAGTCTTCGACTGACCTTACTTCAGCTGGTAGTTGATTCCATAAAGTTGGTGCTATGAAAGTGAAGGCTCTTTTACTTGTGCAGGCTTTAGTCGTTCTGATATTGTTGGGTATGAGTAGGGTGTTTGTATTGCAGCTTCTTCTGTTTCTGGATGGGGGCTGATTGTTTATGAGATTGTTTAGATAGGATGGTGCTATGTTATGAAAGAGTTTGAAAATTGTAACTAGTAGTTTGTATTTTATACGGGCGGTTATAGGGAGCCAGTGTAGGTCAGCTAATATTGGAGTGATGTGTTCAGAGATTTTCTTCTTCATAATCACTCTGGCGGAGACGTTTTGAGCCATTTGAAGGATCTTTAGGGTTTTTTTAGGTAGACCTTGAAGGATGGAGTTGCAGAAATCGAAGTGTGGGATGAGTAGGGTTTGTGCCACGGTTCTGAAGTCTGAGTGTTCTAGGATGTTGCGTAGGGGTTGAATGACCTTTATTTTGTGGAAAATTGCTCTGTTGGTTAACCGGAGGTGTTTTTTCCATTTTTAGATTTGTGTCAAGGGTTACTCCAAGATATTTTATTTCCTCTTTTACTGTGTAGGTGTTGTTGTTCATTGTTATCGTTGGGGGTGGTTTGAAATCTTGTTTTCGGGAGATGTACATTACTTCTGTCTTTTTATGGTTTATAGACATATTGTTTTGCATCAGCCAGATTTGCATCTCTTTTAGGCAACTTTCGAGATGATGGTAGTTTGGGTTTTCTGCGTCCAGTTGTGTGTATAGCATAATATCATCAGCATATAAATGGAATTGTATCTTGTGCTTTCGAAATATTGTGCATACAGGTTTTATGTATAGGTTAAAAAGTAGGGAAGATAATGCTGATCCTTGCGGAATTCCTTGTGTTTGGGGAAATGGATTTGCCTTTTCACCGTTGTCTTGGACTTGTTGAAACCTGTTTGTTAGGTATGATGTGAACCACTTCAATGTGACTCCTGATATTCCTAATGATGCCAGTCTGTTAATGAGTGTATTGTGGTGTACTGTATCAAAGGCAGCTGATAAATCAATAAATATTAATATATACATTTTCTTCCTGTCTTCAATACCTTTGAGTAGGTTATCCAAGAGTACCAGAAGTAGGGTTTCTACACCGTGATGTGGTCGGAAACCATATTGTTGGTCGTCTAGTGCTTCTCTTGAGTCGATATGGTCTTGTAATTGTAATTGAACTGCTTTTTCGATGGTTTTGGCTAGGAACGGAATACTTGAAATTGGACGGTAGGAGGTTGGATCATCCTTGTTGAGAGCTTTGTTTTTTAATATTGGCCTTATGAGTGATTTTTTAAGGGGTGGTGGCATGACTCCTTGTTGTAGAGATTGGTTCACAATATGTGTGATGAATTGGGCAATTTCCAGTTTAATTGTTTTGATCCAGTCTGTAGGACAGGGATCTAATTGTGATGTTGTAGTATTTAGGTTCGAGATTAGGTTTACTATTTGTTTATCATCTGTTTTATGAAATGTGTCCCATGTTTCCATAGTGTTTAATGTTGCAGGTTGTTGAATTGAGCTGCAATTTTCTTGGTTTACAATGGGTATTGATGTTGTTGGGTTTAGCTTGCTTGCATAATAGTCAGCAAGTGTTTGAGCTTTAATAGGGTAGTTTGTGTTTTCTTCTTGGGATGTTTTTGTTAGTGATTTAATTAATTCAAATAATTCTCTGGGTCTGTTCAGAGATTTATTGAGTATGTTGGTAGAACTAGAGATGGCATCTAACATACCCACTCAGGTAGTCTGTTCCAGGTATAGGGTGCAGCAAGGTAGAACAAACAAACTCTGGAGTTGCTAGTGGAAGAGAAGGGCATTTGCCTGATGGGCAGAGTTCCCAAGGAGGACTGTAGGAAGGAGTCATAGAATGAGTGCACTGGTAGGTCAGTAGGAGAAGTTTGAACTGGATGCGGAAATGGCTAGGGAGCCAGTGAAGTGACTTGAGAAGAGGAGTCACATGAGGATAGCGACACTAGCAGAAGATTAGCCGTGCAGTTGAATTTTTGAATGGGTTGAAGGGGAGAGATGATTCTGGGGAGACCAGTGTGGAGGAGGTTGCAATAGTGTAAACAGGAGGTGAGTAGAGAGTGGATAAGAGTATTGTTAATATGTTCAGAAAGGAAGAGGACAAATTTTGCTGATATCATAGAGAAAGAACTGACAGGTTTTAGCTATCTGTTGAATTTGTGCAGAGAGAGAGAGAAAAGAGATAGAAGATCCCAAGGTCGCAGACAGAGGAGCCCATGAAAATGGTAGCATTGTCCACAGAAAGAGAGAAAAGAGGAATGGGAGAGGTGAGTTTAGGAGGAAAGATGAGCTCTCTCTTGGCTATGTTCAATTTCAGATGGTGGCAAAACATAAGACAGGATGAGATATGGGCCTGCATTTCTGGAGAGATTTCAGATGTGGAGAGGTAAATTTGAGAGCCATCAGCATAAAAATGGTACTAAAAACCCATGGGAGGAGATCAGGACACAGGGCCAGCACTACACAATAAGCAGGATAAGTGCGGCAGGGGGACGCTGATCTCTGGAGGACGCTGTCATTAGCTGTCCCCCTCTCCCAAGCAGGAAGACAAGTGCGGCCAGAGATGCAAAGCCTGCATGCAGGAGCAGCATTTCCTGTGGGAAGAAGGCTGTGCAAGGCTGTGATCTCTGCCTTAAACAGCCTCTGTCTGTGGGACACGCTACGCCTGCGAGCAAGCTTGCTTGACCCTTTCTCCACTGAGATTGCTGACTTAAAGATCCTCTGCCCGCAGGACATGCTACTTCCGCAAGTAGGATTGGCCCTCTGCCATGATCACTGCCAGGCTCAGCCCTCAGCAGCCTTAAACAACTTCTGCCCATGTGACACACTGCTCCCATATGCAGGCTCAGCTCTCTCTCGGCCGAGAGGGAGAGGGAGAAGACAAGGGGGGCATTGGGAAGTGGAGATAATATACTGGATCTGGAGGGGCACCAAGAGACAGAAGGGAGATACTAGATTCAGGAGGGGCAATAGGGAAGCAGAGGGGACATACTAGAGGTGGGGGACAAGGGAGATGAAGAGAGATACTGGACATGGGAAAGGAGCATAGGAAGAATGGGCATAGGGATAAGCAAGAAGGGGAGATGGAGTGGTGATGCTGGATATGAGTTATAGGGAGACTGTAGGAAGAGAGAGAGAGAGAGAGAGAGACTGGATGGGAGAGTGAGAGATGTTAGACATGGAGGGCAACGAGTGAGTGAGACTGGGGAATAATGGACCAGGAAAAAGAGGAGGAATGGGAGGACTGGGGTGAGGGTTGAAAAGTGGTAGGTAGGTGGAGTACTACTACTACTGAGCAGTAAAGTAAAAAAGAAGGGGATTGAGGACTGGATAATAATAAGGAGAGTGAAATCTGAGCAGACAAAAAAAAATAAATGGAAGAAAGTTGAAGGGAAAAGATCAATATCCAAGATGAAACAAAGTGAAGAAAACAAAACTACTACTATTACTACTAATCATTTGTATAGCACTACAAGGTGGACGCAGCACTGTACATATAGATGTAAGAGACAGTCCTTGCTCACCAGAGCTTACAATGTGATCAAGACAAAACACATAGCAAAACTGGTGATTAGAGTGTGGTAAGATATACATTAAGTAGTGGACAAGAGAGAGAGGTGCACCAGTATCCAAAATGGCTTCAAAGATGTGGGGTTTTAGCCTGGATTTGAATAGGGCTAGAGAAGGGGTCCATACAACTGATTGGTTTTCTTTTGATCCATATCTAAAATTTAGCATGCTCTTGGACTATCACAGTGTGTTCAGATGTCTTGGCTTTCTCTTCTCTCAGTCCCTTCTGGATCCACTGCAATCTGGCTTTCACACACTATATTCTACTGAGATGGCTCTTGCCAAACTCTCCAATGACTTGCTCCTCACTGAATCTAAGGGCTTTACTCAGCCCTCATCCTTCTTGACCTTTCTACTGGTTTTGACACTGTTGATCACCACCTTCTCCTTGATACCCTGTCCTCACTTGAGTTTACGGGTTCTGTTCTGTCCTGGTTTTCTTCCTATGTCTCCCACCGCACTTAGTGTATGTTCTGGTGGATCCTCCTCTACTGCTATCCCGCTTTCAGTCAGTGTACCCAGGGCTCTGTCTTGGAGCCTCTCCTTTTCACTCTCAGTCCCTTGGTGCATTCATCTCCCCCCATGGTTTTCAGGACCATCTCTTTGCTGATGACTCTCAGATCTACCTCTCTGCAACTGAAATCTCTTTGGGAATCCAGGTCGTGATCTTTGCCTGCTTATCTGACATTGGTGCCTGGATGTCTCACTGCCATTTGAAATTGACCATAGCCAAAACTGAACTCCTTCTTTTTCCCCCTAAGCCCACCTCGCCCTTTCCTCCTTTCTCTATTTCTGTGGATAACATTCTACTCCTCCCTGTTTCCTCGGCTCATCTTTGGCTTCTCCCTCTCCTTCCCCACACACATCCAACAGATAGCTAAAACCTGTTGCTTCTTTCTCTGTAACATTAACAAAATTTATCCCTTCCTTTCTGAACACACTACTAAGACCTTTATCCATTCTCTAGTCACCTCCCATCTAGATTGTTGCAACATTCTCATCTCTGGTCTTCCTCTGAATCATCTCTCCCCACTTCAATTTGTTCAAAACTCAGCTGCACAGTTCATCTTCCACCAGTGTCACTATGTCAGTGTCACTATGTCAGTGTCACCCCTCTTTTCAAGTCACTTCATTGGCTTTCTATCCATTTCCACATCCAGTTCAAACTTCTAATGACCTATAAGTGTCTTCATTTGGCTGCTCCTACCTACCTTTCCTCTCTTATCTCTCCCTACACTCCTCCTTGGGAACTCCACACTTCTGGCAGATCCCTTCTATCTGTACCCTTCTCTTCCACTGCCAATTCCAAACTTCGATCTTTCTACCTTGCTACTCCTTATGCCTGGAACAAACTTCTTGAGTCAGTATGTCAGGCTCCATCTGTGGCCCTGTTCAAATCCAGGCTAAAAACTCATTTCTTTGAGACTGCTTTTGGATCCTGATCCCCCTAGTCTCCTGTTCACCTCCTATGTATTTCCTTACCATTCCTCTGGACATATCCTAATCTCCACTTGTTGTATTATCTGTTTTGATTAGACTGCAAGCTCTTATAAGCAGAGACTGTCTCTTACCTGTCTCTGTATAGTGCTGCGTGCGCCTTGTAGCATTATACAAATGATAAGATGTAGTAGTAGTAGTAATGTTAAGTATTTACTGTTCAGTGGTTATTTTTATTCTGGCTATGCTTTTGTCCCTTCACTGCAATTTTCTTACAACAATAGACTTGAAGGAGAAATACTATCATCATGTGAAGAGTTCACAAAAAGGTTTTGGGAAATAGGGGAGTGGGGTGTATCCAGCATTCATTATAATGAGGGAGGGGGTGTCAATCTATAGGTTGCAGGGGGCATCAGAAACCCTAGCACTGGTTCTGTTAGGACACCAAGGGAATGGGTATAGAACGAGAAGAAGAGGTCCCAGGAAAGACTCCTGAGGTACATCGATTGAGAGCAAGATAGCAGTGGAGGAAGATCCACCAGAACATTCACTAAAGTGTGGTGGGAGAGGTAAGAAGAAAATCTAGATAGAATAGGGCTCCTAAATCCAAGAGAGACTAGGGTGTGGAGAAGGTGGTGGTTAAGAGTGTCAAAAGCAGCAGATAGGTCAAGAAGGATAGGTCATCGATTAGAATCTGTTGATGATGAGATGTAGTACATTGGGCATTGGGGGTACAGTGCTTTGTTGGCTTTCATTTTTTTTTGGCAAAGCACTGTTTTTGTGTACACTGGGGGACATGTTCCATCTTTATGAGTCCTATTAGGGAGATTTGTAGGCGATATAACTTGAAAGGTTTTCTGTATGCCTATGATATTCAATTGATGATCGATGTAGAGGGGGATGAGACTGAAGTTCTCTGGCGTGCCAATTGTTGTCTAGAGGATATTGCTTCCTGGCTACGATTGCACTGACTGGCTCTTAATATTACTAAATCGGAAGTGCTACAATATGGGCCACTAACCAATGATAGCTTAAATGTCAGCCTATCTATTGGGGAGGGAGGGTTGATTATCTTGGAAGAATAGCATTTGTGGTCTAGGAGTAGTATTGGATGCAGAATTGGGTTTTCAGCAACAAATTTTGAAAGTAGTCTAGGCGGCGTATGGGCATCTGCGCCTGGTTTGTCAACTACTTCCTTATTTGGATTGGATGCACTTCGCCAGGTTGTTCAAGCATTAGTACTCTCTCAGCTTGATTTTTGTAATGCCCTGTATGTGGGACTACTGGTGCACTCCATTAGGAAGTTAGAGGTGTCCAGAATTCAGCAGCATGGGTTATCTTTGGTCTTAGCCATTGAGGCTCTGCTGCAGAGTTATTGACACAGTTACACTGGCTTTCAATCAAACAGAGATACGTCTTTAAGCTCCTAGTGTTAGCATTTAAGACTCTCCAGGGTTTGGGGCCTTGGTACTTAGATTTATTGCAATGGTATATGCCCGGTTGGGCTTTGTGCTCAGCTGAAGCCTGGATATTGAAGGGTGCCTTCTCTGACCCTTTACAAATCCAGGCTGAAAACTCACCTCTTTGCTGTCACTTTTGGATCTTGATTCACCTTATCTCCCCATGTTTCCTTATCATTCCCCCTAGATGTATCCCATGTCTACAGCTACTGTGTTGTCTGTCTTGACTAGATTGTGAGGTCTGATGAGCAGGAGCCATCTTTCACATGTGTCTGTGCAGTGCTGCGTGTGTCTTGTAGAGCTATAGAAATGTTCAGTAGTAGTAGTAGTAGTAGATTAGCCAAACCCGATTGCAGCGATGGCATAAGTGCTTATTTTCTGTAGCTGCTCCAGTTGGAACTTCCTTCCCATGGCAGTACATTCTGAGTTAAACCTTTTGACTTTCCGTGAAGGTTTAAATACTATTCTCTTCCCTTAGTTCCCATTCTTTTAGGTGGGAGTAAGGCTGTAGTAGCAGTGAGACAATAATGAGGCAGCTGGACAGGTTAAGGGGGTTGAATGAGATTATTTTAATTTGCAATTGACTGATTTTGTTTTTAATTGATGCTTGTGCCTAGAATGCTTTGCACTTGGCGGTCTATAAATGTTTTTAAGTAAGTAATGTCCCTTGGATTTTGCCAGGAACAAGTCACTGGATACTTTGGCAAGTGCTTTTTCTGTAGAGTGTGAAGGATGAAAGCCAGATAGCAGAGGGTCCAGAATTTTTATTTTATTTATTTATTTATTTAACATCTCTTATATACCGCACTATTATCATCAGCGCGGTTTACATGGAACCAAACATATACATACAGAAAAACTGTAGTACATTTTACAAGTAACAGGAATTTGAACTTGGTAATAAAGGGAAACTATGTACATTATGTAACTATATACAGTAGTCTATACACATTGGCTTGAATGGCTTGCAAGGAAAAAAAGTTGAGACAGCAGCAATGAACCGCACATTCAAGTAGTTTAGATGTAAAAAGGGGGAGGGAGATTGGCTGATAATTGGTAGGGCAGGTAGGATCTAGTGAAGGTTTTTTGACGAGAGGTACAGTATAACTACAGTATAACATGCTTGAAGGCCGCAGGAACAGTTGTAGTAGAAAGTGATAGGTTGAGGATATGACAAAGGGAAGGAATGTCAGTGGGAGAGATGCAGCTTAGTAGAAGGATGGGAATCAGATCAGAGGAGCAGGTAGTGAGCTTGGATGAGGAAAGAAGATGTCCAGTTTCTTCCTCATTGAAGAGGTAGAACAAGGTGAGTACATACTTAGAGAACACATAGACATTTACACCAACTTCAGACCAAGTGTAAATATGTGCATCGGCATTTGCCTGCTGCTGGGGCTGGTTCTGGGAGCCTATTTTATATAGACATATAAGTGCCTAGGCTGCCTTTATAAACTAGGCTTAAAATAGGCACTTTTTTGGACTTTATACACAGGTGTCCTGTATTGAAATACTGCCATCACATATCCAATTTTAATTACAACTGAAGAATTTAAGAATATTTGTACTTTGCAAAAGTTATGCAATGATATAATAATGATTATCAATTGCAATAAAAATAATATATTAGCTTAATATTCACTCACACTATAATGCACTCAAAAGCCAAATTCTTACAGGTGGAAACACTACCTCGATCTCACCAGAAACCCAGGGGTGAAGTATCTAGTGAGATGTTTCTGTGCTGAGAGTTTGCTGCCTCTTCTGGCTACCTTGTCCCTAGGTTTCCTCTGATACTGAAGCAGTGTCTCCATCGGACTTTACTCTGGATCCTGCGAGGGTATACACAACAATATGTACCTCTATACCTGGCATTGTATGCATCCAGGTTAATTGCGCTATGCATTATGATATCGATCCATGTGATAACTGCCGAGAACATGCTGGTGATGTTCCTGACAGTTACCGCCGAGGCTTTGCACTTAATGCATGTTAGTTTTCACGTTAACCATCTGCTAAGTGCACCATCCTAACGGGCCCCTTAGTGTCCTATCTGACTCCTGGAGGCTAAGAGGCTCGCTAGGGTGATGTCAGATTGAAGCCAGGAGAAGAGGCGAGCAAACACACACATACACACACATCCTGTAGTGCAAAGGAAGGAGGAAGAATAAGATTATTGGTTTTCTGGTGGGTAAATTTGAGACTTGTTACCTGTAGTTCCAGTAGTCAGTGAGCATTTCTGGGCAGCGGGGGAGGAAATTCTAGTGGATTGTCTCCATGGAAAATTATCGCATTTGCTCTCTATACTTAAAACCATGATCTTTAAGTTTTGTTGGTTACCATAAAATATTTTTGAGCCCAAAATAAAAAACTCAGACTGGTGGGTACGTCCTGCCTACAAGAAAAATAAGTAGGCACCAGGAAAAAAAATAAAATTAGCCAGCAAACTCTATTTCCAATATGAAGATTCTAAGGGGTATGTTTACTCAACTGAGCTAATTGTTAACCCAGACTATTTCCCAGTTGAAGCCTAATCTTGGAAGCCTTTTCTCATAGGGTTATCCTTCCATCCCCTTTATCATTTTGGTTGCCCTTCTTTGTACTTTATCCAATTCTGATATATCATTTTTTCGATGCAGTGACCAGATCTGCAGGAACTGCATGCAATATTCAAGGTGCGGTCGTCCCATGGAAAGATATAGAGGTATTATGATATCCTATGTTTTATTCTCCATTCCTTTCCTTAGAATTCTTAGCATTTGATTAGCTTTCTTGGCTAAAACTGAACACTGAACAAAGGATTTCAATGTATTATCCATGATGACAAAGACCAATCAACCTATCTTGTCTACACTGCTAAGGTTATATTCCCCCAGCTGCCAGCCATTTTCGTATAAACATTTGCAGGATATCACGTCTCCCCTAGGACAGTTATTACCTTGCTCTCATGTAGGAAAAGGCAACTGTTTCTAACTGATTTCAAACCACGGACTTGCGTGCCGCTAGATTTGTACTGCATGGAAACTTGAGTCCCACTATAAATGTCTCTGACAATACTGCATTTACTTCTTCTACTATCATTACTATAGCACTACTAGAAAAGCACAATATCTATTATAAATCTGCAACACGCATCCAACAGAAGAATCAATACGAACCACTATAGTTTAAAATAATACTGTGAGCTGCAATGGCATTAGTGCATGATAACTGTTCGTAAAGGACACCCCCTCCCCAATATGATTTACAAGGCCTTCAAGATAATTTCAAAGCAAAATAATTAAATGACCTCTTAGAGAAAATTCACTTTTCATTACAGATATGGAAACAAGAACTAAATACCTTTCGTAGCTGTAAAGCTTAAAGATAAAAATGATAATGAAATGCTAACAAGTTGATTCATTTGATACAAATTATTCAAACAATTGACTCACAAGTTTTTCTTGGGCTTCTGCAGCTAGTTTGGCGGTATTTGCAGATTTCTGGGGCATGCTGTGTCTTCGTAGCTTGAACCAATGTTTCATCCATCATACTGTGGCATTCTCCTGGGTGAAGTGATTAAGCAGAGGATGTGTGTTCTTTTATATAGTAGTCCTCAAACCAGATTGATCAAATTGAGGTGGGAAATTTCCTGCCAAAAATTCATATTCAAATTTCCTGCATCAATCCCGCCAATCTAGTTTGAGGAAAGAGCAAGGAACAAGAGACATCACAGATGTGAGATGGATCTTTAAAAAGACAAAAGAATACCAAAAAGATATCTACATGTGTTATATTGACTATGACAACGTCTTTGATTATGTAAATAATGAGAAACTCTAGGCCACATTAAGAAGCATGAATTTACCAGAACTCCTGATAGTTCTCATGCACAACCATTGATCAAGAAGCAACAGTTCGAACAGAACAAAGAGAAAGAGAATGGGGTGCACAACAAGGTTGCATACTTTCCCCCTGCCTGTTTAATTTATATGAAGAACAGTTCATCAGAGAAGCAGGACTGTATGAAGACAACTGAATGTGAAGACTGGTGGAATCATTGATACCACATTACTGACTGGAAGTGAAGACAATCTGAAATATTTGCTTATCAAGATCAAGGCAAATAGTATTAAATGGGCCTGCACCTTAAAATGAAGAAGACAAGGATCCTGACAACTGACAAAATCAATAATTGCATGCTTGAAATAGAAATAGTGGACAACTTTAACCTGTTTGGATCAATAATCAATAGAGAAATGACAAGCAGTCAAGAAATCTGATGATGCATTGCTCTTGGAAGAATGGCTATGAAGGACCTAGACAAGATTCTCAAGTGTAGAGATGTCTTCCTTCATACAAAGATTCAACTTATCCAAGCCGTGGCATTTTCGTTAATGTCATATGGATGCAAAAATTGGACAGTGAAGAAGAAAGACAGAAGAAAATAAATGGCTTTGAATTATGGTGCTGGCAAAGAATACTGGGCCCAATATTCAGTGCCAGCAGCTAGCACTGCTAAAGTGACTAGCTGTCAGCACTGAACATTAAACCCAGATAGTCAATGCTGCCGGTCCCGACATTGAATATCTGGGTTGCCCCATTTTCTGATCACTAACCAGGCAGCGATGATATAGAGTTGCTACCCGGTTAGTGATATGTGGTAAAAGTTAGGCCAGGGATTCTTGTGTCTGACCTTTGTTGCATAACGCTAATTTGGTAGCAGCTCAACATCGCCACTGCCCAGTTAGCGATTGGTGCTGCCTCCGGTCTGCCCCAGAATGCCCCTGAAACACTCCAATGGTAACCAGTTAGCATTGGGACATGTAGAAATGGCACCCATGGATATTCCTAATCCTGCTTAGAAGCATTTACACAGTTGCATCTGCAAGCCATCCAAAATGTCTTTGAATATCAGACCCACTATGTATTCCACGGACTGCCCAAAGAACAAATCAGTCAGCTCTAGAGGAGATCCAACCTACGCTTTCTTTAGAAGCACAGATGACAAAACTTTGAATTTTATTTGGACACATCATGCAAAAAGAGAGATCATTCAAGAAAGACATCATGCTTGGCAAGGTTGAAGGTCAACACAAAAGAGGAAGGCCAGCAATGCAATGGATTGATACAATAACAGCAACTATGGATGCCATTCTGTCAACAATTAGCCACCTGACTGAAGACTGAATGCAGTTTAGGACAACTATCCAAAAGGTCGCCATGAGTTGGCACTGACTTGAGAGTGCTTAACAACAACAACAAGAAATACCATACTGGGTCAGACCAAAGATCCATCAAAGCCAACATCCAGTCTCTGACAGTGTCCAATTCAGGCCACTAGTACACAGCAGGATCTCAAGGCTAGTATTCTATACTGGGGACATCTAATAGCCTAATAGAGTTGTAGGCAAGGGCCAGGGAAGCCTGGGTTCAAATCCCATTGCTGCTCTTTGTCATCTTGGGCAAGTCACTTAACTCTCCATATTCTCTACACCCTCTGGATGTTTTACAGCCAAAACAAGCACTTTTCTGATGCCTATTCATGCCTGGATCTGACCTAAACTTAGACGGGGTCACAGATGTCCCCGATATTTCTGAAATTGAGCAGAGACATCTAAATCCATTGCACCACTCCAGACACACCTCCGCCATGCCCCCTGCCTACTTGGATGTCTCTGCACCTGAACCGTCTTTAAAAGCCATTTGTAAAATGGCTCCAGGGACATTTCTGTGATTTGGATGTCTGCATGCACGTTTTCGAAAGTCCAAATCAAGACAAAATCTTTTAAAAAGACCCCCTTTGTAAACTCAACTATTCTAACTCCCTTGACCACATCTACTGACAACAAATTCCACAGCTTGGTTGTATATGTTTGAAGAGAGGAGTTAATACCTTGAATAACACCCCACAGTGACTCCAATATCACAGCCTGTGGAATCTGCACCTCACCAACTTGTCGACCAGAAGAGACCTCACCGGTCTCCTGAACAATATCTTCCAGAGCTCTTCGGATGTTTTCCTTCCCCTTCTGGCATTCTCCTCCCCCTAGAACATACACAAGCATCCCATTCCTGCATCCACACCACACACTCACATACACAGGTACCCCAATTCCACACGACAGACATGCACACACACAGGCAGCCTAACTCCACATGTCAGGCACACACATCTCATCTCCTCACAACATAAACACCCTAACATGCCCCAACCCCCCAGACTTTATAATAATGAAGAGAGCTACAAACCTAAACCAATGGGCTTACAGGTCTGTAAATGGGCTCAAAGGTACCCAACTACCTTCAGTCTGCTGATACTCTACTGACACAGTTGTTTCCTAGGGAATTGTAGCCTGCTGGTACCAACCCGTCTATCCTATTGTCTATAGTAATGCCAAACTATGCTTCCTTTGCTTCGCCCTACTCACCTTTCCCTTTGACTCTGCTCTTGAAAGAGAGTAGAGCACTATGTTAGCAAAACTGCAACATCTCAGCTTTGCTCTTGTTACTTTTCTAGACTGAGAGTACAAAGAACCATTAGGTCCAACTGCTCGCCCAACCTCATCTCTGTTGCAGTGCCACAGACCCCAGCCAATCTTCAGCTCTCTCCTCATTCCTTCACCACCAAGGATTCTCTGTGCTTATCACATGCTTTTTTTGAGTTCTGTTACTGTGTTTGTCTCCACCAGCGGGAGTCCATTCCATGCATCCACAGTCCTTTCAATAAAGAAATACTTTCTGATATTACTCCACAGCCTACTTCTGGATTCCTACCCCAGATCTCATTATTAAGCAACCAAATAGTACACTGTATGGATACGACTGATGATACTGTGACCTTATTTGGTAGTCAGACCCCTAGCAGTAGTACCATGAGATTACTTGCTAGGGGTCATGGTATCAGGCACCATTTTGGAACCCCAGATCAGTCGAGCAGAAGCAAGTGGGGATTGTTCCTGCTTCATAGACACCAGGCACCCCAAGTAAGACTGGGAAGATTGTGATGGGGACTCAGATGACATCATAAGATATGCCATACTGGGTCAGATCAAGATCCATCTAGTCCAGTATCTTGTTTCCAACAGTGGCCAATCCAGGTCACAAATACCAGCCAGGTTCCCAAAAAAATCCATGCTTCCGGGGGGGCATTGTCAGATGTGTTGTTGAGGAATCACCTGTTATGGGGCTCTGGAGGGGTTTGGTTGGCTGTATTGTTAATCATGGAAGGGACTGAGGTAAGGGGGAACGGCTCCTGCTGGCTCGAGCTGTCCGTATACAGTGGAAGCATTGATTTTAGAAAGCTGCTCCCAGGCATACGTATGTGGAGGGTATTTCTGGGTTTTTTTTCATCATGTGCAGCTTTTTAAAAATCGCTGCCCTGATGGACATGGAGGGACATATACTGTATATGTGCAGTCCTGCACTGATTTTATAAGGGGCTTTACATTTGACATAGCCTCTTGTAAAATACTATGAGAATTCTTCACATCATGGATGCTCTAAAATCTGCCTTCACCTGTGCTATATTAACTATTAGCATGGTGACATGCTGTTAGCACACATTAACCCACATTAAATACCTAATAGGTTGTTGCCTACCTTTAATAGGAGACTTTCAGAGAGACTGCTAGGCAATTAGCACTTCCTTATTTATTTTGCTGTTTCAACAGAAGGCTTCATAAACTGTTAAGACACATTTTTTTAACATTATATTCACATTTGATGAAGCTCTATGAATCATTATAATATTTTCAGGTGCAAGCAACAGTTGTCATAACTTGCAGAAGTTGGGTTGTATGACTTGGTTATTTTGATCAGTTTGAAGTGGGTGAGGTGGATTTTCAAGGACAGCAACGGTGACATAATAGCCAAAAGAAACAACTGATATGAGGTGTTTCCAGATCCATAGAATAAAAAGGAAAGATTAGAATATAAAAGCTGAATTAAAGCATCTTTAAACATCTAGCTAAATAATGTTTACAATTTTCATAATGAGTCAAACTTAAACTTTATTTCCAAGACTAATAAAAGTAAGGAAAAGTACTTGCATGTTATGTTCGGTGATCTGAAAGTCCCAGGTTTATGAGTCAGTTCTTTAGTGTTCTTGTGTATTTGTTATTGCAAAGGAGGCTACAAGACAGGGAGCTTATTAAACTGATAAGCTCCTGAACTGATGAACAGCACATGACTAATGCATTCCGCTGTCTGTTCAACCCATGTGGTGGTGAATGAAAGTTGTTACTATCTGCCTATCATTTACTGTCATCTGTGAAATGTGTTGGTAGCCTTTGTCCAATTAACAGTATCCATACTGCCACATCAATAGCACCCCCAACTCTAATGGCATTAATCAATAATTGCAAGTATGGAATGGTCAATAAAACTGAGGACCATTCTCACCCAGGCTTGTTCGTTCTGTATCAGGTTGAGGTAGATTAGTGTGGACTGTGGAATAATTTACTCTTTTTGCCCCAAGTGGTGAATTATTGTAAAAGTAGCGGATATTCTGCTACTGCGTTTAGTGTACTTTTTAAACACCAGCCATGTGATTAAAAAATGTTGGCACTGAATATCTAAATAATGAAGCAGCTGGCAGCATCATCTGAACAGTGGTGATATTCAATGTCACTATCCAGATAGCTCTTGGGATAAGTTAGGACAGCCATTTTGTTGTGCTAAATTACATAGTAAAATAGTTAATGATGACAGATAAAGACCCACATGATCCATCTAGTCTGCTCAGTGAGATGGTGAGTTCCATGCAAGTTCCACCCCTTTGTGTCTTTGTTTAGGGTTGTACCTGCTGCTCCATGCAGGTTCCCCTCCTCTGTGTCACAGTTTAGGTTGTACCCTGCCACTCTGTGTAGGTCATCCCTCTCTATTTTTTGAAGTGCAAAAATTATTTAAGTTTGCTTTGATTCTATCATCTTGCTATAAAGGGGTTCTGTGTGCTGGTCCCATACCTTCTTGAATTCTGTCAGTGTTTTTTGCCTCCATCAGCTTCACTGGGAGGGCATTTCAGTTTACCTCCTTGCAGCTTTATGTCATGTCCTCTAGTTCTATAGCTTCCCCATCCTTGAAAAAGGTTTGTTTATTAATGCAGATGTTTAAATACTTACAGGGTATCATATCTCCCCTCTCTCCCTCTCCTCCAGAGTATACATATTTAGGTTTTCAAGTCTCTCCTCATACACCTGGTATTTACATCAAACCAACATTGCAGCAAGAACATGACAACACACATAACGGTCACCCCTATCCCTTGGTCAGACCACCATATGATCAACTTCTCTATAAACCAGCCCATTAAGAGCTGAACCCCTGAACCAAATCTCAAGGAGAAAAGAAGATTTCAAACCTTCCACAAAGAAAAATTCCTAGAAGTACTGCCAGAACTAGAGCAAAGCATAACAAATCTTGATGCCACCATTGCCAAATGGAATGAAACTTTAGATAACGCAGCAACCGCACCACATAAACCAACCCATGACAACAGAAGAAAATACTACGTCCCCTGGTATTCAAGTGAAATCAACGAACACAAGAAACACCTATGGAAAATGGAAAGGCAATGGAGAAGAACAAAAAGCCATAACATCTTGACAAAATACAAGAAATTGCAAGCCACATACCACAATAAGATAAACAGTCACAAAAAGGAATACCACCCAAACTTGATAATGAAATCAATCAACAATCCAAGGGAACTCTTCTCTATAGTAAGTAATCTCACGAAAGAACTGACAAGAACAGAGGATATAAACTCCATTCCCCCGCAAGACCTAGCCAACTATATACAACTCATATACACATAGACACCACTCAAGAGACCAATCAAATCTAACATACAACAGACAATGGATGAAACATGGGTCACATTTCACGTCCCATCAAGACAGCCACTTAACTCCATCATAACAGCCATAAACACAACAACCTCTCCTATTGACCCATGCCCAGTTACATGGATCAAGCAGACAAAAGAATACCTAACATCCCATCTACAAATGATTGTTGAATCCTCACTAACTCAAGGATACCTTCCCCAGCAACTCAAGAAAGCAGCCATTAGACCAATCCTTAAGAACAACAACCTCAATAAGAATCAATCAAACTCCTACCGACCATTATCCAGTTTCACCTTCATAACCAAGATAATTGAAAAATGTGTACAGCATCAACTTTAGGACCACATAGATACCTATGCCCCACTGGACCCCCACCAATACTGCTTCAAACAAAAGCACGGCGTAGAAACACTTATTGCATCTCTCTTGGACACCCTTGTAACAGGCATGGACAATAGACACCACGACTTTGTACTATGTTTCATAGACATCACTGCTGCATTTGATTCAGTAAATCACAACACCCTGCTGCAAAGACTCAGGGACATGGGGATAAGTGGCACAGTCATGGATTGGTTCTTCTCATACCTTTCCCACTGGACGCAGCAAGTGAGAACCAAAGCCCAGCAGTCTGAACCCTTCACCCAATACCATGGAGTCCCACAAGGCTCAGCTCTCTCGACTCTACTATTCAATGTCTACATACAGCCAGTATGCAGCAGTATAAAACAATTCAACATCCATTACAGAATATACGCAGACGACATCATGATATTCACCCCCATAAACATCAAACATCAGACTACTCACAAATCACAGCATGCTTAGAGGCAATGTCAGAATGGCTCAACAATCAAAGCCTCTTTATAAACTACAAAAAATCTGAGCTGATGCACATTACCAGAAGTACGATATTCTCACCGCCGGACTCAATAAAAATCTTTGACCACACCATAAGGAATAAACAAGAAGTCAAATACCTCAAGGTCACCTTTGACCATTAACTCAGCTTCCATCCACACATCAAGAAGATGACCAAATCAGCCTACCACAAACTCAGAATGCTATGCAAACCGCTGCTCACTGACAATGATTTCTGAACTGTATGCCAAGCCATAATAATGCCTATATTAGATTTCTGCAATGCAATTTAACATGGACTCCCAAAGAAAACGACTCTCCCCTTACAACTGGTACAAAACTCGGCAGCCAGAATCATCACCGGAACAGCAAAATGCAAACACATAACCCCCACGCTCCATCAGCTGCACTGGCTCTCTGTGGCTGTACGCACCAAGTACAAAAACATAATAATAATCTTTAAAACACTAAACAGCCTCTCTCCAATAACTTTCCAACCACTGATCAAGAAGACGCCCCCAACCAGAACAAAACGAGGAGCAGACAACAACATCCTGGAGACCCCGCTAAACTTCAGGAAAGCAAACCAATCCACCTGCAACAGATCCTTCTCCCTGTTTGCACTCAAGCTGTGGAAGGACCTCCCCACATCAACACGTGAAATCAAAGACCTAGTGGACTTTAGAAAGGCAATAAAAATCTACCTTTTCCTAGAATACTTTGGAGCTACCCCAGAAGATGACGATTGATGACAAACTGGACCATAAGACACTACTACAGATCCTGTATATAGTTAGCAATTGTTAACCCCCCGAAATATATGTATGTCTTGTCACCAATGTTGAATGTAGACCCCTTGTTATATCCCTAACCACAATGGTTGAAGGATAAAGTGGTATACAAAACTGGCTAAATAAATAAATAAATAAATACTACACCAATTTAACCTCCAAGTTGAATAACCTTGTTTGATGTACAGCTTGTTGCTCTAACTGTTCCATGTAAACTGCTTTGAATGTATGATAAGGCAGTATAGAAGACCTGTTAAATAAATAAATAAATTGTTTTGCCACCTTGAGATTCTCAGATACTGCCACCCCAAGATCCCTTTCCTGGTCCATGCACATCTGCCTCTCACCCCCTATTGTGTATTGCTTCTTTGGATTTCTGCATCCCAAGTGTATCACTCTGCACTTGGGATACATCTGACTAGTTATCCAGATAGTGGTGCTGAATATCACTGCTATCCAGATAATTTACAGCTCTGCCCATAGGCCACCGCAGAACTATCTGGAGAGTGCTGAGGTGATGTGTAAGACATTTGGCAACAATTACTGGATAGTGCCACTAAATATCAACAGATGCCCCAGCCAGCACCACTTATCCTAACAGCAGCACCTGTTCTCTGGTAAGTAGTTTTGAATATCAGGCCTAAGGTTTCTATGTAGTTAGTCTGTAATGTGCAATCAGCATTATGACAATAAGCACATATCCTTAAGACTGAAATTGAACTACAGAAATGAAATGGAATGCAACTTTCTATTTTCTTACTAGAAACATAGAAACATGATGACAGAAAAGGACCACATGGCCTATCTAGTCTGCCCTTCCATATCAACTACTACAATAGTCCTATTTTTACCTTTAGAGATCTTCTGTGTTTGTCCCATACTCTTTTGAATTCAGGTACTGTCCTCGTCTCTACCACCTCCACTGAGAGACTATTCCACAGATCTATCACTCTTTCTGTAAAGAAATATTTCCACATATTACTCCTTAGTCTATCCCCTTTCACCTTCATCCTATGTCCCCTTTTAGCAGAGCTTGCTTTCAATTGAAAGCGACTCTCCTCCTGTGCATTTATGCCACAGAGGTATTTAAACATTTTAGTAGCCACCCTCTGCACTGACTCCAACCTGTTTATGTCCTTTTGAGGTGTGATCTCCAGAATTGCACACTATACTCCAAATGAGGTCGCAGCAAAGACTTATACAGAGACACTATCACTTCCTTTCTTCTGCTGGCCATTCCTCTCCCTATGCACCCAAGCATCCTTCTGGCTTTTGCTGTCACCTTTTCTACCTGTTTAGCTACTTTAATATCATCAGATACAATCACGCCTAGGTCCCATTCTTCTTTTGTGGACAGAAGTACTTCACCCCCTACACTGTACCACTCCCTTGGATTTTTGCAGCCCCAATACATGACCCTGCATTTTTTAAGCATTAAATCTCAGCTGCCAAATTCTTGACCATTCTTCAAGCTTAGTTAGATCCCTCCTCATGTTATCTACTCCTTCTTGGGTGTGTACTCTATTGCAAATTTTGGTATCATCCGCAAAGAGGCAAACTTTACCCGACAGCCTTTCCACAATATCACTAACAAAGATGTTAAAAAGAATCGGACCAAGGACAGATCCCTGCGACACACCACTGGTAACCTCCTTCTGCTCAGAGCGAGCTTCATTTACCTGTACCCTTTTCCGTCTTCCACTCAACCAATTTCTAATCCAGTCAGTAACTTTAGTGTCCATCTCTAGGATGCTCAGTTTGTTTATAAGTCATCTGTGTAGAACGGTGTCAAAGGCATTTCTGAAATCTAAGTACACCACATCTACGGCTCTCCCTCAGTCCTACTACCTGGTTACTCAGTCAAAGAAATCAAACAGATTAGTCTGACAAGTCCTTTTGGTAAACCCATACTGTCTCGGATCCTGCAATCCATTGGACTCCTGAAACCTCACTATTCTCTGGTTTAGCAGTGTTTCCAATAATTTACTCGCCACAAGTGATAGACTAACTGGCCTGTAGTTTTCAACCTCATCCTTATTTCCACTTTTGTGTAAAGGGGCAACATGTGCCTTTCTTCAGTCCTCTGGGACCACTCCAGGTTCCAAAGAAGCATTGAAAAGGTCAGTCAGTGGAGCCACTAGAATGTCTCCACGTTCTTCAGTATTCTTGGATGTATCCCATCCTGTGCCATCGCTTTATCTACTTTTAGTTTAGATAGTTCCTCACGAACACAGTCTTCTGAAAATCGTTTCAGCTCCCTGTCACTTCTGTTCTTATTTGTGAGTGTTTTCTGAGGTCCTGCTCCTGGCTCTTCATCTGTGAACACAGAACAAAAACAAATTGTTAAGCACTTCCAGTTTATACACATCAGCTTCTATATATATTGTGGCCTAGTGGTTGGGGCAAGTTACCTCAGGCTGGAAGGTTAGGGGTTCAAATCCCACTAGAGGACAGCAGCATTGGGCCAGAAGGACTGGGGTTTCTAGTCCCACAGGTGCTCCTTGTGGTCTTGGGCAAGCCACCTAACTCTCCATTGCCCATGTTCCCTGTAAGCATTCGTGTATGTGTCTCATATCTCTTCATGTTAAATGTATCCCCCAATTGTGTTGTAAACACTTTGATAGAAGGATAAAGTGGTATACAAAACTGTCTAAATAAATAAATATCCCTCCCCTTGAGTTTGACAGTACCACTTTTGACCTTCCTCCTCTCACTAATATATCTGAAAAATATTTTATCCCCCCATTTTATTGCATGGGCTATTTCTTCTTTTTGTATCTTTGCTTTCCTGACTACTATGCTAGCTTCTCTAAGTTTTTCCAAATCTAGATGCCTGACTTCCTCTCTCTGTGATCTCTTGTATTTCCTGAAGGCCTCCCTCCATTTCTTCACCTTTTCAACTACTTCTTTTGAGAACCATAGCGGCCTCACATTTATATGCCTTTCTAACAAAAGGGTTTGTTGCCCTTAAAATACCCCCTTTCAGTTTTGCCCACTGTTTTTCTACATCCCCCAGCTGTTCCCATCCTGCTAACAACTCCTTGAGCCATTGGCCCATCTTGGCAAAGTTAGTTTTCCTTAAGTCTAAGACTCTTGCTTTTGAATGGATTTTATCAGCCTTAGTGCTAATACTGAACCACACCATCTGGTGATTACTGGATGCGAGATGATTTCCCACTATAACATTAGAAACACTTTCCCCATTGGTAAACACGAAGTCCAGTATGGTCCCTTCACATGTGGGTTCTGTTACCAGTTGGCTGAATAGTTCTCCCTGTAGAGAATCCAGGTTCTCCTTACTTCTAGATGACACTGCTGCAGGAATGTACCAATCAACATCTGGCATCTTGAAATCCCGTATCAGTAGCACTTCTCCTTTTATGGCAATGCTGTGTATGTCTTCTATTAAATCTCCATTCACTTCTTCTTCCTGTGAGGGGGGTCTGTATGTCACTCCAAAGCAAATGGATTTCCCTTTTCCTCTTTCTAGTTTAACCCACAGTACTTCCTCTCTCCCTTTAAAGCCATGTAATTCTATTGCTTTAATATTTTTTTTTTAACAAATAGTGCCACCCCTCCTCCCTTTCTTCCTGCCCTGTCCTTTCTGAATAAAGTATAGCCCGGTATAATTACATCCCAGTCATAGCTGTCCGTGAACCATGTCTCCATAACTGCCACTAAATCCAAGTCAGCCTCTTCCTTTAAAGCTTCAACCTCTGGGATCTTATTTCCCATGCTACAGGCATTTATATACAGCACTTTAATGTTTCACTTACCTGGGGGCTTTCACTTACCTGCGGACTTTCTTCACCCATCCCCAATGAATCTAGTTTAAAACCCTCTTTAATAGGTTAGCCAGTTTGCTTCTGAAGATACTTCAACCCTTCTTGGACAGATGCAGTATTGACATTAGTAAACTCCAGATGAATAGGTCATCTAGACAGCAAGGGTAATGAAAAGAGTTTAGAGGTAGGATGCTAATAAAACTCATGAACATGTAACATAGCATTTCCCAGGAATTACCCTAAGTCAGTGATTCTCAAGAACTGGGAGGTGTGTCACCATAGGTTTGACAGACAGCAAGCCCAGACTTTCTTCTGCACCCACAGGTGCCTGCAGGCTGGGGAAAGTGCAGAGCCAGGACCAAGGTACTTGATACCCCAATAATAACTCAAGAATTATTCTTCCCCCACCAGTGAACAGTGTTGTCACTGTTGGAGTGGAGGAGTATCCTAGTGATTAAAGCTCTGGTTTGGTAACCAACTGACCAGAGTTTGATTTCCAGTAGCACACCTTGGACAAGTCACTTAACCTTCCATTGCCTTGGAAGAAAGGCCTGATAATCTGCTACTGGTCATACTGCATGGTTTAAAGGTGAGGTCAGAGAGGCTGTTGTTGCCAAAAAAACAACTTTCAGGAAATGGAAAAAAGAGCCAAATGACGAAACCTGGAAACAGCACAAGCACTGGCAAGTCAAATGCAAGGCATTGATAAGGCAGGCAAAGGGAGAATTTGAGAAGAAGCTTGCTGCGGAAGCAAAAATGCGAAATAAAGACTTTTTCAAGTACATTCGTAGAAAAAAAACTGTGAGAGTCAGTTGGTCCATTAGATGATAGAGGGGTTAAAGGGGCACTAAGAGGTGACAAGGCAATAGAGGAGAGACTGAATGAATTCTTTGCTTCGGTCTTTACTGAGGAAGATGTAGGGATGTTACCCATGACTGAAGTGGTATTTAAAGGTGCGGAAGAATTGAAGGAAATATCGATACATTGGGAAGATGTATTACAACTATTAGATAAACTGAAGAGTAGCAAATCACCTGGGCTGGATGGTATACATCCAAGGGTGTTGAAAGAACTGAAATATGAGATTGCAGACCTGCTATTAGTAATCTGTGAATTTTCATTAAACTCACCTGTAATACCTGAAGATTGGAGGATCGCCAATGTAATGCCAATTTTTAAAAAGGGTTCCAGGGGTGATCTGGGAAACTACAGACCAGTGGACCTGATGTCAGTACTGGGAAAAATGGTAGAAACCATCATAAAGAATAAAATTACTCAGCATGTAGTCATGGCCTAATGGGAGACAGCCAACATGGCTTTAGACAAGGAAGATCTTGTCTTACTAATATGTTATGTTTTTTTGAAGGTGTGAATAAACAGGTGGACAAAGGTGAGTCAGTTGATATAATGTATCTGGACTTTCAGAAAGCCTTTGACAAGGTCCCTCATCAGAGACTTTTGGCAAAACTAAAGAGTCATGGGATAGGAGGTAGTGTACTATTGTGGGTCAGGAACTGGTTAAAAGATAGAAAGCAGAGGGTAGGGCTAAATGGCCAATTTTCCCAATGGAGAAAGGTGAAAAGTGGTGTACTCCATGGATCTGTGCTGGGTCCTCTGCTTTTTGACATATTCATAAATGACCTGGAAAAGGGAATAATGAGGGAGGTTATTAAATTTGCAGATGATACAAAACTATTTAAAGTTGTTAAAACCTAAGAGGATTGTGGAAAATTCAAAGAGTATCTTGATAAATTGGAAGACTGGGCATCAAAATGGCAAATGAAATTTAATGTGGACAAGTGCAAAGTTGTGCACCTAGGGAAGAAAAACCCAAACTATGGTTACACGATGCAAGGTTCTACATTAGGAACCACCACCCAGGAAAAAGATTTAGGCGTCATTGTGGATAACATGTTAAAACCCTCAGCCCAGTGTGCAGCGGCGGCCAAGAGAGCAAATAGAATGCTAGGTATCATAAGGAAAGGAATGGAAAAGAAAAGAAAAGATTATAACGCTTCTATATCATTCCATGGTGAGACTGCACCTTGAATATTGTGTGCAATTCTGGTCGCCGTATCTTAAAAAGGATATAGTGTTATTAGAAAAGGTTCAGAGAAGAGCCACCAAAATGGTAAAGGGGATGGAAGAATACTGCTATGAAGAAAGGATAAAGAGGTTAGGGCTCTTTAACCTGGAAAAGAGACGGCTGAGGGGAGATATGATAGAAGTCTATAAATTAATGACTGGAGTGGAACGGGTAAATGTAGATCGATTGTTTACGTTATCAGAATATAGAAAGACTAGGGAACATGCAAGGAAGCTATAGGGTAAACTATTTAATAAAAGAAAATATTTTTTCACTCAACGTGTAATCAAACTCTGGAATTTGTTACCGGAGGATGTACTAAAGGCTGTTAGTGTAGCTGAGTTTAAAAAAGGTTTGGACAAGTTCCTGGAGGAAAGGTCCATAAACCATTATTAAGAAGGGACCCAGGATATCAATGCTTGACCCAGTACAAGCATTGTGGAACCTGTGTCTTTTGGGGAAACTACTAGGTACATATGACCTAGATTGGCCGCTGTTGGAAACAGGATACTGGGCTTGATGGACCTTGGTCTGACCCAGTATGGCATATCTTACGTTCTTATGTTCTTATAAGTACTATAGTATAACTCACTTTAATCTCCTGTGAAGGTATAAACTAAATACTAAAACCCAGGAGCATTGATTCAAAGGTACACATTGTAATTATGCTCCCCCCTCCAGTGATGATAGGCTGTTTTGTTCAGCACAGATTGTAGCAATCAGTGTGTCATGCACATGAATATTGTCTTTCAGATGTGTTATAAAAGAAAGAGAGTTGCGAACTACTGTCCTCAGCTGAAGCCCTTTGTGCCTTTCAGGCCAGTCTTTTGAAAACTGACAGCGCTAATGGTGCAATTGATGAGCTATAAATACTAGGGAACTACTGACCATCACAGACTGTTTTGTGTCAGCCTTGGGTGTTCTGTGTTTGACAGTAATTCTTCAGGGTTTCATCATTATGTCCTGAAATATTTATGATTAATACGTCAGTGGAGGACAAAACTGCAGGGGCCTTAACTCTTTTTCCCCAGAAATCTAATAATGTCACAGAGTCTTATGCAATGGTTCTAATGCAAATTTTTAACTGTGAAAGGGAATAAATATTTGGATGGATACTCTTTTATATGTAAATGATTTATGTATATATATATACGTATTTACTGTGTATCTGTAAAAATCATTAAATCCCTGTATTTTTATTTCACCAGGACCTCTAGTGACTCTACCAGAGAAATTCTTTCTAACTTTTTTGTAACTTGTCTGTTTCAAGAACAGTAGTAAACTATCTCCAGGAAAATCAGGAATGCAGTCTTCATATGTGGGTGACATCAGCATCGATGGACCCTTCGCAGGCACGCTCCCCAGCATCCAATAGGAAAAACGTTGGTAGCACTACACTGTGCCTGCGTACCTGCTTTCCCAACTCCTCTCCTCAGTTCTTTGTTTTCTGCAGAGCCAGCAGGATGTGTCATCCTGTCACCACCGAAAAACGTTATCTTTTTGTATGGAATATCGTGCTTCTGCTTTTCCGTCGACGCCGGTTGATTGAATCTGACACTGGTCCCGATAATTCTTTGTTATTTTTGTTTTTGTTTTTTCCTTTCATGCGGTTTTCACTGTTCAACTAGGCCTTTAGGCATCCATAGCCTTATCTTCAGTTGAAGAAACATTATTGAGGCATTGAAAAGTCAACTAGTGGTTTTAAAAAGTTTACCAAGTATGCTGGTACCATATCAGTTACTGATAAACATGACTAGTATCTCAAATATTTGGGATCTGAGCATCAACCCAATTCTTGTCCTTTGTGCCAACAAATGATAGAAAGGCCTAAAGAACCGAGCCAGACAGTACGGATCATTGTTTGCCTCGGACTCAATGTCAGTGGCTTCCACTTCTTCGAGGGCATCATCTTCCTTTCATGGGTCTTAGGTTTCTTAAAAGTCCAAACGTAAAAGTAAGTGTAAGTCTCTGGCTGCTCCGAAGTCATCGGCATCAGCATCGAAGACCGATTCCGAGACCACAGAGAAGTCACACTATAAGCATTGTGACTCCCCTAAGGGTGCTTCCAATGCAGACCGGACACCAAACAGCCCTGGCATGAGAATATGTGCTCCAAAGCACAAAGGGTGCACCGGGATGCTCCTGAGGAATCACCAGCTTCATGTTCTGGGACGGAGGTCCAAAGCTCTGTTAGAGATTCCACCCAGACATTGTCCATCTCTCTGGACCACCTCATGCTGGCTCTTGAAAGGAGTTTGGCCACACTCCTGGCAGCCTCTGTACTGATAATATTGAGAGCTCCAGGAGTGCTGGCTTTGGCACCGAACTTTTAGCCATATGTTTCAGTCCTGATGCCAGCCCTCGAACCAGCATCGATGGAGATCCTGAGAGCAGTACCACTGTTGGAACCGACCCAGTCTCCCAGTATCCAACCGACTCAAACTGATGTAGCTCATGGTTTCAATACTTCCAAGCATCAGTATTGGCACTGACCTTCAACATCTATGAAACATTGAGTTTGAACTCAGGGTCTCCGATACTTTGACTTCTTGCCAGACTCTGATTCCATTTCTTCAGAATCTGACGAGGAATCACTCGATTCCCGGGAACTACTAGACATCCCTTTGGCCCTTCAATGCATCATGAATGGTGTCGGTCCCCACCAGAGGATATGTCCTTTCAGGACTTCATAAATGACATAGCAGCAGGGCTTGTCATCACAGTCACCTTGGAAAAGGAACCGAGGGTGGAGGAACTGGAGATACTCCAATACCCTCCCACACCCAAAGAGGCAGCTACATTGCCGGTGCATTGGATCTTACAAGATCTTATGTTCCACATGTGGGAGGCCCCACACATGGTTCTGCCTGTCAGCAAAAGTCTTCATAACATGTACCGAGTACTAGAGTGCCCAGGCTTCCAAAAGTCTCAGCTCTCTCACCACTCCATCATGGTGGAATTGGCAATGCTCTGCATAAAGAGTTCTAAAAACCATTCATCCATGCCACCTAGCAGAAACTCAGGAACACTCGATGCCTTTGGGCATTGATGCTTCCAAGCATGCATATTGGCCTCCAGAATAAATTCTTACATGCTGTACATGGGCATGTTTCTGAAAGATGTAACCAGGGATCTGGTGACTTTCACCCCCATGCTGCCTGAGGATAAGTGGAGTGCATTCTAGACACTCATCAAGCAAGACCAAAATACTTCTAAGTTTCTTACCAGGGCCTCTTTCAATGCCTTCAATCCAACTAACAGAGCTTTAACAGTCTGCATTGAGGCTTGCAGAATGGCCTGGTTACAGTCAACAGATCTCAAGCAATGGGTTCAAGATAAACTTGTCAATATCCCATGCACTGGAGAAAACCATTTTGGCAAGGATTCGAGGGAAAAAGCAGGAGAGATTGAAATAGATGATCTCACCCTCAAACGCCTTTCCAGGAAAACAGCTGACCCATCCAAGAGAAACAAAGAATACCCCCACACAAAAACAATCACTATATAAATGATCCAAAACCAAGATCGTTTGAATGGCAAGCAAAGTGTAAAGTTAAATTACACATTGAGCAACTGCCTACTCTTCTCTGGTCTGCTGGATCCGACATTCTTATTTGTGTAATTTAACTTTACACTTTGCTTGCCATTCAAACGATCTTGGTTTTGGACCATCCAAGAGAAAGGCTCTTCCCAAGAAATCTATGTTAAAAAGAAGAGATACTATCCTTCTTACCCGCCATCTGCTGTCTATCAGCCTCAGCATACTCAGCAGAAGCAGAAGGGCCCTCACCAGCCCAAGAAGCCCAAGGCTCCTAAGCCCCAACCAGCTCCACAGGCACAACCTGCACCTGGTTTTTGACCTTCCTCGAGAGCATTGCCAATCTGTCCCTGGAGGGTCCTCAGCCCCTCCATGTAGCTGGCAGGCTGAGTTACTATGCCCACAGGTGGCACCTCAAAACAACAGAGCAATGGACACTCCCAATTGTCCAAGGGGGTTATCAGTTTTACTTTGGAACTTTACCCCCAAACAGCTTTACAAAGGATTATCCAACCCAACCCCTCCAAGGCACTCTCTTAAAACAAGAGGTGACCACCCTGTTTTCTCAAGGTACCATACAAATAGTTCCTCCTCCTCAAGAAGGGATGGGCTTCTATTCTCTGTATTTTCTCATTCCAAAGAAATGAGGATTCAGGCCAATCTTGGATCTCAGAGATCAAAATGATCTCTCTAGGAACTCTTCTACCATACCTCCAGAGACAAGATTGTTCAATGTAAATCGCACTGATGCAGAATAGCGCAGTATATAAGAGAATGTAAATAAATAAAAAATAAATAAATAAATAAATAAATAAATAAAATAAGATTGGCTATGTTCTCTAGACCTAATGGAGGCGTACATGCATTTACTGATCCATCCCTTGCACAAACAATATCTGCGCTTCATGCTTCAGGTAAACTATTATCAGTAGTGGGTTCTCCCCTTCGGTCTCACCTCTTCCCCAAGAGTTTTCACAAAATGCAACGCAGTAATCGCTGCCTACTTACACACCTTGGGGGTATTCATCTTTCCTTACTTAGACAACTGGCTGATCAGGGGAGACTCCCCTCAAGAGGTAAGACTCTCCCTTCATTGCACCATCATGGTTCTCCAACACCTGGGCTTTGTCATAAACTTCCAAATGTCCCACCTCGCTCCAACCCAACAGCTGGAGTTCATCTGAGTGCTCTTAGACACTCAACAAGCCCAAGCTTTCCTTCCACAGGATCATTTTGCCCGCCTAATTGAGCTGGCAAGGGGAATGTAACAGCAAAGCTGAGTAACAGCTCAAGTAATGCTACGGCTATTAGGACACATGGCCTCCCTGGTCCATGTCGGCCACTACGCTCGATTAGACATGCGGCAAGCACAATGGACTCTGTCTTCTCAATGGACGCAAGCAAAGGGGCATCTCAGAGACAAGATCCACATCTCCCTCAACTGATCAAATCCCTTGAGTGGTGGTGTTCTCCACAGAACCTTCTAGTCAGGTCACCTTTTAAGATGCCACCACCTTGATGTACCCTGACAATGGATGCTCCAAGCTGAGTTGGAGAGCACATCTCAATGACCTAACTATACAAGGACTGCGGATCCAACAGGAAGCTGCCCTGCAGATCAACCTCCTAGAGCTACAGACATTGACAAATGCTCTTCAGGTTTTTCAACCCCAACTTATATGTTTATGTTTATGTTTATTGCATTACTTGATATACAACCCTTCAAACATCAAAGCAGTGTACAATTTTCAAACAAATAAAGGTAAGGCCGAGGCCTAGGAAAAAGGAAAGGAACTACAAATAAGATAGGAAAGAAGAAAAACTGAGTCATTCAGAAGAGAAAACAGTCAGCAGATAATACGAAAGGGTCATGAGAGAGGAGATGGGAGATCATAAGCGGAGGAGAAAAGGTGGGTTTTTAGGAGGAACTTGAATTTTGGATAAGACTGTTCTAGGTGGAGAGCAGTGGGGAGGCAACCTGTTCTAGTCAGGACAAACAATCAAGTTGCCATGTTCTATGTGAACAAACAAGGAGGGACGGGGTCTTGTCCCCTCTGCAAGGAAGCTCTTTGCCTGTGGTCCTTTGCTATCTCACACCGTATTCACCTCAGAGTGGGGTATCTCCCTGGCAAACTCAGTGTCCTAGCAGACAGGCTAAGCCATATCCTTCATCTGCACAAATAGACCTTGCATCGGGAGACAGCTGCTTGGATCTTCTGCACATGGGGAACCTCACGCATAGGTCTTTTTGCCACTCCGCAAAACACACAGCAGCTACTCTTCTGCTTCAGGTTCCCATTATTGCATCAACAGGCCCAGGATGCCTTCCTTCTATACTGGAGACAAGGACTGCTCTATGCATTCCCATTCATCTCCTGGATACCCGGGATGCTTTTCAAGCTGCAGGCTGACAGGGGCTCCACAATCCTCATAGCCCCCTTTTGGCCTCGTCATCTGTGGTTTCCTCTGCTTTTTCATCTTGCACGGTCTCAACCCCTCAGTCTGGGATTGGCACCCAAACTCCTCTCTCAGGACAACGGGATGCTCCTTTATCCCAATCTTCATTCCTTATGTCTGACAGAATAACTGCTGAAGGGATAGTGTTCGCTGACCTCAACCTGCCACAGGCGGTCAAAGATGTCCTTCTTGCATCACACAAGGATTCCACCAGGTGATCTTATGCCTTCAAGTGGCATAGGTTTGCCCTCTGGTGCTTCCCAAAGGACATTGACTCCTTTTCTTGCTTGGTGGAGTCCCTGCCACAATATCTTCTCCACTTATCCTTAACTGGTCTGAAGACTAACTCAAGGAGATTTCACCTTAGTGTCATTGTGGCCTTGCACAGACCATTGGATAGACAGCCTAACTCCTCACACGGCTTAGTAGCATGCTTCATGCATGGTCTGCTGCTGTCTAAGCCACCCATTAAGCTGTCTCTGGTGGCCTGGGATCTCAATGTGGTTTTCGCTCCACTTCTAAAGCCTCCTTTCAAGCCTTAAGTCACCACTTCACTGACGTTTCTGTCTTGGAAGGTAATCTTCCTTATTGCCCTCATGTCAGTTTGCCACATCAGTGAACTGCAGGCTATGGTGGTGGATCCGCCCTATACCAGGTTCCACCATGACAAGGTGGTTCTGCGAACCCATCCGCATTTCCTTCTCAAGGTAGTCTCCTCCTTCCATCTGAACCGGTCAGTCATTCTAGTGATTTTCTTCCCAAGACCACATACCTTAGACTGCAAACAAGCACTGGCTTACTATTTGAATAGAGCGAAGGATCACTGAAGATCCTCTCAATTATTCATCTCCTTTTTTCCTAGTCACTTAGGCCTACCGGTTAGGGTTGCCAACTGGCCGGTTTTCAGCCGGCCTGGCCGGTTTTTCCATGGCCAGGCTGGCTGCCGGTGGAGATGCAAAACCGGCCCTTGAAAAGCCGTTTTTTTGCTCTGGCCGCAAGATCGGGAGCGGCCAGAGCAAAAGACCGGCTTTTCTTCTGACCCGTCACCCGAAGTAAAAAAAAAAAAAACACCCAGGGCCGGCCCACACACCAGAGGGCTTCAGAGGGAGCCAGGGAAGCCTGCGTGAGGCCCCGGCTCCCTCGGTACAGCCGCCAGCGTGAAGAGCCTTTTCCTTCACGCTGGCGGCTGTTTCTGTGAAGCCGCGATTGCTGGGAAAGGTTAAAGGCAATGCCCTTTAACCTTTCCCAGCATTCGCGGCTTCACAGAAACAACCGCCAGCGTGAAGGAAAAGGCTGTTCATGCTGGCGGCTGTACAGAGGGAGCCGGGGCCTCGCGCAGGCTTCCCCGGCTCCCTCTGAAGCCCCTCAGACAGCCGCAGTGCTGGTCGGGGGTGGGGGGGAGGGGAGGCCAAGGACTGCATGGGCTGTGATGGGTGGGGCTAGGACTACAAATGGACTGTGATGGGGGGGGACCTGGACTGGAAAAGGGCTATGGGGGGGGGGGGAAGGACTTGGACTGAAAATGGGTTGTGATGGGGGGAGAGGGACCTGTACCGGAAAAGGCCTATGGGGGGGGGGGACTTGGACTGGAAATAGGCTGTGATGGGGGGGGACCTGGACTGTAAAAGGGTTATGGGGGGGGACATGGACTGGAAATGGGTTGTGATGGGGGTGGAGGGGACCTGGACTGGAAAAGGGCTATGGGTGGGGGGACCTTGGACTGGAAATGGGCTATGGGGGGTGAACTTGGACTGGAAAAGGGCTATTGGGGGTGAACTTGGACTGGAAATGGGCTATGGTGGAGGGAGGGGGAACTTGGACTGGAAATAGGCTGTGATTAGGGGGGCTAGGACTGCAAATGTGCTGTGATGGTGGGGGGGGGGACTCGGACTGCAAATGGGCTGTGATGGTGGGGGGGCCTAGGACTGGAAATAGGCTGTGATTGGGGACTTGGACTGGAAATGGGCTGTGATGGGGGGGGGGACCTGGACTGGAAAAGGTCTATGGGGGGGGACTTGGACTGGAAATGGGTTGTGATGGGGGGGGCCTGGACCGGAAAAGGGCTGGGGGGGGGGACAAGGACTGGAAATGGGTTGTGATGGGGGTGGAGGGGACCTGGACTGGAAAAGGGCTATGGGGGGGGGGAACTTGGAATGGAAATAGGCTGTGATTAGGGGGGCTAGGACTGCAAATGGGCTGTGATGGTGCGGGGGGACTCGGACTGCAAATAGGCTTTGATGGTGGGGGGGCCTAGGACTGGAAATAGGCTGTGATGGGGGACTTGGACTGGAAATGGGCTGTGATTGTGGGGGGGCTAGTACTGGAAATGGCCTGTGATGTGAGGGCTAGCACTGGAAATGGGCTGATGAAGAGCTGGAATAGGACTGGAAATGGGCTGATGTGGGGCATGGGAGAAAGGGACTAGAAGGGAGTGGATGCTGGGTGGCTCTAGAACTATAAGGGAACTGATTTTGGGGGAGGACTAGAATGGATGGGGAATGAGAATGGAGAGGGGAAAAAATATTTTGTGTGGAAGAAAAGTCTATGATAGGCCGGGTATTGGGAGAGTAAGAGGGGCTTGAGAATGGAAGGGTGAAATTTAAATGGATGATAAAGGAATAAGGAAAGAATTGGGGTAAAGAGCAAAAGGGAAACAATCAGTATGTTAAAGCAGAAATAGAGAGAGAATGGAAAATCATCTAAAAGAGAAGAAAGGACAAATGGATAGCTCGCAGAAGATACAAAGAAACCAGAAGAAAGTGACTGGAGCAATTGCAACTGAAAAATAAAACGCCCAAACAGAAGGTAGAAAAATACTTTTTATTTTGAATTTATTAACTGGAATATGTCTGGTCTGGGAAGTGTGCATTGCTAACATCTTTGCGTTTTTGTTTAGTGCAAGAGGAAATTACTTTATAGTTTTATTTCTCCAGTGTTGTATATTTCATGTTTGGATTTTGGGGTTCCCAGTTTAATTATTATCTGACCAAGGAAGTTAGCCTACACGTATCCTCGGTAATTTTTGTGGGTGGGGCTGGGGCGGGGCAGGGGTGGGACTAGGGGCAGAGAATGGGTGGAGCATGGCGAGCCACAGGTGTCGGGTTTTTCTCGGTGAAAAAGTTGGCAACCCTACTACCGGTGACCAAACATACTCTATTCAGATGGTCAGCAGATTGCATTTCTTTTGCTTATGCACAGGCAGAACTCTCTTTGGAGGGTCATATCACTGCTCATAATGTAGCAACCTCTGTAGCCGATCTTTGTTCAGTATCCATTGAGGAGATCTGTCATGCAGCTACTTGATCCTCCATTCATACTTTTGCTGCACACTATTGTCTGGAAAGAGACTCCCATTGGGATGCTGTCTTTGGACAAGCTGTATTCCAGCACCTCTTTGGGGCTTAAATTCAACTCCTACCCTCTGTTCCGGACTTCTACAAGAGACCAGACAATTGCCTCCTGGAATCGAGTCCAATGGCCCACAACTCTTCCAGGCTATTCGGTTACAACCTTTTGGCCTTAGGGACCACTGCTCTCCTCCCCCCCCCATACCAGATTGGTACCTGTGAGTTAGTGAGTCTCATATGTGAAGACTACATTCCTACTTGTTCCTGGAGATAATGTAATTACTCATCTGTAAAAGGTGATCTCCAGGAACAGCAGGAATCTTCATAACCTACCCTTCTCCCCTAGGAGTTGTAGGGTTCATTTATATTTTTTTCTCTTCTTCTTAGCTACAAACTCAACTGAGGAGAGGAGCTGAGAAGGCAGGAAGGCAGGCACGCAGGCACAGTGGAGTGCTCCCAAAGGCTTTCCTATTGGACGCTGGGGAGCGTTCCTGCATGGGCTCCGTCTGTGCCGATGTTACCCGTATGTGAAGATTGATTCCTTGCAATTCCCGGAGATTACCTGTTACAGGTGAGTAACTATGCTTTCTTGCCTCTGACTCATCCAGCTAATCTCAATGATGCAATGCTGGGAAGGCCCTTGATCTAATGCCATTATTTGAAGGGAGGAGTGTAAATTTTGAGGAAAACTGTAAGGGGTATAAACAGGTCCTGCTCAACAATCAGGCAAGACTAGACAGATGCTTAGAGTTGCAGTTTCTGAAGGATAGCATAGAACAGTAGCAGTCAAAGTGACAGCCCCACAAACTCAAAGAGCCACTAACACATTCTTTTACCTGCAAGGAAAGTGGATACACACATTCATACAAAGCAAATTTTAATATTTAACATTATCATGTCCAATTATGCATTGGTATGGGAGAGGTGGTGTTTCGATGATCATGGTTGTTGATTTTAATTATCAAAATCTTGGTGGGGAGGATGAAAGTTAGGCTGAATTGTTGCCTAGGGCAACCAATAACCTTGCTCTAGCTGTGGATACAAAACTGCAGTCCTAATTCAAATCAGGGTCTTTGGCACCACAATTTTGGATGACTGGCAAGGAGGAGTAGCCTAATAGTTAGCACACTCTAGCTTAGTAACCAAGTAACCAGAGCTCAATTCCTACTAACATACCTTGGGCAAGTTGCTTAACTCTAACAATAGAAGCTCTACCGTAGCATGGTGCATCTGGTTTCTGTCCAAGAATCTAGGAGTGAAAGGAGAAATGTTTATCCAGAGGGGTTTCTGAGGAGAAAAGACCAAGGCCATTAAGCCAAAGCACTGCAGGGTATCTTCTCAGGAACTGCTGGAACAGACACTGGGAGCAACACCAGGAAGCTGTTCTATGTCTATCTTTGGGTTTCTGAGGAGGGGTATATTTGCTTATTCCCTGTAAAAAGGAGAGGGATAAAATGTGGAGGTCAGTACTCTACTAGGAGAGAGCTCAAGGACTTTGACTGGACTATGGTCTAGAATTTGACAGCTGGAATTTAATGTTAAAAAATGCAAGGTCATGCTTTTGGGCTGCAGCAATCCAAGGGAGCAATATAGTATAGGGGGGTGAAGTACTTTTGTCCACTAAAGAAGAGCGGGATCTAGGCGTGGTTGTGTCTGATGATCTTAAAGTAGCTAAACAGGTAGAAAAGGCGGCAGCAAAAGCTAGAAGGATGCCTGGGTGCATAGGGAGAAAAATGGCTAGCAGCAAAAAGGAGGTGATAGTGCCTCTTTATAAGTCTTTGGTGCGACTCATTTGGAGTATTGTGTGCAATTCTGGAGACCGCACCTTCAAAAGGATATAAACAGGATGACGTCAGTACAGAGGGTAGCTACTAAAATAGTTAGTAGTCTTCATTATAAAGTATATGAGGACAGACTTAAGGATCTTAATATGTACACCTTAGAGGAAAGGCGGGATAGAAGTGATATGATTGAGACGTTTAAATACCTCCATGGCATAAATGCACAGGGGGAGAGCCTCTTTCGATTGAAAGCGAGTTCTGCTATGAGGGGACATGGAATGAGGGTGAAAGGGGATAGATTCAGGAATAATATGCGGAAATATTTCTATACGGAAAGAGTGGTGGATCCGTGGAATAGTCTCCCAGTGGAGGTGGTAGAGATGAGGACAGTATCTGAATTCAAAAATGCATGGGACAAACACAGAGGATCTCTAAAGAAAAAAAGGGGACTGTTGTAGTTGTTTTTGTTTTTTTTTTTAAATGCTTTATTTCTCATTTTGAAAAAACAATCAGAAAACAAGAAGAACAAACATAAGGATTACATGTTTAGGGTCTATTACAGTCGGTATACAATAACATAGCATGCGTACTCATTAAGGAATTTATCGATACCCCCTTATGTGACATATACTAGTATCTGAAGCCTCTAGTTAATACAACACTGAAGAAACAGTAAACAGTGAACTAAAACATCCTTCAGCGACGAGCACCATCCCCATCCGGACCAGCCACCCAGGCTCTGGCAAGATACTTATGAACTGAGGGCATCCCACTTTTTCAACATGGACCGAAAAGTAGGTTGCCGCATTGCGTAAGCTTTCTCGCAGGTGCGATGATAACAGACCAGGTTCCACCAGTATTCACTTGACAGGCCCTCAAAATTTTTCCAATGGCTCAGTATAGCTTTCAGAGCGAGACTTAAGAGTAAGTCAAATATAGTGGACATTTGCTTTTTTAATGTTGGCACTCCGGCTAACGATTTGTAGATGATTATACGGTATGTCAATGTGGTGTCCAGCCCCAATAACAGGGAGATGCGTGTCCAGACGGCCTGCCAATATTCGCGAAGTGCAGGACAGAAGTATATCATATGAGCTAAAGTACCAGTGTCTGTTCCACAGGTCCAGCATCGCGCATCTGACTGCGTGCTCCACTTGGCAATGCGCACTGGCGTAAGATAGGCACGATGGGTGAGGAAATACAGCATTTGAGTGATTGAAGCCGATCTGGTTAACCTCCTTTGCCGTTGCCAGAGCTCTTCCCAGATGTCGGTATCTTCAGTCGGCCCCGTCTCTGTTTGCCACACCATTTGCAATCCTGTACATCGTTTCTTCCCAGCTTCTCTAAGCATGCCAACAAATCTGGAAAGAAGTTTAGATCCGGTCATAAAGTCTTGTATCTCTAGATGGAAGGGGCGGCCCTTAGGCAGTAGCATGGGCAAGACTCCCGCCTTGCTCAAACAATGTCGCAGCTGATACCATTGATAAAGACATCCATTAGGTAAGTTATACTCTTGCTGAAGAGATGGAAAGGGCTTATAGGCCTTGTCAGTAAGCAGGTGTCCGAGGTTATAAATTCCGGCTCGTAACCAGGGTAGCCATAGGATACTATGACCGTCTATTTTGAACCGTTCGTTACGCCATAGCCCCGTGGATTCGGAGAATTCTAGATCCATTTCCATTGATTGTCGTAGCGTTCGATAAGCCATTTGGGTGTCTCGCATAATCTCGTTGGTCACGCCGGTATGCCGATAATCCATTCCTAAACGCATCCATAAGGGAATTGGTTGGCTCAGAGTGTTCTCTAACTGCAGCCAAACAGGGGCCTCTTCGCCTATGAAGTCTTCACTCCACTGGGCACCCTGCTTAAGGAGGGATGCCAGGTGATACCAGTAGAAGTCAGGGAAGTGTATTCCTCCTCTGGTCTTTGGGGATTTAAGCTTCCACGTCGCAATACGAGGCGGCCGGTTGCACCATAGGAAAGATATCAGCCTTTTTTCGAGTCTCTTGTAGAATGTCCTGTCGAATAGGACCGGAACCATATTGAGGATATAACAGACTTTGGGCACAATGACCATTTTAATCGTTTCTCCTCTGCCCCACCAAGTTAAGTTTAACGGGGACCATTTACCTATGTATTCTTCCACTATACTTTCACACTGGACCATGGATCTTCGGACGGTGTCTAGGAGAGTGATCCCATACGTTACTCCTAGGTATTTGAATAACAGGTTTTCAATTTTAAACGGGTAACTGTGTATCATTTCATTAGAGACGTGTTCATTCAGTGGGATGATAGTAGTTTTGGACAGATTTAACTTATAGCCAGATATACCAGAGTAGTCGGAGATAAGCGATAGTGTTGCGTCCAGAGACCCTGGGTGTAATAAGAGCAAAAGGTCATCTGCATACGCTGACAGCTTGACTTGGGAGGTTCCCAGGCGGACCCCTTCAATTTTTGGAGATTGCCGGATTTTTATCAGCAATGGTTCCATTGCCAGGTTGAATAACAGGGGGGATAGGGGGCAGCCTTGTCGTGTGCCCCTTGACAAGTGAAATTCAGAGGAGAGTCCACTGTTTGCCGCTATACTCGCCGTAGGACGGGAGTAAAGTACTCTGACGCTTGCCAGGAAGGCCTCCGGTATTTCGAACCACTGTAGTACCCGAAAGAGGTAGGGAAGCTCTACACGATCAAATGCTTTCTCAGCATCAAGTGCAAGCCCCACAATCGGCTCCTTCAGCAGAGAAGCTTGCCCAAGTATATGTGCCAGGAGACGTCCATTGTCAGTAGTAGACCTGCCTGTCATGAAGCCACATTGATCCGGCTGGACCAGGGTTCCCATCACTGAGCTAAGACGGTTGGTTAAGACTTTGGCATATATCTTGTAGTCTGCATTTAGAAGCGAGATTGGCCGGTAGTTTTCTATCTGTTGGTCATCCCGGCCCGGCTTAGGGTGTATTACTATTGTAGCGGCTGCTATGGATCCAACTACTGGACATTCCTTTACCAACTCTATATAGTAGGTATACAGTTCAGGAAGCAGTTCATGGGAGAAGGTGGTGTAGAATTCTACTGGCAGACCGTCTGGTCCGGTCGCTTTCCCTTTAGCAAGTTGCCGCATTGCTAGTTGTATTTCTGCGCATGTAATGTTTTCTGATAGCTGACGCTGTTGCTCTTCAGTGAGTTTGGGACCAAGTAGATTCGTCGTGAAGTTGTTAAATCCTTCCGCTGTGAACACTCCTTCCGTTTGGTAGAGCTGCGAGTAGAATTTTTCACAGATTTTCAATATCTCATCATCTCGCCGCTGTAGCTTTCCTCCAATGTCTTTCAAACCAGTGATATGAGACTGGACTTTTTTCGCCCTTAGTGATCTAGCCAGCAGCGCACTTGCCCGGTTGTTTTCATGATAGTACAGACCTTGTTGGGCCTGAATTTGTTGGCATGCTTCTGCATTGAGGAGAGAGTTGTATTGGTATCTCAGCTTCTGTAATCGAAGCAAAACAAGCGCATCTGCGCGTTTAGACAGCACCCGTTCTCCTGTGCGTATCTCCCGCTCCAATTGATTCAACTGTGCGGCCGCCACTTTTTTTTGACGGATACTATAAGATGTGATGCAGCCCCGTATCGTAGCTTTAAACGCCTCCCACCATGCCCAGGTGGGGGTAGCTGGCTGTGTATTATGTTGAAAGTAATCCTCAATCTTTGGGCGTAGAGAGTCGCAGAACTCTGCGTTATCAAGCCAGGCACGATCAAATTGCCATCTAGGAATAGTCTTCTGTACTTGCCCTGAGCGGATGTCCATGGTAATTGCAGCATGATCCGAAACCGTCTTAGCAGCGATGTCTGTAGCCAGCAGTTGGGATACTAAGGTCTTAGATATCAGGAAATAGTCGATTCGTGTCTGCGTATGATGCGGCATGGAGTAGAAGGTATAATCTCTCTCTACTGGATACAAGAGCCGCCACGGATCAATGAGACCTAGTGTTTCCATCATGCCCTTCAGTTGCTTACTGGATCGTGGTTTGTGTTGATGCTTGTAAGGTACTCGGTCTATTAGTGGGTCTTGAATAAGGTTAAAGTCGCCTCCGAATATAATATTAGTAGCTCCCGCTAGCAACACCTCCTGGGCAATCTTTTCAAAGAAAATGGGATCGTCTTGATTGGGTCCGTAGAGAGTCATGAGAGTATAGTTTATGTCAGATATTTGGACTCGTGCTCTGGCCCAGCGCCCATCTGGATCTATCACTGTATCGTCTACTTTGGGCTGCAATGTAGCTCGCACTAATATTATGACTCCCCCCTTTCTCTGATGTGCTGGTGCTGACAATATGTTCTGGTAGCCATTCCCCGCTACTTTGTGCGACTCCGATAGCGTTAAATGAGTTTCCTGGATATAGGCCACATCCGCTTTCAACCTCTTACAATAATTTAAAATTTTCTTTCGTTTAGCAGGAGTGCCGATTCCCTGCACATTGAGGGATACCACTCTCAGTTTCTCATTACCTGTTATGGTAGCTGGTCATGTCTCTGGGGATGCTGCTCGTCGCCTGTGAACAACAGAAAACTAAAATGATATTAAAACAGAAGGTATCTAAGCTGTTCGGTATGCGGACAGCCATTAACTGCGGTATCACAATGGTGAAACCTGATCCGCCCTCCTTCCCCCACCACCCTCAGGTCCTACTCCCACCCGATCACTTAAATCTTAGTTATAAACAGAATCACACTCCGTCCCCCACTATTAGCAGATATAAATAATGCAAAATACAACCGCTATACTGCCTTCACCGCAGGAACCACCTTCCAGCCTACCATTTAGGCACCAGTGAAAGCATGATATATCACAGCGCGATAATGTCCTCAGGTATGGGAAGGCTCCGTCTCCATTTGGGCCCATTCGTGAAGATAAGCTCGTAGTTTCTCTCCCGTGTCAAAGGTTCTTGTCACATTCCCCAGTG
This sequence comes from Ichthyophis bannanicus, assembly GCA_033557465.1. Lineage (NCBI taxonomy): Eukaryota > Metazoa > Chordata > Amphibia > Gymnophiona > Ichthyophiidae > Ichthyophis > Ichthyophis bannanicus. The sequence continues at coordinate 1,110,996,406 of CM066033.1, read as the reverse complement.
TTACTCTCATTCGTGCAGGGTAATAAAGACCGTATTTAGCTTGCGCTTTCTGTAGCAATGGCCGGCATGCCAACAGTTCTTTTCGTCGATCCGTCGTCTTTTTGCAGAGATCCGGAAAGAAGCTTATTTTGTGTCCCTCATAACGTAGCTCGGATCTCTGTTTAGCGGCCTGTAATATCTGGAGCACTTGTGGATATCGCAAAACCTTAATGATGAAGGGACGTGGGTACGGCTTCTTCTCTGGGATGTGTGATGGCACACGATGGGCCCTCTCTATCTCAAATGGTTCTGCAAAGGCTAGCTGCGTCAGGTCAGGAATCAACTTCTGCAGGAATTTTATAGAATCTAACCCTTCCCGGCCCTCTGGAATGCCAGTGATCCGCAAGTTGTTTCTGCGGGCCCGATTATTTTGATCTTCATATTGTTCCTCTAAATCTTTGACTCTTTTTTGCAGCGGGCTTATCTGGGCAATAAGGGCATCATGTTGCTCAATTGCAAATTCTGCCTTATTCAGGCGTTCCCATACCTCTGACATCCGATTTTTCACTTCTTGCATGTCTCCCTGTAACTGGGTTAAGGCTTCTCTGCTCTCTGCAACCATGCTTTTAACTGACCTCAGTTCGTGCAATACTTCTCGGATGCCCTCCGCGGTTTCCCTTTCCGACGCCATTTTGTGCGGGGAGGCCGCCTCTTGTTTAGTCCGTTTGGTGGCATGCCCTGCAGCCGGCGAGAAATCTAATTTTGCCGGTTTCAAGGAGGACATTACACCGGACGTTTATGCTGCAGAATAGCGGTGCAATTGAGGTGTGTCAGGGGGGATAGTGGCAGGATACTTGGGGATCGGATGGGAGCAGTTCTTTTAGGCAGCCATCTCTGATCGCAGCAAGCTCCGCCCTCTCCTGTTGTAGTTGTTGATATGGAAGAACAGACTAGATAGGCCATGTGATTTTTTTCTGTCGTCATTTTTCTATTTTTCTATAAAGTCGAGATTGTACATTGATCCATTGAAATATGCTTTTTTCTTGCACTGAGTTTTTGGCAGTGAGTGGAGGCAGAGAGAGTGAATTGTGAGCACAATAGGCCTCTCAGGGTATACTGGTAGTGCCACAAGAATCCTATACAAACCCCAGGAGTCGGATCTACAGGGAGAGTCATGCTCCTGGAAGTTGTGCTTCTGGATTGCCTGATAGCATTCCTAGCCACTGTATGGCACGGCCAGTCTGGCAGGAGTTACATATATTGCGACGCCCTCGCTTGGGCCCAAAGGCTTACAAGCATAGAGCGGCCTTATAGTGTCCCTTTAAATAAAGCTTCCCTTGTTTGTCACCAGAGGGATTCTGGGACTTGTAGTTGGCTTACTTATATAAGGACAAATGTAGTTGTGAGACCGGTGGTTTAAGGCAGCAAGAAAATTTATTTTTTGCAGGATTCCAAGCCATTAAAGCTCAAAAACACAAAAGCCAAAGGATACTTCTCCAACATAAGAGTAAATCAGGTTAACAGAGGAAAATGCAACAAAAACCTTCTATCACTGGGCAGCAGCTTTCATTCAAATAAACTTTCACAGAGCACAGCTTCTTGTGGTCATTCCACGTATCAGGCAAACTTTTTAACAGCTGCTGTTTTCTTTTCCAAACCAAACTTTTACTAAAGGCAGCTTCTTGGCTTCAGAAACTCACATACTTAGTAGAACACAGTCTTGGCTTTTTCCAACTCTTGGCAGTCACAGAAATTAGTCACTATATTGTTTCACAGTCTTTCAACCCTGTTCAACAATGCTCAGTTCTCCTTTAGACAAAAAGAGCAATCCATTGGTGACAATTCTGACTCAGCTTCTGTCATACAAGAATCCACCTGCATCTCTTCTATGAACACCGGGTACTTCTTACTTCCACCAGTTTTATAACTTGCCCAGCCTTTCTGTCTTCTAAAAACTCTTGGAACTGCTTCAACAGCAAATCACCCTGAGAAGGCACACTTGTATTGGGAGGGCAAAGCTTCCTCTCTGCAAACAGTTTTCTTAATGCTTCTAGTGTTAAAAGCCCAGTTTCTCTGCTCTTATCTGGGTTTCGGTTCTCTTCATACATAAAACTATCCACCCACCTCTTAGCAGACGTTAGGTCTGGCTCCTGGACACTAGCAGAAGCAAACTGTTTCTCTGCAAGCTGTTCAGGTTTACATGTACTGGCTTTACCTTGGGGCGGGTCTCTCAGACAGCTACTGACTCCTTTCCTCCTGATATCTTTCAGCTATGGAACTCAGCCTTCTGGTGCCTTTCTCCACTCCTTCCCAGATAGCCACTCTCTTGAAAGTTTCCTTGGAACCTTTCTCCCTTTCCAGGATCTCTCAGAGTTTCTCCTTCGTGTTCCTCTGTTGCTCTGTCTGCTCTGGCTGCAGATCTATTCCTTTCCAGCTTCTCCTGGACCTGCTGGCTCTGCTCTCTCTGCTGCTTCTCCTGGGTGTGTGTCTCCCTTCTCTCCTGTGTGTCCTTTCTTTGCTCTGAGTGTGTTTTTAAAAACCGTTTGCTGCCAGGCACTCCCTTGCCTCTGCACAGGTGTGACCAATCATTGAACAAGCTTGGCTCTACGTCTGAACTAGGGCGTGGCCTGGCCTCAGCAGAAAGCTGAGTTTTTTTCTTGCCTGCCTTGCAAACACTGTGCACAACTGAACTGTCCCTTGTTTTAAAGGGGAAAACAGGGTTTTCTTCCACTTCCATCTCTTCCTGGGGTCTCTCCTAACCACAATATATATAAGGGATCCCTTCAGAACCCTTACCAATTTCATGTGTTTTGTGTGCAGGACCATTCCATTTCTGGTCTTATCAGTAGGTGCATTCCATCTTCGTGTAACATCTCCCTCTTGGGATGGCTATTTTGGTCTGCCTGCCTTCTATATAACCCCAGTGCACAGGATGTAAGGTATGGTTTCCTTGTGGTTTATGCTTGGTTTCAATTTGGTATGTGTGTGCAAAGGCTCAGCTCGGGGCTTTCTTTTATTTTTTATGTGAAATCAGTCCTTGATTCTTAAGTCTGCTCCTAAAGATTGGACAGCCTGTCAGAGGTTTTACTCACTCCTCAGTCTGAGTATGGTGAGAGACTGAAGGAGCTGACTTGTTACCCATGGCTAACAGAGGAGCTTACTGTATAGGAGAAAGGTTGTCTGCTTGAGAAAGGTATAGTGGGGTGACTGCCTACAAGGCATACAGAAAGAATTATGCAAATAGGATCCCAGAGACTAGGGAGAAAGGACACTGCATTCTGCTAAGTGCTTAGAAGGTTCAGCAAATGAGGAAAAGCAAGTGGCAAATGTACAAATACAGTGGGAAATACAATGTGTTACTCCAGGAACCCTTTGTTGATCATGGACAGACACATGAATGGTCAAGGAGAGGTGAACTGAAACCAACGGATGAGAGATTGATAGTGGTAGCCCAGGACAGTGGATTATAGATGAGATGGTTTACAGTAAATGTTGAAAAAACTGGCAACACAGAGATTTTTTATTTATAGTGTTTAGCTCACACCTTTCCAGGAAAAGATCAAAGCAAGTTACATTCAGGTACAGTATGACTTTGTCGTTTCTGTAAGAAAGACATGGAAACAGTGACTCACCTCATAGCTGGCTGTGAAGTTCTGATGGCGGAAAATTTCTATACAAAAAGGTGCAACAAAGTAGTACTCTTCATTTATTGGAAACTCTGTAAACACTACATCACTGTGCATGAAAAGCACTGGGATCATGACCCTAAGAGAATTACAGAGAATGAAGAGGTTATGATTACCTGGGACATTTCTATTCTAACAGATAAGAACCTGGATGCGAGGAAACCTGACATATTGGTAAAGGAGAAAAACACCAGAACGGTATTGATAATAGAGGTGTCGGTTCCGAGTGATTATTCTGTGAATCGTGTGGAGAGGGAGAAGATCCTGAAGTATCAAGAAATGCAGTCAGAGACCAAGAAAATGTTACAGAAAGATAACAGAAATAATCCACATCGTATTGGGAGCCACAGGCTGGATAAAGAAGAATTTCCAAGCACATCTTAACAAACTACCCATGAACATTACATCTTATGAACTCCAGACAGAGGCTGTCTTTGGCATGATGCAGGTACTACACTGAGCATTAGCAGTTAATTCGAGAGACTGAGATCATATTTCCTATACCCTGGATTAGAAGTGAGGTTCATGACTGTCATGGTATATGCAAAACTCACCCATTTGGAGAAACTGCCCCGTAGGGGTGCTAACCCAGTATCCTTCTGCTAGCAGCAGAACTGATAAATATTTAAATTGGAATAACAGGCATACATAATTCAAAGGAACACAACTTGTGTTACTAAAGACTGTGTAAATTGCTGTACTGAAAATTATTGCTAGTTACTTTGTGAATTGGGCATTTTGTTATAGTAAAGAGAATTGGAATACCCAGTTTGGAGTTGAGAGCTTCTTTAATTTATGCAAGGGCCTTGAAGGGATTTCCCTCCCTCCCTCCCCCCCTCCAACACACACAGAGAACCTGCTCCCTCGTGATAAGAATGTGTGCTAGCTGAGTGAAGGAGAAAGAGAGCATGGGATAAAACTGTGACCTGACCCTGCAGGAGAAACCTGCTGCTGTAGGACAAGGAGGAGGTAAAATATGTTTTTTTTCTTTTAAAAACACTTGCGAATATTCATGTGTAAAATATTCAATGTAAGTAGAGCTTCTATTGTTGTTGTTGTTAAGTGCCGTCGAGTCGGAGTCAACTCATGGCGACCCTCTGGATAGCTATCCTAAATTGTGTTCAGTCTTCAGTCAGGCGGCTCATTGTTGACAGACTGGTACCCGTAGCTGCTGTTATTGTATCGATCCATCTCATTGTTGGCCTTCCTCTTTTGCGTTGACCTTCTATCTTGCCAAGCATGATGTCTTTCTCTAATGATCTCTCTCTTCGCATGATGTGTCCAAAGTATGAAAGTCGAAGTCTTGTCATCTGAGCTTCTAAAGAAAGCTTAGGTTTGATCTCCTCTAGTACCAACTGGTTTGTTCTTCGGGCAGTCCATGGTATACACAGTATTCGCCGCCAGCACCATAATTCAAAGGCATCAATTTTCTTCCTGTCTATTGTTAGGTATTAATAAAATGTAAAAATATGTGGTTGATTTCCAGATACAGTAATTAGTGGCAGCACAGCTCCTTATTCTCAGTAGGACATTGCCTCTTATCTTATGTCTTTTTAGATTTACAATTTCTGAAAAACTAAGAATAAGAGCATAAGAAAAACCATGCTGAGTCAGATCGAGGTTCATCGAGTCCAGCATCCTTTTGCCAGCCATGTGAGTCCTAACATTCTATTTATTCTTTTAACAGCCGCAGACCACTGGGCTGAAAATTTCAATGGATTGTCCACACTGACGACAAGATCTTTTTCTTGGATCGTGACTTCTAACCCAGAACTCAGCATTTTGTGCCTGTAGTTGGGGTTATTTTTCCTTATGTGCATAACTTTGCACTTGTCTACATTAAGTACTACTATTACTACTACTTATCATTTCTATAGCAGCATTTAGATACCCCGTCTTCTAGTCTCACAAGATCCTACTGCAAATCCTTGCAATCCTCTGTCATTTTATTGACTGAATAATTATGTTCTGTGTGCAAAGTTGATCACCTCACTCATCACTCCTATCTCCAGATCCTTTATGAATATGTTAAACAGCATAAGTCTCAGTATAGAGCCACTACTCACCATTTTCCATGTGGATAAGTGACCATTGAGTCCTACTCTCTGTTTCCTATCTTTTAGCCAGTTGGGAATTCTCAAAAGAGCATGGCCTCCTATCCCATAACTTGTTAATTTCCTAGGGAGCCTCTCATGATGGACTTTGTCAAACTCATTCTGAAAATCCAAATACACTATGGGGCATGTTTACTAAACTGTGCTAAATACTAGCATGGGGTTTAGTGCACAGTGAGCACACTGCACTAACATTTAGCACAGGGTCCTGTGCAAAAAAATCCCATGCTAAGACATCCCATATTAGGGCATGAAGAGGAGGAGACAGGGCAGGATGGGGGTGTAACAAGGGTGTTGATCATGCGTTGCGGTTATCATGGGCGTTTTAGGTGCATGCTGTCATTGTGGACATTAGCACAGGTTCGCTTAATGCCACCTCAGTGGGTATACCTGCATGCCAGATTGCCGCAGTGCCACATGTTATCAACGTGCCAATAGCAAGGGCATGGACACACACACTCCTTTCTGTTGGCACAGGCCTCCATGGTGGTTTCTGAACCCGACTACATGCTAACAGCGCTCTTGTTAGTAAGCATGCCCCTATATCAACCAACTCACGATTATCCATTTGTTTGTTTAGATCCCCCCCAAAATTTAATACATTTGTTAAGGTAATGCTGACTCATTTCCTTTAAGCTGTGTCTGTTTATATGGTCAAATTGTGGTTTTGAATATAGCTTCAAACATTTTGCATGGCACCTACATCAGGTTCATCGGTCTATAGTTTTCTAGATCACCCCTGGGGCCCTTTTAGAAAACCTGCAATAAATTACCTACCCTCCAATCCACAGTTGTGGTCATTTTGATTGATAGATTACACGTTACTAGTAAAAGATATAGTAACATAGTAAGTGACGGCAGATAAAGGCCAGCATGGTCCATCTAGTCTGCCCAGCAAGATGGCAAGAGTAGGTGCACCTGTCGCTCTGTGCAGGCCACCCCTCCCCATGTTTTTGTTTCTGTTTAGGGGTGAATCCACCACTCCATGTAGGACACCCTTATTTGTTCAGACACTAGATAGTTCAGAAGTTAGATGGTACCATTTATTTTGCTTTTATCCTGTTGGTGTAAAGGGATCCACTGTGTTTGTCCCATGCCGTTTTGAATTCCATCACCGTGTTTGCCCTCACCACTTCCATTGGGAGGGCATTCCAAGCATCCACCACCCTTTCAGTGAAGAAATATTTCCTGACATTGCCTTTCAATTTACCACCTTGCAGCTTCATGTTATGCCCTCTAGTTTTACAGCTTCCCCGTCTTTGGAAGAGGTTTGTTTGTTCATCATTTCTCTTTAAGTATTTAAAGGTCTGAATCATATCTCCCCTGTCCCTCCTCTCCTCCAAAGTGTACATATTTAGGTCTTCAAGTCTCTTCTCATAAGGCTTCTGACGCAGGCTCCAAATCATTTTGGTCGCCTTTCTCTGAACAGTTTCCAGTCTTTTTACATCTTTTGCAAGATATGGCCTCCAAAACTGAACACAGTATTCCAAGTGAGGCGTTACCAGTGACTTGTACAGTGGCATAAGTACCTCTTCCTTTCTGCTGGTAATCCCTCTTTGTATGCAGCCCAACATCCTCCTGGCTTTTGCCACCGCCTTGTCGCACTGTTTTGCCACCTTGAGATCATCAGAGATAATCACACCAAGGTCTTTCTCCTGAACCGTGCATACCAACCTCTCACCCCCTATTGTGTACTTTTCCCTTGGATTTCTGTTACCCAAGTGCATGACACTGCACCTTTTCACATTAAATCGTAGTTGCCAAGCATTGGACCAGTCTTCCAGCTTTTGTAGATCTTTCCTCATGTTATCCACTCCCTCGGGGGGAGTCCACTCTGTTGCAAATTTTTGTGTCATCTGCAAAAAGACAGACTTTTCCATTCAGTCCTTCAGCAATATCGCTCACAAATATATTGAACAGTGCCGGGCCCAGGACCGAACCCTGAGGCACCCCGCTAATCACCTTCCTCTCATCCGAGTGAGCTCCATGTACCATCACCCTCTGTTGTCTGTCAGTCAACCAATTTCTAATCCAGTTTACTATCATGGGACCCATCCCCAAGCTACTGAGTTTATTGACAAGCCTCCTATGAGGAACAGTATCAAAGGCTTTGCTGAAATCCAGATAGATGACATCCATTGCATGCCCCAGATCTAGTTCCTTGGTCACCCAATCAAAAGGTTATCAGTTTCATGTTTGAGCCCTGCTTATAAAACCCACACAGATGCACTGACTGGCAGGTGTAAATTTGTATGAGAGGATTAATCTAGGAGCCTATTGTATAAAGACACATACATGTGAAAATTGATTTTATAAAATAGGCATACAATAAGCACTTTTTTTCATTTTTTCCATAGGTACCCTGTTATAAAATAACTCTCCACATGGTCAAAGTTGTATGCTTTCAATTGGAGCAGAATTGGAGGCAATCTGGTGGAGGGTCAAAAATTTATCGAGCGTGACAAAATTCAGCCACTCTCCTTCTAACTTATGTATTCAAGTCTGAGCAGAGAAATAGCAGGAATGGCAATAAACCGATAAGTTACTCATTTAAAATTATGCTGGCATTTTCAGCATTCAGGTTTCAACTCCAGGACTGTACCAAGCTGAAAATGTGTCCCGTGCGATTTACGAATGTGGAGCACCCCTACACCCAGTCTTGTTTAGGAACTTCCTGGAAGCCCAGTGATGGACATCAGCTCCCTTTTGTACTTATGCCGTGTGTGGCTGCACTGCTTGCACAGCCCTTGGTACAGCCCTGTTCAACTTCTAGCCTGACCAAAAAATCTGCATAAAACTGTAGAGGTAAAATATGTGCATAACATTAAGCATTGACTACTCTGAAGATTGATTTATAGGCTTATAGTAGGAGGCTCTTGATTCATAAGAAACTAACAGGAGGAGTTACAGTGCCTGAAACAGCATGCAATTATAAACTAGGAATTATTTAGACAGTTTTGTATACCGCCTTATCCTTCAATCAAAGCGGTCACAACACAATTGGGGGATACATTTAACACGCGGGGATATGAGACACATACACTAATACTTACAGGGAACATGGGCAATGGAGGGTTAAGTGGCTTGCCCAAGACCACAAGGAGCATCTGTGGGACTAGAAACCCCAGTCCTTCCGGCCCAAGGTTGCTGTCCTCTAGTGGGATTTGAACCTCCGACCTTCCGGCCTGAAGTACCTTGCCCCAACCACTAGGCTACTCCTCCTCCAGGAATGAAAATTGTATGGGAAAAGTATTGATCCTTGAGTAAGAAAATTGAGGGCAGTTTTCCTACTGCCTGCATTATTTTTTTATTTCTGATAAATTGATCATCTGCCCTTCGACAAAAAGCACATCAAGGTGGTTTACAATGGTAAAATATCAAAACATAAAACATGGCAATAAATAAAATAACAAAATCTACAATAAAAAATAAAATAAGAGCAAAAAATTATCCAAATAAATAAAACATACCAATCATGTCATTGAAAATCATAATATCTCATCTCTCCTTTTAAAATTCAGGGCCTGTGAATTGGTTACTTTTAGCCAGCAACTTAACATGCAGTCATAAATAGGAGGTGCCGATGGTGTTTTTATCAAAGCGAAAATACATGTTTGCTTTTACTTTGAATACTGCATAGGGAAAAAAGTACCTGAAGAGAATTAAAATTGCATTTTCCATAGGGTTTTTTTTTTCCTGGACTAAAACAAGGCATGTGGTTTTGGAAATACATAAGTACTCGTGTTGCGGCAATCCCAAAACTAAACTGCCACTGGGAATTGCCTCTACTTAGTGCAGGTAGAAGTAGACCCCTTCGTCAATTTTCAAATAGCTAGTGTGGGTAAAACAACATTTTACCTGTGGAAATGGCTTTGAAGATATCCCTTTATAAAGACTTGTTCAAATTAAGGGCACTGTTACTTAAAGGGTATCAGTGAATAAACAAACCTTTCTTAAAGAAGGGGAAGCTGTAAGACTAGATGAAGCTGCAAGGTGGTCAACTTAAAAGCAACATCAGGAAATACTTTTTCACTGAAAGGGCAGTGGACGCTTGGAATGCCCTCCCGATGGAGGTGGTGGGGGCAAATACAGTGATGGAATTCAAAATGGCATGAGACAGACACAGTGGATCCCTTTATAGCAAGAGGATGAAATCAAAGCTAACTTAAATATTTTTTAATAGAGAGGGGCAGACCTGTACGGAGCAGCAGGTGCAACCCTAAACACAGGCATAGAGTGGGGGTGCAAGGAGATGCAGTTACTACCACTCTAGCCATCTTACTGGGCAGACTAGATGGACCATACTGATCTTTGTCTGCCGTCATATACTATGTTACTATGTAAAGGGCGCTAGCTAGCAGCCTGCTAAAAGTGCTCTTTCTGCATTTGTTGTCACCTAGCGCAGGACAATGACAGCACATGCCAATTCCCGCACTAACCGTGAAACCAGCTTAGGGTCATGAATGGGCGGGTTAGGGCGGAAAGTGGGCGTGGTGAACTCACCTCAGCACTGGGTTCACACCACGTGCTAAATGCATACTGCGTGATTAGCAAGGTAGCTCCTAATGCCACTTTAGCACGCATTGGGGGACAGTGCTCCATGTTAGTAACTGCTGGGGAAATGCTTTCTATTCACTTGACAGTTAATGAGGTGCTGTTGCACCCAATGTGACATAGCTTCCACGTGTTTGGCATGTTAAGCGCAACAGCTTAGCACCTTTTATTAAAAGACCCCCTAAATGCTTTTTGAAGGTCTTCCCCCACCAAATTGAGCTTGTATGAAACCCTTCATATTCTTACTATGCTTTCCCCAGTAAATAAGTAAATAAAGTACCATTATACAACAAAATCCAAATGTATATGAGAAGATAAAATAGCTCAGGTGCTTAATCTTTGGTCTCTGGACAGAAGGTCAGAGGTTGTGGTCCTGTAATGTGCAAAAACTTGTTCATGCTTCCTGTTTTTTTGTCTTTGGTTGCTCTAGTGCCTAAATCCATTCATATCATTAATAGTAAATAAATGCAATTTTTTTTTCTCTGGAACAGAGATGCACGAGACCCTACATTCAGCCAAATAAGATCTACGGTCAGCTTGAAAAAGTAGACCTACACATCATTTAATGCATTATCTGTCATTACAAGTAGTTTTAGTAGTTAGCCTGGCAAAATAATAGAATAGATGGAGCTGCCAATAGGCTTTCAGACTCGTGCCCAATTTTCAAACAGTACATCATTAGCACTGCAGGTTCAGAAAAAAAGTAATGTTTCTGTGACAAACTGAATAGGCTCCCTAAGGAAGTGAGACACAACATAATTTATAGCCATGACTCCAGCAGTGACAATAGCCTGAAGTGGAGGTGCAAAACATATAAAAATGACTAAACACTGCTCTGTTAAAAGCATGCCTATTAAGTGGTAAAGGGCAACGATGTTGGACTCCATCTCATTTTTCACTCCAGCCCTACTGAGAAACCTTGGCTGACAGGACAGCCCTGGCCTTGTTGATTTTGGCCTTGTTGATTTTAACCTTGTTAGCTGTAAAAAAAATAAAAAAATAAAAAAATCCTGAAACCTCTTGAGTTGTCTGAGCATCTTGAATAGATTGCAAGCTCCACTGAGCATGAACTTTCTCACATTTGTTCCTAGGTGGTGCATCTAAATGGTCTTTGAAATTTAATGTTGACAAGTGCAAAGTGATGCAGGGAGGGACAAAGAATCCCAGCTACAGTTAGGAGTCACTACACAACAAAAATATCTTGGTGTCGTTGTGGAAAGTATGTGGAAGTTTTCAGCCTGTTATGCTGTGGCTGGCAAAAAAGCAAATAGAATGTTAGGGATTATTTGAAAAGGAATGGAGCTCAAACCTGAGAATGTTATTATACCTCTGTATAGGTCCATGGTAGGGAATTTCCTTTTCATCCTGCTAGACCAGTCCAGACAACTGGGTTAAGCTTCCTTGTTGGCAGGTGGAGGTAGACCAGAGAAACATTCAGTGATGTCATCACTTGTATATACTGTGGTGCAGCACTAAGCCAGTATTGTCTGCCTCCAGCAGGTGGCAAGGCACAGCAGTGTAGATAGACCTGCCCTTTAGCCCAGATCATAGTCTTGTAGCCTGTGTGTTTGAGACCTTGGCCCACCATTTGCTTGAAGTTAGGGTACACCCATTGTCTCCTTGAGCTAACAGTTGCCCTGTGTTCAGCGCTGTTACCTACAGGTTCCAGCAATGGTGGACAGGAGTACCCATGAGGCTCCTGAGGGGGGGTTGGTAAATCTGGGCTTAGACCCCCCTTCCTCTCACTTGCATGTTCTGCTTATTTTCTCCTTTTAATTTTTGGTCTTGTTTCTTTAATCAGCTTTCTGGCCTTGCTGCTTGATTAAGGCAGATTCAGTTGCAAAAAACGTCCTTCAGGCAGCTGGGCTTTCCCAGGCCTGTGTGGGCAGTCAAGGTGGCTCTTCTCATGTTTTTCTGGCTGGCCTGACAGGTTTAGGGATTTCCTTACCTACCAGGAAGTTCCCTTTTCACTGTGGTTTTCTTTTTCTGCTGGGTTTTTTCTTTGCGATTTTTTTCTTTTAATCATGTTTGAACTTTGCTGCAATACTAGGTGCATGGGGGTTTGCTGCTTGCAGCTCTCACCACATGCCTTGAGTGTGATGTGCAAGTCTTGGGGCACATTTTTCTGCTATGTTGGGACCCCCTCCCATGGGGGGCCCATGGCTCAATGTCGATTATGCTGCCTCTGCCATGTCTCCCATGATTTTCCTGCTGGTGGGCTTGATGTCCATCTTGGATGGCCTCATGGTCCCAGGTGAAGGAGAGTGTGGTGAGGTGAGCAGGCCCCTGAGGGTCCTCCAGGACCCCATGGCCTGTTCTCAGTTGGCTTTGAAAGCAGCTCCTGAAACTGCTCACAGGTTATCTTCAGTCTTTGATAGCTGTGTGGTGGCCCTTCTTGCAGGGGTCTGAGGCCTTGACCTAACCTACAGGGGACTCAGGCCCCTCACATTTCCCCCTTTGGTGTTCCCTGTAAAAATAGTTATCTCCAAGTTATAATACCCTGTTCAATGTAATTTCAGTTTGTTCAATGTAAACCGCACTGATGCAGAATAGCGCGGTATATAAGAGAATGTAAATAAATAAATAAATAAATAAATAAGGGGGTTAAGCACCCCTACCCTTCTTTTCCCCCACTCCTTTCCTCCAACAGTCCATCCTTGTTCCCTTTGAGGAGAGGCTGGGAAGAAGAAATTCCTGTCTTTGATGGGTGGGTCAGCACAGCTTGCCTTAATGGAGGAAAAGGATCCAGCAGTGATTTTTTTCAGGGGGAGAATCTTTCCATCTTATTCAGGATGCTGTGATGGCTCTACACATTATGGAGCCCCTCTGGTAGAGGTTTCACAAGTGGACCCTATCCTGCAAGGCTTGCGGCATCCTTCCAGCTTCTTTCTCTTCCCCGAGCCCTTGCAAATGCTCATGTTCTTTCAATGGGAGACACTGCAGCTCAGCCTGAGGAGCATTAAAGGTCCTGACTTGGCTGTATTCTCTGCCCCAGTGGCAGATGGAATAGCTTTTTTGAGTTCCAAAGATAGATGCTCTAGTCACGGCTATGACAAAGCACACGACCATTCTGGTGGAAGGTGGAGTTGTAATTAAGGAGACTCATGATAGAAGGGTGGAAGCCTTCCTCAAGAATGTTTTCATGGCTTCAGCCTTGGGTACTGAATGCAGGCGTGGTGACCCAAGTGTTCTTTTGCTGGATCTAGCAATTGCCAGACAGCCTAGAGGTAGCTATATTGGAATCTGGAGCATCATTTGTGGCAGATGCCCTCTACAACTTGATGGGGATCTCCTTAATCCATGCCAGTGGTTGTGGTGGCCTGAAGATGGCTCTGGTTCTGGAATTTATCTGCTGATGCCTTATCCAAGCTGCCTCAAAAAAAAAACCCCAGTGGAAAAAATTAAGCTCATCAAAGAAGACATCCACCAAGCACACCAAATCCCACAGTAAATTTTTTTTTTTACATTTGTCGGAGCTAACCGAGGGAGGGCTGGGATTGCACACCAACCCCCTCCAGACGGTAACCTCCTTTTATTATTTTTTCACCCCAACAATAGATATATTACTCAGTCACTTATCTTATCCTTTCCCATAGAAAATCTTATTCATGCCCAAAAGGGTAGTTGCCAGAAATGAAGCTGCACGACGTGCACGTTTCGGATGAACTCCTGTATCAAGTGCAAAACACTTCTCTTTTGGCAACAAAAACGCCGTAAAAAGTGATCCCAAGCCGTGAGGACGGCGATTTTGTTGCCAAAAGAGAAGTGTTTTGCACTTGATACAGGAGTTCATCCGAAACGTGCACGTCGTGCAGCTTCATTTCTGGCAACTACCCTTTTGGGCATGAATAAGATTTTCTATGGGAAAGGATAAGATAAGTGACTGAGTAATATATCTATTGTTGGGGTGAAAAAATAATAAAAGGAGGTTACCGTCTGGAGGGGGTTGGTGTGCAATCCCAGCCCTCCCTCGGTTAGCTCCGACAAATGTAAAAAAAATTTACTGTGGGATTTGGTGTGCTTGGTGGATGTCTTCTTTGATTATCCAAGCTGCGGCAGAGAAAACTCAATTTGAGGTCAGTTTGCACTTTGGGGAGGACCTGGAAAAGCTTTTGAAAGACCTTGGAAAGGGTGGCTCATGAAAGCTCTGGGAAAAGAGGCCCAGTGGTTCCTAACAAAGGGCTCAGCAGGGTGCATGGGGGTGATTTATGGTTGGAAAAAGTTAGGGTTCAGCCTATTCCTCCTATGGGTTGAAACCCAAGAAGAGTCAGTCCTTTAAGGGCTTCCAGCAATCTTGGGACTCAGCAGGTGCCACCTCAGGAGCTGGTAAGCCCTCCCAATGAGATACCTTTGTTTCCTTTGTTCGGAGGCATCACTGGCTGTTTCTCAGAATGGACCCATATCATATCAGACTAATGGGTCCTTGAGGCCCTTGAAAAGGAGTATATGCTGGAGTTAGACTTTGTGGAGTCTCCATGTGACTCCTTAGCCAAGAGAGTGGTGGTCAAGGAAACTCTTTGGTGCCTCCTGAAGTGTAGGCTATCATACCTGTGTTGTAGCACTATCCATGTGCTCATTAGTAAGGTATTTCATTTATGTCATGTTGCCCCAAAAAGGCAGGTCCTTCTGACCCATTCTGGACCTAAAGGTGGTCAATGCCAAGCTAAGAGTGTCTCCCTTCTGCATGAAAACTTTCAGGTCAGTCATTGTGTCGGTCCTTTCCAAAGCATACTTTTATATTCCTATCTGGGAGCAGCATCAGCAGTTCCTCTGCTTTTGCATCCTAACCACCCTTTTCAGTTTTGTACCCTACTCTTTGGCCTGGCTATAACAGCTTGCATCTTCTTGAAGGTCTTCACGGTGATAGCTGCAGGGCAAGCAAGCAATCTGGGTTCACTCCTACCTGGATGACTGGCTGATTGGTCATCTACCCCAAAAACAGCAGAGTTCCCTTCCAGGACATGGAGGTCCTGGGTGTCCAACACTTGCCTGGACAGGGTGTTTCTCATCCCAGAAGGTTGGACAAGCTTTGGTTGCAGCTCAGAGAATTTTGATCTCTGGCAGCTCCTAGGGCCTGGGAATACCATCAATATGGCTCCTAGGGCCTGGGATCAATAACATCAACCCAGGAACTGATACCTTAGTCCAGAGCTTGCATATTGCATGGACTATTGCAATGCCATCTATCAAGGACTACCTAAGCAAACCACAAGACCGTTACAAATGGTTCAAAATACAGCCACCAGAATCCTCACTGATTCAAAGAAACATGATCACATAACACCCCTTCTACACAAACTCCATTGGCTACCTATTATCGTCTGTACAAAATACAAATCTGCTCTCACTGTATTTAAGATAAGAAACAGCATGTCAGCGGGAGCACTAGAGGAAACACTCTGCTATAATCATAATGAGAGGTCCAGGAGACAAAGCACAACAAACACCATCCCTACTCCCTGCGCCTACAAAAAAGCAAATGATTCAACCACCAAGAGAGCTTTGTCACTCACGGCACCTATGATCTGGAACTCTCTACCTGTGAAGCTGAGATCCACCACAGACATGAAGGATTTTAGAAAACAGCTAAAAACCTTCCTCTTTACAGATCACTACAATGAACTCAACTGACCCCATCTGACTCTGGAATAGAAAAACCCATTTAACTTGTTGTTGTTGTTAAGTGCCGTCGAGTCGGAGTCGACTCATGGTGACCCTCTGAATAGCTATCCTAAATTGTGTTCGGTCTCCAGTCAGGCGGCTCATTGTTGACAGACTGGTACCCGTAGCTGCTGTTATTGTATCGATCCATCTCATTGCTGGCCTTCCTCTTTTGCGTTGACCTTCTATCTTGCCAAGCATAATGTAAGACATCTTTACAGCTTCTGACTCTCATTTCATGCGCAGCTACATCAGCAGTCAGACTTCCCGAGGGCTTTGATCCAACCACATCATAAATGCTGGCTTTACTCTGAAAAGTCTTCAGCTCTTCCCCAGTAGCTAGTTGAGTGCCTTCTGACCTGGGGGTCTCATCTTCCAGCACCATAGCACAATTTGTTTTGTTGTAACTATCCATTGGGTTTTCAACTTACATAACTGTATATATACTCTTTGTACATAAGTTATACTTTATTACTTCCATCTGCATGTCTCCCCCCCCCTAAGTTAATGTAACTAAAGTTCATAGTTAATGTAACTAAAAGTTTCTTAAGTTAATGTAACAAAACGTTTCTTAGGTTCTCTGAAAACAAATTAGTTTAATGTAAACCGCTTTGATTTAATGATAAGGCGGTATATAAAAACTGTTAAATAAAAAAAAAATTAAAAAATATGCCCCTTGCAGGGACATCTTCTGGCTCACTGATTTCCCTGCTCCCAAGTTGTTTGATCAGTGCCTTCTTCATCCCTGGAAGAACAAAGGGGAACTGGCACAGTGTCTACAAACTCAATCTGTGATTGATGGGATGCCTCTTGAGGTGCTGGATTAGATGATTGTCACCATGGATGACAGCCTGCTGAGTTGAGGAGCGCATTATTTGGGTCAGTTTGTTCAGGGGCACTGGTCATCTCAGCAGCCTCCTGGTTGATCTGGAGAAGTTTCAGTCCCTCCTGGAGAGCAAAGCAAAGTGTTCTCAGACAATGCCATGGTAGTAGCATACATCCAGAACAGTAGCCACAGAGGTGGTGGAGCTCTATTGTTGGGTGGCTCTGTCTGTGGCCCACACTGCAGGCATTAACAATGTGCAAGCTTACTTCTTGAGTTGGAACACCATGGATCCTGGTGAGTGGGAGCAAAGCCCTGACATATTCAACCTCATAGTGTGGAGTTGGGGTCTGCCAGTGTTCAACCTGATGGCCACCCAGGGGAATGACCAGTTAATGATTTAGATTACTGATTATCTGTGATAGTCAGTCGATAGCTGGCTATCTTTGAGTGCCACCCTGCTCCGCCCCCAGAACACCCTGATGCTAACTGGTTAGTGTTGGGGTATTTACATGGGCTAGGAAATATTCAGTGGCATTAGAGGGTCCTTTTACTAAAGGTTAACGCATATTAAGTGCCATTGCACCCATAGAAATAAAAGGTATATTCTTTTAGATTGTTTGGGCATTCTGGCTTAAGTTTAAACGGTCATTAGTTTAATAGAAATTCTGCGGGGGGTTCAGTGAATGTTTTTCCTGTTTGTTATTGCTTGTTATGGGTTTTGCAAAAAAAAAAAAAAAAATAAAAGGGCTATGGGCACTTAACATGCATTAGCTTCATTAACACACATATATATAACACACATATATATGGGGAGGAGTAGCCTAGTGGTTGGGGCAAGGTACTTCAGGCCGGAAGGTCGGGGGTTCAAATCCCACTAGAGGACAGCAACCTTGGGCCGGAAGGACTGGGGTTTCTAGTCCCACAGGTGCTCCTTGTGGTCTTGGGCAAGCCACTTAACCCTCCACTGCCCATGTTCCCTGTAAGTATTAGTGTATGTGTCTCATATCCCCGCATGTTAAATGTATCCCCCAATTGTGTTGTGACCGTGACTGCTTTGATTGAAGGATAAGGCGGGATACAAAACTGTCTAAATAAATAAATAAATAAAATATATAAGTTATACTGTTCTTTCTAACATTTATTGCACATAATACTTGTAAATAAGTTCCACTGTTCTATGTATTATCTGTTGTTGTAATGTACACCACTTTGCCGCAGTGAAAAGCGGTATAACCCCCCCCCCCCCCTTCCTAGTTAAAATAAATAAATAAATACAAAGGAACAACTTTAGTGAAAGGGTTTCTAACTGGGTAAGTATTGCTGAATACCCTACTGAGCAGCACTTCTACAGTTTGTAGGTCTGCAAACCACATAAATGCCTTTGTACATGGGAGGGAAAGCTGTAGGAAAAAGGTGACATGTGCCACTGTACCATGCTAGTTTACTAAGCAAGGCAGGTCAAGAGTCAAGAGACTTATGGAAAGGCAAAAAAAACCCAAGAAAATATTAAAAAATAGAAATACATTTTTCCTTTCTCTTTAATGGTTTACCAAGTGTCTGGCATGTAGCAGTTTTTAGTGTATTTCAACTGAAGTTGCCAGGTTTTTCAACTGAATGAACAGATCAGGTACATGTTCTGTACAATAAACAGGAAGTGTGATTGTACAATGCACTATTGTCTGTATTCCTCAATTTGCATTTGCTTTTTAAATAACAAATACGTGCTTTTCCAGCACTGTTTTTTCTCATTTCCTTGATCAAGTTTGAAATGCTGGAATAGGAATGGGGCCAGGGAAGTGTAGAGTAAAGGAAGTAGAATTTAACAATAGAAAGAACTGGAAAAATAGACATAGGGCCCCTTTTACTAACCCTTAGCACGTGCTATCTGCTACAAAGCCCATAGGAAGAAAATGGATCATGCAGCAGATAGCAGTGTTTAGTAAAAAGGGCCCTAAGTCTGCCAGATCCACATAGGACAGCCAGCGAAACTGCGAGGTTTTATCATATTTATTCTAGGCATGTTGGGGGTTGTACTCAGCTTGAGCCTTGGCCTTTGAATGATTGTTCATGCTTTAAGTGGGAGATAACAAGGTTGACTGATATTTCTGGTCCCTTAGAGGATCATTTTAAAAAAGTCATTTATGTGGGTAAATTGGCATGTCAAAAATTGTACTCTGTAGAGAGGCAAAATGTACATCTAGGCTTCCACAGCATCAGTCCCTTTAGGTGGGTTAAAAAAGATGTTCCCACAATGGTGTTTAGGTTGGGGGAGGAAAACAGTTGGTGTAAATGGGATGTTCAAGAGTAGATGTGTTATTCCATCTCTCTCCCTCCTTGGCCTGCTGCTCACATAGCAGATACAAAGTACACAAAGGTGCTTCTGACACATGCACATATCTGTTTAAAAATTAGCTACAAATTGGAGGCAGTAAAAGTACCCACAATACATTGCAGCTATGTGGGCTGTTTAAGGGTTAAAGCCCCTCAAACAGTCCCTTTAAGGGTTAAAACAGTGTTTCTAGTAAGCTATCTGGTGAAAAAGAAGTCTTGAATTCTGCCTTCTTATTAAATTTGATACACTCTACTGCTATGTTTTATTTTATTTATTGTTCATAGGTTTAAACCATGTGTCTGTAAAAGACTCAAGGTGATGGGCCTGATAGTTTGCGATGGCCATCGCTGAATAAAGTGATGGTCCTGGAGTTGGGGGCAGAGGGGCCTAAAAAGTAGAATCTCTACCTAGAAGATGAGGCAAACAAGAACTGAACTATGATGTTAATATTTTATTCACTGAAATTGTTTGTAATATGTTTACCTGTTCAAATATTAAGTAACCTTTTATTGGTTCAGAACCAACATGTGGCCTGGACTGTGCTTTTTTGAAAGTGGCAAATTAGAGGAGTGAGGGATTCCAAAATAGCCTCCCAGCACTTGCTGCTCCCATCCAATGAACCCTTTATCCCAGAAGTTGTGGCTCCAAAAAATGGAGAGTTGCCTCCCCTGAAGTATGTATCGCTAGCCTCCTGACAGATAGTACTTTACTCCTGGTTTTCCTGTGCTATTCTTACTCCTAATGAAGAAAGAATTTTTAGAATGTGGAAATCAGCAGTAAAACCACCATGCTGAGCATACAAAATGCCAAATTATTAATTGCCCCCTATATTAAAAAACACCAAACTTTGATTTTTTTTTATTTTTCTCATAGTTCTTAATAGTTACTGCAGTTCAGAGCTGAAATAAAGATTCCAGTGCAGGAGCACCATCATCTCAGATGACCTTTCTGGTAGGCTCCTCTGGTGGCCCAGTGGTTCTCAAACCTCCCCAGTTCTGCCTCCCCCCCCCCTCTTCCTGCACCCTGCAAACATGTTATTCATGGCCAAGTAGTCCCTGGACTCTCTGACCCCCACCCCCCCTCTGCACCCTGCAAATATGTCCTTAGTGGTCCAATGGCCCCTGCACCTCTGACCCCCCACTGGACCCACCACCTACCTTCAGGGCTGTGAGGCAGGAGTGATGTCCACTCCCTCTTGTCTCTTGTGCCATCATTTTGTAAAATGATAGTGTCTGACCCCTAGTGGTATATTGGGATGCACTGCTAGCAATCAGTCTGCCATGTAAGGGAAGTACTTCCCATATTTGGTATATTGACTCCGAAGAGTGATGGGAGAAAGAAGATGCCATTGGATGCTTCCCTGGATCAGGTAAGTATTGGTCCATGGGGGTGGGGTGTAGCAGCACTAGAGGCTCTCTGGTTAAGGAATATTCATCAGCACCAAAAGTATGCTACTGACCATCAATAGGTATACCCATAGCAGCATCGGGCTGACTTTATAAGGCAGTAGTGTAAAAATATGTGCTGTTTGTGTACGTCCCCATTTTAAAGGGCTTATATATGCAAATGGGCACTTTAGTGCATGCTTTAGGCGGTTGCTATTGAATACATGCATATAAGTCTTATTGTGCACACTTTTAGTGTGCACATGCTCAACGGTCGCACCTGGATGTAGGGGAGGTAGAATGCAAATTTATGCATGTAAGTTATAAAATAATATAGCTTACAGGACATGTATTTCTGAAAAAATCTAGGTGCATTTAAGTGGGGAATAGGGAACTGAGTGGAGAGAGAGAGAGAGAAGCACTGAGTGGAATTGGGAGAGCCAGGAATCAGATTGAGCAAGAAATGGGAGAAGGCTGTTGAAGAACGTGGCAAAAAGAGACCGGGCCAATGAGATAAAAATGTCCCGACAACAAAAGTAGAAACTTATTTTAATTCAGTTTAGTGTATGCAAATATGTCAGCTATGGGGTGCGTTTCTCTTACATGTTTTGCATTTTGTACTGTATACATTTTTTTTTCTGTTTCTCAAATATTAGATTGCATTCAAAGTCTGGCTTCTCAGGGTGTCCATTTCAGATATTGTCTGCACATTTTCAGTAGTGGGGTGGGGGAAAATAAGAGTTGGCGGCCCTGTTCTGAGGAGCTGACAATCTAATCAAAATAGACTGACAAGACAAACGTTAGTGTAGGCAGCATCAGGGATAAGATTTAGGAGTCTGGCTACTAAGGTGCACCAACATTAATCCATATTATTTAATGGGACCTAATCACTACTTATGCACATTAATGGTGAATTAACGTGTTAAGATTAGCACACGTTAGTAACTAAACCCCTTAAATCCTTAAAGGTGGATCAATATTTGAAGTTTAACTGAAGACAGAGACTATTTAGTGTAAATTATTGAATATTATAAAGCAGTCTCTATAAGAAAATTAGAAAAAAAAAAACCAGGCAGGATTCTGAGTACGGCCAGTGATTTTATTGCTACTTCCTTTTTTTAAACTTTTGATCTCCTAATTACTGCTCTTATTTTAATTTAATATATTAAATTTGTATCTTCAGAAATCCCAGCCCAAAAGGCCCATTCTGATACAGGTTACTGATTCATTATGGGCAGAGCCAGGGTTAAGACTGATCGGTGGTTAAATAGCTCATTTATCTAAATGGGTAACGTTCAAAGAAATAAAGCTTCTGCGTCATAAACTATTTAAAGAAAACACATGGAGGAGTCAGCCCTTCTTGCCACAGAGGGGCCTACAACTTTGAACCCAAGATGAACCACCAGAGAGCAGAGAGACCCCCCCTCCCAGCAGATAGCTTGCTGTGAATGGGGTAAAGTCTAGAGGACCTGCACATGAACTCCTCCTCAAAGGAAGGGTGGCAATCCTCTCTGTAAAGCAGGCTATCCTGTACTATGGCCCAGAAATAAGTTCATACAAGTCCCAAAATTGTAATTACAATATAGGTCAGATTTATTTATTTATATATATTTTTTAAATGCCATCAAGTCAGTGCTGACTTCTGGTGGCCCAGCATGGGGTTTTTTTTGGCAAGGTATGACTGGAAGTAGTTTGACAGGCTGTTTCTTCCCGGGCAATAGAGGGTAAAGTGACTTGCCCAAGGTACTAGGCTGTTGCTCAAACCACAAAACTACTCCTCCACTTAATTATTTATAAACATTTATTTGCCCATCATTTCCAAAACATCAGGGTATGATACAATAAAATAATGAAAAAATTAACATACCATACCAGAATACATCACACATGGTAAAAAATATACTCAATAGTTCTATCAGAGGCAGGAAGGACCCGATATTCAAAAGGCATTTACATGATTTACAGCCCAGTAAATGCCTTAAATGGGGATATTCAATAGCATTTATGCATCTAGTAATGTTGAATATCCCCTTCTAAGACCCCTACATACCCCGATGCTATCTGGTTAGCCTCGGGGCCTGTTGGGGGCATTCCGGGGTGGAGCGGAGGCAGAAATTGTCGCTAACCGGGCAGCAGCAGCAATATTGCATGCTGCTTGGTTAGCGACCCACGCCTAAGAGATAGGCAAGGAAAACCCTCGCCTATCTTTAAGGTGCAGGAGCTAACCGGGCAGCATGCAATATTGTCGCTGCCTGGTTAGGTTCAGCAGCTGCCTATGTCTGCGGCGATCACTGGATATTCAATGTCGTCACCGCGGCATTGAATTTCTGGGTTAGAGGGCGGCTGGGAGGACTATGCACCAACAAAGCGCATAAACCTTTGAAAATGCAGCTGACTCAATATTGGGCCCAAAATTAATAATCTCAAATATCGAATCATATACAGAGTAAATTAGCTCCTCAATTTTGCACTCACCATGACTATGGGTTTCAAAATTTTCCCCGCCAAAAAATCATCTACTGGAAAAATTACCATTCAGTATGCTGCTGACTCTGTCCTTCCAGAAGTGACAATTATTAAACATACTTCCAGGGTACATTCTTCCAGGGTAGCATTCTCCGAAATGCTTCCTGTTCCACGCGCAGAACCAAAAAGGCAGGCAGAGCTCCAGAGTCTCAATGCGTGGATGAGACAATGGTGCAGAGATGAGGGTTTTGGATTTGTTAGGAACTGGGGAACATTCTGGGGAAAGGAGGGGCTCTTCCGAAGGGATGGGCTTCACCTTAACCGGGATGGAACCAGGCTGCTGGCATTAACCTTTAAAAAGGAGATAGAGCAGCTTTTAAACTAGATATTAGGGGAAAGCCGACAGTCGCCCAAGAGCGGATGGTTCGGAAGAATGTATCCTTGAAGGATACTACCAAAAGCAGAGAGGTTCCACAAAAGAGTAAAGTAGCCCAAATGCCCTCAAGTATGGAGCAGACAGAGCTTAAAGATCCCAATTTACCCATGTCTAACAATAGCCAAATTAACATGAATAAAATACATTCTCTAAAATGCTTGTATGCAAATGCTAGAAGTCTAAAGAATAAGATGGGAGAGTTAGAATATATAGCACTAAATGAAAGGTTAGATATGATTGGAATATCAGAGACATGGTGGAAGGAGGACAACCAGTGGGACACTGTGATACCTGGGTACAAACTATATCGTAATGATAGAGCTGATCAAATTGGTGGAGGCGTTGCGCTCTATGTTAGAGAGGGCATTGACTCAGAAAGGATTAAAGTTTTGCAGGAAACAAAATCTGCTGTAGAATCTATATGGATTGAAATTCCATATAAAAGGGGGAAGGCGATGGCAGTGGGGGTGTACTATCGAGCACCTGGCCAGAATGACCAAATGGATGATGAAATGCTCAAAGAAATCAAGGAAGCTAACAAAAGTTATAGCGCAGTAATAATAATGGGTGATTTCAATTACCCCGGTATCGACTGGGTCAGTGTCACGGCAGGACATGCTAGGGAGATAAAGTTCCTAGATGAAATAAATGACTGCTTCTTGGAGCAGCTGGTTCATGAACCGACCAGAGGGGAAGCCATATTAGACCTAGTCTTTAGTGGAACACCAGATCTAGTGCAAGAGATAAGGGTGTTGGGGCCACTTGGCAATAGTGATCGTAGTATGATCGCCTTTGATTTAATTAGTGGAGGAGGGATAGTAAGGAAATCCACAGTACCTTTTATCTTTTGAAAGGGAGACTATGATAAAATGAGGAAAACAGTTAAGAAAAAACTAAAAGGAGCAGTTGCGAAGGTTAAAGACGTACATCAAGCTTGGGTGTTGTTGAAAAATACTATCTTGGAAGCCCAGACCAGCTGTATTCCACGCTTTAAGAAAAGTGGAAGGAAGTCCAAAAAACTGCCAGCATGGTTTAAAGGTGAGGTCAGAGAGGCTGTTGTTGCCAAAAAAGCATCTTTCAGGAAATGGAAAAAAGAGCCAAACGACGAAACCTGGAAACAGTTCAAGCACTGGCAAGTCAAATGCAAGGCATTGATAAGGCAGGCAAAGAGAGAATTTGAGAAGAAGCTTGCTGCGGAAGCAAAAACGTGAAATAAAGACCTTTTCAAGTACATTCGTAGCAAAAAACCTGTGAGAGAGTCAGTTGGTCCATTAGATGATAAAGGGGTTAAAGGAGCACTAAGAGGCGACAAGGCGATAGCGGAGAGACTGAATGAATTCTTTGCTTCGGTCTTTACTGAGGAAGATGTAGGGATGTTACCCATGACTGAAGTGGTATTTAAAGGTGCGGAAGAATTGAAGGAAATATCGATACATCAGGAAGATGTCTTACAACTATTAGATAAACTGAAGAGTAGCAAATCATCTGGGCCGGATGGTATACATCCAAGGGTGTTGAAAGAACTGAAATATGAGATTGCAGAACTGCTATCAGTAATCTGTGAACTATCATTAAAATCATCTCTAATACCTGAAGATTGGAGGATCGCCAATGTAACACCAATTTTTAAAAAGGGTTCCAGGGGTGATCCGGGAAACTACAGACCGGTGAGCCTGATGTCAGTACCGGGAATAATGGTAGAAACCATCATAAAGAATAAAATTACTCAGCATGTAGATAGTCACAACCTAATGGGAGACAGCCAACATAGCTAGAAACAAGGAAGATCTTGTCTTACTAATCGGTTATGTTTTTTTGAAGGAGTGAATAAACAGTTGGACAAAGGTGAGTCGGTTGATATTGTGTATCTGGACTTTCAGAAAGCCTTTGACAAGGTCCCTCATCAGAGACTTTTGGCGAAACTAAAGAGTCATGGGATAGGAGGCAGTGTACTATTGTGGATCAGGAACTGGTTAAAAGATAGAAAGCAGAGGGTAGGGCTAAATGGCCAATTTTCACAATGGAGAAAGGTGAATAGTGGTGTACCCCAGGGATCTGTGCTGGGTCCGCTGCTTTTTGACATATTCATAAATGACCTGGAAAGTGGAATAACGAGTGAGGTTATCAAATTTGCAGATGACATACAACTATTTAAAGTTGTTAAAACCCAAGAGGATTGTGAAAAATTGCAAGAGGATCTTGATAAATTGGAAGACTGGGCATCAAAATGGCAGATGAAATTTAATGTGGACAAGTGCAAGGTTATGCACCTAGGGAAGAACAACCCAAAGTATGGTTACACGATGGTTACACGATGCATGGTTCCACATTCGGAACCACCACCCAGGAAAAAGATTTAGGCGTCATTGTGAATACCATGTTAAAACCCTCAGCCCAGTGTGCAGCGGCGGCCAAGAGAGCAAATAGAATGCTAGGTATGATAAGGAAAGGAATGGAAAATAAAACAAAAGATATTATAATGCCTCTATATCGTTCCATGGTGAGACCGCACCTTGAATATTGTGTGCAATTCTGGTCGCCGTATCTTAAAAAGGATAGAGCGATTTTAGAAAAGGTACAGAGAAGAGCCACCAAAATGGTAAAGGGGATGGAAGGATACTCCTATGAAGAAAGGCTAAAAAGGTTAGGGCATCTTAACCTGGAAAAGAGACGGCTGAGGGGAGATATGATAGAAGTCTATAAATTAATGAACGGAGTGGAACGGGTAAACGTAGATCGATTGTTTACCTTATCAGAATATAGAAAGACTAGGGGACATGCAATGAAGCTACAGGGTAAACTATTTAAGACTAATAAAAGAAAATATTTTTTCACTCAACGTGTAATCAAACTCTGGAATTTGTTACCCGAGGATGTAATAAAGGCTGTTAGTGTAGCTGGGTTTAAAAAAGGTTTGGACAAGTTCCTGGAGGAAAGGTCCATAAACCATTATTAAGAAGTGACCGAAGATATCAATGCTTGACCCAGTACAAGCATTGTGGAACTTGTGTCTCTTGGGGAAACTGCTAGGTACATGTGACCTAGATTGGCCACTGTTGGAAACAGAATACTGGGCTTGATGGACCTTGGTCTGACCCAGTATGGCATATCTAAAAAAAAAAAACAAAACATTCTTTTTCTTTAAATACTTCTTTGTAGTAGATATTTGTTGATTATGGTTCCTATTAAATGATAATTTCTACTGATACGTTTTTTGTCTACAATCGCTATTTTAATGGCTAATTTCATATTAGTTTGTTGTTTGTCATTCCAGGTCACTTTTGTTTTTTTATGTTTTGTTCATGACATTTTTCTCTCATGCAGCCAAACAGATATTTGGCCTTCTCCAAAGCAGCCTAGTCCTGTACATATTATTGTGATGCATATGTTTTTAGTTATGCAGGTGAGAGGCCAGTATGTACAACAGTACTTAAGTACACCAGCCAAGCTCTGTAGAAGTCTTCCAAAAAAAAAAAATGCACAGTGGGTTATAAATAATGGTTAAATGCATGTCCTTTCATCAAAGACTATGCATTTATTGATTGTGTGGTTTGAATGGGAGTTTATATAATGTTCAAAAGCAGAACTATAAAACAAACCAAAACAACTGAAAATATTGAACTTACTCTGTGGAAAGAAGGAAAAGACCTCAGAGTTTTAAAAATCTAGTTGTTAGAGCAGGAACCTGGAACTGGAAAGGCCAGGATTCAAATCCCCCTTATGCTCCTCGTGCACTTGGGCAAGTCACTTAGCCCTCCATTGCCTCAGGTACAAACTTAGATTGTAAGCCCTCTAGAGATAGAGAAATAACTACTGTACCTGAATGTAAGTCGCCTTGAACTGCTACTGGAAAGGCATGAGCTAAATATTATGAATAAATAAGGCATACATGGCACTGTACACAAGGACATGAGAGGAAACAAAAGGGAGCAGGTAACACACCACACTGTGGAGTACTTATTTGAGACCTTATTGGTGTGTCTTAGAGGTCTGTCCCTACATGGCCATGATTTGGCAATAGTACCGAAACATGGACATGTAGGGACAGACCTCTAAGACACTCCAATAAAGTCTCATATACAGTTGTGGTCAACATTATTGGCACCCTGGCAGTTCAACCCCTTAATTCCCAATATCTCCTAAAAAAAGTGACTTTGGACTATATAGAAACATAGAAACATGATGACAGAAAAAGACCACAAGGCCCATCTAGTCTGTCCTTCCATAACAACAACTACAACAGTCCACTTTTTACCTTTAGAGATCCTCTGTGTTGGTCCCATGCTTTTTTGAATTCAGTTACTGTCCTCATCTCTACCACCTCCACTGGGAGACTATTCCACGGATCCACTACTCTTTCCGTAAAGAAATATTTCCGCATATCACTCCTGAATCTATCTCCCTTCACCCTCATCCCATGTCCCCTCGTCGCAGAACTTGCTTTCAATTGAAAGAGGCTCTCTCCCTGAACATTTATGCCATGGAGGTATTTAAACATCTCAATCATATCACCTCTATCCCGCCTTTCCTCTAAGGTGTACATATTAAGATCCTTAAGTCTGTCCTCATATGCTTTATAATGAAGACCACTAATCTTCTTAGTAGCAACCCTCTGCACCGACTCCATCCTGTTCACATCCTTTTGAAGGTGCGGTCTCCAGAATTGCACACCATACTCCAAATGAGGTCGCACCAAAGACTTATACAGAGGCATTATCACCTCCTTTTTTCTGCTAGCCATTCCTCTCCGTATGCACCCAAGCATCCTTCTAGCTTTTGCCGTCGCCTTTTCTACCTGTTTAGCTACTTTAAGATCATCGGACACAACCACGCCTAGGTCCCGCTCTTCTTTGGTGGACAAAAGTACTTCACCTCCTATGCTGTATTGCTCCCTTGGATTGCTGCAGCCCAAATGCATGACCTTACATTTTTTAACATTAAATCCCAGCTGCCAAATTCTAGACCATTCTTCAAGCTTAGCTAGATCGCTCCTCATGTTATCTACACCTTCCTGGGTGTCTACTTTATTGCAGATTTTGGTATCATCTGCAAAGAGGCAAACCTTACCCGACAGCCCTTCCGCTATATCACTAACAAAGATGTTAAAAAGAATCGGACCAAGGACAGATCCCTGGGGCACACCACTGGTAACATCCTTCTCCTCAGAGTGAGCTCCATTTACTTGTACTCTTTGTCGCCTCCCACCCAACCAATTTCTAACCCAAGCAGTAACTTTAGGGTCCATCCCTAGGGTGCTCAGTTTGTTTATAAGTCGCTTGTGAGGAACAGTGTCAAAGGCTTTACTGAAATCTAAATACACCACATCTAGAGCTCTCCCTCGGTCCAACTCCCTGGTCACCCAGTCAAAGAAATCAATCAGATTTATAGGCACACATATTTGGCACATAAAATAATCAAATAAAACAAGACTAATTAAAAAAAAGGAAATAATAGGAAATGGTATAAAAACTGGGCCATTGCAAGGACATCATTATTCCAAAAAATACAAGAATGAAGAATGGAGAATCTTCCAAAGCAAAAACTTCATCCTACAACCAAACACAATTGGTGCTTCATACCTAATTCCACAGGGAAAAAGAGGATCTTAGAACCAATGAGCATTTCAGATCCAGGTCTAAAATATTAGCCTCGAACCAAGCTCAAGTGCATCAAGGATCCAAAAAACTCCCTCTCATCAAACTTTTATAGAAAACTCATTCAAAAATGACAAAGGTATTAGTATTCCATTCATTGTAACAATGTAATCTCACAAACTTCAGCAGTGTAGACCTTGTTCGCACAGCCTACAGCATTCATGTATTTTTTTTTCACAGCTTGCCAAAAATCTAATATAAAGCAGTGGATACTCATCAGCAAACATAACTTATCTTTCATTCCCCCCAACACCACTCCAGATGACTATACGACATTTCGCTTTAGCTTCATCATGAGGGCAGAATGTATCCACAAAACCTCATCACCAAACAGCCAGTCACCCACTTGCTGCAGTTCACTACCAAGGTATTTTGGAGCAAAATGTGCTACCTAGTGTCAGAAACCTAGGTCTGGGTCGAAGGTCATGGATCCTCCAGCAGGACCATGATCCAAAACATACATCCAAAAGTACAAAAGAATAGTTAAAAAGGAAAAAAATGGACTGTTTTAAATTGACCAGCAATGAGCCTGATCTCAGTTCAATTGAGAACCTTTGGAAAGAGCTGAAATCTGCTATTGATAAAAGGAATCCTGGAAACATTCATGAGCTGGAACAAATCACAGTTGAAGAGTGGGAGAAACTACCAGCAGACAGATGTACGAAACTAATAGATACAGTAGCTACAAGAAAAGTTTGGAGGCTGCCATCACTGCCAAGGCCTGTGCAATCAAATATTGAAAGATGCCATTAGTCCTGCCCAGGCCATATTTTGTTTTATTTCACAGAAATGACTGGGTCTACGTTGCACAGACATCTTTTTTTGTTACATACCTTTGTACATACTATTAAAATATTATGATGATATACAGTTGGAATATTTCCAATAATTTCTCAAGGTTTTGTACACAACATTCCTAAAATGCAAGGGTACCAATAATGTTGACCACAACTCTAAGTACTCCACGGTATGGTGTGTTACCTGCTCCCTTTTGGCTCCTCCATAAACACATGAGAGACAGTCCCCGCTCAACAGACTTACGAGCTATTCAAGACAGACAAGCAAATCATTGAAGCAATGGATAACAGCTCAGAATCACTTAACTTGAGCATCTTCAATTGCAGCTGTCCATCAGGAAAAAACTGCCCAGCCCAATCAAGAACCACATTTCACCATGAATATGGTTTCTTCAAGGGTATTAACATCAAGGGCAATAGACTTTTGCTTTTTATCGATGTCAGCATTGGCTGCTTTGAATTGAATTATAACATATACAAATATGTTGTCATTCTTGAAAAAGACAGTGATAAAATAAGGAATACTCATGGCAACCCACATTATAGTATATTCTTATGAGTTTTGTTTTCATATACGATTCTAATGTGGGACTCCTTAAAAGCTACTTTTATATCTGGTGCTTATACATTAGCTGTTAACATCATGGTTCAATCCATTTTTCATTAGAATAGCTACTAGATCAGTTTTTCATATTTTGTTGTATAAATTAGAGGAATCTTTAAGGAAGATGGAGCAGAATCATCATTTAAAAACATGACATAAGAACATAAGAAATGCCATACTGGGTCAGACCAAGAGTCCATCAAGCCCAGTATCTTGCTCCCAACAGTGGCCAATCCTGGTCACAAGTACCTGGCAGGATCCCAAAAAGTAGACAGATTCCAGGGGTAAGCAGTGGATTTCCTCAGCCAAGTTTAATAATGGTCTATGGACTTTTCCTCCTGGAACTTGTCCAAACTTCTTTTAAACCCAGCTATACTAACAGCTTTTACTTTATCCTGTCAAGGAATTCCAGAGCTTATTTACACATTGAGTGAAAAAATATATTCTCTGATTAGTCTTAAATGTACTACTTAGTAGCTTCTTTCATACCCCTTAGGGGTATGTTTACTAAACAGCGCTAACATCGCAGCGGCGATGTTAGCGTGCGATAATTTCACATCGCACGATAACGTCTCCGGCGGCATTAAGGCACACAGAGGGTGGAGTAAGTCATTCCAGAGGGCGAAGAAAAGGGGTCAATGGGTGGAGAGTGGGCGGGGAGAGGCTCCAGGCACACTAACACTGTGAAATCAGGGTCTGAAAATTAACGCCAGTGAAAACCTGGCGTTAGAGGCACATTTGCAGGAGAGAGAAACCATTTCAGTCAGCAATGTACAGCAAAGGCAGGGAGACCAAGAAAAGTGATAGTAGTGATACATGTGCAGCAATAGCATAGTGCCCAAGTATGAAAGGACACTATGGTGAGGCTGCAAATGGGGGGTACAGGGGGCTGCAGGCGGGACATGCAGTGGGGCAGCTGGGGCACAGGGTGGACTAGGCAGATGCCTAGGTGACACATAGGAATGTAGAAATGGAAAACCAGCAAGACAGCAACTGACCAAGAGCAAACATGTCCACAAGTGTATGTCCCATAGTGCCACAATAGACATTACCCAGCAAGTACCTCAAAGGGCACATAACATTGACAGGTGGTGCCAGGGGAAAGCATGGATGTCTATGCAGGCACCCCTACCCCATATCACACACCATAGGCAGCCGCCTACTGGCACACTGGATGGCCTGGGACTGCGCACCACCAGCACCACCGGCATAAGGGCATGTCAGCATGGTGGCGGAGGGGTGCTGGTGGTGGAGGGGGCAGTGGCATATGCCCACAGCAGACCAAGGTCAAGCCCTGTTTAGGTGGGTGCCATGCACTGCAAAAGACAAGGTCTGTCTGACGAACAGTAATGGTATCCCCAAGGAATGACTTGCCTCTGTGGCAACAGTTTGGGGCAGTACACACAGCCAGTGTGTTCAGGGGCAGAAGGTCACAGGTTCATGTCCCAGCTGTGGCTCCTGCAGACCATGTCCCTTTATTTTACCCAGTACTAAACCATGGTAATAAAGAAGGAACCTCTATTGCAGATAAATTAAACACGCCATAAACACCTATATTTTAACCTACAGAGCACATACACCATAGACATGTGCAGTCCCTAGAGCAGAGGTTTCCAACTGCAGTTCTGGAGGGCCAAACACCATTCAGGTTTCATGCTGTCCCTAAGAAATATGCTTGAGATGCATTTGTATGCACCGCCACCATTGTATGAAAATGTATCTCATGCATATTCGTTAGGGACAGCATGAAAACCTGAATCGTGTTGGGCCCACCAGGACTGGAGTTGGGAACCTCTGCCCTAGAGCATAGGCCAACAGGGCCACAAACACCCACACCCATAGGCTCCACTATCCAAAGCCTCATGGAGAGTCAGGTTGTTGGGCCCTGCGCGGAGCAGCATCTACCAATACTAGCACCTGCATACCTTAGCAATGCCGTCATAAACATGGAAACATGTTCCACATATATCAAAAGGTTGCTATGATCAATGTCAGATAACAAATCCTACATTAAATACAATTTGTTAACAGAGATTCATCATAGCAGCCTTCTGATATATGTGGAGTGTGTTTCATATTTTGTTACTGAGAGTGTTTACCACCCCAGAGAGTGACCCTAACAGTACTGAGTACCACAGCAATGCCTGCACTGTGCCCAGGACTGGTGTGGCGGCCAGGGCTGCCAACCACCTCTCTCTTTGCACAATGCTGACATAGGTGTGGGAGTGTGTGTATGTCTATCCAGTGTTTTGTGACTGCCTACACCTTACTGAGCCCACAATGCTTGCACTGTTTCCAGTGTTAGCCTGTCAATGTGCATCTTGAGGAGCAAGGTATTGTGGGTATGGCCCGGACAGGGTGGTCTGGGCAGGATGCATCTGCACAGAGCATAGGGCAATGGCTGGGACATTGTAGTGCCCAACCACAGCATGTCATGCTGGGAGGTCACTCTTACCCTGACTGAGCAGTGACCATGGTATGTCCAGGTTCCCACATAGTGCTATATACTGTTTCTCTCAAGTGATATCTGGGAGTTCCCATTTCTGGGGCCCAATTGCTGGCATACCTGCTTGGTGTTTGTGCTTACATCCCACTTCTGGGTGCACACAGTTTCTCAAGGAACATGCACTATGTACTAGCTAGCAGACTGTCTGCAGTTAACTTGTGTATGGCTGGAACACCTTGCAGGGTGCAGTGGGTGAGGACTGACTGTGCCCCCTGCTGATGAATGTCAGATTCTGGTGGGGGGCAGCTGAACTTTTCCAGTCTGCCAGTGCCTTATGTGATACGTACAGATCTGCAGTGACTGCCCTGGAGGGTGCTCTTCCCCTGCAGGACTGGGGTTGATGGTCCCACAGCCTTTCATCATGTCCCTCTACTGCCTCCATTGAAAAGATGTAGAGTGTGGTTCTGTTGGTAGCAGATCCTGGCTCCCCAGCATGATGCAGAGAGGGTGGGTTGGTAGGTGGTGCTACATAATCCACATGTGGGTCCAAACACCCCCCTGCTCTTATACCAAGCGATCATGGCAACCACACAGTATATGCACTATTCTGGGTGTGTCATAGTCCACAAGGGCTAGATTTGATTAGGAGATACAGATAGCCACAGAGGTATCCTAGGTGTGCCTGCAAGGACTATCTATCACACACTGGCACTGATGGAGACCTGCAGCATAGCCTATCTCAGCCAAGCCAGGTGCTGCGGACCTGGTGCTAGGCGCCCCACCTCACCCTCAGGGTGAGCACAGGAACTGCACAATGTCAGGTCTGTAGCTACTCTGTGCCAGTAACACACACGGTCAGTTCCCCCTATCAGGCCAAGGTGCTGTGGAGGCGCATACACCATCTTGTGATCAGAGGTAGACTGCTGATCTGCATGTGCAGTGCATCATGGGTATGGGTGGGTTTACCCTATCCTGGTAACCACAGCAGACAGTTTGTGCGGTGACCTGCAGTCTTTCTGTAGCCAGCCAGCGCTGTGCTTGAAGCTGTAGAGATGTAGCCCACTGGTTATTACAATGACTGTGGAGACAGCGGTCGTGAGTTCAATCCCGCAGTGATGTTATTTAGTAAGGCTGTCTGAGGGATTTCCTTTTATTTTAAATCAGTGCTGCCAGCAAAAACACCCTCACAGTGCCATAACCTAAGGTGCCTCATAAAGCGCCCTATAGGGCACATTATAAGGTGCCTTGGCAGACAAGGCACTTTATAATGTGCCCTATGGGGCGCCTTATGAGGCACCTTAGGTTACGGCACTGTGAGGGTGTTTTTGCTGGCAGCACTGATTTAAATTAAAAGGAAATCCCTCAGACAGCCTTATTAAATAACACCACTACAGGATCAAACTCATGACCTCTGCTTCCACAGTCATTGTAATAACCAGTGGGCCACATCTTTATAGCTTCTAATATACCACTGGCATGGACTGAAGGTTAACACGCATTAACGAGCCAAGGCGCCCTCTATCATGCGATACAGATTCCTTGCTACCTTGCTGCCGGAATGCCCACTACCTTATATGGCATTCCTCACATTAACGCTGCAACTAGCGCCGGTAACATTAGGACGGTTTAGTAAACATACCCCTTAGTCTTTGTATCTTTTGAAGGATTAAACCACTGATTTACATTTACTTGTTCCCCTTTGCTTACTTTATAGACCTCTACCATATCTCCCCTCTGCTGTCTACTCTCTATTCTGAAGAGCCTTAACTTTTAAGCCTTTTCTGAAAGGGGTATCCTTCCAGCGCCTTTATCATTTTGGTTGTCCTTCTCTGTATCTTTTCTAATTCTATCATATCTATTGTTACATGCAGTGAAGTACTGAAGGTGTGGTAAAACCATTAGACAGTACAGAGACATTAAAATATTCTCTGTTTTATTCTCCATTCCTTTCCTTATGATTCCTAGCATTCTATTAGCTTTCTTGGCAGCCGCTGCACACTGAACAGAGAATTTCGACATATTATCCATGATAAACCTTAAATCCCTTTCCTGTGTGGTGGTGCCTAGGGGCTGATTTCATAAGGAGCCCCATAAAGATATGCACTATTAACACATGTACGTAAGTCACTTATATTCAAGGACTTATGCGCGTACATGGGCAGTTACATGTGTATTTTAGGAAGTTGCTAAAGCATACATGTAAGTCCTATCGCGCATATTTTCATGTTGGTGGGTACAGGGGCAGAGTTCAGGTGGAGCATAGGTGGAGCGTTAATTTACGTGTGTAAGTTATAGGGGCTTGTTTACAAAGCCGCGGTAGCGGTTTCCGATCGTTATCGGAGCCGCGACACCATTGAAATCAATGGGGCCGCGGCTCTGATAATGATCGGAAACCGCTACCATGGCTTTGTAAACATGCCCCATAGTATTTTAGAATTTACTTGAGTTTTTAAAAATCTAGGTGTGAGTATTTATGCCTGCTCTAGACAGGTGTAAGTGCCCATGCCCAGAATTTTACATGTTCCATTTTATAAAACAGGCCTCAAATATGCGCTTGCTAAGTGTGTTAACTCCAGGGGCGTTTACAAAATGTCTCTCCTAATGTGGAACCTTTCATTGTATAGCTATAGTTTGGGTTGTTTCTCCCTAAGTGCATAACTTTGCACTTGTCAACATGAAATGTCATCTGCCATTTGGATTCCCAGTCTCCCAATTTAGAAAGGCCCTCTTGTGATTTAACAGCTTTGAGTAATTGGTGTCATCTACAAATATGCTCATCTCACATGTTTATTTATTTATTTAATAGTTTTCTATACCGCCTCATCATAACATAACTTAAACAAGTACATCACAACAGAATTAACTATTTACATCAAAACAGTAATTAATTATGTACAGTGTAACTAGTTGTGCTTGCTAACGTTCAATGACTTTGTACGTTTAGAGGTGAGGGCGGATATCTACAATGCGGATAACAGGTACATTGGATGGGTCGAGTGCATGGCATGCTTATGTTGGGTATGTGCCTGAATCTGCCTGATGTATCCAATAGTGCTCTGTAAAGAGTAGCATCTTGATACTTTTTTGGAAGTCTACAAGCTCTCTTATATCACTTATTTTTGGTTGGAGGGAGTTCTATATGATCGGGGCATAGTATGTGAAGGCTCTATTGCTCGTTGATTTGTTGGTTTTGTGGAAATCAGCTGGGAGGAATAAGGAGTTTTGGGTGCATCCCCTCCTCTGTCTAGTGTCTGGGATTCTGTTTATTAAGGTGGTAAGGTGAGAAGGACAAATGTTATGCAGTAACTTGAAGATGATGACTAGGTTTTTGAACTTGCTTCTACTAGGGATAGGAAGCCAATGTAACTTGTATAGAATGGGAGTGATGTGCTCAGATCTTGATGCTCTCATGATTACACAAGCTGCTGTGTGTTGTGCCATCTGCAACTGTGCTAATGCCTGTTTGGAAAGACCCTGCAATATACTATTGCAGTGGTCTATGTGAGGGGTTAATCATGGCCTGCAAGACCAATCTAAAGTCTGGTGGGTCCAGAAGGGGTCTTAGATGTTGTAATAGTTTAATCTTCCTGTATAAAACCTAAGTAGTCCTGCTTATGTGTGTTGCTTGGTTCAAAGATTTATCTAGGATAATGCCTAGGTATTTTACTTAATCCTTTACTTCTATTGTGGCTTCTCTAAGCTGAATATATAGTGTGGGGGGGGTGAATTCTTTGTTCACGGCAATAAAGATTGCCTCCGTTTTATTGAAATTTACTTTTAGGTTATTCACTGTGAGCCAATGAGAGGCTTCATTGAAGCATGTTACGATTTGTTGGAGGTTAGTTTTTTTTTTAGTACTGACCGGTAAATAAATCATTATATCGTCAGCATAAATGAGAATTCACTTTATGCTTCCTGAAAATGTTGCAGATTGGTTGGAGATATACATTCAACAATATAAATGACCTGGATGTGGGAACAATGTTCCCATGTCCAGGTCGTTTATACATATATTAAAAAGCGGTGGGTCCAGTATAGATCTCTGACCTCTCTACTAGTCATCTTTCTCCATTGAGAATATTCACCCTTTAGCCCTACTTTCTGATATTTCTCTTTTCACCATGTCCCAGTCCAGAATAGGACACTACTTCCTATTGTTATAATCATAGGAATTTTTTTGATGCCAACATCTGAGGGTAATTTTCTAGACCTTTTTCATGTGTAAAATGCTGATTTATGCACTAAAAGGTCCCCTGATAAAATTAGGTCACACCTAGGACCGGCCCATCCACTGGGCGAGCTAGAATGCTACTTAGGGCAGCCGACCTGGGTGGGCGGTAGCACCATAATGGATTGGTGGTGGTGGCAGTGGCAGCGCCACACATAGGCGGCCGTGCCGCCCCACAGATGCCGCTGATTCCATTGCGGGGGAGGCGGGCAATGGCAGTATTTCCAAAAGTGACATCTGGGGAAGTGGCAGCGGCGGCAGCTGTGGGGTGCAGTGGCAGCTGGGGGGGGGAGCATCAATGGGGGCTGGGCAGCAAGGCTGAGATTTCTGCCTAGGGGGGCAGAAACCCTTGGGCAGGCCCACGTCACACTTTATAGTAGGCATGGTACAAGAACGAGATACCCTTGTGAGATGACCAAGACATAGGCCCGTAGGGCAGTCCAGGGAAGACCAGCCGCAATAGCGCTGGGTACGAGAATGGAGGAACGGTGCAAGTGGGGCGAGAATGCCCCACTAAGAGAGGCGCCTCCAAATATTATTTATTTAGAATTGTCGAGAACCATAGCGTAGCCGGGCGTCGTGCATGGGGAGACGTGACCTGAATTGGCCAGTGTGGTATGTGACCTGCGTTGGTCACCGTTGGGACGGAAAGCTGTGCACCGCCCTGTTACGGGCTTGGGGGTCCAGTGATACCCTGAATTCAGGGTGTGTGTCCTCATTTCCTGCATGCTTGCGCATCTCTGCTGGCATCTGCACTGAGGTAGACGCAAGTGGCGCATTACTGCAGAAGAGCTGGGAAAGGAGCACCTGGGAGCAAACCGGGGAACTCTTGACCTGTAGTCACATGCTCTTCCCCTAAGCTGTGCTTCAACAAGATGAGGCTTCTACTGTGCAGGATGTTCAGTTAGTAGGGGTACAGGGCCTGGATGCAATCCAGAGAGTGGAATCCTCTCCCTCCAGGAAGCATGGAGTGCTCCAGGACTGGGAGGCGGCCCAGCCCTGGAGGGGCTGCGTTCAAAAAAGGGGTACACCATAAGATATGTGGTTCCCCGACCCTCGCTTGTCGGGGTAGGAGGCCGGTCGAAGGAGAATAGGGGCATGATTTGCCGGAACCACGGCTAGGGCTCGAGCCCGTAACTTTCCGACCATGAACACACTGGCCGTGGTGTGCACTGCACTACTCTGTTGCCAGTGCCGGTAGTAAGATTAGTGGATGGACATGCTGTCCGTGGAGATAGGAAGCCTGTAACGAGATGGAGAAATACCATCGTAGCGGTTAAGAAATGCCTAGTAAGGATGATGCCTCAGACAACCTACTGCCCCTCTGGGGGATGGAACTCATGACCCCTGGTTCAGTAGTTCATGCATTAACCATTGCGCTACTCCTCTCTTGCTGCTACTGATGGGGCCGCGTGAGGGGAGACTGGAGACTATTTCAGATACATATCCAGAGGGTCGTAAGAGTCAACAGCAAATGGGCTGCGCTCCACACGACGACCACTTGATCTCAGTGGCTACTAAGAGCTGACCTGGTTCGGGGTGATGTTAGCCTGAGCGAGGACGCTCAGGGCGGTGTTCTCCGCAGCTTGCATGAGCTTGAGTGGCACACACCGGGATTGACTGAGGGGGATGTAGAGCAGATAGAGGCTGGCTAGCCTGCGCTATTAGGTCCCTTTGAGCAGTGTTTAATGCGATCTACATTGGAGGCGACTGAGTGGTTCAGGGGAGGTGACCATTCGGTGCCAAGACATCCAGATTAGGTTGGTGCAACCCGACAGGAGAAGACGTCCGGTCGAGGGATGAGGACTGGGTTGGCATGAGCCCCAGCTGGGGTTAGAACATACGACCTTAGGCTCCTGAACACACTGTCTGTGCACACCGACCACCATGCCAGTAAGGGGTGGCTCTTTAGTGCGAGCGCTGATGATAGGGCGAGTTGTAGGACTTTCCGAACCCTAAGGAGCGTCAGCGAGATTAACATCTGATCCTTATATGAGCTCTGACCCTAGATCTTTATGGGCAGTAGCGTGAAGAGGCTAGATCACCGTAAGGGGCACAAGCGGCTTGCGCTTGAGCGTGATTGAACCCTGAATGATTATACCCCAGGGGCTGGTTCAAGGCACCGGCCAAGAGAAGGTGTGCCCAGAGTGACATTGGTCTAGGCAACGCAGGATGACAGGGGCTTCTGCGCCCACCTCTGCCAGGTGTCGATCCAGGATCTCAGCAGTAGGGAGACAGGGACGAGGGCATACGTGCCAAGTGTGCAGGAGGGGGGGGGGTAGAAGACGCCAATACCAGTGAGAAAGCTGCTGTCTGGGTGGTGTTATTCCACCCTCAGTCAGGTCCTGGTGTGAGCACCCCAGTAGGACACCGTCAGAGGGGACAGGTGAGTGAGGCTACTATATGACCTTACTATGACCTTGTATATATTCTTACATACTGTGCAAGTAGGCATTGGGGCAATATTACCTATAACAGGTAATGCCTCAGCCAGCCTTGTGCTACATTGCTGCTGGTTTACATTGAACAATTGAAAATTCAACATTGCTGCTGGTTTACATTGAACAATTGAAAATTCATTGAGCAGGGCATTACAACTTGGCAGATAACGTTTGTACCAGGGATGTGGGCTAAGGCGGGTTAAGTAGCTTGCCCAAGATCACCAGGAGCGACTGTAGGATCAGAACCCCAGTCCTTCCGACCCAAGGTTGCCGTCCTGCACAGGACTTGAACCCTCAGGTTGAATACGTTGCCCCAACTACCAGGCCATCCCTACACTCCATGTTGGGTTGCCGAAAATTATATATATATATATATATATACATAAATGAGCCATACGGTATTGGAGTCGGTGCAGTGGAGTAGAGCTGAAGCGGAGCTGCGTACGGTTTCGATGCACAGAGTGCCCGAGCTTGTTGCTGGCCGGCGCCGACTTGACCTGTAGGGTTTTCCCCCCGGCGAGCCGGTACCTATTGTTCCCCTTTAGAATCAGAAAAATCAGCTATCTGGATTGAGCCAGATAGAAAACGGGGCTGAGACCTTTCTTTCTACTTATCCCATAGACTTGCCCAGACGCTGGGCTCCGGCCGGGAGGTAGAGGAGTGGAATGTAATGTGGACGGTGTCTCTTAATTCCCGTGCGCTGTCTCAGCGGTCTAGGTCACACCGGTTGAGGTTCCAGGATATAGGGTCAGGCCCTCTACCCCACCACCGCCCTTGCAGGCACTGCCGCAGGATAACGGGGTCTGAGCGGCGCTGGAACCCTAGGCTGATACTCCGACCCTGATAAGCCTGCAGATGCAGTAGAACAGTTTGAACTCTGACCATACCACTGGTGGCAGGTAATTACCAGTAACCCTTGGCTGGCTGAATAAAGGGGGTTGCGACAAGGAAAATGAGTGGGGGGGGGGGTGCACTGCCATTCACAGCAACCTGGGAAGGGGG
This sequence comes from Ichthyophis bannanicus, assembly GCA_033557465.1. Classification (NCBI taxonomy): domain Eukaryota; kingdom Metazoa; phylum Chordata; class Amphibia; order Gymnophiona; family Ichthyophiidae; genus Ichthyophis; species Ichthyophis bannanicus. Next base: position 1,110,955,795 of record CM066033.1, on the reverse strand, counting down.
GTGCACTGCCGTACCCAGCAACATCCCTCCAGTGTTACCGGACCTTAGGGCAACTGTAAGGTCAGCCGCTTATTGGTGGGGTCATCATCCCTGTAGGGCTCCATTCCCTTGATTAACCCTGGAGCCTGGTGGCCGGGAGCCTGTCCGAATTGTTGGTGGCGGAGGGAACGTCGTTGGTGCTATCAGAGCTTTAGAATTGTCTGTGTCAGAGGTTCATCATTATTTGGATATGTGGACTGGATTGACAGTAGCCCCAGTTGTGCTTTGAACCTGTGACCCTCTGTTCTTGCACACACTGTCAGTGTGCACTGTACCACCGTGTTGACAGCGCTATCGGAGTCTTGGCTGGTCGGTGGTTCTGGGCGGGGGGTTCTCACTCTCTGCCCCGGTGAGCCCTTATAGTGCTTCAGCACCAAGTTGCCACGATCTTGTCTCTCTCCCTCACTCCCTCAGCCCGGTGAAGAAGCCCCAAGTAATCCTGGGTCCACAATGATGGCTTGTAGAGTTTGACTGCAGCTGTAAGGTGCAGCTGATGTTACAGTCAAAGCAGGGCTGTGACTTGCCAACACTACAAGAGTAGAGGAGGGATAAACCCTGGTCTCTTGGTTTCCCCGCCAGTGCTTTAGCCATCAGGTTAAGCCGCCACTCCACTGGAGAGTGGGCTCTGCTGCTGTCTAAGGCAAGGGGGTTGGAGTGAGAGGGAGCCGATGGCAGGTATTTCAGCGACGGAGTAGAAGGGGCGGAGTCAGAGAGGGCCAATGGCGCCGAGGAGTCAACAGAATCCTTGCACCGAATAAAAGCATATCTGCGCCGAAGAAGGCATCTCCGCGCCGGAGAGAGGTATCTCTGCGCCGAAGAAGACATCTCTGCGTCGAGGAAGGCGTCTCTCTGCCGAAGCAAGGCATATCTGCGCCGAGAAGCATCTCCGAGTCGGAGTGAAGCGCAGCTGCAGTCATTGAATGACCGGACGAGGAGGGTCCCGTGCCATAAAGAGAGAAGCCGTCCAACGTGAAGGCGCCAGGCCACGGCGCCGAGCAGTGCTGAGTGGGCCGGCCTGAGGAGACGCCTGCCAAGGAGCTGCAGTAGATACAGCGAGGTCCCAGCTTGTGCGACCAATCTGTAAAAGGGGCGTGGCTTTGAGCAGTACCCAGTCGCGGAAAGATGGCCGCCTCCATGGTTACCCACGTGTGAAGAAGCCAACGGCTGCCGCGAAGGTATTCCCACCCGGAGGATCCTCAGGCTATAGGCGCATTGGACATCAGGCTCGCTGCTGGGGTTGGAGGCCCTTAGGCACAACCTGAGCGGCGGCAGAGCTGGCGGCTTAAGCCGCGGCTGGGGTGGAGGCCCTTAGGCACACCCTGAGCGGCAAGCTATCAAAAATGGATAAAGCTCCACTCTTTTAACTAATCTTTAGACTGACTTACTATAAATAAATATTACTTGTCTATTTTAGCGACTGAGTCTCAGAATACAGACTGCTCACTCAGCCTACTCAACGGGCATGGTGAAAACGTCTTTCATACATCAATGACCCACATTTGTTGTCGCTGATATTTCTTATGTATCCTTGTTTTTTTACTTTTATTAACGCATTCAATGGGCGCCGTAGCGTTTCACCAACGCATTCAATGGGCGCCGTAGCGTTTCACCTAAGGCGTTTCGTCAGGGGATTATCTAACAAAGATGAACATAACCATGTTAGTGAATACATCAATGTCTGTTGAAACTAAATAAATAATAGTGAAAGTCAGTCTAGCCAGCGTCCCGAAACGATACTCACAACTTCCTGTGATGTGCATCCACCTCTCACAAAAAACGCCGCGCATGCGGGTTAGGTTTCACAATGGGATTTAAATCCTCAGAGAAGAAAAAAAGGGGGAGGGGGAGGGAAGTGTGTGAGATTAACTTGATCACGTTAACAAGGGGGCTGCACTAACACGCTCCCCATTCTATGGAGGTGTTGAGACCATTGGGGCTTAAAGTGTTTAATCGAAAAATCCATTCTTGTTCTCGACGTAACAGTGTTGAATCTCTTGATTTCCCTTTTACACCTCTAATGATGTGATCGATACAAAAGCATTTTAATGCTGTAAATGGATGCTGTTCTTTAAGACAATGAGATACTATTGGAGCCTGAATTACTTTGCAATTTCGTAGAAATTGTTCAAATCTAAGTGACTATAAACAACAAGCTAAGTCACTTCAAGAAAAATTTCTATCTCGAGGATATCCCCGACATACAGTGAGTAAAGCTTACAAACGAGCCAAGTACCTGAATCGAGAGTTATTATTTCACCCTAAGGCAAAATCAGCAACCTCAGAAGGGAAAATACATTTAGTGACAAAACATTCTCCATTTAGTCACGCAATTCAGCAGATATTGAAAAGACACAACAATATTCTACATACTATTCCGGGGTTGGAAAATCAAACAGTTCAATGTGTATGGCAACGCCATAACAATTTCAAAGATTCCATTCAACAATCAATAGAAGTACCGGGTCACTATAAATGTGGTACATGCTCTATTTGTGATATAACATGGGAGTTACAACAGTTTACCCATGCGGGGAGAATCTATCCCATTCGAAACCGGACGACATGCAACTCAACCTATGTAGTATATGGCATAGTTTGCCCATGTTCATTGTTATATGTAGGGAAAACTGTCCGTGAATTTCGGGTGCGGATGGGTGAACACCGTAGCAGGTTACATTGCAAAGTAATTCAGGCTCCAATAGTATCTCATTGTCTTAAAGAACAGCATCCATTTACAGCATTAAAATGCTTTTGTATCGATCACATCATTAGAGGTGTAAAAGGGAAATCAAGAGATTCAACACTGTTACGTCGAGAACAAGAATGGATTTTTCGATTAAACACTTTAAGCCCCAATGGTCTCAACACCTCCATAGAATGGGGAGCGTGTTAGTGCAGCCCCCTTGTTAACGTGATCAAGTTAATCTCACACACTTCCCTCCCCCTCCCCCTTTTTTTCTTCTCTGAGGATTTAAATCCCATTGTGAAACCTAACCCGCATGCGCGGCGTTTTTTGTGAGAGGTGGATGCACATCACAGGAAGTTGTGAGTATCGTTTCGGGACGCTGGCTAGACTGACTTTCACTATTATTTATTTAGTTTCAACAGACATTGATGTATTCACTAACATGGTTATGTTCATCTTTGTTAGATAATCCCCTGACGAAACGCCTTAGGTGAAACGCTACGGCGCCCATTGAATGCGTTGGTGAAACGCTACGGCGCCCATTGAATGCGTTAATAAAAGTAAAAAAACAAGGATACATAAGAAATATCAGCGACAACAAATGTGGGTCATTGATGTATGAAAGACGTTTTCACCATGCCCGTTGAGTAGGCTGAGTGAGCAGTCTGTATTCTGAGACTCAGTCGCTAAAATAGACAAGTAATATTTATTTATAGTAAGTCAGTCTAAAGATTAGTTAAAAGAGTGGAGCTTTATCCATTTTTGATAGCTTGACAGCAACAAGCTCCGAGAAGTGACAATAATCTTTTTGTTATCAACACCCTGAGCGGCGGCAGCTGGCAGGATATCGGAGGCAGCTGGCAGGATATCGGAGGTCCTCCGAAGGTCCGTGGGTATTGGCCCGCAGGGATGCCGTCTGCTGAGAGAGCCTTGCTGGTAAGGAGTTTAAGCGCCGCCCTAGCAATTTGAAGAAGCTTAGACAGAAATTAATGCAAGTTAACTGCAACCTACATAATGATGAGGGAGAGAAATGCAAGTCGAGACTGATTAATAGTAGGGAATTTTGTAGGGTGCTAGGTCTGGAAGCTTAGGCAGAGTATTAATGAAAGTTTAACTGCACAATACATACTGGTAGAGAAAAGAACGAAGTTGAAACTGAGCAACAGTAAGAGCTTTTCCAAGATGTTGAGACCGGAGCACATGGCCCACAGGAATCTAAGCTCCGCCGGGATGGCTCTGAAAGAGCTAGGAACATTAACTAGCAATCTGAGACAAGCTTGGACAAGAATGAATGCAGAGACAGCAAATACATAGGAGAAAGCGGGCTTAAACTGAACCTACAGTGAAGAATATTGCTTCAGAGCTGGGTCTGGAAGCACATGGCCAGCAGGAATCTAAGTTCAGCAGGGCCAGATCCGAAAGGAAGCTTAGGAAACATTGAGTCAAGAAAACTGTTACATACATACGGTTAATACATACGATTAGAAGTCCTTAAGTCAAAACTTGGTGGAAAGTAGAAAAGTCTGTCTTGCTGGCAAGGCGGAAGAACTGAAACTGGTTAGCTAGGGGCGGGCAGAGGGGTGGGGCCAGTTGGCCCATGCTCAGAAGGGCGAAAGCCCTTCTGAGCTATGGAGAGTACTTCCGTCTCGGCGCCGTCGGATGACGTCACCACTTGTGGCTGACTCATCCTGCTTGTCCTAGGAGAATGAAAGGAACTAACTGTGCTGCTAGCCAATAGAAAATAAAAATCTGTTTCCCTTGACATTACCCCTGAAGAAGTCATATCGATGGTGAAATGTTTGGCTTCATTGGGCTGGACAGAGTTTTCCTGATGGAGAGCTGCAATTGAAAATGCTCAAGTAAAGTCTTTCTGAGCTGACATCCGATTTTAATAATTTGCATTTGAATAATACACTAGTACATTGACAAATGAAGCACAGTTGTTTACTGCAACACTCTGGACTTTTTTTTTTAGAACGTTTTAATAGCAAACAATTGAGAAGTTGTGTCCTATAGATTACAAGTAAATGTGATCAGGGCATTAAAACACTGAAATCTGTTCCTCCTTTTCAAAGAGAGAGTCCAGTATTTTCCATTGTTTTGTTTTGTTTGAATTGGAGATTAGTTAGTGGGGCAGCTTCTGAATACTACTCTCAGTAGCTGTACCTGGGTATTGTACTGCAACAATTAGAATTCAAAATCATAATAGTTGGCCATTGCAATGTCATTGACACATGACTAGAACTGCTGCCAGTCTTTCTAGATACTGATTCTCTTTTGTGTGAACAGTTGGATATTGTGTTACTGCTTTCATTTTGTATTTAGCTGCTGAATGGCAAGCTTGACCAAATAGATCAGATTGCACAACAGAGAAGGAAATTAAATTCTTTAACCATTCTATCCTTTGTGGCAGACCATTGTTTATGATTTATTGTGTCACTGGAGTGTTACTTTTTAATGCATGTCAGCAAAGGGTGGGAAAATTATTGAGAATTGTAGACGATATGATGACTGAATAATCTTTTTGCTGTGCCTAATTTCTTTCACTCTCCATCATTTAGGATCGTGTCACTAATGAGTAGCAGGTCATAACTCCCTCCCGGGCTGAATCTGTTAAAGCTTATAAAAATGTTCATGCTTTAATGTAATGATAATATAATTTAATTTGCCACTGATGTACAGCATTATACCCAGCGAACCAGGTTTTAAGCGTTTTACAACACACCTTTTGCTCTTTCATCTTTACATTAAGGCAGGTTGAGGCTCAAGCATCAGATGTAACTCCTCGAGGCCCTTCATATGGCTCTTATACTTTAGAATTTTCAATACCACAGCTTGAAATGGACTGGGTACCTAGCTTTACATAATAAACCAGCTAGAGTTCGAATGTGTCTGAGAGCAATGTGACTCACTGAGTGATGGAAGTTATCTACTAGCATTTTAAGCAACTTTACTTTGCTTCTACTTGCTGCCAGGTGCATAGCAGTCTGAAGTTAATGGGAGGAGGTGCAGTAGTGGAGGCATGGCAATCTACTTCCAGTCGCACCATAGATGCATAGGACTATGGGCCCGATATTCAAAGGCATTTGCACGGTTTATAAGCCTGTAATCCGTGTAAATGCCCCTAAGTGGGATATTAAGTGGCACTAACATGATTAGTGCCGCTGAATATCCACGTGTATTGCTGCTATACACCCCAATGCTAACCGGTTAGAATTGGGGCATTCTGGGGGCGGTACCCGGGGATAACTGGGCAGCAGCGATATTCAGCTAAATATGGCAGCCAAAGTAAGGCACAGCAAAAGCTGCCCTAACATTTGTCACTGAGGCTAACTGGGCAGTGGATGAATATCACTGTTGCCCAGTTAGCCTCCTGTTTCTGTGGCTGACCTGGATATTCAATGCTGGCAGCTGGATATTTATTTATATTCTCTTATATACCGCGCTAGTCTGCATCAGTGCGGTTTACATTGAACAAACTGAAATTACATTGAACAGGGCATTATAACTTGGAGATAACTATTTTACAGGGAACATGGGCTATGGAGGGTTAAGTGGCTTGCCCAAGACCACAAGGAGCACCTGTAGGACTAGAAACCCCAGTCCTTCCTGCCCAAGGTTGCTGTCCTCTAGTGGGATTTGAACCCCTGACCTTCTGGCCTGAAGTACCTTGCACTAGACCACTCCTCCACTCCAGATGACTTTGGATATGGCTCCAGCACTATTATCCGGCAACAGCTAGGCACTGTAATTGCACTAGCCACCTCTGCTGAATATCCGGTCTATACGGCTATCCAGTCTGTGAAACCATAAGAACTGTTAAGCTCTACAATCCCTTCTTCTCTTTGAGATCCTCTGCACTTGCCCCATGTTTTCTTGAATTCAGATACAGTTCTCATCTCTACCATCTCCACTGGGAGGCTGTTTCATGCATTCACCGCCCTATCTGTAAAGAAATATTTCCTTAGATTATTCCTGAGCCTATCCCCTTTCACTTTTGTCCTCTGATCCCTTGTTCCAGAGCTCCATTTCAATTGAAAGAGGCACACCTCTTGTGCGTTTATACCACACTCATTTAAATGTCTGTCATATTTCCCATATCCTGCCTTTCCTCCAGTATCCCCATACTTTTATGATGAAGATCACTGACCATTTTAATAGCCACCCTCTGGAACGACTCCATCCTGTTTATATCCTTTTGAAAGTGTGGTCTCCAGAATTGTGCACAGCACTCCAAATGAGATCTTACCAAAGACTTATACAGAGCCCTTGATTTCACACAGACGTTTATCATAAACAAAATCCCAATCAAGCCATTTATATGGGAGTGACATCATAAAGGTTTATTTGACTATCTTATGGATTTAACCAGGCAAAATCCAAGATTTGAATTTTTATCTATACTGCCTGGTTAAATTGTGTCCGGGATGCTCAGTTGCACAAATTTAGCTGGGTAGAAAGAGCTAGCTCCAGGGCCATACCTAAGGCAAGCTTTTATTTTATCCTGACAGCACTGATACTCATAGCTACCTGGCTTAATTAGGCCCACAAATAGCATTGCCAAAGTCATCTGGGAAACTTTATATGGATACAAACTTTTCCACTCATTGCCTCGCTAAAAACCATAGACCTCATGGTATTTCAGTGAGCTGGTATGATGACAAAAACGTTGTCGTACCAGCTCATTCTGGTTAAAAAACCTCAGTTAGTACCTTTGCTTCTATACTTCCAAAGTAGAGTGGACGTTTTGCTAAAATATTATATTTAACAATATGTCTAAGGGGTATGTTTACTAAACCATCTTAACGTCGCAGCGGTGATATTATCTCGCGATAAGTGACGTTATTGCATGATAATGTAACATTATCGCGCGATAATGTCACTTATCGCGCAATAATGTCACTTATCGCGCAATAACGCGGCGGCAGCGTTAAGGCACACTAACACTGTGAAATCCGGGACTGAAGGGTAGAGTAAGGTTTCCCAGAGGGCGGAAAGAAGGGGTCAATGGGCGGAGAGTAGGCGGGGAGAGGCTCCAGGCACACTAACGCTGTGAAATCCGTGTCTGAACACTAACACCAGTGAAACCCTCACGTTAGGCACATTTGCAGGAAAGAGAAACATTTAAGTCAGCAATGTGCAGCAAACGCAGGGAAACCCAGAAAAGTGATAATTGTGATACATGTGCAGGAACCAAAAAGGCAAATAAACATATAAAATGACCAGAACCACATTTAAAATCCCAATAATCAAGCTGGCCAATAGTGATATTAATGATAAACATAAAGCAACACTACTGACAAAGCGTAAAAATTAAGATATCATGTTTGGAAGGCTCTATGCTCCGTCCCCCTACAAAGTGAATGATCCCACATTGAAATAGCGCTGATCAGGGTTTCTGTCGTTTAGATTGGGCAGGTGTGTTATGGCGTGCACATGTGCAGCAACAGCAGAGTGGGCACATAGGAAAAGGCAACTGTACTGATGCTGTAAATGGGATACAGGGGGCTTCAGGCAGCACATGCTGTGGTCCAGCTGGGGTACAGTGCGGACTAGGCAGATGCCTAGGTGGCACATAGGAATGCCAAAACTGTAAAGCAGCAAGACAGAAACTGACAAGGGTCCAACATGGGCATGAGTGTGTGTCCTACAGTGTCATAGGGGATATTACCCAGCAGGTACCCCCAAGGGCACATAACATTGGCAGGCGGTGCCGGGGGGAAGCGCGCATGTCCATGTAGGCACCCCTACCCGAGAACCCACACCATAGGCAGCTGCCTACCGGCACACTGGATGGCCTGGGACGGTGCACCACCAGCGCCACCGGCATAATGGCACAGCAGCATGGTGGTGGAGGGGTGCTGGTGGCGGAATGGGCAGTGGCATCTGGCTACAGCAGACCATGGCCAAGCCCCATTTAGGTGGTTGCCGTGCACTGCAACAGACAGGATCTGTCTGACGAACAGTCATGGTATGCCCAGGGAATGAATTATCCCTGTGGCAACAGTGTGGTGCAGTACACACAGCCAGTGTGTTCAGAAGCAGAAGGTCACAAGTTCAAGTCCCAGCTGTGCCTCCTCTCACCCTGTCCCCATATTTTACCCAGTATTAAACCATGGTAATAAAGAAGGAACCTTTATTGCAGATAAAATAAACATGCCTGAAATGCCTATATTTTACCCTACAGAGCACAGACAACATAAACATGTGCAATCCCTAGAGCAAAGTTTCCCAACTGCAGACCTGGAGGGCCAAACACCATTCAGGTTTCATGCTGTCCCTAATAAATATGCCTGTGCTGCATTTGTATGAACCACACCCATTGCATGCAAATATATCTCATGCATATTCATTAGGGACAGCATGAAAACCTGAACAGTGTCTGGCCCACCAGGACTGGAGTTGGGAACCTCTGCCCTAGAGTAGCGGCCAACAGGGGCATAAACACCCACACCCACAGGCTCCACTATCCAAAGCCTCATGGAGAGTCAGGCTGTTGGGCCCTGCGCGGAGCAACATCTCCCAATACTGGCACCTGCATACCTTAGCAATGCCGTCCTAAACTTGGAAGCACATTCCACATATATCAAAAGGTTGCTATGATTAATGTCATCTAACAAATGGTAAGTTAAACACAATTTGTTGACAGAGAGCAACCTTTCTGATATCTGTGGAGTGTGTTTCAGTTATTGATTCTGACAGTGTTTACCACCCTGGGGAGTGACCCTAACAGTACTGAGTACCATAGCAATGCCCGCACTGTGCCCAGGACTGGTGTGGCGGCTAGTGCTGCCACAAAGCTCTATATTTGCACAATGCTGGCATAGGTGTGGGAGTGTGTGTCTGTCTATCCAGTGTGTTGTGGCTGCCTACACCTTATTGAGCCCACATTGCTTGCACTGTTTTCAGTGTTAGCCTGCCAATGTGCATAATGAGGAGCAAGGTACTGTGGGTATGGCCCGGACAGGTTGGCCTGGGCAGGATGCATCTGCACAGGGTATAGGGCAATAGATGGGACATTGTAGTGCCCGACCACCACCTGCACGGACAGGGTGGCCACAGCATGTTGTGCTGGGAGGTTGCTCTCACCCTGACTGAGCAGTGACCATGGCATGGCTAGGTTCCCCCATAGTGCTATACAGTATTTCTCTCAAGTGATATTAATGGGTTTTCTTTTCTGGGGCCCAGTCACTGACATGCTTGTGTGGTGTGTATTCTGACATCTGAGCTTTGGGTGCAAATAGTTTCTCCAGGGACATGCACTATGTACTAGCTAGCAGACTGTCTGCAGTTAGCATCTGTATGGCTGCACCACCTTGCAGTGTGCAGCAGGTGCACACTGACTGCCCTCTGCTGGTAAATGTCAGATTGTAGTGGGGGGCAGCTGAGCTGACTCGGCCCACTACCTATCTGCCAGTGGCCCTATCCCAAGTGCAGATCTTCAGCAGCTGTCCGTTTGCCACCAGGTTGCTGGTCCCTCATGTACCTCCACTGCCCCCCTTGCAAAGGGTGAGAATGTGGGTCTGTTGAGGGCAGATCATGTCCCCCACCCTGACCCAGAGAGGGTGATTTGCTAAGTACATTGTCACTAGTGAGCCCTGACACACCCCTGCTCCCTAAACAGGTGACCATAGCAAGCACAGTGGATATGCACTATGTTATGTGCATCATGGTCCACAAGGACCAGACATGACTGGCAATTACAAATGCACACAGAGACCACCCAAAGGTGTCTGCAACAAATACTTGTCACACACTGGCACTGATGAAGACCTGCAGCACAACCCACCTCACCCAACCCGGGTAATGCGGACCTGGTGCTGGCCACTCCACCTCACCCTCAGGGTGAGCACAGAACACGCACATTGGCATGGCCTGTGGGTACTCTGTGCCAGTAAGACGCACGGTCATTCCCCCCTACCAAGCTGACATGCTGTAGAGGTGCATACCCCATCTGGTGAGCAGATGTAGACTGCTATTCTGCATTTGAATTGCATTATGGGTACTGTTGGTTCTATCCTATCCTGGTAGCCACAGCAGACAGGTTTATGGTGACGTGCACTCTTTCTGTAGCCAGCCATTGGTATGATAGCCCCTATAGTGATGTAGCACAATGGTTATTGCAATGACTTTAGTAGTAGAGGTCATGGGTTTGATTCCTCTCTGTTCCCCTTTTTTTATGGCTGTCCTACACAACTACTTTTCATTCGTGTAACAGTCATATCTGTGCAGATCTGTGCTGCCGCCACATTATACCCTCATCACTGTTGCCATCCATCCTTCTGTCCATCTATATGTGTGTGCCAGCTGTGTGGCGTCCTGCCATAATGTGCAGGCTGCTACCCCATGTCCTGCACTGGCACACGTTTCTGCATTGTGGCTCTTCATGCTTGCCTCTCCTGTGTCTGCTCTGCATGGCACTGCTCTCCTCTGTCCTCCTGTCATTGCACTTATCCTGCCACCTCTACCTCCTCTGGTGGACACATATCTCCATCCTCTGCCACACACTGTCACTGTTGCACTGTACATTACCATCACCCTGTACATCGGTACAGCTGCCCCCGATATGTTTGTCCACTTTACCTGCTGCCACATGGGCTGCACGCAGATTTGGCTGGTCCATGAGCTCCGTCATCTACTTCCTTCCATCACTTGTTCATTGCCTTTCCTTGGTGCTCTGTGCAGTGTTATGGTTACATCTGTGTTTGAGCCATACATTTCATGCTTGTGACTTTGGGGCACCTTTGTGCCCCTGGGCACCATCTCCTGTGTCACCTTGGCATCCCTGGGGCATCTTTCCTGGCACCTTAGGTTTGGCCAGCTTATGGGGCGCCTTATATGCTGCCTTGGAGGGTGCCAACCTTTCCTGCCGCCCTCTGGGGCACATTATAACCTGCCTTGGATGACGTGGTGCTTTATGATGTGCCTTATGGTACGCCCTAAAAGGTGCATTAGGCTGCGGCACTGGGGTGAGGCTTTTTTGGCTGGCAGTGCAAATTGTTGGGATGTGTCTGACTGTTACAGGCAGGAAAAGAGATTACCTCAGATAGTCTTTTACCTAAGCCCACTGGGGGATCAAACTCATGACCACTGTATCAGCAGTCAATATATTAACCAGTGTGATTGCAAGTCAGCATGCCTAATTAAGGCTAATGCGCACGCAAAGACACAACGGACAGAGCACTCTCCATGGCTGCTCCAACAATAGGGAACAAACTACCAGACGATTTGAGGGCAACCACAGACCTCAAGGACTTTAGAAAAAAGTTGAAAACCATGCTGTTCATAGAACACTATGGACACATCACATAACCCCAGAGAATGTATAACAGCACATAACCCCGCCTAAACAATGTATGTATGGAAAATGTATTTAGAACCACTGTATATAGCCCACTTTGTACATAGCTCATACCAATCTAGCACACAATACAACACTCACCCAACTAAATTTCACCCTCACTGCATGTATAACACACTCACCTTACCCGATTGTTTGCTGTGATACCACCTTGATTATTAAGATAAGGCGGTTTAGAAATACTGTTAAATAAATAAAAAATAAAATTAACGTGCCATGGCTCCCTCTATCGCGCGATAACGGACTTTATCGAAGGATAACCCGAAATGCTACCTTAAGACCGGAACGCCCACTACCTTATATGGCATTCATCACAGTAAGACTGCAACTAATGCCGGTAACATTAAGATGGTTTAGTAAACATACCCCTAAGGCACACATCAAAAATGCCACTTTTTCTGTACACAGTTTAGGGGCATGTTTATTAAAGCGCAGTAAGTTTTTGCACTTACCGCACCTTAAGTGCAAAGCCAAAGGTCCGGTAAGTGCAAAGCCTGTATAGTAAATGCAGGGGCATGGTCAGCATCAGCCCTGCATTCACAGCATAGGGCAGTAGCGCAACCTGAACCCCCCCTGATATGTGATTATATTTCTCCAATATTGATAGACCTGCATTGGCTTCCCGTGAGGTTCTGTTCATATTTTGAAGAAGCAACATGTTTTTTCTGCTGGAAATCGGGCATCCTTACTGCTGCAGTATACACCTTTGAGCACTTTATAATCTAGCCAAAATCAGCTATTGTATCTGCCACTGTGTTGGTTAACATAAGAACATAAGAAATGCCATGTTAGGTCAAACCAAGGTCCATCAAGCCCAGTATCCTGTTTCCAACAGTGGCCAATCAAGGTAACAAGTACCTAGCAGGTTCCCCAAAACACACACAGGTTCCATAATGCTTGTCCTAGGGCAAGCACTGGATTTCCCGGGTCAACTTTAATAATGGTTTATGGACCTTTCCTCCAGGAACTTGTCCTAATCTTTTTTTAAACCCAGCTACACTAACAGCTTTTAATACATCCTTCAGTAATGAATTCCAGAGCTTGATTATGCTGATTGAGTGAAAAAATATTTTCTCTTATTAGTCTTAAATAGATTACACTGTAGCTTCATTGCAGGTTCCTAGTATTTCTACTTTTTGATGGCGTAAAGAATTGATCTACGTTTACCCGTTCCACTCCATTCATTAATTTATATCTCTGTCTATCATATCTCCCTTCAGCCGCCTCTTTTCCAGGATGAAGAGCCCTAAACCTTTAAGCCTCTCCTCATAGGACTATCCTTCCATCCCCTTTACCATTTTGGTGGCTCTTCTCTGTACCTTTTCTAATTCCTCTATAATCTTTTTAAGATACGGCAAACAGAATTGCACACACTACTCTGTGTGCTTGCACCATGGAATGATACAGAGGTATTATAATATCCTTTGTTTTATTCTCCATTCCTTTCCTTATGATTCCTAGCATTTTATTTGCCTTCTTGGCCGCTGCCGCACACTGGGCTGAAGGTTTCAACGTGCTATTTACGATGACATCTAAATCTTTTTCCTGGGTAGTGATTCCTAATGTAGAACCTTGCATCGTGTAACCATAGTTTGGATTGTTCTTTCCTAGGTGCATAACTTTGCAGTTGTCTACATTAAATGTCATCTGCCATTTGAATGTCCAATCTTCCAATTTATGATGTCCTCTTGCAATATGTCACAATCCTCTTGGGTTGTAACAACTTTGAATAATTGTGTGTCATCTGTAAATATGACTATTTCACTTGTTCTCATTTCCAGGTCATTTATGAATATGTTAAAAAGCAGCGGATCCAGCAAAGATCCCTAGGATACTCCACTATTCACCTTTCTCCATTGGGAAAATTGGCCATTCAGCCCTACCTTCTGCTTTCTTTTAACCAGTTCCTGATCCACAATAGTACACTGCCTCCTATCCCATAACTTTTTAATTTCTCCAAGAGTCTCTCATGAAGGACCTTGTCAAAGGCTTTCTGAAAATCCAGATACACTATATCGAATGGCTCACCTTTATCTACCTGTTTATTCACACCTGCAAAAAAATTATAACAGATTAGTAAGACAAGACCTTCCTTGGCTAAAGCCATGTTGGCTTTCTCCCATAAAATCATGACTATCTACATGTTCAGTAATTCTGTTCTTTTAAATGTTTTCTACAATTTTGCCTGGTACTGATGTCAGGCTCACCGGCCTGTAGTTTTCCGGATCACCCCTGGAATCCTTTTTAAAAATTGGTGTTACATTGGCCATTTGCCAATCTTCAGGTATTACAGGTGATTTTAATGATAGTATACAGATTGCTAATAGTAGGACTGTAATCTTAAAAGCTGGCTTGATGCACAGTGTCCTGACCTGTGCTTCTAAGGTAAAGTCTTACCAATTTCCTGGGTGATTCACACAGCCCTTGGTTTGATAGAGGAGGCCTTTCAAATTGCCCCTTTGATCTGTCTCTTGCCCTTAAGAATTTGAGTCAATTGAAAAGGAGAAGGAAACTTCTATAAGGCAAAGCAAGACTGAAAGAGAAAACAAATGTTGATAGACCGTGGCCATAAAGAATTGGTTAGCTTAATATGTTTGTTGGGGGACTCTACTCAGATGATTTTTGGCAAACTCACCTGCATCAGGGGTAAGGATGGATGATCAGCATAGAGCTTAACCAAAAACATATAAAAGCTGTTCAAGGGAAAGGTTTGGCCAATTGAAGGTTCTCAGGTTTTTCTCTTGAACAGCTTTTATATTTGTTTGTTTTTATGCTGACCATCCATCCTGACCCCTGATACTGGCGAATTTGCCAAAACTCAGCTGAGTTGGGTCCCCCAGTAAACATATTGAGTTGAACATTTCTTTATGGCTGTTGTCCACCTCCATTTGTTTTCCTTTTCTGCCCTGGCTTGCCCTTAAGAATTCAAAATGAATATGAGCTTTTTCTATAGGACTACAACTTTGGAATACTCTTCCATTTAGAAATGGATTATGAGCAGAATTTATCTTTCCTGAAAATATCAAATACTTATTTTAGCATTTATTGTTTGAGGGAGCATTTACTAACAGGTGCACCATTGGCATGTGTTCGGGCTCTGAAACTAGCAGGGGTCTGTGCTTTCAGGGTGTGTGGTTAGTCTCCCTGCCATTACTGCATTGTTGACGTGCTGTATCTTGTTAACTGGAATGTAGATACACTTACCGGCACCCCTTGTGGTAGCATTAGCTGCACTCATGCTAACAGCAATATTCATGGTTAGCATGCACCCAAAATGCCGACGCTAACCATGATGCACCGTTGGCACCCATGTTTCACCCCTAATACACTCAATCACATGCTCACTGCTTAGCGCAGGATTTTTAGCACAGGGTCCTGTTCTAATAAGTGTGATGCCTCTAAAGTAGCATTTTAGAAAGGATGTCTAGGAGGAATCTGGGCACCATGTCCAAAATACTGGAGGAGTGGCGGAAGTGAAAGAAGGCATGTGTGTCTTCTGAAATTGAGCTGTCTCCTCCCCGAAAGATGCCCATTCCTGCAACTAGTTTTGGAGATGGATCCATGCATATAGAAGGCTGGGTATGTCCATGTTTACTGGCCATTTACAACCATGGACATCCCCAAAATGCACAGCTGCAGAAACCGGTACATTGATGTGCCAACCAAGGTATCTCAAATGGGGGTGTCTATGCTATGATACATGCGTGTCGCAGCCAGCCATTTCAGATCTGTGGTGTGCGGCAGCAGGGCAGTTAAAGAACTGGACTGTTAACATGCAGATATTTTTTGACCTGGCGAAATTTACTGTGGCGGTGAGAGCACATTTCATTCCTTCCCCTGCAAGTATTGTTGCCATGAAACGAGCACTTTTTGGCACTTATTTGTAGCCAGAAGCAGGTATTGGCATAGATACTTCAACAACCAGGGTCAGACATGCTTGGGCAGTTCTGAAATTGTACGGCGATGTGCATTTCCATAGCACCTCCCAGGTCATGCCTCCATCACACTCCCTTGTGACATGGACATGATTGTGCTGGGGACGTCTATATACCCAGCTTTCTAAAATGACTCCAGTGACATCTGTGATTTGCACATCTGAATGCCCTTTTTCAGATGTCTAAATCGCAAATAGAGCTTCTAAAATAACCCCCCAAACCCCACACTAATGGTTAGCACATGCTAGTAAACATGACCCTAAGTATTTTTATTGTATATGTTCTGATGTTATTTTTTATTATGGCTGCTTTAATTGTTAGCTGCTCAGAAAATGAAAATGAAATGTGTATCAGTAGTGATTTTAGAAAGTCTCTGTTTACATGTATTTATCACAGCATACCATTTTGAAGGAGGTGTGTTCTGGGTGTAGTTTGATCAAGCCTGAAAAGTATGCATGTATTTCCTATGTTGCAATGGCAATGCATAATCAAACTCTGGAATTTGTTACCGGAGGATGTAGTAAAAGCTGTTAGTGTAGCTGTGTTTAAAAAAGGTTTGGACAAGTTCCTGGAGGAAAGATCCATAAATCATTATTAAAGAGGACCTAGGAAATCCGCTACTTGCTCCGGGACAACCATTGTGGAACCTGTGTGCCTTTTTGGGAACCTGCCAGGTACTTGTGACCTGGATTGGCCACTATTGGAAACAGGATACTGGACTTGATGGACCTTGTTCTGACCCAGTATGCCATATCTTATGTTCTTATACAAGTTGTCACATGCACAAGGCCGGGCAAGCCATCAGGCAAACTAGGTGGTTGCTTAGGGCAGCAACTTCTTGGGGGTGGGGGGGTTTGGACAGCAAAGACCAGGGCATTCAAAGCTAAACATTAGATTTTAGGAGGTATAAGGTTTGCCTAGGGCACCAATACCTTGAATCAACTCTGGGGCCAGCCCTGCACTTACAAAGATCTGAGTGTGCGCTGTGTAAGGTGCTTTGCCCATGTGCACTATAATCCAGTGTTCTTAATGCAAAACTTGTAATAAAGCATACAGTACTTCGGGCTCTGTATTATTGCTTTTCATCTCAAAATTGCTCACGTGTAAGCTTCTAAAATCCTTAGATCTGCTTGGATTTCCTCAGTCCTTTGTTTCTCAAGCAAGCAAAATGTCAGTTTATTCAAACAATAAAGGAAAACACTCAAAACCTGCCTGTAACAGGCTCAACTAACTTACAAACTCACATAGCTGCAGAATGAGCAAGTCCTGGTTTTCCAGTCAGTGTCCTTAATTCAGGTAAGCTGGCTGCTCTTCTTTAGAGCAAAACGGGGCAGCCCTTCCCCCTCAGTCTTTCTTCTCCAGGTGTTCTTTCATGTTCCACCTCTTCTCAGTAACTAACACCATTTACGGTATTAGAAATTGTTCAATCCAACAGTTTCAGTTGCTTAATTCCTCACTTCTTGGCAAACTTACTCCTCCTGCGAGTGTGCAGGATTACTTTTGGGGAAGTTTTCCACCCGCACCTCCCCTAAACTCACATAGTTTCTTCACCGACCTCCTGGTACTCCATTTCCTCAGATAACCAGTCAGAGGGTCCCACTGTTTCCAGCTCCATGGGTTCAGGTCCTTCCTGGATTGTGTAGAGTTCATGAGAAGACTGACCCCAGGCAAGAGCCCTCCTGGTGGTTGGGAGAGGCCAGATATACTGCTCATTTTCCCAGGGTGGTACATCAGACCCATCTTCTACCCAGGCACTCGTCTAACCACTCAGTCACAAGGTCCGCCCCTTTGTCCTTCTATCGGATCTCTACCTGAAGGGGGTTTCTAAACCCTGGCCCAGATCCTACATAGTTTCTCTTCCTTCCGACAAGGATGTCCCTGACCCTCATAAGCATATACTTCAAAAAATTTTCCTCTCGGCATTACACCTCTGAACCAAGTGAAAGTGTCAGCTAATTGCTCATTTGGACTGATTTGGAGGAGCGATTGAGAGTGCAATTGTGCTTACCTCTCTGTTTTACCTCTCTGTGCTTACCTCTGAGTTTCGTAGCTCAGCTCCTTGACAGATTTCCCTTTTGGAATCCAGCTTTGTAAATCTAGCACTTAACATGTAATTGATGTCACTTAGGTGCGTAAGGTGCAAAATCAGCTGCTTATGTGTGTAAGTGCCGCTACTTATACTTCTTTAGCACTTGTTGCTTTGTCAGGTGGCGGTTATCGTCGTATATGCAAATAATTGTGTTTTTCCCATGTCCTTTAAAAGGTATTTTACAAAAAGCTCCACATTCTGTGAATCTTTTATAAAATACACTTCAAATCATGAATGCCCAGACTTAAGATGTCCCTTTTTCTACCCAGATAACCTATGCAAAATTGGGCCTCACACATTCAAAAAAATTAAATACACTATAAGATAGTCGATTATATGGTCTGACAGCTCAGATCGATGGATAATAATCTTCCAGAGCAAATATGATTACGGTAAAGACATTTCCTACTGACTGTATATGATCGGCATTCAAAAACGTGGTGCTGCTTGGGCCTTAGGTATGATGTTTGCTGACTTATGCTATCCATGACGGCTGACCAGAAGACACCATGCGTTAACTCATTAGGCAGGTAATGCTGTCGTAATATTTTACAAATGAGGTAGATGCTTGGACGACGCATTTTCACTAAGTGCAAGTATGACTGCCTTCCACCTTGTGCTCATAAAGTAATGGAATTTCAATGAATTATTCAAGCCTGGCTCTTGGTGTCTGTTTCAGTGTTAACTTTCGATGCCTGGCTGCCTTTAAGTTTTGTGAGTCTGATGCTCTACTCGTGCAGGGAAGGAGCGCTGCTGAGATTTGATGACACTTACAGAATTGTGTGGCCAGATGATTTTATTTATTTATTTATTTATTTTTATATAATTTTATTTATTTTTATATAATTTTCTTTTTAGGAAGTTTTCCTAGAATTCCAGATACATTCATGCACATCACTTGATCTCTTTTGTTCTTCTTGCAGAAAGCCAAATGCATGCTAAAGTCTCACGGTATGGCTTTGGTTGGCTGAATACTGAAAGCACTGAGCCCTAAAAATGTTCTGCCATGTATTTCCACGTTGCAAATGGTTGGCAATAAAATTCAAGCACTTTAGAACATGTAGCTCCCTACTGTTTGAATATATAGCTTTTGGAAGGTATAAGATTTTTTAAAGAGATCTGTCCTGAACAATCTCTCATGCTAAAGGTATGTGTGACATGCAGTGGCTTGTATATCATTGCATTAACAGGTTTCTCTAGCCCATTGTAAACAGTCATGTTCTTTATATTAAAAGGATACTTGTATGGGAAAATAAATAGCATCTAGTGCAATCTAGAGGAGCAAATACTAATTCTGAAAAAGAAATTTATGCTTCATGTTTATCTGGAGTTTCTTCTTGTTCACAATTATTAAGCTAGTCTGAAAGTTCACAACACATTTATTTAATTAGGCTTATATGTTGCTTTTCTACCAGTCAAAGTGGTGTGCATTCAGGTACTATATATATTTTTTCCCCTTGTCCCTAAAGGGATCATAATCTATGTTTTTGTACCTGAGAGTTAAGAGTTCTGTGGGACTAGAAACCAGAGTCCTTCTAGCCCAAGGATGCTGTCCTCTAGTGGGATTTGAAACCTTGGCCTTCTGGACTAAAGCAAAGTGACCCAACCACTAGGCCACTCCTCCCTCCTGATGCATTGCCCTATATCTGAAACAAAACAAGAAAAATCTTATTGAGTCCTGTCTTTTCTTAGGTTCTACTATTCTAGGCTTGCGCTGGCCGACGCATAGTATTTCCTTTCTGATTAGGGGAATTATATCATGGTCTGCGTTAAAGTTATTTAACTATTCAGTGGATCTCACTGATTATGTCCCATTGCTGAATATAACCAGTTTAAGCTAATTTGAATACATTTACCCAAGTTACTCTTGCTATATGTGTGACTCAGTTTCACTGGTTAAGTTAAAATGAGCACTACTAAATTGCAACACAAGCACATCAATGTTAGTCACGCCGTTGTGGGTCTTCCACTTCAGTCTGCAGAGGATAGGAACCCGGTCAACACATTAGGGTAATCAATCCACTAATCCACAATCCTAAACTAATTTCATTTCCCTTTGAAGATTTAAGAACATAAGAGCATAAGAAATACCAAACTGGGTCAGACCAAGGTCCATCAAGCCCAGTATCCTGTTTCCAACAGTGGCCAATCCAAGTCACAAGTACTTGGCAGGTTCCCAGAAAGATACACAGGTTCCACAGTGCTTGTCCCGGGTCCTCCAGGAACTTGTCCAAACCTTTTCTAAACCCAGCTACATCCTCTAGTAACGAATTCCAGAGTTTGA
This sequence comes from Ichthyophis bannanicus, assembly GCA_033557465.1. NCBI lineage: Eukaryota > Metazoa > Chordata > Amphibia > Gymnophiona > Ichthyophiidae > Ichthyophis > Ichthyophis bannanicus. The sequence continues at coordinate 1,110,935,401 of CM066033.1, read as the reverse complement.
TTACGCGTTGAGTGCGAAAATATTTTCACTTATTAGTCTTAAATGGCTTACAATGTGGCTTCATTGTGTGTCCCCTAGACTTTCTACTTTTTAATAGAGTAAACAACCGATCCACTTTTACCTGTTCCACTCCATTCATTAATTAATAGACCTCTATCGTATCTCCCCTCAGCTGTCTCTTTTCAAAGAGCCCTAACATTTTAAGCCTTTCCTCATAGGTGTATCCTTCCATCCCCTTTATCATTTTGGTGGCTCTTCTCTGTACCTTTTCTAATTCTGCTATATTCTTTTTCAGATATGGCTACCAGAAGTGCACGCAAGATTCCAGGTGTAATTGCACCATGGAATAATACAGAGACATTATAATATTTTTGCTTTAATTCTTCATTCCTTTCCTTATGATTCCTAGCATTCTATTTGCTTTCTTGGCTGCCACTGCACACACTGACCAGAGGGTTTCAACGTACTATACACAATGACGTCTAAATCCTTTTCCTGGATGGTGGTTCCTAATATGGAACCTTGCAGTGTGTAACTGTCGTTTGGGTTGTTCTTTCCTAAGTGTATAACTTTGAGCTTGTCAACATTAAATTTCATCTGCCATTTGGACATCTACTCTTCCAATTTATCAAGGTTCTCTTGCAATTTTTCACAATCCTCATGTGCTTTAACAATTTTGAATAATTTTGTGTCATCTGAAGATCTGATCACCTTACTCTGTATTCCCATTTCCAGGTCATTTATGAAGATGTTAAAAAGCAGCGGGCCCAGCACAGATCCCTGGGGTACTCTACTGTTCTCCTTTCTCCTTTGAGAAAATTGGCTACTTAGCCCTATCCTCTGTCTTCTGTCTTTTAACCAGTTCTTGATCCACATTAGTACACTGCCTCCTATCCCATGACTTTTTAATTTCACCAGGAGTCTCTCATGGGGTACCTTGTCAAAGGCTTTCTGAAAATCCAGATACACTATTTCAACTAGCTCACCTTTATCTACCTGTTTATTCATACCTTCAAAAATATATAACAGATTAGTAACACAAGACCTTCCTTGGCTAAATCCATATTGGCTTTCTACCTTTAAAACCATGACTACATGTTCAGTAATTTTGTTTTTTATAGTAGTTTCTACCATTTTGCCAGATACTGGTGTCAGGCTGACCTACAATATATATGAACTTTTAGCTCTAGAAGTAGATGTGCTTTTTGGAAATTAAAGCTTCCTGCATTTAGATGAACTGACAGAGAGATGGTCAGTGCTTCGAATACAGACAGACATTCTTGCTGGAGTGAATTATGCTTAAAAAGGGATCTCTGGTCTTGAAATTTACACATGTTATTTCAGAACACTTTTACTACTGAAGCAGAATGTGAATGATACACATCCAACAATTCTTTGTTTTTAGCTCCAAACTTTAAATTATTACTTGTAATGAATTCTTGTACCAGATTTTTAGATCAGCATATAGGATTATGTTGACAGCTCTTATAAACCATGTTTGATTGGGGCATCTGGTTATGTATCACTGACTGCATCTTGAATATTGTGTGAAATTATGGTCGCCGTATCTTAAAAAGGATATGGCGTTATTAGAAAAGGTAAAAGAAGAGCCACCAAAATGGTAAAGGGGGTGGAAGGATACCCCTATGAGGAGAGGCTAAAAAGGATTAGGACTCTTCAACCTGGAAAAGAGAAGGCTGAGGGGATATATGATAAATTAATGAATGGAGTGGAATGGGTAAATGTAGATCAATTGGTTACGCCATCAAAATATAGAAAGACTAGTAGACATGCAATAAAGCTACAATGTAACCTATTTAAAACTAATAAGAGAAAATATTTTTTCATTAAATGCATAATCAAACTCTAGAATTTGTTACTGGAGGATGTAGTAAAAGCTGTTAGTGTAGCTGGCTTTAAGAAAGATTTGGACAAGTTCCTGGAGGAAAGATCCATAAACCATTATTAAAGGGGACCCAGGAAATCCACTGCTTGCCCCAATACAAGCATTGTGGAACCTGTGTGTTTTTTTGGGAAACTGCTAGGTACTTGTGACCTAGATTGGCCACTGTTGGAAACAGGATACTGGCTTGATGGACCTTGGTCTGACCCAGTATGGCATACCTTATGTTCTTATGTTCTTATATTTTCTCCACAATTTAATTTAGTTATTCTGTTTTTGAAGGTGTTGGGTGGCCTTGCTGGACTTGGTATTGTCTTATTAGATGTAAAAGTGAGATCTGATACTGGATGTTTCTTGTAGTTAGCCCAGACAAGAGAATACAGTAGGGTAATCTTTCTGTGTGGTTCTCACAGTTACTCCACAAACTGCTTGGCAAACAATGGGCACACCAATCCTATAAGGCAGGCATGTCCAACAGGTAGATTGTGATCTACCTGTAGATCGTGGAGGGATCAGAAGTAGATCGCCAGCCCCACTTGGCTCCATCTCTCCAGCAGCTCGCCCCATTGCTAGGAGAGAGCTCGAGCCGGCAGGTCATCTGCCGAGGGCTTGCCGCCTCTGCTGATACTTTGCCTGTCTTTTTACCCTGCCTGTGGGAATCTTGCCTGTGGGTGTATTGGGGGCCTTTGTTGTTTTCGTGCCAATAGTTTGTGGGTCCCCCAGGGGGCCGCCGCCCGCACCCCGTGACGAGACGCCACAGGCCCGGCGTCATACCTGGTCTCCTGCCTTTCAGAATCACCCATTCCTGCCCCCGCCCCAACACCCCTTAGAAGTGTGTTAATTACCGGGTGATATCCATTCGCCCGGGCTTTACCTGAATACACTTACCGTATTAGTTGTGTCGTGTGCTTGTCGTTGGTCACTTTATAGTTCGCTTTCATTAAACGTTTTCGGGCAGACACAACAAAGGGTCAAGAATTTGGTGATTTTGGCGGGCTTTTCCAATTTTGTTCTAACTTGCCTATGCTTTGCCTTCGAATTGGTTCAAACCACTGTGACATTTGCTTGCCTCTGCAATTTTATTTTGCCTAGCCTTTACATTGATTCTACACTGCAATTTTATTTCACCTTGCCTTTGCGTTGATTCTATACTGTGTGCAGAATTTATTAAATCGCGTGTGGTGGTATTTGAACTTGTTTGGCGGTATTTGATTTTATCTGGTTTGCTGGACAGGTGTTTGAGGTTTTTTTATGATTGTTTGGTGGTATTTGATTATTGGTGCCAGTATGATGAATTCTTATTTTTACTTTTAGAACTGCATGTGTGGTTTTGGCATCTCCAGTCCTTGTATTGCACATCATCCAGAGGTCTTCAGTTCCTGTTGATCTTTAATACTTTGGGACAGTGACAGTTTTGGACTAGATTCAGCCAGTGTTTATACAAACTTTGCAGATTTGGCCTTCTTACATCCAGTCACCCCAGTATAACGAAGATGAGTGTTCCAAAGAAGAGCAAAACCTACCACTTTCATGATGAATGGGAAATGGACTACTTCTTCATCATGGTGAAAGACAAGTGTTGTTGTCTAATTTGTAACGCTCCAGTATCCTTGCCCAAAAAGGGTAATCTGGAACGTCATTATAAGGCTCTGCATAGCAATAAGTTTGATGCTGATTTTCCACCCAAAAGTGAAATTCGTAAACTGAAGCTCAAAGAACTTAAATCAAAATTGGCTACTCAGCAACAGTTGATGGCGAAGCCAAGGTCACATTCGGTCAATGCAACCATAGCATCCTTCAAGGTCAGCAACCTGATCGCAAATAAATGCAAACCTTTCACTGAAGGGGAATTTGTGAAAGATTGTTTTCTTGAAGCAGCTGACAATGGTTTTGAAGGATTTAAAAATAAGAAAGAGATCATAGTTGCTATTCAAGATGTACAATTGTCAAGAAACACCGTCGTGCGGCAAATAGAAAAGATGTGTGGAGACACAACTGAACAATTTTTGGAGGATGTTTCAAATTGTGTTGCTTTCTCACTCCAACTGGATGAATCTACAGACATAAGAGACATAGCCCAGTTACTAGTCTTTATCCAGATGGTTTTTGAAGACTTCAGTGTTAAAGAAGAACTACTTGGAATGATTTATTTAAAAGGGAGAACTACCGGTCAGGAAATATTCACTTCTTTCCATTCTTTTGTGACAAAGTGTAATCTTCCATTGCATAGATTTGTTTCCATCACTACAGATGGAGCAAGAGCAATGACAGGTGAGGTTAACGGTTTCATAGCCCTCTGTAGACAGCATGACGACTTCCCAGATTTCCTTTCTTACCACTGCATCATTCACCAGCAAGTTTTGGCAAGCAAGAGACTCAATAAAAAGAATGTCATGGACATCACTTTCAAAATTGTAAATTCAGTTCGTGGAAGATCACTTCAAAGATGGCTTTTCAATCTTACTCTTGATGAAGGGGCAGCAGAAATCATTATCTCCAGGAACGAGCAGGAATGTAGTCTTCACATATGGGTAGCATCAGTACCGACGGAGCCTGCGCGGGAACGCTCCCCAGCATTCAATAGGAAAGCTTTTGGGAGCATCCCACAGCACCTGCGTGCTGCCTTCCCACCTTTCCAACTGTCCTTCTCCAGTTCTTCATTTTCCGTGGAGCCAACAGGTCGCATACCCTGTCACCGTAGAAAATTTTGTCTTTAATCTTTGTTTTTGTGGTCGCGTCTGCCTTCCCTCGACGCTATACCAGTACCGCCGGTTCTTTCTTTCTTCTTCTAAAAAAACAAACAAACTATAGTTTCTGAGGTGGTTTACTTCAGGAACTTTTTATCCTTGGTGCTAGGCGCCATTTTGGACACTAGGCCCAATTTTTCTTTGAAATGGAAAAACCTTCTTCAGGTTTTAAGAAATGTTCTAAATGTGGCGGTACCATTAGCGTCACCGACACCCATGATTGGTGTCTCAAATATTTAGGTCCTGACCACTCTATTTCAGAGTGCCTCTCCTGTGGAATGATGGCAAAAAGGGGCTGGCAGAACTGAGATGCTAAACTTAGCACCCTATTTCCCTCAGACGTGGCGTCTGTTCAATCGACGTCCTCCAGGGCTTCATCTTCCTCCCATGGATCTCAGGTAACTAAACATAAATCTAGCCGGTCCTCAAAGGGTAGATCTCCTTCTAAGTATCGAGATGCCCCTGGTGTTAACCTTGAGGAATTTTCACCAGCAAAACTGCCCCAGCGGGAGGCTTCGGCTTCCAAAGCATTAACGGGCTCCAGGATGTTCTCGAGGCCTCAACTTCGGCAGAACTACTGGCGCCATGCTCTGGGGTTCCGGCCACTTCTACTGGTACCGACACCCAAGCATCGGCAGCATAGATAGATCAGAGATTCCTTGCAATCAAATGCAGTCTAGCAGCTCTTGTCACGGCTTCGGTACCATTGAAACCACTTCAGACACCTCAACCGATACCGGTACCGACACCGGTACCAGTACCGACTGCATCAACATCGGCGGGTATGCCACCTGTACTTATTTATTTATTTTATTTATTTACATTCTCTTATATACCGCGCTATTCTGCATCAGTGCGGTTTACATTGAACAAACTGAAATTACATTGAACAGGGCATTATAACTTGGAGATAACTATTTTACAGGGAACATGGGCTATGGAGGGTTAAGTGGCTTGCCCAAGACCACAAGGAGTACCTGTGGGACTAGAAACCCCAGTCCTTCCAGCCCAAGGTTGCTGTCCTCTAGTGGGATTTGAACCCCTGACCTTCCGGCCTGAAGTACCTTGCCCCAACCACTAGGCCACTCCTCCACTCCTGAGTCATGCGTCTCTCTCCGGCATTGACAGATCAGTACCTGAACAACCTGATACCGACTTCAATTGATACCGGTACCGTGCTTTGCACGATCACCAAGATCAGAATATTTTGAATCCTCGGATGAGTCTGAAGACTCTAAAGACTCTGCCGATATGAGAGTATGTCTCCCCGAGGATTCCTCTTCTCCTCAGCGCAGAATATCTCTGCCAGAGGATATGTCCTTTCAGGACTTTATCTGTGATGTGGCTGAGGCCTTTCCATCACAATAGCTCCTGAAAAAGAGCCTAGGGCAAAAGAGTTGGAAATCCTCCAGTACCCTAAGGCTCCCAAAGAGGCAGCTACTCTGCCTATTCATGAGATCTTACATGATCTTATGCTAAGGATGTGGGAAACACCTTTAACCACATCTCATTCTCGAAGACTCAATACCATGTATCAAGTTCCACCTTGTCCTGGCTTTCAAAAAACTCAATTACCACACCATTCAATGGTGGTGGAATCAGCCATGAGAAGGATGAAAAGTGCAAATAGACATGAATCCAATCCTCCAGGTCGTGAATGTAGGACTCTCGATGTCTTTGGGCGTCAATGCTTCCAAGCTTCCATGCTCTCAACCAGGGCCGGATTTACCTTGAGTGAGGCCCTACACCAACAAAAATTGCGGGCCCCCAGCAGGGGCGGCCCAAGGGGGGGTGGGGCCTCATTTGCATACGGGGCCTCATTTGCATAAATATTTGCATAATGTTACCATATACTAACTTTTAGTAAACGTGCCTCTTAATGAGTGTATGGATAAAGAAAGACTAAAAGATTTCTACATTACTATAATCCAGTGCCAACTGCCAGACACATTAGGAACTACTACAAACACTTCCCATTTATAAACAATTTAAAAGAAAACACCCCTGGGAATCAACCCCATAAATCCCATAAATACTTGATTCCCCAAACTACCTATTAAAGAACTACTCCCACCCCCCAAAAAGAAAATAAATATTTTTTGTCGGATCACTCACCCTGACAGGAAACATTTCATGTCTCGTAGTGAGTCCTCCTTTTTAATCAATTTAAAAGACCGACTATCTCGGACCTGATTAGACAGGACAACACCCGTTGCCGTCAACTGTTACTACTTGAAGCAACAGAAAAGTTAATCCCTTAGCTGGTTTAGTGTAGGCTAAAATAGACAAAGTAATCCACAGCGTCAAAATATGCCCAGCCTCAAACAACAGCAAGGAATCAAAAGTACTTAGCTGAATCTCCCCATGGAGTAACTATCACTGTCCAACCTTCAGGGGGTCAGCTCACAGAATACATCCCCGGTAGGATTCTCGCAACACTGACAGTGTTTCAAGCCGCTTTTCAGCTCTTACAGCTCTTCTTCAGGACTCACTACGAGACATGAAATGTTTCCTGTCAGGGTGAGTGATCCGACAAAAAATATTTATTTTCTTTTTGGGGGTGGGAGTAGTTCTTTAATAGGTAGTTTGGGGAATCAAGTATTTATGGCATTTAGAACCTATAGCAAACCCGCCGTATCCTAACAGCACTACCAGGACTCATAAAGCACCATACCCTAACTATCAAAAGGAAACGCTGCAAATATTAAACCAATACATTTCAGAGAACAATACATGACCTACTGGGGAAAGAGAACAAGTGGCAATGTCAAATAGGAATTACATAAACAGAATACCTCAGCTCAGTTACACATGCAAAACATAGACCATCACCAAACAAGGAATCACAATTTAGAAACAGGAAGACAATAATTAAACTGGGAATCCCAAAAGCCAAACTTGGAATGTACAACACTGTAGAAATAAAACTATACATTAATTTGCTCTTGTACCAAACAAAGCGCAGACGTTAATGATGCACATTTCCCAGAGCTAGTCCACCAAAAAACAGCAATTTGCCACGTAGGCAACCAGAAGTCAATAAGGAGACGTGGCAAGAAGTTTCAATATCGCCTTTATTAATCCATGGGTCAAGAGTGCCTGAAAACCCAAGTAAAAACAAGTTAAAAACCACATCAAATAATTAAATTGGTCTTGGGCAAGCCACTTAACCCTCCATAGCCCATGTTCCCTGTAAAATAGTTATCTCCAAGTTATAATGCCCTGTTCAATGTAATTTCAGTTTGTTCAATGTAAACCGCACTGATGCAGAATAGCGCGGTATATAAGAGAATGTAAATAAATAAATAAATATAAATTAAAATGACAAGCATATAATAATCAATTAAGCACATAACGCATAATAAATAACAATAAATAAAATAAATAGACCAATAAACTTAGTGTGATAAACAATTGATAAAATGCCCTATATATAAAAAACAATGATAACATGTGTACAACAACATAAAATACCACGTACACTATAAAAGCATTTCAACTCATAGAATAGAGAGAGAGAGAGAGGAGGACCAAGGAAAAATTGCAATATCCATCATATAAAAAACTACATAAAAAGTGTATTGCAAATAAAATAACAAGAACAAGCTAATAATTAAAGTAATATAATTGTTACTGTATAAGCACAAGAGAATTAAACAACGTTGAATTAGAGGAAACATAAAAGGAACATTTAAAAGAAAAAGGAAGGAGTGAATCAATAGGATTATGTGAGATTATGAAATATGTAGATACCTATCCAAAAGAAACACAAAACCAATTTATGGACGTCAGACCAAATAACAAAAAAATAAAAAAATTAAAACTTGCTAAATAAAAGTGCCAATACCGATGTAGACAGCCAATGTGGATAACGGATCTCCTTAGATGGCAAAGCAGAGGGAGCCACTTGCCCCTCACATGCGCTGTGAAATGAACTATGTACAATAAAAAATAAAAAATAAATAATACGAGATACCATATAAAAAAACATATCTATGCAAGTATCTTAAAACAAAACCCATCTATGGGGGTGTGCAGAGCAGCATATTCAGACCCAAATCCATCAAACGTGCCCCAATGTGACAGCCCGTGTGATTCTAGCCATCCTCAGAGATGCAAGGCCGACGGGACCCCTACCCCTCACTACTATCATAAATAAAACATTATATAAATAAATAAATAAATAAAAGACCAACTGAACAATAAAAATATATATACATAACTGCTACCATGAGCCAAATCGCCAACTTAAATTGCAGCAATAGCGAAGGGATTTGTAGATATGCTGACACACTAAACTAAAGCTGGTGCTGTATCGCACTGACCAGATCACGCCACGGCATAGCAAAAAATAAAAATAAAAATCCTCTGTGCACAGCTATAGAAGAACCAAAGCTAAGTGACAATACATAATAACCCTTTTTTTAAATTATTCATTTTATTGCACAAATACCGGCACTTCAAAATGATAAAACTAAACCAAATCAAACCTGTAACACGAACAGTGAAGATGCTGTCGGCAAGCAAAACTGAAAGCGCTAATTCAAAACAAGACGCCCGCACATGCGCTTCTAACTTTTAAACTAATCTCATGGCGGGAAAAGAAACCATCCACACAATGTATCCCATAGAGTATCACTCGATACTTAGGGAGCAAGCAAATTAGGCATAGTGACCTAATGAGGATCGGCACATATATACAGCGGGATTAACAGAGCCGCGAGAAAGGAAACTCTCGCGGCTCTGAAAGAAGCCCGCCTTTGGGGATTCAATGCAGGGAGGCTCTGCCGGGCGGGGGCGGGGGCGGGCCTGCGGCGGCACTCTTTGCGCCCCCCGGCTCACTCCACCAGCCTTCACTCGCTCTCGATCCCCGCAATCCCTCGCGCTGCTTCCTCTAAGGGCGCCAGCGAGAGGTGCAGTTCCCAGACATGATACACTGAAGACGCCATATTGTTAAAATTTTTGTGGGCCCTTGCCAGCTGTGGGCCCTACGCCACGGCGTACATGGCGTATAGGTAAATCCGGCCCTGCTCTCAACTAGGATCAGTTCCTATATCTTGTATATGGGAATGTTCCTTAAAGAGGTCACAGGGGACTTGGAGCTTATGAGCCCCCTTCTTCCTGATGACAAAAGACAAGACTATCTCACTCTTGTCAAACATGCTCAGGATGTTTCCAAGTTTGTTAATCATGCAGCCTTTGACTGTTTTGAGTGCATTAGCAGAACCTCTGCTATTGCCATTGGTGAGCATCGGATCGCCTGGCTTCAGGCATCTGATTTGGAAATTTGGGTACAGGATAAATTAGGAAACATTCCTTGCACAGGAGAAAATCTATTTGGCAAGAATTGGCAGCAGAAGGCTAATGAAATAGATGCTGACAATATCACATTGGATAGATTGTCCAAATCTACAGCCGATCCTGCAAAGAAAAGATCCTCTAAGAAACAATTTTTCAATAAGTAAAAGAAGTTTTATCCTCCTCCTGCCAGCTCAGCAGGCGCAGCCTCCTCAGGGGCTTTGACTCCTTTCTAGAGAACTTCGCCTTCCTGCCCCTGAAGGGTCCAGAACCCTTAACCATCCCAGGCAGGTTATGTCATTTTGCCCACAGATGATACCAAATAACAGCAGAAAATTGAACTCTGTCCATTGTACGAGAGGGGTACAAGTTTCATTTCCACAGCCTGCCCCTTCGTACAATTATAAGACACTTCAATTCTGGGGGGGGCGGAGCCTGATGTCCAGCGGGTAAGACGCTTCGCGCTGAAGCTCCCGAGAGGCCTACTTAGAATCCTGACTTAATACCTATACAAACTTACTATTTCGCTCCGGGTTGACCGGGGTACCTCGGGGGGGATGGCGGCCCATAAACCAGCGCGCTTGGACTTCGGGTCTCCTTCTTCTTCTCACGTAAAAAGCTACAAAACAGAGGTGTCTTCCCAACAGAAGATGGTTCCATTTCGTGAAAACCCCGAAATGCACCTGGAGATTTTGGAGGAGCTACGCGGCGTGAAGGAATTGGTGCAGTCCAATGGAGAAGCGCTTAGAGCCCTGCGAGAAGACTTTGGAGTGCTCCAGGACCGACTTGAAAGACTCTCATTACGGCAGGACAATATGGCGGGGGTCCTCGATTCGCACGCGGTGCGCTTAGGCGCACTGGACAAGGCCAAGCGCCAGATACAGAATCTGCAAAAGGAGTTAGAAGATAGCAATAATCGAGCCCGTCGCAACAATGTGAGGCTCATTGGAATACCGGAGGGGGCGGAAGCGGGAGATATGAGAGAATTCCTGCTCAAAATTCTTCCCTCCTTGCTGAAGATCACCTTTCATAAAGAATTGGAAATCGATCGTGCACACCGTGCTCCTACCCACATGGCGCTCAACCCGAACGACCCCCCGGCCTATTATCTTTCGCTTGCTACGATATCAACAAGTGGAACAAATTTTAAATGCTGCCCGGGCGAACCATCATTTGGAATTTGAAGGTCACAAAGTCTCCTTCTTCCCTGACTTGGCAAAGCCTACCGTTGACCGACGGAAGAAACTCCTTGCTTTTCGCCCTCGACTTCAACAGCTACAGGCTCGCTTTGGCCTGTTGTATCCCGCGAAACTCCGAGTGACTCTCCACAACCAAACCAGGACATTCGAAGATCCAGATCTACTATCAACATTTTTAGACTCCAAAGAGGCCGAGCAGATGCGCTAATCCAACGACGTGGACTTTTATTCGCCGGCTCTGTCCGCCATTTTGAAGGGCCCGATGCGGCGGTCATAGTCAAGCACAGAGACTTCCTGGACTTTCTTTCTTTCTTTCTATGACTCTTGTTTTGTGGTCTCCTCTCCCTCCATGATGTGTGCCTCGGTCGGATTCGGAGCACGCACAGTCCTACAGGTTATGTGTTTTTCAATTTTGGCCTTCTCTGGGGCTTCTCCCCGCAGACACATGGTCGCCAGTAATTTTTGGGGTTTTGCTTCTTCTCTACCGCGCTGCGGTTTTTCTTTTTTAATGTGGGGCGCTTCATTATGTTATCTAAGCTTAGTTTCTTTTATGTCATATGTACAGCCTGATACAGTCAATATGAGGGACATTGTGAAATTAGGTGCGCTATCATGCTCAGAATTTTTAACTTGTCTGAATGGCTTTATGTAAAATTTTATCACTCAACGTAAAGGGCATTAATAGTCCAATCAAAAGAAAGAAAATCCTTAGCTATCTTAGCCATGAGCATGCTGATTTAGCGTTTCTTCAGGAAACGCACTTAAACTCTGCTGAAACACTGAAACTCAATGTTAAGCCTTACATGGTGGCTGCCTATTCTCCCGCCGTTTCTAAACGGTGCGGGGTTGCCATCCTGGTTAAGAAATCTTTGCAAGCTACTGTAATTGATTCTAGCGCTGACAAGGAGGGTAGATGGGCCCGAGTACATCTTAAGGTCGGAGATAGTGAATTCACATGTATTTGCATTTATGCCCCGAATGTGGACAACCCTGCTTACTATGCAAGTATTGCGCAGTTGGCACAGGCCTCTGCCAATACTCCATTAATACTTGGTGGTGACTTTAATCAAGTGTTAGACCCTCTGATAGATAGACAGCCGCCAAGAACGAGTAGTCCACCCAAGAGTCTTGCTACCCTTACAGCTCTGATGCAAGATCTTGCGCTGGTAGATATATGGAGGCTGCTTCACCCCTCCGACTTAGAGTTCACTTTCTTTTCTGCCCCCCATCACTCCCAATCTAGAATAGATTTCTTTCTCATTTCCAAAGCACTGATTTCTCAAGTAGACACGACTAGGACTCATCCTCTCCATATCTCAGATCATGCTGCCATATCTTTGTCATTACGTGTCACTGCGCGGGACGATTCTCCCCGAGCTTGGTTTTTTGATAGATCCCTACTGGGTCAAAAAGATTTTCAGATCGATATAAAGGCCGCTATCCAAGATTATTTTCATTTTAACTCACCCCATGATACAGCGGGCTGGGCTTGGTGGGAGGGTTTTAAAGCATCTATCCGTGCTACTATAACTAGCTATCAAATTCGGCAGGGGAAACAAAGAAAGCAGCTTTTACTGACTCTAGAGCAGCAGATACAAGCTGGGGAGCGTCTCCTCACGTCCCGTACTGACCCATGTATTTTACTCCGTTTACAACGCTTGCGTTTTCAATACAATCAGCTTTTGCACACTGCTGCTGTTAAAAATATTGAATCACAACAAGGGCTTTATTATCGGGAAAATAATCGTGCTGGCAAATTATTAGCAAATGCCCTAAAAGGTCGAAAAGAAGCCAAGCGTGTTACCGCCCTCCGCAATCCATCAGGGGGGGGCTTGGTCACTAAAGATACCGAAATCTTAGAACTCTTTCGTGACTTTTATACTCGGCTTTATCAATCTGAATGTGATTTTGAGCCAGATGTATTTGAACGCTTACTTTCAGGAGTACAAAGACCGACCCTATCTGACGAAGATAGAGTGGCCTTAGACACACCATTTACTGTCTCAGAAATTCATTCTGCTATCAAGAAATGTGCCTCAGGTCGAGCCGCAGGCCCAGACGGTCTCCCGCTGAATTCTACAAAACCTTTCACGCTGATTTAGCTCCAGTTTTGAAAATTTATTTTTCTGCTCTGGCCGAGGAGGGTTCTCCTTCTGGGTCCTTTTCAATGGCAAATGTAGTAGTTTTTGAGAAAGAGGGGAGAGACCCGCAACTAACAGCTAATTATCGTCCAATTTCCCTCCTAAACGCGGACTATAAAATCTTTGCCACCATTCTCTCTACCCGGCTCTCGGATAGGATGCCTACCTTAATACACCCAGATCAATGCGGTTTCATTCCTGGTAGATCGACCGCTGACAATGCTCGGACTCTATGCCATGTATTGACTACCGCAGTTAATCTTGATCGCCCATTTGTTGGCCTCTCACTTGATGCTGAGAAGGCCTTCGATCGCCTAGAGTGGCCCTTCCTGTTTGCAGTCCTCCGCTGGTACGGATTCGGGGAAGGTTTTCTCCGTTGTCTTCGCACCATGTACGCTCAGCCTACAGCCAGTATATGTACAAATGCTTTAAAGTCTCAACCTTTTCCCCTTCAACGCGGCACTCGCCAGGGATGCCCACTGTCTCCACTCCTCTTCGATCTTGCACTCGAACCCTTGGCTTTACTAATCCGGCAATCGGAGGAGATTCATGGAGTCCCCTTCACCCATAGGGATATCAAACTTTCAGCGTATGCTGATGATCTTATGCTCTTTGTCTCTATAGACTCAGTACCGGCTGTCTTAGAGCAAATTGGTAAATACTCACAACTGTCCGGTTATAAGATAAATTGGACCAAGTCGGTAGCCTTTCCATTAAATCCTTTGCTTCATCAGGCAGATATGCAACCCTTCCCCTTTTTATGGCAACCTCGCATGGTCAAATACCTTGGGGTTCACTATTGTTCTCCTTTGGAAGACACTATCTCCTTCAATGCCAAAGATTTAACCTCTAAAGTCCGGGCGCTTACTCACCGCTGGACTCCTTTAACGCTTACCTGGTGGGGCCGATTAGAAACCATAAAAATGATGATTGTTCCGAAAGTGAATTATGTCTTAGAAATGGTGCCCTGTCTCTTCCCTCGACGTATATATAAAGATATCGAGGGCCTTCTGACTAGATACTTGTGGCAAAATAAGACACCTAGGATAGCGAAACATAAGCTGCAAGCAGATAAGGAATATGGGGGTGTCAGATTCCCTGATTTCCTGAAGTATCATCAATCTTTTCTTCTCAAACAAGGTGCTCGTTGGCTGGAAGATCCAGTACCGAGTAGGCCTGTGTGGCTAGACATAGAAGAGGACCTTTGCAAACCGATTCCTCTTACTTTTCTCCCTGGTATGACTCTTCCATCAGACTCTCACTTCCCACCAATGCTTTTAGACACCTTAGGTGCCTATAATAATCTCATGCAATCTCTAGACTCCCGACTCTGTCCGTTAGACAAACTCCCACTTTGGTATAACACTCGATTTAGAATACAAAATAAACCGATGGCGTGGAGCCCCTGGTACACTAGGGGCATTTGGATTCCTAGCCAATTGTTCCATGAAGGTCGCTGGAAAACTTTTAGTGAATTGCAAATTGAATTTGGTCTCCCAGCGAAACACTACTTTCAGTTGGTGCAACTTCAGCATTGCCTTAGGAGTGCTAAGGTGCTCCCGCCATCGGCCTCCCCTACACAAGGTTGGTTGGAGACTATCCGATCTATCGGTAGTTCACCGGGTGTAGCATCCAATTTTTACAAAACCTTATGTAATGCTATAACTAGGGATACCCCTATAGCGCAGAAAGCATGGGAGAGAGAACTGCATGTGACTTTGACCCCGGAGCAATGGAGCCTTGTCTGGAGTAGAGTGACACGGGTCTCCCGATCCGCCTCACTCACTCAGACACTCTTCTTTCTAGCCCACCGGTGTTTTTACACTCCTGACAGATTAGCCAAATGGAACACTGCTCAGGGCAATAACTGTTGGACATGTCATGCGGCCATTGGTTCACTACCTCATGTTATGTATGAATGTCCCGCACTACAGTATTACTGGAGTCGGGTCTGGGGCCGTATCCAGTCTATTTTGCACTTTCAAGAGCCCCTTTCTTGGAGGATAGTGGGACTTCGCTCAGCAGCGGGGATCCCCTCTCTTCCAAAAACGGCTTACTTCCTTTTGGACTTTATGCTAGGTATTGCTATTTCCCTAATTACGAAATACTGGAAAAATAGCTCCCAGTTGAGCCCCAATGAATGGTGGAATCATGTCTGTCTCTACAGTAAATATGAACAAATACCTCGTATGTTTGCTTCCCCCATTCAGACTCCTCATCATCGGTCTAAATGGAAGATGCTCAATGACTATGTACATTCTGCTCAATGCTCTCATCTGACTGTCTAAATTTATATATATCTTTGTCTCATGATTATTCTGTATCGCAGATACTCTTTTGATTGTTTTGCTGTACAATCACGTTTGTTTTGAAGCGCTCACATGCTGACATAATCAGCTAGAGAAGAAGCGTGGGGGTGGGGGGTCGTGGTTTTACTTTTCTTTATTGTATAATTGTATTGTTTCCTTTGGTGTGTTGTTTCTTTTGTTTGTTGCAAAATGAAAATAAAAGTTTCAAAAAAAAAAAGACACTTCAATTCTCAGACCTCTCTCGACAATCTCAGGTCAAGAAGTCACAATGCTCCTTGCTCAAGGAGCAATAGAGGAAGTACCCATTCCTCATCAGGGTACAGGGTTCTACTCCCCCTATTTCCATATTCCAAAAAAAAGAGGAGGACACAGACCCATTTTAGACCTCAGAGAATTGAACAAATATTTGTTCCGAGAGAAGTTCAAAATGGTCTCTCTAGGAACTCTGCTGCCCTACCTTCAAAGTCAGGATTGGCTTTGTTCTCTAGATCTCAAGGATGCGTATACTCATATTCTCATCCATCCAAATCACAGGAGATTCCTCCGATTCCTGTTTCAAGGAAAGCACTACCAATACAAGGTTCTTCCCTTTGGCCTGGCTTCTGCACCAAGAGTGTTCACAAAATGCATGGCTGTGGTAGCAGCATTTCCCTACACTCTGGGGATATTCGTCTTCCCTTACTTAGATGTCTAGCTCATTCGAGCCCCTACAGTGCCAGAAGCCAGCTCTGCTCTGTTTCGCACAATGCGAATCCTTCAGTATTTGGGACTGATCATAAACCTCCCAAAATCCAATCTTGCTCCCACTCAGTCCCTAGAGTTCATAGGAGCTCATCTGGATACCAGACAGACAAGGGCTTTCCTTCCGCAACCCCGCTGTCTTCGCATAGTACAACTAGCTTCCCAAGCAGTGCTCAAACCTCGTCTCACTGCTCGGGAAATGCTACAATTGCTAGGCCACATGGCATCCACTGTGCATGTGGTTCCTTATGCTCTCCTCCATATGCTCGCAGCCCAGTGGACTTTATCCACTCAGTGGACAGAGGCCTCAGGTTGCCAGTCAGACAAAATAACAAACTCAAACCATCTTATTTTGTCCCTCCAATGGTGGCAATCACCCAGAAACCTTCTGGTGGGGTCTCCTTTCCAGAAACCCCTATCCCAAGCCACCCTAACAACAGATGCATCACAGGTAGGATGGGGAGCCCACCTGCACGATCTCTCTACCCAGGGTACCTGGACTCCACAGGAGGCCTGTCTTCACATCAACCTCCTGGAGCTCAGAGCAATCTTCTTTGCTCTTTGAGTATTTCACGCCCAGCTCAGCTACAAGACAGTCCTAGTTCAAATGGACAATCAGGTATCCATGTTCTATGTAAACAAGCAGGGCGGAACAGGCTCTCTGTCGCTATGCAACGAAGCTTTGCGACTATGGGCCCTCGCCAGAGAGCATCAGATTCATCTCCTTGTGGTGTATCTTCCAGGCATTCAAAATTCTTGGGCAGACAAACTCAGTCGAGTTTGGCTTCCACACGAATGGTCTCTCCATGCAGACCAGGTTGCCCAAATATTTCAGATTTGGGGAACCCCGGACATAGACCTCTTTGCAAGTCCACTGAATGCCAAACTTCCCCGGTTCTGTTCCAGAATTCCAGCTCGATGTTGTCAGGCAAGGGACGCCTTCCTCCTTCACTGGGGTCAGGACTTCCTATATGCCTTCCCACCCATTCCCCTCATCCCCAAAACCCTATCTCAAGTCTGATTAAGTTCAGAAAGGCACTGAAGCACTATTTGTTCCTAACATACTACCCCGAAGCTACTCCATCCGAAGCTACTCCATCTGAAAACAGCTCTCATGCAGATCTTTCATATTTGACCCCTGTAGAGAATGGGTAATTACGATGATTACTACCTGCTCACTATAGGACATATTTATTCTCACTATATTTAGCATATTTACTCTTTAATTTAATTAACTTCTTATCCACGGCATTAATAATTAACCAAAATATCCATGTATATAGTTGCCATGTATATAGTTATTTATATATAATTACCATGTTTACCAAGTTTATTTACCTTGTTCATTGTAAAAAAACCAATGCTGTTTGTACCATTGTGTTTATATTTGTTCATGTGTAAACCGCACTGATTTAAGAGCGCGGTATATAAGAAAAATAAATAAATAAATAAATAAATATTCAAGCTTCAGAGAGACATAGGTCATATGATCCTCATAGCTCCACGTTGGCCATGGCAAACGTGGTACCCTCTGCTCCTACATCTCTCTCAAGCTCCACCTCTGGAGTTGGGATCCGCTCCAGATCTTCTCTCCCAAGAGGACAGGATGCTGTGGCATCCGAATCCCCAGTCTCTGCATCTCAGGGCCTGGTTGCTGAAAGCCTAGAACTTCCGGATCTTAACCTTTCCCATCAGGTAAAGGATATCCTTCATGCTTCTAGAAAACCCTCCACAAGATGCTCGTATGCCTTTAAGTGGAAAAGGTTTACCATATGGTGCTCGCAGAAGGGTCTTAACCCTCTTGCGATACCTCTGGAATCGATACTGGAGTATCCCCTTCATTTGTCAAATGCGGGTCTCAAGACAAATTCAGTAAGAGTCCATCTTAGTGCTATTGCAGCTTCTTACAAGCCTCTAAGTGGACAACCTATTTCCTCTCATCCTCTCATAGCGAGATTTATGAGAAGCCTTCTTTTAACAAAGTCTCCCATTAAGCTATCACCGGTGGCATGGGACTTAAATCTGGTGCTTGGGCAGCTCATAAAACCGCCCTTTGAACCATTAGCCACTACATCTTTGAAATTCCTTTCCTGGAAAGTCATCTTTCTCATTGCAATCACATCAGCACGTCACATCAGTGAATTGCAAGCGTTAGTGGCTGATCCTCCTTATACAAGGTTCCACCATGATAAGGTAGTTCTTAGGACTCATCCACATTTTATGCCAATGGTGGTTTCGCCTTTTCATTTAAACCAAGCAGTTTACCTTCCTGTATTCTTTCCGAGGCCTCATGCCTCCAGTGCAGAAAGGAACCTTCATACCTTGGACTGTAAAAGAGCTTTGGCCTTTTATTTGCAAAGGACACAGCAACATAGAAAATCTTCTCAACTCTTTGTTGCTTTTGATCCTAGTCATTTGGGACTTCCAGTTTCCAAAAGAACACTGTACAACAGGATCACACAGTTCATATCCTTTGCCTATGAGAGTAAGAACCTTCCTCTTGAAGGCCATGTCACCACTCACAATGTGAGAGCAATGGCAGCCTCAATGGCTCATCTTCACTCTGTGTCTATTGACGACATCTGTCAAGCAGCTGCTTGGGCTTTGGTACATACCTTCACAGCCCACTACTGCTTAGACAAGGACTTCCACCGGGATGCCTCGTTTGGCCAAGCTGTTCTTCAACACCTTTTTCAGACTTAATCAACTCCTACCCACCATCACTGGTAGGATGCCAGAGATCCATGGGGGGGAAGTGGAGCCCTTTCGCAAGGGCTGGCAACTTCCTGGGGCCAGCTCCCTGGCATCTGCAGCTAGAGAGTCCCCATATGTGAAGACTACATTCCTGCTTTTTCCTGGAGATAGCGTAGTTATTCACCTGTAACAGGTGATCTCCAGGAACAGCAGAAATTTAGTCTTCACAACCCGCCCACCTCCCCTAGGAGTTGTATCTCTCTCTCTCTTTCTCTCTCTCCCTCTCTCTTTTGTCTCAGCTATAAACTCAACTGGAGAGGGACAGTTGGAAAGGCGGGAAGGCAGCACGCAGGTGCAGTGGGATGCTCCCAAAAGCTTTCCTATTGGACGCTGGGGAACGTTCCCACGGAGGCTCCGTCGGTACCGATGATACCCATATGTGAAGAATAAAATTCCTGCTGTTCCCGGAGATCACCTGTTACAGATGAGTAAGTATGCTTTGCACACAGATGTAAAGTGGCTAAGTAGGCACACATTTCTGCAAAGATTTCATGATTTGCTGAATGAAATAAGTTTTTGAAGGAGAGATGACCAAGCAGAGTTGGAAGATGAGGAGTTGTTATGTGATCTGGCATTTCTCGCTGACTTTACAGGTGAACTAAGTGATATGAACCTTGAACTACAAGGTAAAGCTAATGCATTGGCGAGATGATGAGTACAGTTTCATCCTACATGAGCAAATTTGAGCTAATGATGATTGACCTTGCAAACAACACTTTGATCATTTTCCTAATACGCAGGACCATCTGGGACAATATCCAAATTTTGTTTTTCATAACAAGAAGTATGTGACAGAAATCTGTTCTCTTATCCAGGAATTCGAAAATAGATTCTGTGACTTCCAAAGAGTACTTGTCATACCCATTCAAAGTAAATGTGGACATTAAAGAAACTGCAACTGCTATCAGTAAAAATTACTCATTGAACAAGCCATCTCTTGAAAACGAAATAGTAACCCTTAAAAATGACATTTTTCTCAAAACCCGTGCTGAGAAAGAATAGTTTTGGAAGCTAGTGCCTAGAGACAAATTTCCCAACTTGAGAAGATGCAGTGAAGCTGTACACTCCTGTTTTGGTTCAACTTATTTGTGTGAATCTGCATTTTCCCATCTGAAAATGACAAAGAGTACACAACGTTCCAACATGACAGATGAACATCTCTAGGATTCCCTCAGACTGGCCCTCATGCAATATTCACCCAACTTCAAAAAGCTGGTGGATGAAATGCAGGCTCAGATGTCTCACTAATGAGCAAGAGCGAAATATTAAAGATTGTGCAAGATTAGCCTGGATCAATACTCAACCTAAATTTAACACAAATTACTCAATAAAAGTTAAAGAAAGTTATTAAGATAGTTAAAGAAAGTTATTACTAAATAAAACTTTAAGAAAAAATGTACTTTCCATTTCCCCTTGCAGTTCTTACTGGATCTTCGTCTCTCTGTTTTGTTTTTGCTTAATTTGCTTAACAGCTGATCACATCCAAGTAAATGACAGAAGGTTCATTAAAAATGGGGGGGGGGGGGGATCCTCCAAATTTATTGGGTTAAAATTTAATTTGAAACTAATTTGAAACTTAATTTTCATAGTGGTAGATCACCGGCGCTTTTGGCCGGAAAAAGTAGATCACGTCTTGTTCGAAGTTAGACATGCCTGCTATAAGGTTTCTACTCAGTCTTGACTCTGGAGCTCATGGATTATAACTTTCAAGATTTTTTTTGTAGGGACTAGCATAAGGTAGCAGGCCCTTGTCACTTGACACTCACACCACTCCCTCCTAAAATAATTTCCGAGCCAGAAATTTATATTCTTAATTAAGGGTCTCCTTAAACTTTAAGGTGACTGAAAACAACAAAAACAACTGGCAGGAACAATGAACATGAATTATGTTACAAGCAGTTAACTCCTTCTTTTAGTCAAAAAATTGGTTACAGGTGGTTTACTTTTCTTTTCTCGCAATTTAAGCAGGTTTACCAAACTCTTTGAATTTACTCTCTTTGACTCTGTGCAGCTGAGTGGAGGAGTAGCCTAGTGCTTAGGGCATCTGCCTCCTACCAAAAGATCAAGGGTTTGATTCCCACTGGTACTCCTTGTGACCTTTAGCAAACATTTTGCTTTCCATTACCACAAAAGAAAAGACTTCACAATCTGCATTGCCAAGAAAACACTGAATCAGCACTGATTTGAAGGGACTGAAAAAAGCCACCTTTGAGCATTCACTTATTTCTTTAGCACTCTTGCACCCCAGATACTTAGGGGTATGTTTACTAAAGTGCGTTAGTGCAATTCGCGTTAGGAGCCGCGGTAGAGACAGAAACCCCAAATAAGGACATGGGCGGTACATTGTTACCACTAACGCGCGTTCCAAAAACCAACGAGCGTTACAGGGCGCCGTGGCGCGTTACCGCGCGTTAATCGTAAGAAGGCGTACAGGCACAAATCACCAAAATAGAGCTGTAGCACAATGGTTACTGCACTGACCGCTGTTACCAGCAGCATGGGTTCGAGTCCCCAGTGTGCCTAACACAGAAGGCTAGCCCAGGCATCACCCTGTACATTACATAAGGAATGAGGAGACATGTTTTTCTTTATGTTTAGTAGTGTTGTCAGAAACACACCCTCACAGTGTGCGTAGCCACATGCGTTGGTGCATGCGTGGCTGCGTGCGTGGCCATGTGCGTTGGAACGGGCGTAGCCACGTGCGTTGGTGCGTGTGTAAAATCGTGCGTGGGTACGTGTGTTTTTACCAGCGTGGGCACTTTATATTACAGACTCTGTAGGGTGTCTTGCACCTATGAATTATGCTAACAGATGTAAGTGTGATGGCCTATGGTTTATCAGAGCCTGTGAGCAGGTGCTGGATTTTCACAGGGTTGGATTGTGCCAGTCACACCCATGATGCACTGCACATGCAAATCAGCTGTCCACAGATACACACCATGGGGAATGCACCCCCACAGCACCTCGGCCTGGTAGGGGGTACTGACCGTGTGTTCTACTGGCACAGAGTAGCTACACACCATCACATTGTGCGGGTACTGTGCTCACCCTGAGGGTGCAGTGAGGCGCCCAGCACCAGGTCCACAGCACCGTCCATGGCTGAAAGAGGCCATAGCGGAAGTCCAAAGCAGTGTTAATGTGTGAGATAGGTAGTTTCTGCAGAAACATCTTGGATATCTCTGTCTGTTTCAGTCAGGTGTAGCCCCCATGGACCCCTAGGTGGGCCATGTACCACCACCACCACCACCCCCCTCCCCCAGGGCCGAGGGTGGCAAACAGGGTCTCCCATCAATAGATCCACATTCTACCTCCCTGCAAAAGTGGCTAGTAGAGGGGAACATCAACCCCGGTCCTGCTGAGGAACAGACACCCCACAGGGCAGTCAATGCAGCTCTATACACATCCATAACACAATAGCAGACAGACATTAGGCCTGGATATGGTAAGCTGCACCCCACCACTATCTGATATTCTCCTGCAACAAGCCACCAGCCACTGCACCCTGCAAGCCACTCCATCAAGACACATACCAGCTGCAAACAGTCTGCTAGTTAGTCCATAGTGCATGTGCCCAGTGGAGATACATGCATCCAGAACTGGGATGTCAGCATACACAGCAAGCAGATAAATCAGTGACTGGGCCCCAAAAGGAAACTCATATCTATCACATGAAAGAAATACTATATAGCACTATGGGGGTGCCTAGCCATGCTGTGGTCACTGCACAGTCAGGGTGAGAGTGATCTCTCAGCAGGACATGCTGAGGTCCCCCTGTCTGTGTAGGTGGTGGCCGGGTACTAAAATGTCCCAGTCAGTGCCCTATGCCCTGTGCAGATGCACCCTGGCCAGGCCACCCTGTCCGGCCTATACCCATGGTACCTTGCTCCTCATTATGCACATTGGCAACCCAATACTGGCAACATTGCTGGCAGTGTGGGCTGTGGAAGGTGTTTACAGCCACCACACACTGGATAGACAGACAGCCACCCCCACACCTATGCCAGCATTGTGCTACTATAGAGGTGTTCAGCAGCCATACCCACCACACCAGTCCTGGGCACAGTACAGGCATGGATATGGTACGCAATACTGTTGGGGGTCACTCCCCAGGGTGGTAAACACTATCAGAGACCAGACCTGCAGCACACACCGCAGACATCCGAATGATTGTTATGGTGGAGCTCAATGAGCAAAATGTGCTTAACGTAGGAATTGATATGTGCGAGTTATCATAGGAAACGTTTGATAGCTGTTTACCATATACCCAGGTGTAGGGTGGCATTGCTAAGGTATGCAACTGCTAGTATTGGGAGATACAGGCAGGGCCCAATGTCCTGCCTCTCCAGGAGGCATTGGCCAATGGGGCCTGTGTGTGTGTGTGTGTGGGTGTGTCTGGCCCTGTTGGCTGCTGCTTTACGGCAGAGTTTCCCAACTCCAGTCCTGGTGTTTGTCAGACGGCTGCCTAGGGTGAGAACTTACACAATCTTGACGATGCATATATTCATATGATTCTTGCAAGGTATTGTGGGTATTGTAGTTCATTCACTCCCAAACACAGCTGATGACAATAATTTGAGTTGTGAAACCAAGTGGTAAGATCAATAAAATACTTCTTTTATTGATGGGGTTTAATTCACCCAGCACATGTATGCTTGATAGCACTATAAATGAGGTTACTTGCTTGCAGTGTTTAAAATGGATAACAAAAAGTCACAAAGTAAACCAAAAAACAACCTTCAGCTTGTCAGGCAATTAGCTAATGTTTTCTTAGCAAGTAATTACCAAATACAAAGGCACAAAGTAAAGAATAAACTTTGCTGGTTAGGTTAACTTCTGCTTATTTTCCACGCCGATCTCAGCAGTGATTCTCCCTTGCTCACACACACAATCAGGTGCAGCCCTAATTACTATCAATGGACCAGCTGAAAGCCTTTAGCTGGCTGGCTGCTACTGTGTGAGCCCAAATCCTGCTTTAAGAGCTGTTTGCATTGGAAATAAAGAACAAAGTTAGGTTTCTTTGTGATGGCTGATGTGTTTGCTCATAGAAAACTAGCAATAGCATTTAGATAAAGAACAGTCCATGTAAATAGTTTCATCTGCTGTATTTCCCCCTGCATCAACAATCATAGGGTCAATATCATACATTGGCACAGATGAGTCTTTCATTAAGGCACTATCATGAGAATGCTTATTCCCTTGCTGCCATTCTCTATTATAGATAGGGTCTGGATCAGTGTTCATACCTGAGCCTCTCCTGCTATCATTATTCCTCTCTGTATAGCCTGGCCAATATGTAATCCAATTCTGATGTCCAGCCTTCCAATCTTGATCCCTGGACACTGGATCTTCTCTCACATACCTTCTGGCCTTGGTCTGAAAGTCCCTTCCACATGCAGTCTTCTCTCTTCCAGGTAGCCACTGGTGATTCCTATCTCTGCCACTCCATTCCTCTGGCTGAATCCAGTCCAATGGACTCTGCTGGCCTTTGGAATACCTCCCAGTATGAGTACTGCCTTGGAATCTCCCAGACCTTCCAATGGCCTTTCTTCTCTTCCTTCCAGAGAGTTTCCTTCTCTCTCTATCTGCTTGGCTTGGCTTCTGTTTCTCCAGGTGATACTGGTGCTTGTAGCCGTTGCTGAAGCTCTCCCCTCTGTATCTCTTCCTGAAGCTGTTCTTGAAACTGTTGCTGAAACTGTTATCTGAAGAATAAGCTCTATTCTTATTCTGTCCTAATGTGTGCTGCTCCCTAACACAGCGCAGCTGTGTTGAATCAGGCCCTGCCCTTTGAGATGAGTGCTTAGGGATTACCTCATAGCTCTCTTGATTGCACACACATTCTCTCACTTCAGCCCCTCTCATGGCTGCTGGAAACCTGGTGCATTCTGGGACTGGTAGTCTTTTATGTGAAAACTCTGTTTTCTTGCTTCTACCAGAACTGACAGGTTGCTTGTTCAGAGTCACATCATCTTTTCTATAGCTCCTACCTGAGCTATGATAAGCTTCCTTATCACATGTTCCAAACACTGTTCGGATTTTCATGCTGTCCCTCATAAATATGCATGAGCTACATCTGCATACCATGGGGGTGGTGCATAGATATGCAGCACAGGCATCTTTATTAGAGGCAGCATGGAACCTGAATGGTGTGGGGCCCTCCAGGACTGCATTTGGGAGACTCTGCTCTAGGTAATGCGCCTGTTTATGGTGTCTGTGTTTGGTGTGGTAAAATATAGGCGTATTAACCATGCGTATGTTCTCAGCAATAAAGGTTTGTCCTTACTATCACGGTTTAGTTGTGGGAAAAATATGTGGACAGGATTGGCAGTAGCCCCAGCTAGCCTTTGAACCTGTGACCTTCTGTTCTTGCACACACTGTCTGTGTGCACTGCACCACCGTGTTGCCACAGATATGCTGCATTCCCTGGGGAGTCCATGACTGTACATCCAACAGAGCCTGTCTGTTGCGGTGGACGGTGCCAGCCTGCACAGGCCTAGGCCACTGTCTGCTATGGCTTGCAGCCACTGCCCCCTCCACCACCTGTACCCTTCCGCCAACATGCAGACATGTCCTTATCTGGGAAAAAGCATATGACCTGATTGAGTTGTGGCACTCCAGGACTGAATTTGGGGGACTCGGCTGTAGGTAATGCCCATTGTTATGGTTTGTGTGCAGTGTAGGGTAAAATATGGGTGTTTGAACCATGCTTATGTTCTCTGCATTAAAGGAGTGTCTTTACTAGCACTGTTTAGTGGTGGGTAAATCTATGGGGACTGGGTTGGCAGGAGCCCCAGCTGGGATTTGAACCTGTGACCCTCTAGTCTTACAGGCACTGGCTGTGTCTGTTGCACCACACAGACAGTGCAGTCCCTGGAGATTGGAAAACTGGCCTGACGAGTCAGAAACCCTGCTCTGCACAATTTTACTGTGGGCTCATTTACCTTGTATGGAGACAAAAGTGCAAATAAACCTCAAAAAAGACCTCAAAAAAAGGGGCAAACACCCATAACCAAGCTGGGCAACAATGATATCATTGGGCAACATTAAAAAACACTCCCAGGAAAGCTCCAATAAAATGAAATGATTTTTGAAAGGGTCTACGGAGCGTAGACCCTTCCAAAAATCATTTCTTTTTTTTGGAGCTTTCCTGGGAGTGTTTTTTATTGTTGCCCATTGCTATCACTGTTGCCCAGCTGAATTATAATTTTTACAATTTTTCTTGTGGTCATTTTAAAGTTTTATTTGAAATTTTGTTCTGTGCACATGTATCACACTGCTCACGTTTTGTAGGTTTCCCCGCTTTTGCTGTACATTGCTGACGGAAATGGTTTCTCTTCCCTTTAATATGCCTTTAACGACAGGTTTTCATTCGCGTTGGAATTGAGCTCTGAAATTCAGCACGTTAGTGTGAGGGGAGCCTCTCCCCACCCACTCTCCGCCCATTGACCCCTTCTCTCCGTCCACTCTCCACCTTCTGCGCTGTTTTAACGCGCCGCGGGGGTTTACGTTCGTTAACTGCGGTTAACGCGCATAACGTAGGTTAACGATCGTTTGCACGTCAGAACGCGCGTTATGACGTGCGAACAATCGTTAACTGTACGTAACGCGCGTTATTCACGATTACCGCAGTTTAGTAAACATACCCCTTAATTTTACTTATTTGCCATTTATACATCTTTAGTATTTAGTCTGATTTTACTGAATGGAAATCCCTCTCTCCTTTGTCCCAAGGTACCTTAATATGTATGTGACATGCACACAGTTCCTTGATGCTGTGCTGGATGTCACTTGGATCTGGTGCCGCTGGTGTAAGTTAGTTGCTTGGGTTCCTTCTCTTTCTGAGAGCTGGTGGCTTCTGTAGATGCAGATACCAGGAACTTTGCTGCAAGGCTCCTGGCTATGATGATCTGGAAGGCTTGGTTGCTGGTACAACTCTGGACCCTCTTTCAAAGGCTGAGCTCCACTCCTTGTGAGATTGCGGAGACCTCACCGTCTGCACAGACCTCACCATCTGTTTGCGCAGAGTTTGCGCAGACCTCACCGTCTGTTCTCTCCTCCTATAAAACTGCTCAAAACATGCTGCATTCTCTGGATAATACAGTGTGCAAATAGACAAAACTCTTCCCTGAGGGTGCACTGGCTGGGTTCCAGAGACACCTGCCCCATAAGGGCAGACTCCTTCTACAACTCCATGGAACAGTGAATCACTGCGAAAGACAGAGTTCTGTCTTCGGGAGTGGTTTATATATGACCTGATAGTTTCCCTCTCAGAGGATTCTCCTCCCAGAATGCAATGACTGGCAGCAAGAATTTCCCCTGTGCTGGAAAAATGTCAGACTTTTCTCTTTAATCTCTTGCAATATTTATGTGGGTCACTGGATGTTGCCAATGCTCTTAAAGCTCCTTATCAAACAGGGTACTTATGCAAGGGCAAACACACAACCACCTTAAACACCAAAACCCAGCATTAACAAGTGAAGGAAATGAAAAAAAAAAGGTTTTGTTGGACCTTTAAATCCAAACTAGTATCAACAATCAATTTAGAAATAGTGCCAATTAGTCCTTTTTAATATTTTTAATTTTACACACCCCAAATCTGTCTTCTTATGGCAGTCTCTACATATTCTTTGCCTATAGGTTTGGTGTTTCTTTTTACTGAAGGCAAGTTTGCATATAACAACTTTCTTCTTAAGATATTATCTAGAAACATTTGGCCACAGAACCCACTATGAGGTCAATTTCAAAAGTTATGTACATCTGTCCTTAAATCATCTTATAGTTGTCTACTGCATATTGAACTCATATATTAACCTATCAATTAGCTGACTATTTTTCTGACAGATTTAATTCAGTTAAAGAGAAGTTAGCTGCACAGGCCCTGTTAAAGATTTGTGAACTGGAAGTTCAGGCCTTGTGGTCTACTTTGACTGAGCAAAAGATGGTCTATTCCTGAACGTTAAATCACTCAGAAAAATACATAATAATACATAACACTGTTGAAAATGGTGAAAGAAGAGCATTAATGCATGGGACCTTTTCCCTATATGTTTTGATGAACGTAATAGAGCTATTTTTCCGACTACTTTGACTGAGACCAATAAGAGTCTCCATTGTGAAGATTTACAAGACATTCCAGCTGATCGTTGGTTTTAATACAGTCTAAGGAACTTTCCCAATTCTTGTCAAAATCTCCAAGAGGGAAATATGATTTAGAGTCTTGTCCTGCCTGCCTATTGAAAGAAATGCCTGATAAACTTGTTACCCGGCACATGGGGCTACTCAGTAAGGTTTTGGAATGTGGTTCTGTCCTTGTAATCTAAAACATAACTTTGGAATCAGTCATTATGAAATCTTTGAAAAAATTTTGGGATAAATTTGATGGGCTTTATTCTGTTCAGTCAGGCTTCAGGCCTGCCTGCAGCATTGAGACAGTGGTATGGAATTATTAGAAGATTGCTTTTGGATCAAGGAAAGTTTGGTTTTTTGATTCAAGTAAACCTAACCACTATTTTTGATCTTGTCAATGATGATTTATTAGATAGATTGTCATGTAATGGTATCTCTGGGGCAATGCCTAGCCGGTTTTTATGATTTCTACGAAGCAGATCTTGCAAAGCAATAAGTAACAGTAGTTACTCCAGGAGTTCGGTTCCATCCCGTGGAATCCTACAGCTTTTTCCATTGGGTTATTAATTCCATTATAAACCACATCCTAAAGATAATAGCAGTCATCTTTCATGAGGCTTTGGCCTTGAATATCATGGAGGTAAAACAGATGGGCAAGTCAGGCTGTCTCATAATTTAATTAAAGGGTAGTATTAGGGTTGCCAACTGGCTCCAGATGTGCCAGACATGCTTGATCCAGTTCTGGGACTTGAAATCTTGCTTTTCTTATGGAGTGCAATAGAGAAATCAGAATACATGTCTCTGCATGCAATGCGATAAACCCAAAGTGCTCCAAAGGGGCTCCATGGGGTCTCAAAGAGGTCATGCCCCTTTGGGCATGTGCCCACAGCTACGTTCCACGGTAGGGCCTTTTAAAGGCCCAGGAGTTGCAGCAATGATGACACATTGATGTGCAGCCCAGGCAACCAATCAAATCACATCAATGCAGAGAATGCCGTGCACACTCCTCTTCTGCCCTCGGGACCTCCAAATACTGCTCCCTCCAGGGCTTACAATTTAAGGAACCCTATTAGTGTGCTAAGCAATTAATGTGCATTTTCATGTGTGACAACTGTGTGAAAGGGCCCATGGTAACTGTTACTGCACAGGCATGACAGTTGCTATGTACTAATTCCTGCGCTAACTGCAGATCGCATGTTGGAGTGCGGTATGGACTGGTTAGGAGTGGACAGTGGGCATGGAGAGCACATTGCAGTTAGCATGAGTTATATTCCCCGCATTGTCAAAATTGCAATTATTGTGGGTGCACCGAACACCACCTCAATGAGTGGCATCGGATGCACACACAGTAATTGCACCACACGTTAGGGTATGCATCCCTGTTTTAACTGTCAGAAACATGCTGGCCATGCCCCAGATGGTTACCACAGAGGTTTTGCGCCTAATACAGATTCAGCACTAAAACTAACTTGCATTAAATGAAAAAAAAAAACAAATTCACTTTAGTAAAAGGACACCTACCTTTGTATTGGGGTAATGGAGAGCTAAGTGACATGTGCAAGGATCCATCAGTGGGATTTGAACCCTGCTTCCCTGGTGCCCAGCCTGATGTTTTGACCTCAAAACTATTCCACTCTGTTGAAGCTTACTGTCATTTATCATCTGTTACTCATGCAGATGCCCCTTTTTTTTAGGATTTATTCCTGGCTTGGCTGGCTTCTGTTTTGTTTTTTGCTGAGACCCCAGTAGAAATGGGGAGCTTTAATTTTGCATGTAATAGAGGATCTGGGTGTACTAAGCTCATAAACCAGTAGATGTGGAGGATAATCTTATAACATAATGCCTAGTTTAAGGCAGACCCTAAAAATAAAAAATAGTAACCCTCTGTCCCTGATGCGACAATATTCTCAATTTACCACACAGACATTTCTGTTATTGGATTCAGTATGTGGAATAAGTTACTGGAGTGGTTTTGTGCTGAGCAAATTTAACTTTCTGAAAAAAAAGTTGAGAATTTTTAGCCATACTTTTGATGATAACATATCACATGAATTCTGTGGCTCTATGACGACCATTTTGCTGTTAGATTGGAACTGAGTATAGTATTTATATGTCTTATGTTACTTTAAATTTTATTTTTTCTTATCGCTTTATATATTATTTTTACTTATGTGTTGGTATTTTTAACTTTTTGTATTCTGGATCAGATCCAAGATGACACCTGATAAGTGAACTGTAGTAGCTTCATAACCATAATGTGTTTTTATCCTTATGTGGTGTTACCCCTCTTTCCTATTTTATAATGAAGTTCCTGTCCTCATGTGTTGTCCTGCTTATGTTATTGTAACCCTATTTTAATTTTAATTTGTAAACAGCTTTGTTTGCATAGAGCAGGGGTCTCAAACTCAAATTGCTTTGAGGGCCAAATGAGGACTTGTAAAGTAACCCGGGGGCCGCACAAGACGCAGGCCTAATTTGCATAAGGGACCTCATTTGCATAAATATTTGCATAATGTTACCATAAACTAACTTTAGTAAACATGCCTCTTAATGAGCGTATGGATAAAGAAAGACTAAAAGATTTCTACATTACTATAATCCAGTGCCAACCGCCAGGCACATTAGGAACTACTACACACACTACCCATTTAGAACCCATAGCAAACCCACCGTATCGTAACAGCACTACCAGGACTCACAAAGCACCATACCCTAACTATCAAAAGGCAACACTGCAAATATTAAACCAATACATTTCAGAGAATAACAATACATGACCTACTGGGGAAAGAGAACAAGTGGCAATGTCAAATAGGAATTACATAAACAGAATACCTCAGCTCAGTTACACATGCAGAACATACACCATCACCAAACAAGGAATCAAAATTTAGAAACAGGAAGACAATAAATAAACTGGGAACCCCAAAAGCCAAACTTGGAATGTACAACAACACTGTAGAAATAAAACTATAAATTAATTTCCTCTTGTATTAAATAAAGCACAGACGTTAATGATGCACATTTCCCAGAGCTGACATATTCCAGTTAATTCAAAATAAAGAGATATTTTTCTACCTTTTGTGCATTTTTTTTTTCAGTTGCAATTGTGCCAGCCACTTTCTTCTGGTTTCTTGGTGTCTTCTGCTAACTCTCCATGGTCTGCTGTCCATTTGTACTTTCTTCTCTCTTCTAGTTTTTTTTCCTTTCTCTCTCTGCATCTGCTTTAACATACTAATCTTTTTCCTTTTGCTCTTTCCTCATTCCTATTTCATCCACTCAAATTTTACCCCTCCATTCTCAATCCACACTTACTCACCCAGTACCTGGCCAATTGTAGATTTTTCTTCCCTCCCACACAAAATATTTTTTCCCCTCTCCATTTTACTCTCCCAGCCTATCCCATTCTAATCCTCCCCCAACATCAGCTCCCTTGTAGTTTCAGCCCCACCCAGCATCTGCTCCCTTCTAGTCCCCGCATCATCAGCCCATTCCAGTCCTATTCTAGCCCCACCATCAGCCCAGTTCCTGTCCGTGCTCCCCCAACTAAGCCCATTTCCAGTCCTAGCTCCCTCCCCTCACAGCCCATTTCCTTTCTAAGCCCCCTCCCCATCAGCCCATTTCCATTCCAAGCCCCCTCCCCATCAGCCCATTTCCATTCCAAGCCCCCTTCCACTCAGCCCATTTCCATTCCAAAAACCCCGTCCCCATCAGTTATTTGCAGTTCAAGCCCCCCCTTCTACTCAGCCCATTTCCAGTCCTAGCAACCCCCCAGTCCATTACCAGTCCTAGCCCCCCCATAGCCCATTACCAGTCCTAAGCCCCCCAACAGCCCACTTCCAGTCCTAACCCTCCCATCACCCCATTTTCATTCTTAGCCCCCCCATAACCCCATTTTCAGTCTTAGCCCCCCCCAATCAGACCACCTCCAGTCCTAACCCCATCTGCCCATTTCCAGTCCTCGCCCCCCCATAGCCCATTACCATTCCTAAGCCCCCCAACAGCCCACTTCCAGTCCTAACCCTCCCATCACCCCATTTCATTCTTAGCCCCCCCATCACCCCATTTTTAGTCTTAGCCCCCCCCAATCAGACCACCTCCAGTCCTAACCCCATCTGCCCCTTTCCAGTCCTCGCCCCCCATAGCCCATTACCATTCCTAAGCCCCCAACAGCCCACTTCCAGTCCTAACCCTCCCATCACCCCATTTTCATTCTTAGCCCCCCCCCCCCCCATAACCCCTTTTTTAGTCTTAGCACGCCGAGCAATGAGTCCACCTGCTGTCATTACCCCATCTGCCCATTTCCGGTCCTAACCCCCCCCCATCAGGCCAAGTAAATAAACTAAAAACAAAACCCTGTCTGCTGCTGCTGCCGCCGCCGCCGCCGCCGCCGTGGTAGCAGCACAATCAGCTGTTCGCGGTCCCTTCTCCTATGCCCGGAAGAGCCCCGAGTCTGCTCCTTTAGCGGTGAGCTTTACAAGACGCGAAGAGAGTATTTTCCTCTCGCGCGGATTGACAAGCCGCGCGAGAGGGAAATATTCTCTTTGCATCTTGAAAAGCCCGCCGCTAAAGGAGCAGACTCGGGGCTCTTCCGGGCTGAGGAGAAGGGACCGCGAACAGCTGATTGTGCTGCTACCACGGCGGCAGCAGCAGCAGCAGAAGACAGGGTTTGTGTTTTTTTTTTTTCCTCCGTCGCGGGCCGCACAAAGTTCGGTTGCGGGCCGCATGCGGCCCGCGGGCCGCGTGTTTGAGACCCCGGGCATAGAGAAAGGCAGTATGGTATATTAAATCCAATAAACCATAAACCATACTTCCTATCATTTTATTCTGCTTAGATGAACTAAGCGGGCACAAGAAAGAGGAACGTTAGAACAAAAACGCTCAACTCTTCACCATGTGAGGTATATATTTCTTGCAACTGGGTCTCAGACTCATACGGAGCTAATTTCATGGGTTTACAAGCAAAGCTCAGACCCACAGCTCACAGTTGCATCAACGACCCATATATGTTGCTGATGTTCAATTAAATAGTGCTAGGCTCAAGACAGATAATTTTCCCACAAAGAGTATATCATAACTCAAAAAAACTTTTAAAAAGTGGTACTTATGTGGACGAGCTAATATTTCCCAAACGCCAACCTTCGCGCTGGTGCGTTTCACTCTTAGGTTTTTTCAAAGGGATTTTGTTCGCACTACGCCGATATTTCTTTAAATACAATATCAAATTATTTGTGTGTTTGTACTTGACACCTCTATTCATTTCAACCGTTGTACAGGTATCACATTGAATTATCATAGTTTATGGCTAAATTTTCACTCACCACACTTTCAAACCGGCCGCTGTCTTCTGCATTGTTTATTTAAACAGTTGTCAAAAGACGCCGCGCATGCTCATTGTGCGGCATTTTTCTATCCATCAAAATGTCGATGTAATGACTATCAGCTAGAGATGTAAGTAGTGACGTAAAAACCTTCATTGATGTGAAGAAAACTGCTCTACTAGAGATGTACATAGGAACAGTATCATGGTTGATAACCTGAACGGCTTGAGAACCCAAATCATTGAACATTTTTCCAGGCGTATTGATATCATGCGATCTAAAAAATGAAGGTTAAGAGAAACTGTGCCATCTGTAATATCACTACTGAATGTACTTTTTTTCAACATGGTGATAAGATACACCATTTAAAACATCATCTTTATCTTTATCTTTATCTTTATTCGGTTTCTTGATAAACCGCCTAAACCATAAGGCATCAAAGCGGTGTACAATAAATGGGCTGCAGGGAAGAAAGATAGAAAAGAACGCCATGGTATGACAGGAAAGAAAAGAAAAAGGAGAAGAGAAGAGAGAGTAAAAAGGGCAGAGTGACACAAATAGAAACTTACACCAAGAGAGAGGGGACTGAGGGGGGTAAACGAGGGTAAAGGGTACTGAAGTGAGGGGTTCTATGAATACTACCTGTGCTTCGACGCATGTCATATACTGCATTCGTTGTCCGTGTCAATTGCTCTACGTGGGAAAAACCATCTGACCTTTTTATATCCATATACAAGAGCATCGGAGCAGATTAAAATGTAGGCGTATAGAAGCACCGATTGTATCGCACTGTCTCAACTCACAGCATGCTTTTGAAGATCTTACCTGTTTCTGTATAGATCAGGTAATGTGTGGCAATGGCAAAAAAACTAGAGAACAACTGCTGTTATATCGGGAACAAAGATGGATTTTTGTATTGAAATCGACAGTGCCCACGGGACTGAAAATGCAGATAGATTGGAAAGCGTGCATGTAGTCATGGAGGGTCACCTTTTGGACTTTTCTGCCACAAGTGATAGCAGGAGTATATAGTCGACATCGTCCTGATTTTCTCTTAACCTTCATTTTTTACGCCTGGAAAAATGTTCAATGATTTTGGTTCTCAAGCCATTCAGGTTATCAACCATGATACTGTTCCTATGTACATCTCTAGTAGAGCAGTTTTCTTCACATCAATGAAGGTTTTTACGTCACTACTTACATCTCCAGCTGATAGTCATTACATCGACATTTTGATGGATAGAAAAACGCCGCACAATGAGCATGCACGGCCTCTTTTGGCAACAACTGTTTAAATGAACAATGCAGAAGACAGCGGCCGGTTTGAAAGCGTGGTGAGTGAAAATTTAGCCATAAACTATGATAATTCAATGTGATACCTGTACAACAGTTGAAATGAATAGAGGTGTCAAGTACAAACACACAAATAATTTGATATTGTATTTATAGAAATATCGGCGTAGTGCGAACAAAATCCCCTTGAAAAAAACTAAGAGTGAAACGCACCAGCGCGAAGGTTGGCGTTGGGGAAATATTAGCTCGTCCACATAAGTACCACTTTTTAAAAGTTTTTTTGAGTTATGATATACTCTTTGTGGGAAAATTATCTGTCTTGAGCCTAGCACTATTTAATTGAACATCAGCAACATATACGGGTCGTTGATGCAACTGTGAGCTGTGGGTCTGAGCTTTGCTTGTAAACCCATGAAATTAGCTCCGTATGAGTCTGAGACCCGGTTGCAAGAAATATATACCTCACATGGTGAAGAGTGGAGCGTTTTTGTTCTAACGTTACTATATAGTATTTTCTGCTCCGGAAAGTGATCACATTTATATTTTGTTGAACAAGAAAGAGGAAAACATGGGTCTTTCTTCAAGCCTGGCTGTTAATCTTGAATTTTCCTAACAACAGAGAGCTATCTGTAGCATGGAACATTTTTGAGACCGAATGAGCTTGGTGTTAATGTGGGATTCATATTTGTCGATGATAGTGGAACAGTATCACTAAGTCTGGAGCTGTGAACACCTCTACCTCTGCTAAGCACTAGGCTGAATGAAGTTCTGACTTAGTTCTTAATTCAGAACCAATCTTTCTGAGGAAGTCAGTGGAAGATGATGCTGCAGAGGCCACACTGGGTCCAGCTACTTTGGACAAAATAAAGCTGGGAATGGAACCAATGATATCAGAGCCAGTACTAGGTCTTGGTGAAAGATTTTGATTTACTATTACAGCTATTCCATCCCTGAGCAAGGTGGAGTGTAGTAATTTTGTGACTGTGGGGAGCCTTGGTGCAGAGACTATGGAAATATTTTTGTCTGCCATTAGATCCCCGGAGAAGAAATTATCTGGTTCTACTGACCAAGTTTTTGGTGAGACATTGGAACTGAGAAATAAATAAATAAATAACAGGTTCATGCAGGGGCGGCTCTACCATGAGGCCACCTGAGGCAGTCGCCTCAGGCGGCAGTTTGCAGGGGGTGGCACTCCGACAGCGGTGGCACTCCAGCTCTGTTTTAATTTTAGATTTTCCTACAGGAAGGCAGAGGCAGGTCAGACGTGGCAAAATCTAAAATTAGAACAGAGCTGGAGTGCTGTTGCCAGAGGAATCAGCGCTATGAGCCATTTTGTTTACAGCCCCTCAACAGACACAGGGTCCTGCAAGCAATCAGGCTGATTCATCTGGCGGCAGCAGGAGTGAGCTGCAGGAGGAGGGAGGGGGGACAGGAGGACAAGTGCTGGACAACAGAGGGGGAGACAAATGCTGGACAACACAGGGGGGAGACAGGAGGAAAAGTGCTGGACAATGGGGGGCACAGAGTGACAAATGCTGAACAATGGGAGGGAGACAGGAGGACAAATGCTGGATGAGGGAAGCAGGAAGACTAATTTTGGATGGGGGAAGTAGAGAGACATGCTGGACAATGGGGGGAGATGGGAGGACAAATGCTAGAGAGTGGGGCGGGGGAGATAGGAGGACAGGTGCTGGACAATGGGGGGGCAGGAGGACAAATGCTGGATAACACAGAGGGGGACAGGAGGACCAATGCTGGACAACGTGGGAGAGCAGGAAGACAAATGCTGGAGGGGGAAGTAGGGAGACAAATGTTGGATTGGGGGAAGTAGGGAGACATACTGGACAATTGGGGAGATGGGAGACAGGAGGCCAAATGCTGGACAACACTGGGGGGTGGGGGCAGGAGAACAAATGCTGGTTAATGGGGGGTGGAACAGGAGGACAAATGCTGGAGGGTGGGAAGCAGGGAGACCGATGATGCATTGCCCTTGGCAGAATGGCTATGAAGGACCTAGACTAGATTCTCAAGAGCAGAGATGTTTCTCTCCATACAAAGATTTGACTTGTTCAGGCTATGGTATTTTCAATAACGTCATATGGATGCGAAAGTTGGACAGTGAAAAAGATAGATAGGAAGAAAATTGATGCCTTTGAATTATGGTGCTGGCTGTGTATACTGTGTATACCATGGACTGCCCGAAGAACAAACCAGTGAGTACTAGAAGAGATCAAACCTAAGCTTTCTTTAGAAGCTCAGATGAAAAGACTTTGACTTTCATACTTTGGACACATCATGCAAAGACAGAGATCATTAGAGAAAGACATCATGCTTGGCAAGGTAGAAGGTCAGCGCAAAAGAGGAAGGCCAGCAATGAGATGGATCAATACAATAGCAGCAGCTTTGGGTTCCAGTCTTTCAATAATGAGCTGCCTGACTGAAGACCGAACACAATTTAGGACAACTATCTAGAGGGTCGCCATGAGTCGCCACCAACTCGATGGCACTTAATAACAACACAAACACATAAAAGATGAAAATTTTTACATCTTAGAAAGAAGACTAAGGTTTTTAGCATTTTCTTTGTTGATATGTTTTTTTCTATCAAGGCCATAGCTGTATTTTCTTTGAACCCAAGTAGTTTAGATTACTTCTTGATTCTAAGCTAACATTAAGAGTGGAGGAGTAGCCTAGTGGTTAGAGGAACTGCCTAGTACCCTGAAGATCAAGGGTTCAATTCCCACTGGCACTCCTTATGATTTTGGGTAAGTCACTTTACCCTCCATTGCCTTGGAAGAAAAGGCTGGCAATCTACTTCCAGTGATACATTACCAAAAAAACCCAAAGGTAGCTGGGTCAGTATGAGTCAACACTGACTTGATGGCACTAAAAAAAAAGTTGCAACCTGTTCTCTTATCCTTGTTGGGGTACCCTTCATAGTACAAAGATGCACATTTCTGCTCCATTTTTCACAACCATTAAGTTCTTGATTTATAGTTTAATCTTGGATCTATTTCCTCTATGTGAGTACATAACTCCTTTTGGAGTTAATGTTTTTGTAATCCATGGGTATTCCTTAAGTGTGTTTTTGAATATATAATTTTGTAATTATAAATAAAAATTGGACTCTGCCTAGATTGTGCTATCTGCAGACTGTATGGAATATAAACTTCTATTAAATAAATAAAATGAAGCACCTACTGTTTTTAGATGGGGATTATAGAAAGAACATCCAAATTAAATTGGGGTCATCCAGGACAGGATGTGCAGAAAAACACCAGGGGCATCTGTCTCTGATTGATTTCAGGAACATAGACATCCCCGACCTAGACATGCACGTGGGCAGCCACCTTCCGGACCCAACTCAAAACATTTCTCTTCATTGAGCATTTTGGAGATAATGAGCAATATAACAACTCGGACCCATCATAAATACAAGCACAAATTCTTCCCATCTGCATATTCCCCCCCTCCTCTTTCCTTGTCACGACACACTATGCAGTATGCAGAGAATACTAACCTGACACACCATATGAATTCCAAAATTGGCATACCAAATTGTAAATTTTTCTTGCTCCGTTGCCCCTTCTAATTCAACAATTTCCTGTGTCTCCTTACATCTACGCAGATGACATCATTCTTCTTTATCACGTCTCTCCACTAATTCCGGATATCTCTCCATTTAACGACTGCCTCTCGCATATCGCTTCTTGGCTCTCCCAGAACTTTCTCCATCTGAACCCTGCTAAATCCACCGCAATGTGGGTATCTCTAAGCGGCTCTTGTCCGACTATTGCACCTCTGATTGATTCTGTTCCTATCCCTCTGGTTTCTTCTTTTCGCTATCTGGGTGTTATTCTTGACTCCACTCTTTCCTTCCATTTACACATTTCTTCCCTCACTCGCCGCTCTTTTCTGTCTTTGCGTCAGATCAGGGCTGTCCGTTCAGTTTTACCCTTCGACTCATTGGTCACTTTGGTACTAGCTCTCGTCATCAGTAGATTAGACTATTGTAATGTTTTCCTAGCAAATCTTCCTAAATATCAGCTTCAAAGACTTCAGTCCGTCCAAAATACCGCTGTTTGGCTTATTACTTTCACTCACCGCTATGATCATGTCACTCCCCTTCTTTTTCGATTACATTGGTTACCCCTTCGGTTTCGGTATCATTATAAATTTCTTATCCTACTTCACCGTGCCATTCACACGGGTGAACCCACTTATCTGGCTGATCTCATCTCCCTCCACACCCCATACCGCCAGCTTCGTTCCCTTCACGCCAACCGTTTAGCTCTGCCCGCTCCTTCACGAGCGCACCTAGAACAGACCCGACACTCGGCCTTTTTCTTTTTGGGTCCTCTTCTTTGGAACACTTTGCCATCTACCCTCCGTCTAGAATCTTCTTATCCGCACTTCAAATCACTACTCAAAACCCACCTGTTTCAACAAGCCTTTGACCTTCCCTCTGATTCCCATCCCTAAGATATGTTGTCCCTGTCATTTTGTCTGTCTGTTTGGTCTCTGTTTAAAGTATGTGTTTGGTCTTCATAATAATTTTAATAGTTTTAACCTGTACTGCCTTCCGTTTTAGTTCTCTTTCATGTCTACCTTTTATGTCCTTTTTTGACTTTTTGCTTTCCTGTTATTTTATGGCGTTCTTTTCCTTACTCTGCAGTGTGGACTTTTATTTTGTTTTATTGTACACCGCTTAATGCTTTGGCCATAGCGGTCTATCAAGTGTTTTAATAAAGATAAAGATAAATAAGTTTAAAGAGTTAAAACCTAATCTTATGTATTTCGATGATTGTAAATAAAACCTCACTTGTTATATGTAAAAGTTTATACATTACAATGTAATACAGTTCTTAGGGGTATGTTTACTAAACCGTCTTAATGTGCGCCCAGCGATAGTGTGCAGGCTGCCATAAAAGGAGTGGGCGTTTCAGTCTTAAAGTAGCAAAATGGGATTATCGTGCGATAACGCGCGCTGCTGCGCACATTATCGGGCGAAGCGCCGCTAAGCGCGTTAACGCGCGGTAATCTTAAGTAGGCGCCCAGACATGCAAACATAGAAACAGAGGTGTAGTACAATGGTCAATACACTGACTGATAATACAGGGGATCATGAGTTTGATCCCCCAGTGTGACTAATGCATAAGGCTAGCTGAGGCATCAGCTTTGACATGTAAGTATTGTTTCTTGAGGCATTTTATTTGTATTTTAATTATTGCTGCCAGCAAACACACCCTCACGTGCCGTAACCTAAGGTGCCGCATAAGGCACCCTATAAGGCACTCCATAGGGCACATTATAAAGTGCACTGTCTGCCACGGCACCCTATAATGTCCCCTATAGGGCACCCTATTAGGTGCTCCATAGGACACCTTATAAGGCACCTTATATGGACTGTAACCATAAGGTGCCTCAGAAGGCCCTATAAAGCACCTTCTGAGGCACCTTATGGTTACAGTACTCTGAGGGTGTTTTTGCTGGCAGCACTAATGTACATTAAAAATAGACAATGCTTCAGACAGCCCTATCAAATAGCCCCACTGTGGGTTTGAACCCATGACCTCTGGCTCTACAGGCAGTGAAGTAACCAGTGGGCTACAGCTGCTAACAAACCCCTGACTGGCTGCAGAAGGACTGCACGTCACCACACAAACAGTCTGCTGTGATCACCAGGATAGGATTAACCCACCCGTACCCATGATGCACTGCACATGCAAATCAGCAGTCTACAGATGATCACAAGATGGGGTATGCACCCCCATAGCACCTCAGCCTGGTAGGGGGAACTGACCGTGTGTGTTACTGGCACAGAGTAGCTACACACCGTCACATTGTGCGGGTACTGTGCTCACTCTGAGGGTGAGGTGGGGTGCCCAGCACCAGGTCCACAGCACCTTCCATGGCAGAAATAGGCCATGCTGCAGCTCACCAGCAGTGCTAGTGTGTGAGATAGGTAGTTCCTGCAGACACACCTTGGATACATCTGTATTTCTCAGTCAGGTTTAGCCCTTATGGACCCATAGGCAGATTATGTACCACCACCTCTGGGGCTGAGGGTGGGAAACAGGATCTTCCCACCAACACATCCACATTCTACCTCCCTGCAATGGGGGCAGTAGAAGGGACCATCAACCCCAGTGCTGCTGAGGAACAGACACTCTACAACGCAGTCAATGCAGCTCTGTACACATCCATAAAGCAATAGCAGACAGAC
Organism: Ichthyophis bannanicus; assembly: GCA_033557465.1. Lineage (NCBI taxonomy): Eukaryota > Metazoa > Chordata > Amphibia > Gymnophiona > Ichthyophiidae > Ichthyophis > Ichthyophis bannanicus. Next base: position 1,110,894,345 of record CM066033.1, on the reverse strand, counting down.
ATTAGGCCTGGAAATGTTCAGCTGCACCCCACCACTATCTGATATTCTCCTGCAGCAAGCCTCCAGCCACTGCACCCTGCAAGGTGTTCCAGCAAAACACATACTAGCTGCAGACAGTCTGCTAGCTAGTCCATAGTGCATGTTCCTGGAGAAGATGCATGCATCCAGAACTAGGATATCAGCATACACACCAAGCAGATAAGTCAGTGATTGGGCCCCAAAACAGAATCCATAAATATCACACAAGAAAAACGCAATATGGGCGAACCTAGCCATGCCGTGGTCACTGCTCAGTCAGGGTGAGAGTAATCTTCCAGCAGGACATGCTGCGGCCACCCTGTCTGTGCAGGTGGTGGCCAGGCACTACAATGTCCCAGCCATTTCCCTATGCCCTGTGCAGATGCATCCTGGCCAGGCCACCCTGTCCGGGCTATACCCATGGTACCTTGCTCCTCATTATGCACATTGGCAGGCCAATACTGGCAACAGTGCTGGCAGTGTGGGCTGTGGAGGGTGTTTGCAGCCTCCACACACTGGATAGACAGACACACACTCCCACACCTATGCCAGCATTGTATAACTATAGAGGTGTTTGGCAGCCCTGGCCACCGCTCCAGTCCTGGGCACAGTGCAGGCATGGCTATGGTACGTAATACTGTTGGGGTCACTCCCCAGGGTGGTAAACACTGTCAGACACAAGACCTGTAACACACTCCGCAGACATCAGAAAGGTGGCCATGATGCAGCTCAATCAGAAAATTGTACTTAACTTCGGAATTGCTATCTGCCAGTAATCATAGCAACCTTTTGATAGCTGTGTACCGTATTCCCAGGTTTAGGGTGGCATTGCTAAGGTATGCAAGTGCTAGTATTGGGAGATGCACACAGGACCCAATGTCCTGCCTCTCCAGGAGGCATTGGATAATGGAGCCTGTGGATGCGGGTGTGTCTGCCCCTGTTTGCTGCTGCTTTACGGCAGAGGTTCCCAACTCCAGTCCTAGTGTGCCAAACACTGTTCGGGTTTTCATGCTGTCCCTCATGAATGTGCATGAGATACATCTGCATACCATGGGGGCAGCGCATATAAATGAAGCACAGGCATCTTTATTAGAGGCAGCATGGAGCCTGAATGGTGTTTGGCCTTCCAGAACTGCATTTGGGAGACTCTGCTCTAGGTAATGCGCATGTTTATGGTGTCTGTGCTCTGTAGGGTAAAATGTAGGTGTTTTGGGCATGTTTACGTCATCTGCAATAAAGGTTCTGTCTGTATTAGCATGTTTTAGTAGTGGGTCAAATATGGGGACTGGGTTGGTAGCAACCACAGTAGGGACTTGAACCTGTGACCTTCTGCCTCTGAACACACTGGTTGTGTGCACTGCACCACCATGTTGCCACAGAGACAGTGCCCTCCCTGGTGATACCATGACTGTTTGTCCAGCAAGGCCTGTCTGTTGCAGTGCATGGCACCCCCCTACACAGGGCTAGGCCATGGTCTGCTCTGGGCAGCGGCCACTGCCCCCCTCTACCACCAGTACCTCTCTGCCACCATGCTGACATGCCCTTCTGCTGGTGGTGCTGGTGGTGCGCAGTCTCAGGCCATCCAGTGTGCAGGTAGGCGGCTGCCTATTGTGCATGTTCTGGGGTAGGGATGCCTGCATAGACGTCCACGCTTCCCCCCAACACCGCTTGCCAATGTGCTGTGCCCTTGGAGGTACCTGCTGGGTACTATCCCCTGTGACACTGTGATAAACACACTCGTGTCCATGTTGGGCCCTCATCAGTTGCTGTCTGGCTGCTGTACAGTTTCAGCATTCCTAAGTGCCATCTAGGCATCTGCCTAGTCCGCACTGTGCCCCAGCTGCACCACAGCATGTGCCGCCTGCAGCCCTCTGTATCCCATTTTCAAGCATCTGTCCAGTTGGCCATTCCGACATGCCTGCTCTGCTGTTGCTGCACATGTGCACGCCATAGGAAACCTGTCCGATGGAGAGGAAAACCCTGCACAGCGAAATTTCACTGTGGGCTCTTTTGCCTTGTATGGGGATGGAGCATTGACCCTTTCAGAATTCATATCCTTTCTTGGGAGTGTTTTTTGATGTTTCCCATTGCTATGCTTTCTTGGGAGTGTTTTTTGATGTTTCCCATTGAGATCACTATTGCCCAGCTTGGTAATTTTATTTTTCCATTTTCTTCTGTTCATTTTCACTGTTTATTTGCCGTTTTGTTCCGTGCACATGTATCACACATCACTTTTTTGTAAGTTTCCCTGGTTTTGCTGTACATTGCTGACAGAAATGGTTTCTCTTCCCTTTAAATCAGCTCTAATGCCAGGGTTTCACTGGCGTTAGTTTTCAGCCTCGGATTTCGCAGCGTTAGTGTGTGGGGAACCTCTCCCCTCCCACTCTCCACCCATTGACCCCTTCTCTCCACCCCTGGGGAGCCTTCCTCCGCCCTCCGGGAGCCTTTCTCCACCTTCAGCGCTCGTTTGTGCCGCTGCATGCATTATCACGCGCTAAGGTACCTCTGCGCCCGATAAAGCGCCATTATCACTCGATAAGGTACCTTATCGCGCGATAACGTCCCTTATCGTGCGATAACATCACAGAGCACACATTAAGACGGTTTAGTGAACATACCCCCTAGTGTAAACCACCCTGATTTCACTATAGGGCAGTATAAAAAACTCACAAATAAATAAATAAAGTAAATATACATCCCCATTAGGGACCCTTGGGTTATGAACATCCATCTTAGGCAAGCTAGCATAAGGGATGTCTAATGGCATAGCAAAGTGAAAACATGAGTCCCTATTCCCCGTTAGTGTTCATTGACAAAATATAAAATACAGTGGATATCAGTATAGCTCCTTCTTCACACCTTCCAGACATCTACCTGATGAAATGAGCACTTTTCAGATGCTTGTTCATGCCTGGAACAGATTTAGGGGTATGTTTACTAAACCGTCTTAACGTGTGCTCTGTAACGTTATTGTGCGATAAGGTACCTTATCGTGCGATAATGGCGCTTTACAAGGCACACAGGTACCTTATCACGTGATAACACGCGCTGCGGCGCAAACGAGCGCTGAAGGTGGGGAAAGGCTCCCGGAGGGTGGAGGAAGGCTCCCCAGGGGCGGAGAGAAGGGGTCAATGGGTGGAGAGGGGGAGGGGAGAGGCTCCCTGCACACTAATGCTGTGAAATCCGAGGCTCAAAACTAACGCCAGTGAAACCCTGGCGTTAGAGCAGATTTAAAGGGAAAAAAAACCATGTCCATCAGCAATGTACAGCAAAACCAGGGAAACCTACAAAAAAGTGATAAGTGTGATACATGTGCACGGAACAAAAGGGCAAATAAACCTTGAAAATGAACAGAAGAACATGTAAAAATAAAATAACCAAGCTGGCCAATAGTGATATCAATGGGAAACATAAAAAAACACTCCCAAGAAAGCTACAAAAAAAGATATGAATTTTGGAAGGGTCTATGCTCCGTCCGCATACAAGATGAATGAGCCCACAGTGTAATTGCGCTGAGCAGGGTTTCTGACTCCATCGGCCAGGTTTCCTATGGCGTGCACATGTTCCACAACAGCAGGGCGGGCATGTCGGAACGGGCAACTGGACAGATGCTGGAAAAGCGGACACAGAGGGCTGCAGGCGGCACATGCTGCGGTGCAGCTGGCCCACAGTGCTGACTAGGGTGATGCCTAGCTGGCCCATACGAATGCTGAAACAGTAGAGCAGCCAGACAGCAACTTCTGAGGGCCCAACATGGGCATGACTGTGCTTCCCACAGTGTCACAGGGGATAGTACAAAGCAGGTACCCCGAAGGGCACGGAACATTGGCATGCGGTGCTGGGGGGAAGCGTGGACAGCTATGCAGGCACCCCTACCCCAGAAACCGCACCATAGGCAGCCGCCTACCCACACACTGGATGGCCTGAGACTGCGCTCCACCAGCACCACCAGCAGAAGGGCATGTCAGCATGGTGGCAGAGGGATACTGGTGGTGGAGGGGGCAGTGGCAGCTGCCCAGAGCAGACCGTGGCCTATCCCTGTGTAGGTGGGTGCCATGCACTGCAACAGACAGGCCCTGTCTGACAAACAGTCATGGCATCACCAGGGAATGCACTACCTCTGTGGCAGCACAGTGGTGCAGTGCACACAGCCAGTGTGTTCAGAAACAGAAGGTCACAGGTTCAAGTCCTAGCTCTGGTTCCTGCCAACCCAGTCCCCATGTTTTACCCACTACTAAAACATGCTAATACAGACAGAACCTTTATTGCAGATGATGCAAACATGCCCAAAACACCTACATTTTACCCTACAGAGCACAGACACCATAAACATGCGCATACCCTAGAGCAGAGTCTCCCAAATGCAGTCCTGGAGGGCCAAACACCATTCCGGTTCCATGCTGCCTCTAATAAAGATGCCTGTGCTGCATTTCTATGCGCCGCCACCATGGTATGCAGATATATCTCATGCATATTCAAGAGGGACAGCATGAAAACCCGAACAGTGTTTGGCACACCAGGACTGGAGTTGGGAACCTCTGCCGTAAAGCAGCAGCAAACAGGGGCAGACACACCCGCATCCACAGGCTCCATTATCCAATGCCTCCTGGAGCGGCAGGACGTTGGGCCCTGCGTGCATCTCCCAATACTAGCACTTGCGTACCTTAGCAATGCCACCCTAAACCCGGGAATACGGTACACAGCTATCAAAAGGTTGCTATGATTACTGGCAGATAGCAATTCTGATGTTAAGTACAATTTTCTGATTGAGCTGCATCATGGCAACCTTTCTGATGTCTGTGGAGGGTGCTACAGGTCTTGTGTCTGACAGTGTTTAGCACCCTGAGGAGTGACCCCAACAGTATTGCGTACCATAGCCATGCCTGCACTGTGCCCAGGACTGCAGCGGTGGCCAGGGCTGCAAAACACCTCTATAGTTGTACAATGCTGGCATAGGTGTGGGAGTGTGTGTCTGTCTATCCAGTGTGTGGTGGCTGCAAACACCCTCCACAGCCCACACTGCCAGCACTGTTGCCAGTATTGGCCTGCCAATGTGCATAATGAGGAGCAAGGTACCATGGGTATAGCCTGGACAGGGTGGCCTGGCCAGGATGCATCTGTACAGGGCATAGGACAATGGCTGGGACATTGTAGTGCCCGGCCACCACCTGCACAGACAGGGTGGCCACAGCATTTTCACTCTCACCCTGACTGAGCAGTGACCACGGCATGGCTAGGTTCCCCCATAGTGCTCTATATCATTTCTCTCATGTCCCTTTTGGGGCCCAATCATTGATTTATCTGCTTGGTGTGTATACTGACATCCCAGTTCTGGGTGCATGCATCTCCTCCCTGCTTTATAGATGTGTACAGAGCTGCATTGACTGCCCTGTAGGGTGTCTATTCCCCAGCAGGACTGGGGTTGATGGTCCCCCTCTACTGCTGTCATTGCAGGGAGGTAAAATGTGAATGTGTTGGTGGGAAGATCCTCTTTCCCACCCTCAGCCCCAGAGGGTGGGGTGGTGGTACATAATCTGCCTATGGGTCCATAAGGGCTAAACCTGACTGAGAAATACAGATGTATCCAAGGTGTGTCTGCAGGAACTACCTATCTCACACACTAGCACTGCTGGCTACCTGCAGCATAGCCTATTTCTGCCATGGAAGGTGCTGTGGACCTGGTGCTGGGCACCCCACCTCACCCTCAGGGTGAGCACAGTACCCGCACAATGTGATGGTGTGTAGCTACTCTGTGCCAGTAACACACACGGTCAGTTACCCCTACCAGGCCGAGGTGCTGTGGGGGTGCATACCCCATCTTGTGTTCATCTGTAGACTGCTGATTTGCATGTGCAGTGCATCATGGGTACGGGTGGGTTAACCCTAACCTGGTGATCACAGCAGACTGTTTGTGTGATGACGGGCAGTCCTTCTGCAGCCAGTCAGGGGCTTGTTAGCAGCTATAGAGCTGTAGCCCACTGGTTACTTCACTGCTTGTGGAGCCAGAGGTCATTTATTTATTTACATTTCTTATATGCCGCGCTATTAAAATCAATGTGGGTTACAGTGAACAGAAACAGTATTACAATGTAACAAAAGCACATTGTGTTTACAATGAACAGGATAATAAACTTGGGTGAGAACTTGGGTGAGAACTAGTTACAGCACATTTACAGATTTAAGAATATTCACAATTGAGCATAACTGACGGTAACGGAGGGTTCATGCAAGGGGTATGGGTTCATGGAAGGGGTCATGGGTTCAAACCCACAGTGGGGTTATTTGATAGGGCTGTCCAAAGCATTATCTATTTTTAATGTACATTAGTGCTGCCAGCAAAAACACCCTCAGCGTACTGTAGCCATAAGGTGCCTCAGGAGGCGCTTTATAGGGCGCCCTATAAAGCGCCTTCTGAGGCACCTTCTGGTTACCTTCCATATAAGGTGCCTTATAAGGTATCCTATGGAGTGCCTTATAGGGTGCCTTATGCTGCACCTTAGGTTACGGCACGTGAGGGTGTGTTTGCTGGCAGCAATAATTAAAATACAAATAAACTACCTCAAGAAACAATACTTACATGTCAAAGCTGATGCCTCAGCCAGCCTTATGCATTAGGCACACTGGGGGATTGAACTCATGACCCCTGTATCATCAGTCAGTGTATTAACCATTGTCCTCCACCTCTGTTTGTGTTTGCATGTCTGGGCGCTTAGCTGCGCTTCACCCGATAATGTGCGCAGCAGTGCGCGTTATCGCGCGATACTCCCGTTTTGCTGCTTTAAGACTGAAACGCCCACTCCTTTTATGGCAACCTGCACACTATCGCCGGGCGCACATTAGGACGGTTAGTAAACATACCCCTTAATGTTACTACTACTGATCATTTGTATAGCGCTATAAGGCATACATAGCCCTGCACAGTCACATGTAAAAGACTGTCCCTGCTTATCAGTGCTTACAGTCTAGTTAAGACAGAGAACACAAAAGTTGAGGACAAGGATGCATCTAGGATATGATAAAGAAACACGGAGACTAAGCTGATTGCAGATTAGCCGCGCAGCTGGGTTTTGAATAGACTGAAGGGGAGAGAGATGATTCAGAAGGAGACCATCAAGGACAAGGTTGCAATAGTCTAGACAGGTGGTGACTAAAGAGTATATAAGTGACTTAATAGTGTGTTCAGAAAAGAAGGGGTGAATTTTGCTGATGTTATAAAGAAACGACAGGTTTTAGCTATCAATTGGATGTGTATGGAGAAGGAGAGGGAGGCATCAAAGATGATCCCAATGTTGCGAGCCAAGAAAACAGGGAGAAGTAAAGTGTTATCCTCAGAGATTGAGAAAGGAAAAAGGGGGGAGGTGGGTTTAGGGGGAAAAGTAAGAAGCTTGGTTTTGGCCATGTTCGGGATGTCCAGGATGTTTCTGAGATCAGGTGCGAATGTCCAGGTTCTTAGGAATGCCCTGGCCACACCGCTGTCACGCCCGTGCTCAGACTTGGACCTTCTTACACGAAAGACGTCCACAGACCCGACTTCTAAAAGGGCTCCAGGGACTTCTCTTTGATTTAGATGTTTGCATGCCTGTTTGCAGACATCTAAATCGTGTACAGTGCTTTCAAAATAACACCCATACTGTTTACACTGAGCATGAGCTTATAAGAGACCATTTATGCATGTAAATGGCTAAAATACCCCTTTTAGGCATCTTCTTTATGTGTGAAAATAAGTGCCTCCTTATAAAATTACCCTCTAATTGTGAGAACAGAAGTCCACTGTATGTCAGAACACCACGTGGAATCTTTTCAAAAGAGTATGACTTCCATCATATGTGCACCTGTAAAAGATCAAACTCAGGTCATGTATGAGCCTCACCCCCCCCCCCCCCCCAATATTTCTTACTTCATCTGTATGTTCTGTTGTTTCTGCCCCGCCACTCCTGATATTCAAAATGGTGCTGGCCTTGGGTCAGTCTGCATTATTTTGAAAAGTATTTGTGATGGGGCAGTAGTGACCGAGGATAGCTACTGCTCTAGGGAAGGCATAGATGGGATAAGGAATAGGATGAAGGGGCATGGGGAGATCTAGGGGATGGAGACTTTTTAGCTTTTCTAGCAACAGCAGGGGAAGAGGGTGTAATCAGACTTTGTTGTTTGGTTCATCCTAAGGGAAGAAAACAAAAAAAAAAAAGCAAAAGAAAATGAAAACGAAAACAGAAGGAAAAGTTTTTTATTGTTCATCCCTACAAAGCTCAGCATAGTTGACAGAACTGCCTACAGCACTAGTTTGTTTATAACAATCTATATTCCTAATATAGTAGTTATACCACTGCCTGTTTATTTCATGATATATTTTTAGTATGGCAATGTCTCGGTATATATAGCTCAGTGCTGGCCCAACCATCAGGCTAACTAGGTGGACAATTTCTGGTGGGGGTGGGGGGAGGGGAGGGGCAGCAAAGTGCAGGGCATACAAATTTAAGCAATAGAGTCTGATAGCTAGGGAGGTATAAGGCTTAAGGTCCGCCTAGGGTGACAACGCCTTGAACCAACTCTGGGGCCAGCCTTGTAGATGGTATTCTCTTTAAGATATCAAAACAAAGGGAGACAGCATTGCCACATTAGTGATTATGCTTCCTGTTCATATCTGAAGAGTCATAGAGTTGTAGTTAGAAATAGTCACAAAAAAGGGGAATTTTCTGAGCCATTTCCATACGTTAGACAGTATTTTGCTTGCAGAAATAGGATTTTAAAAGCAGCCTTCCCAGTGTGTGGGCAAACTCATGTGTGCAGTGCACATGAAAAGAGGTGTTCTTACGGATGAGGTTTGTGCACTTGCACATACTTTGAATTTTCAGAAGTATGCACTCATTTCTCTTGGAACAAATACCTGCGTAAGTCGCAGATGTAAATGTGTGTGGGTAGTTTTCCTAAAATACTTTTCAAAAATGAGCATACTTTCCACTTTTAAAACCAGGGCAAGTTCCATGGCAAAAGCTTTCCGTAGACTTTGCACCTTTGTGGGCAGAAAATTATCCCTCTCAGTTGCAGGATGACAAATAGGTGTTATTACATATAGAGCCCACTTCCATTAGGGGCACCTGCGGGCCATCTGGACGGCCCCAAATAGGACAGACCTGTCAGCACCCGATTCTGTACCATGGGAGCAAGACGTTTCCACAGCTGCTGGATCAGACAACAAGAGATGGCCCGGTGTGCTCCTGCATCGCCATGGAGACATCCTCTCCACGGCACATCTAACCTGCTGCTGTGGAAACTCCAGTTTCCCCACCACACAACCCCAGCGGGACAGCCAGGCCCCAGACTCGGTGGCGGGGACTCATCTGGCTTGCCGCTGTTGCTGCTAGGGTGCTGGTTGGCCGATACAGAGGGGTAGCTAATGCTTATTCCACCTCTGAGGTGGAATAAGCTGGCCATCCCCCCCCAGTGCTCTCTGGATGTAGAGGGCCGTGACCTGAATCAGCCCTGTATGTCCGTGTGCCAGTCCTGCCCATGCTCTGCCCACTCTCTGCCCTTTGCCACCTCATCCCCCACAGCACGCACAGCGGCTCTGTGCATGCAGGGGTCCAGGAGGTGGCATATGGTGCAAGTGGCTAGTGGCTGGACGTCCTGCCAGAATGTACAACCTTGCTATCCGCTTTACAGAATAGAGCCCTAACTTGGACTTGGAAAAAGCCTTCTGCAAATTGTTGCCAGCTGGTCCTTGATGAAGGCATATTTAAAAGGTTCTGATGATCTGGAAGGCTTGATTACTGGCACAGCTCTTGGGACCTCTTTCTCAGGCTGAGCTGCTCCCTTGTGAGAAAGTGGTGTGCTGGCAGGACATAAGCCCTCTGCTCTCTTCTCCTGAGCAGATGCTCTAAGTTTGCTGTGCACTCTGGATAATATGATGTAGCAAGGTACAAAAGACTCCTTTCCTCTGGTACTATGGCTGAGTGCCACAGACACTTTCCCCTTAAGGATAGAGGCCCCATTCCATCCTCCTGGTACTGTGGCTGGCTGCCAAAGAAAGAGCTCTGTCTTTAGGAGTGGTTTATATTCAAAGTGGGATTTTCCCTCTCAGGAGTCTCCTCCTAGTATGAAATGACTGGCAGCAAGAACCTCCCCAGTCTGGAAAATGTCAGACTTCTCTATAATCTCTTGTAATATTTAGTAGTAGGGACACTGGATAGCGCTGATGCTCTTAAAGCAATATCCAAGCAGTCTCTAAACATAAAACCTTTACTTGCTCCTACCCTGTTTGCTTTGCTCTTTGAAATGGTTCCAACTGACCCAGGGTTCCCTCTGCCTTCCCTCTTTTTGATGTTAGAATTACATTGATACTTGGTAGAAAGAGGATCATTGTGAGAGAAGTCCAGCACTAAAAACTTTTGTTAACAAAAGTGTTTCAAAACCACATCACAGGTGTTAAACATAGGATTAGCTCAGGGGCGGCCCAAGGGGGGTGCAGGGCCATGTGCAAAGACTCATTGCAGGGCTGCATTTGCATAATGAGCCTCATTTGCATAAATATTTGCATAATGTTAATATGCTCTAACTTTCAGTAAACATGCCTCTTAATGAGTGTCTGGATAAAGACAGACTATCAGATTTCTACATTACTATACGCCAGTGCCAACCACCGGGCACATTAGGAAGTACTATAAACACTGCCCATTTAGAACCCATAGCAAACCCGCCATATCATAACAGCACTATCAGAACTCACAAAGCACCAAACCCTGCCTATCAAAAAGGCAACTCTGCAAATATTAAACCAATAAATCTCAGAGAATACCAATGCATCTCCTACTGGGGAAAGAGAACAAGTGGCACTGGTAAATAGAAACTATATGAACAGTATACCTCAGCTCGGTTACACATGCAGAACATAGACGGTCACCAAACAAAGAACAAGGGATAACAGTTTAGAAATTGAAAGACAATAATTAAACTGGGAACCCCAAAGTCCAAAGTTGGAATGTACAACAACACTGGAGAAATAAAACTATAAATTCATAGAAACAGAGAAACATGATGACAGAAAAAGTCCACATGGAATTTCTAGTCTGTCCTTCCATATCAACCACTACAACAGTCCCCTTTTTTCCTTTAGAGATTTTCTTGTACTACACCAAAATGCAAAGACGTTAGCAATGCACATTTCCCAGAGCTGACAAATTCCAGTTAATAAATTCAAAATAAAAAAGTATTTTTCTACCTTTTGTTGTTTGGGCATTTTATTTTTCAGTTGCAATTGCTCCAATCACTTTCTTCTAGTTTCTTTGTGTCTTCAGCTAACTCTCCATCGTCTGCTGTCCATTTGTCCTTTCTTCTCTCTTCTAGTTTTTTCCCATTCTCTCTCTACGTCTGCTTTAACATACTGATCTTCCCCTTTTGCTCTTTCCTCCATTTCTTTCTTTATTTCTTTTTCATCCACTCAAATTTCACCCTTCCATCCTCAATCCCTACTTACTCTCCCAATATCCAGCCAATTGTGGATTTTTCTTCCCTCCCAAACAAAATATCTTTTCCCCTCTTCATCCTCACTCCCCCAGCCCCATTCCTTTCTAGTACTCCCCCAACATCAGCTCCCATCTAGTTCCAGCCCCATCCAGCATCCACTCCCTTCTAGTCCCATTCTCCCCTCCTCCCATATCAGCCCATTTCGAGTCCTAGCACCCCCATGAGCCTATTTCCAATCCTAGCCCCCATCAAACATTTCCAGTCCTATTCCAGCCCCCATCAGCCTTTTTGCAGTCCAAGTTCCCCCCCCCTCAGCCCATTTCCAATCCTAGCCCTCCCGTCAGCCCATTTCCAGTCCTAGCCACTCCCCCTGATCAGCTCATTTCCAGTCCTTGCCCTCCATCAGCCATTTCCAGTCCTATTCCAGACCCCCATCAGCCCATTTTCAGTCCAAGCTCCCTCCTCAGCCCATTTCCAATCCTAGCCCCCCCATCAGCCATTTCCAGTCCTATTCCAGCTCCATCAGCCCACTTCCAGTCCAGGTTCCCCCCCCCTATCCCACTTCCAATCCTATTCACCCCCATCAGCCATTTCCAGTCCTATTCCAGTCCCCATCAGCCCATTTCCAGTCCAAGCTCCCCCTTCAGCCCATTTCTAATCCTAGCCCCCCCCCCATCAGCCATTTCCAGTCCTATTCCATCCCCCATCAGCCCATTTCCAGTCCAAACCCCCCATCGGCCCATTTCCATTCTAACCCCCCCATCAGCCCACTTCCAATCCTAGCCCCCCATCGGCCATTTCCTGTCCTATCCTAGCCCCTCCCCCCAAATAGAGCCCCGCGTCTATCTAAGCTGCTTCAGAAGTGAGTTAGGAAAGCCCGCGCGACGCCCTGGCTCACCTCTGCACAGCTGAACACTGGTGATTGTGTTACTGTGAAGCGTGTTGAATGCCAAGAAAGGTTAAAGGACATTTCCCGGCACTCGCGTGTTTCAGAGTAACACAACCACCAGCGTGAGGGAAGATGGCGGTTTTCACGCTGGAGGCTGTGCAGAAGTGAGCCGGGGCCTAACGCAGCTTCCCCAGCTCACCTCTGAAGCTGTCCAATGTGTGTGAATAAAGTTTTCATGGGGCCCCCCTGAAGCACAGGGCCCTGTGCGAACAACAGACCGGCCCTGGAATAGCTGTACTAGGTCAAACCAATGGTCCATCAAGTCGAATATCCTGTTTCTAACAGTGGCCAATCCAAGTCATAACTGCCTGGCAGAATCCTAAAAAGGTAGACAGATTCCATGCGCTTTTCACAGGGATAAACAGTGGACTTCCTCCAGTACACCTTTTAAAAAAAAAATAGTAAATTGTCAATCATATTACAAAAGAAAAAGAAACAATAAATCTAACAAATATTGGCAATGACCATACAGTTTCTCACAAACAATAAGCAATATCACATCCTGTATAGATCAAAATATAAAAATAAGAAAATGAGGGAGAAGCTATACATACAAAAAAATAAAGTATGTAGTTTCCCGGATCAACCCTGGAACCCTTTTTAAAAACTGGCATTATATTGGCAATTCACCAATATTTGGGTATTACAGATGATTTTAATGATAGTTCACAGATTTCTAATAGTAGATCTGCAATCTCATATTTCAGCTCTTTCAATATCCTCGGATGTATACTGATTTGCTACTCTTTAGTTTATCAAATAGCTGTAATACATCTTCCCAGTTTATCGATATTTCTTTGAATTCTTCCGATGCGTCATCTTTAAATACCATTTTAGTCATGGGTAACATCCCTACATCTTCCTCAATAAAGACCGAAGCAAAGAATTCATTCAGTATCTCCACTATGGCATTGTCCGCTCTTTTTTTTTTTTAAGTGCCATCAAGACAGTGTTGACTCATAGCGACCCAGCTACCTCTGGGTTTTCTTGGCAATGTATCATCGGAAGTAGATTGCCAGCCTTTTCTTGTGAGGCAATGGAGGGTAAAGTGACTTGCCCAAGGTCACAAGGAGTGCCAGTGGGAATTGAACCCTTGATATTCTGGGTATGAGGCAGTTGCTCTGTCTGCTCTTAGTGCCCCTTTTACCCCTCTATCATCTAATCGTCCAACAAACTCTCACAGATTTTTTTTTCTACAAATGTACTTGAAAAAGGTTTTATCATGCATTTTTGCTTCCACGACAAGCTTTTTTTTCAAATTCTCTCTTTACCTGCCTTATTAATGCCTTGCATCTAACTTGTCAGTTCTTATGTTGTTTCCAGTTTTCGTTATTTGGCTCCTTTTTCCATTTCCTGAAAGATGTTTTTGTGGCTACAAAAACCTCTCTGACCTCACCTTTAAATCATGCTAGCAGTTTTTGGACTTCCTTTCACTTTTCTTAAAGCATGGAATACATCTGGTCTGGGTTTCCAAGATAGTATTTTTAAAGAACACCCATGCTTGATGTAAATCTTTAATCTTTGCAACTGCTCCTTTTAGTTTTTTCTTAACTATTTTCCTCATTTTATCATAGTCTCCCTTTTGAAAGTTAAAAGGTAGTACTGTGGATTTCCTTTTGCCTCCTAACTGGAAGGCCTCTTTGTAGAGGTCACTAGAACCAAATTTCTTTCTTTCTACTCAGAGACGATTCCCTTGTATGCTAAGCTATACTCTAATTTGATTTAAATAAAAAACTCTAGAAACAAATGTATTTCAGCAACTATTTACTCTATTTTACTTTTTATGCTGTTATATTCTGATTTGATTTAAAGGAAAAGCTCTCTAGAAACAAATTTCTTTCAGAGACTATTTACTCTGTTTTACTTTCTATGCTAAGCTATACTCTGATTTGATTTAAATGAAAAGCTCTCTGGTGGTACTAAGACCTGACAGACTCAGCAAAAACACTGTGCTTAAATACACAGATTTATCAGCTTTAACCCAAAGAATTCCCTTTTTCCCCAAGATTTATAGTATATTTGAGAAGATAAATACTTATAAGTGCAGTTCTTTTTCTAGCTGTAGCAGTCCCTTTTGGTAGTCCTTCCAGATTCCCTCCCATACCCATTACAGATCTCCCTGAAAATCTAAATGCCCTTGAATAGACCCCCTCCCCCAACCCCAATTTCTCCCTGGTTTTACCAGGGTTCCTAGTAGTCTAGTGGGAGCAGGCTCAGTCCCCAGTCATTCCTACTCCTGCCAAATCTCAGGCTCAAAATGGCATCTCTGAACCCTAGTGATAATCTCCTGGTACTATTGCTGGAGGTTAGGCAAAATGCCCTCTCTCTCTCTCTTTTAGCTCTACCTTGTGTTCCTGTTCATTCACCTTAAAAACTGATACTGGGGAAATAAACATGTCTGTCCATGTGCTTCTACAGTAATATTTGCCATTTTGCATCTAAACTAATCTGAGGGCATTTTGTCTGGATATGTCTTACAGTTACCAGCCCTTCTTAGGGAGTCTTCAACAGAGGGCTATTATTCCAGTTGCAAGTAAAAAGAAAACAACAACCCTTGCTGTGCTTGAAGTAAGGTTGTAAGTCAGTCTAAATTTGACTGCCTGGCAGCCCTCCTGACTCCACTCCTGCAGCTTCTAGATTTAGACCTTCTTTTCATGACAATATACCCACTGTCACAATTAGCAAAGAAGAACAAATGTGTCTTCCAAAACAAAGCAAACCTTTGCCCCAAGATTTCTTTCAAAGTAAATCAAGGTTTAAAGCAGTCTGGCAGGGTCTCCCTGTCCCCACTCTGGTCCCTCCCTGAGATGGATACCTTTTCGTGTTCCCAGCTTTTTTGTACCATGGTCAGGTCAGCTCCATCTCTTCCTGTTTGGCCCTGGGAACCAACTCTCCTTTTCTCCTGGTCTCTTCTCCTTAGAAACTCTGATCTTTGCACATGTACTTTATGTAATCAAATTTATGGCTGCTCCTATTTTTTAAGTGTCATCAAGTCATTGCTGGCTCCTGGTAACTCAGTAGCCCCTGGGATTTCTTAGCAAGCTGTGACCAGAAGTAGACTACCAGGCCTTTTCTTCTGAGGCAAGTGAGAGTAAGGTGACTTATCCAAGGTCACAAGGAGTGCTAGTGGGAATCAAACCCTCATCTCTGGGGGGGTAGGCTGCTGCTCTAGCCACTAGGCTACTCCTCCATTCCTGCTCCTGAGCAGGTGTAAATATTCACACTTTCTGTGTATGTGCAATTTATGCTGAATTGCATCTTTAAAAAACAGGCACCTTCCTGCCCTATTAATCTCCGCAATCTATTTTACAATTACTCCCTTATTATTTATTTTGAGCAGCTATCCTTATCTCAAATACATAATTTCTTTCTTTCTTTATCAAGATTTCATATTACATCAAAGATAAAATATTGAGAAGGAAATATACCCAGATTCTAATATACACATCTAAAAAAATTATAATTGTATAACCTACGACACAGCAAATAAAGGTTTGATTTGCCTGTCAGGAAGAGACACTTGTGAAATCCCAAGCCATGGCCATCCTAGTGATTTAGGGATCTTTCCCTATGGCAACAGCCTTGTGCCCTTATGAATCAGAGTTTAATAGAGCACATTAAAGTTGGATAAATGTCAAGTTGTGCGCTCGCCTATCACTGTTATTGTTTATATGTCACGACTGCCGTCAACACGCAGTGCAGGATAACCAGAGGTAGGTCTGAGCATGATGAGAAAAGTGGATGAGCTCCTGGTGATAGAGTAAGAGAGGATGAGTTTCTACGCTTTGTACGTTACCTGTGTTTGTACTCTGATGCTACTATAGATCATTATGTTTATTATTAGGAATAGAGTTTCTTTTGAGAGGAACCAATGCACATTTTAGACACATGGGTGAAGGACAGCAGGAATTTAGTTTCACTGGGAACAAGCAGAGAGTCAGTCCTCATATATGGGTGATGTCGGCGCTAATGGAGCCCTCGCAGTAACCACTTCCTTGCTTTCAAAGAAAGCCTTTGGAAGATGTATCACACATGTGTAGTCCCGTTCCCACCCAAGGATGCCATCTTGACTCAGTCTCCTTTTCTCCGCAGAACTCATCGGATGTGTGTCTGTCTTCCCCAGAAAGATAGTTTATTTTCTGTCTTCTTTTTTGTCTTCTCCATTCGCATTCCGGTTCCCTTCTGCCTCCTGATTCCACTTACCTCCAGCGTCATGTTTTTTTGGGTTCCTTCCTTCGGGGGTCTCTTCTTCAGTGCGTGGATTTTCACGCCCTTTCTGACAGGGCCAAGAGAGTTTGACCTCATGGCAACCATCTTCCCTGCCGTGGCTTCGGTTAATGGCTTCAAGCCTTGCAACTGTTGTGCTCACAATTTGTCAAACACAGACCCATACGACTGTTGCCTTCGGTGCCTCGGTCCAGATCATGATACCTTGGCGTGTTGTCTCTGCCAGCAGATGACCCCCAAGGCCCTCTGAGGCCGCAGCACAAGTCAATTTTCCATAAGACTGACTTGGCCCCAGAGTCGTCTGTGAGATTAGTGCCCTCAAGGGCTGCCGCGGAGGCCTCTTCCTCGCATGGGGACCATGTCACTTCAAAACTTTTGAGGACATGGAGCACCAAGCTGGGGCTCCCTAAAGGAGGGACGCCCCTCGAAGAACCTGACATCGTCAGTGGCCTCCTCAGATGACAAGTCTGGGACAGTGGGAAAATCCCATGCCACCCGGCCTCAGAGCTCTCATTGCAAGGCCAAGGGTAATGGCCAGGAGTGGCCCCCAGAGCTGCCCTGGTGGGAGAGAACACCATCGGCATCCAGGGATTGGTCTCAGACCTCAGATGCCATCCTCATGAAGGACAGTCCCTCAACAGCACCAGCATCAGGCCCAAAGCCCTTGGAGCCCACGCAGGTGGCTGCGGAGTCATCGGGCATTGAGGCCAGAATGGCAGCCTTAGAACACAATCATTCTGCCTTCATGGCCCAACAGTAGGCTCTGATGCCAGGTTCCTCTGTGTCATCCATCCTGACCACCGGCCCCTCCACGGCAAGGGCTTCCCCAGAGGTGTAGCCTGTCCTCAAGTGCCACTGTCCTTGAGATGCTCCTTGGGCCCAGTCCCGGTCCCGGTTGGGCCAAGGGCTTCCCCACACAGTGCACCTGACTCAGGGCACCAGGGGATCGGGACCTTTGAGGTTTCCTCAGACTCCAGTTCAGACTGTGAGGACACCTGGCTACACAGGGATGTGCCCTCGGACCCTTCCCCTCTGGAGACCCAGTGCCGGTTCCACACCCAAGGCCCTGGCCTTCCTGGACATTATGAGGGACATGGTGAAGGCTCTCGTCTCCAAGTTCATGACCAGGACCAGGCTCTCCAAGAAGACCGTTAATCCTTCCCGGAGAAAGGCTTTGAGTAAAAAGTCCCTATACCCAAAAAAGAGGAAGGCTTACAGAAAATACCCTCAGCACCCAGCCTTCCCAGCTATCCAAAAGGGCCAGCAGGCCAAGGGACAAGGGCAGAGCCCTCATAACCCTAAGACCCCCAAGCTCCAGCCCGCACCTCAGGTGCAACTTGAGGGGGGCTTTTGACTTCTGGGGCATAGCCTCTCTTCCCCCAGAAGGGGCAGCCCTGCAGCACACCGGAGGACGTCTAGTGTTCTTCGCCCACCAATGGCCCGCCATCACCACTGATGTGTGGGCCTTGCAGGTGGTGAAGGAGAGATACCTCCTCCACCTTGAAGAGATGCCGCTGCCATTCTTTCCAGGAGAGCTCCTGATGCATCCCCTTCACTGGGACCTGCTTCAACAGGAACTCAGAAATCTCATGGCTTACGCCTTTAAGTGACAAAGGTTCTCTGTTTAGTGTGCAAAGAGGCGAATCAACTCCTCCTCCTGTTCAGTCCAGCTAGTACGCAAGTACCTGCTCCACCTGTTTGAGGTGGGATTCAAGTCCAACTCTGTCAGAGTTCACCTCTGTGCACTTTCAGTGCACCACTATCTTGTTTAGGGCAAGCCCCTCTCTAACCAGACCCTCATAACTTGACTCCTGAGGGGCTTACTATTTTCTAAACCACCCATCCTCCCCCCCTCCAGCAGCGGAATGGCATCTCAATGTAGTCCTCCCGAAACTCACTGTGTCACCATTCAAGCCTCTTGGCTCATGCCATCTAAAATACCTATCCTAGAAGGTGGTCTTCCTTGTGGCGCCAACCTTCACTCTCAAGGTCAGTGAGCTCCAGGCCCTGGTGGCTCAGCCACCTTACACAAGGTTCTACAATAACAGGGTCATACTCCACACACATCCCAAGTTTCTACCAAAGGTGATGTCGCCATTCCACTTCAACCAGGAGGTGGTACTTCCCACATTCTTTCCGTGGCTCCACACCAGTAAGGCTGAGGCTGCTCCCCACACTCTGGACTGTAAAGAGGCCCTGTCCTTCTACCTAGAAAGGAATCAGGCCCTCCGCTGCTCCTCACAGCTCTTCGTCTCCTATGATCCAGGTCAGCTGGGGACAGTGCTCTCCAAGCAGACTCTGTCCACTTGGGTGGTGGACTGCATTGCCTTTGCTTATGAGAAGGCTGGTCTTTCACTGGAGTGCCCGGTCATGATGCACAGCATCCGGGCTATGGCAGCAAACCTGCGCTCCATCCCCCTCGTGGAGATCTGCCGGGTCACTACCTGGTCCTCTGTTCATACCTTAGCAGCTCATTACTGCCTGGAGAGGGAGTCCTGCCAGGATAGCACCTTTGGCCAGGTAGTACTCCATCATTTGTTTGTGGTATAAGGCAACTCCTGCCCTCCAGCCCTTTGATGTGTTCAGGCTACTGGAGAACGGGTTCCCCGCTTGACACTTGGGGCCGCTCGTGGATCTGTTGTCTCTTGACTCAGTAACTGCTTCGCACAGCTCACCTTTTTCTGGTCACCTGTGGCTTTTACAGGTTTTTTTGGTAGCCTGTAGCTGGGGAGTCCCATTTGTGAGGATTGACTTCCTGCTTGTTCCCTGAGAAAGCGTAGTTACTCACCTCTAGCAGGTGTTCGCCGGGGACAGCAGGAATCAGTCCTCACAACCCTCCCTTCTCACCGTGGAGGTGCTCTCTTTTTGCCATCTTATGCTATATTATCTGACTGAGGGAAGATGGCACCCTTGGGTGAGAAGGCTTTCTTTGAAAGCTGGGGAGAGGTTACCGGGAGGGCACTGTCGGCGCCAACATCATCGATATGTGAGGACTGATTCTTTCTGTCCCAGGAGAATACTTGTTACAGGTGAGTAACTATGCTTATCAGGAGTCTGTAAATTGCCAGTACTGTACAAGACAATGACATTATAACCAACAAGTCAAGTAGGATAGTTAGCAAATACCTGGAATCCTACACTGAAGGCTTTTGGACATGAGCTGATAAAAAAAAAAGCTCTGAAATAAAGTTGAGAGATGAGAAGGACAATTTTGAAATTTGTTTACCTGGATAAACCAAAATGTTTTATAAATTTGCCTTTCTCAAGTCTGGCTGAAAGTATTCATGGGCTTTAATGGACGCGTACTCCTACCTGAAACACGAGGAGACATTCCCAGGTGCGTGTTTAAGTCTGGAAAGGGAAACAATGCAAGCAAATTTGATTTTCAAACCTACAAGCATTGTTATGTCTCTATTTTGCAAATGCACATGAGTGCTTTTAAACTAGCCCTTAATTTTAAAAGGGAAATTACTTGGCAGTTTCCCAATTAAAAATGTGTTTCGTAGCCATGCATATTTTGCATCAATGAATGCTATTCAGTATTGCCTCATAAGTAGTAACTTGATTTCAGGCTGCAGGTAATGCTGCTATTATATACCTGGAGCCAAAAAGAGTATAAAAAGCCTGTGTTTGGGTGTTGCAGGAAGCAGATGGGAGGTGGCCTGCAGCACTGCCCTATGGTAGACGGTGATAGTGCAGAACTGCAATCCAGAGCTTTCCATTAATTTTATTTATTTATTTCAAAGTCTTTTATACCACCTTATCCAGCAATCAAAGCAATTTACAAGGAACAGAACTTGAAAATTTACATCTAACACGGTTAACTTTGTACAAAAGAACAGTACATTCGTACGTATAATAGTATGAACACTAATTGCTCACTCTTCCATATGCAAGTAATTGAAGTAAATGAAGTTGTGCTACAAAGGGGGTAATTTTATAAAGTATTTTCTGTGTAAAAAGAATGTTAAACACTTGGAAAAGGGCCTTTATAAAATTGTGGAGGAGTTTACATGTATAAAAAGAAGGCAGATGAAAAAAGTGTGCCTACTTTAAATGACCTGCATGCAGAGGTTTCTGGGGGTGTGGTTTAGTGGGAATAAAGATGGAGCTATTATGTATAAAACGTGTGGGTATATGCATAGAATGCATGCACAGATTTACTCCATCTTCGGAGCAGGTATACATTTCTAATTTTTTCAATGTGAACTTGTGCATTATTTGAGCTGAATCTGGGAGCCTGTTTTATAAAGATACAGAAATGACTATGTTGCTTTATAAACAGGTTCAAAATAGGCAGCTTTTCGGACTTTCTGCATAGACTTCCTGTTAACAAAATTACACCCTTTATGCACAATAATAGGCTTTTATAAAATGGCTAGGGTTATACTATATAATAATAGGTTCTTAGCACATACTTTTACTTGGAAGGAGCTTAGGCATTTAGGGGGTGGAGTTTGGACTTATATGTTATAAAACACACTCAGATGCAGGTAAAATTTCCCAGGGCATTTCTGTGAGCCTCAGGGCAAGGTAAAATGTCTGTGGCTATTTTCCGGAACTAATTTTAGAAAGGTGCTTCTGTACATAAGATCCCTTTATAAAAAAAAGGCATAACATATGTGCATATGTGCTGCATGAGGTAGGCATCCTGTTATAAAATTACCTTAATGTGACCGAGGGTGATCTTTGTGACAATTTTATAAGAAAGTGCCAACTGTCTCAGTGATATGCATCCCTTTACGATGTATTGCACCAAGGGGGTTATTTTTGAAGCCCTATTTGTGCTTTGGACATCTGAAAACAGGCACAGAGACATCTTCAGAGCCTTTTTAGAAAATGGGTCTGTGGATGTCTCCGGTGTGAGGCCGTCCGAGTCTGAACAGGGGTGTGGTGGAGGTGTGGCTGGGGAAATCCCAGGACCCTGGATGTCACTGCCTGATCTCAATAAAATCCTGCATGTCCAGAGTCACGTTTAAGCTTAAACCTGCTCAGAGCACAAATAAGCCTCTGAAAAGTGCTTGTTATGGCTGAAAAACATCCAGAGGGTGTAGAGAAGATAGCACTCCATCATCTTCAGTAATCAACATAATCACAATGACAGTAGTAGGGGATTTGAACCCTGGCTTTTCCAGTCATGGCCACCTACTCTAACCATTAAGCTAGTCCTGGATGTCCAGGCTTTGCAATAGTGTTCTGGGGATGGCTATGTAGATGCCCCTGCAGACATCCATATCAGGCACGTCTACGTTTGTGAAATTGTGTCTGCACCTGGTCGTGCCTGTTTATTTTCAAATGTTCTGGCTTAGACGTCCCAGATTGCACTTGGATGTCCTTTCTAAAATGCCCTCCACATGTCTAGATTGATTGATTGATTTATATAAACTTAGAGACTGCATATCCACAAGAGGCTGGTCTAAGCGGTTTACAGAATTACATACACAATAACACACATACCAATCCAACACTTAAAGAAGCAAGACAACTCTTAAATTAAAAACCTTCAGGAAAAACTCATAGAGCTTCATGCCCCCTTGATAGCTGATCTCTAGCCATGTGCTAGCATAAACAGGTAGGCTTTTAAGTGTCAAACAATTTATGCTTTTTCTCTTGAAATTTTAATCAGTGACATTATCATGGAAAGCACGTTAGGAACTCATGCCATCAGTTTGCCATTAGTGCCTCAAGTTCTGTAATCTTAGCCAAACTGAAAGGAGGAATTTCCAGATGTGGGGGTAGGGAAGGGTTTGAATGTAGACACCTAGGAGCTAATTTTATAAGGAGTTGCATAAAGTTACGCGGCATCAATGTGCACAAGTCAGATAATTTATTTAACTTACGCACATGGATGGACATTTACACACACACTTTAAGTGGACACTATTCTATAGGAAGGTGCGTTAGGCCGACAGCATGTAGTCTGGGTGTGGACATGGCTAGGGACAGAACATGGGCAGAGCACACATTTATGCACATAGGTTATAAAAAAACTATAACTGCTGCACATTCTTTACCTAAATCACCAATCCCTGGTTCGGTAAATATGAAATCCAATATAGACAAGGAACCAAACCTGAAAATAAACCCCTTACTTAAAACTTCTTTTTTTTGTCAGAAGAGGCTGGAGGCGACTGAAATAGAAACCCAGTCACACCAGACAACCCGTTCCCTTTTAATTGTGTAAGCGAAAACGCTGTACTTAGCTTTAGAAACATTCAGTGAAGTTTTGTGCACACCAAAGAACTCTTCTTCTTATAAGCGGTCAGGTAGCAACCACGACGTACGTTTCGGGCCCTAGGCCCTGTTTCAAGTGTTCATGCTTCTTCCCCTTAGCGGTATGTTGGAAGAAGCATGAAGCATGAACACTTGAAACAGGGCCTAGGGCCCGAAACGTACGTCGTGGTTGCTACCTGACCGCTTATAAGAAGAAGAGTTCTTTGGTGTGCACAAAACTTCACTGAATGTTTCTAAAGCTAAGTACAGCGTTTTCGCTTACACAATTAAAAGGGAACGGGTTGTCTGGTGTGACTGGGTTTCTATTTCAGTCGCCTCCAGCCTCTTCCGACAAAAAAATGAAGTTTTAAGTAAGGGGTTTATTTTCAGGTTTGGCACATTCTTTACCAACATAGGCGTGGCATTGACACTAGCCTGAGGGAAGGTGGAAGTGATCACACCTATATTTGCCGCATGTATCTCGCCGTTTATGCCCCTCTTTTATAAAGTAAGGTATGCGTATGCTTCACTTCATAAAATAGGCATGAAATACATGCACATAGCAATGTGTTTTAATGCCTCAGGAATTTATAAAATTACCCTCCTGCTTTCAGATTTCCAAAAGTCTGTGCATAAATTTCCCCCAAACATTTCTGCATTCAACCTAGCAGTTATCATTGTGTATGGGATAATTTTCAAAGAGAAAATCTGAGCAGGCTTTCCCACTGCAAATTAGTATAACTTATGGGTGTATTTGTCGGCTACTTTAGGCGAGCTCTTTTAAAATTACTTCCTAAAGAATAATGCAAAGAGAGAGATCATTAGAGAAAGACATCATGCTTGGCAAGGGTGAAGGTCAACGTAAGAGAAGAAGGCCAGTAATGAGATGAATCGATACAATAACAGCAGCTATGGGTGCCACTCCATCAACAATGAGCTACCTGACTGAAGACCGAACACAGTTTAGGACAATTATCCAGAGGGTCGCCATGAGTTGATATCGACTCGACATCACTTAACAACGACAACAACAAAAAGTAATAGTGAATGCATATTAATTTTTGACATGTTTTCTGTTCTAGGCTGGCTCTGATGGAGAAAGTATTGGGAACTGTCCCTTCTCTCAGCGTCTCTTCATGATTCTCTGGCTCAAAGGGGTTGTGTTCAATGTCACCACTGTAGACTTGAAAAGGTAACAAATTGTCTAATTAATGAAGACGAAGGCTTGTAAGTGTAATAATGATCAGTCTTTTAAGTGTTGGTCACACTACATTAATAATAACATACAAAATGGTAGGTACTTCATCAAAGTCAGAAATCAACAGATTTATGTGGGCACGGAACTGTCTGTGTACTTTAATGCCTTAAAAACTTCCAAAGATCTATGCAGGTGTTCTTACATTTTATTCCTTTCTGCACTGTGAAAACATTGGGGAAAGGAGCTTTGCATATTGTCAACACTTTTTTTCTTAAGCTTTTGCTTTGAGGGATATAGTTGTGGTAGAAAGCAATGTCAGTTTTTGTAAGGTCATATTTAAATGCTTTGCAGTTCTTAAGAAAACCTATACTGAAAGCATTTTGTGAACTGCCCTCAAATAAACATAAATCATGTGATTTAAGGGTTTTTCTTAACTTTATAGAACAATTCTATTTAAGT
This sequence comes from Ichthyophis bannanicus, assembly GCA_033557465.1. NCBI lineage: Eukaryota > Metazoa > Chordata > Amphibia > Gymnophiona > Ichthyophiidae > Ichthyophis > Ichthyophis bannanicus. The sequence goes on along the minus strand of CM066033.1, from coordinate 1,110,869,821 downwards.
CTCTTTAATTTAGGGTGATTTACGCCACTTTGTTGAAAAGTCCAGAGGTAATTTTTGCCCCCACACTTTTGCATGGGTGGATATTTTTATGAACTAATGTACACAGATGTGAAAATACAACCTACAAACCTTATTTTCTGATCCAGCCGAAAACATCTCACCTGTAGCCCCTTCCATCAAATTCCATTAGAAGTACACTTATGCGTTTAGGTGAATTGGGGAGGACAATTTTTAGATACACCATGTAACCATTTGAATGGCTTTCACAGCTTCCCTCCATAACATAAACACACAGGAGGTGATTTTATAGGGCCAAATTTTGATCTAGGAAGGCTATACGCTGCTGCGGCGCATAGTCATTGCCGCTGATCTTTAACCCCCAGATATTCAATGCCGGGGTCATATGCGTCCCTGGCAGAGAATATCCATGGTCACAACACAGCCTCCACAGATGTAGAAGCTAACTGGGTAGTGAGCTGCTGCCCGGTTGAGCTGCTGCCCGGTTAGCTCCTATGGGTAAAACCAGGCCAACTTTTGCTGCGCCTAGCTTTACCCATATGTTGCTAACCGGGTAGCGGTGCACTGTCGCTGCCCATAACACACCCTGGAATGCGATAAGCATCAGGGCGTATAGCGGCATTAGAAGGAGATATTCAGCAGCACTAACCGTGTTGGTGCCATTGAACATCCCGTTGAATGGAATTTATACGGTTTATAGGTCTGTAAACCGTGTAAAAGCCTTTGAATATGGGGCCCATAAATCTTTTCCATACCTAAATTGCAGATTTATGAGATTAAGAACCTCCTTTAAAACTAGGTCATGCCAAAAGTGCGTGCAATACTTGTAGAGCAGGAGTGCTCAGGGGAGGAGTTTGCGTGGAGCATGGGTGGAGTCACAAGTTACAAGCATATATGTGCTAACATTTATACCTACTCCCGAGCAGGCATAAATGTCAGAGCCCAAAATTTAGACGCTAGTATTTTTATAAAGACACCTTTCTCTATATAGAGTAGGCTAAAGATAGGTACCTTCTCCATTTCCAAACCTAGGTGCCCTGTTATAAAATTACCCTCTTAGGGGATAGTTTTATAAGCCTGTAGAGGTATTAAAAATTGTCTGAAGGTATACACACATTAAAATATGTGCCACTGACACCTAGAGCCCCATTTACTAACACTTAGCTTGAGCTATCTGTTCATGGCTTGTGTTATTCCTATGGGTTGTGTGGCAGATAGCTTGGGCTTAGTGTTAGTAAAACGGGCCCATAGTGCAGATGTTTATACAGTATACTCATAGGCATTCATGGGGGCATAGGTGTACTAGAGATGGGGCAGATTTGTGAGATAAGCACATATATTATAAAATATAGATGTATCCCTGCAAAGCTAGGTGAGCTATCTGCACCTGCCTTAGAGCAGATGAAAATAAGTGCACCTACTTTCTGGTGAGGTAATTTTAGAAAAGAACATAGTCGGGTATGTTGCCTTTATTAAACAAGACCACACAAGAACATCCAAATATCCAGGAATAAAAACAAACCACAGAGAAATTTAACAACTACCCAGATTATGCGCTGGTGACTACAAAACAATCGTTTCTTTAATTAATAATAATATTTAGAACCCTCAGAAATATAACCATCCTTACAGCCATTAAATATTTCCACTGGGGGAAAAAGTTTCATTTATTGGTTGCATATATGTCTTGTGAAGAAGCGTCCTTCTGAGGTGCATATAATCACTTAATTCCCATCCAGTAGTTCACCCAAAACCTATTGTCATGCAATGTAATAAATACACATTTATTATTCACTAGACTTTTTATTGCAACAGTATGCTGCATTAACTTATATGTAAAAATTCTCCTAGTGCCCAGTGAGCTCTGGAAACCCTCAATCCCCCACCCCTGCGCCTCTCTAACTGGACCTCCCCAGAAACTCCTATGAACCTTTTCCTCGGACTCTCTGGTCCAGAGCACCCCAGGCCTGGGCATCCTGAATCAGGGCACCACTGACTTCTGGCATAGGGAGGTACTTTACCGAGAGCCTTTAGTTGTGCACCAGACCCCCCCCCCCCCCCATACCAATTATACTTGCCTGGTCCAGAGACGCATCCAGCAGTGTCCCTGTCTTCACACTCGGACATCAAAATCAGCAATGACAAAAGTGATCCAACTAATGACTAAAATGACTGTGGTGGTCATTTTTGTAAGCTCTAGTTGAGATTTGGATGTCTGAAAACAGGCATTCAGACAGGCAAATCACAAAGATGTCCCTAGAGCTATTTTAGAAAGTCAGGTATATGGATATCTCCGAGGCGAACAAGTCCATGTCAGAGAGGAGCATGGCAAAGGTGTGTTCAGGGCATTTAGTAAAAGATACACGTGTGTGTCTGACTTCAGAAACAGCCAACATGTCTCAACCCACCAGTGGTGATGTCGATCTCTGTTCCTGCTCCAGAACACGAATAGGCATCACAGAAGCTGTCATTGTGATACCGAAATACCTAGAGGGAGTAGAGAAGAAAATACTCAGGCATCCCCAATACTTTCCACACCATAAAAAAAATGAAGGGAGAGGAGGACATTTGTTTTGCATTTGGCATGCCGATGCATGCTTTCACTTGCAAAATAACAGGCAGGGATGTATATGCAGTATGGGACAGATGTCCCCATCCTAAATATTGTTGCAGGGATGTCTATGTAGTTGTGGCCACTACAATCCATTTCAGGCACATACAAGTTTCTAAAATGGGGCCAAAACATGGATGTGGCTGCCTTTTTACACATATTTAGACCAGGACATCCCAAATTGTGCCTAGACATCATTTCTAAAATGTGTCTTCACATAAATAATAATAATAATAAATACAACTTTAATTACAAATTCCAATAAAACCAAGGCAAAAAATAAATATATAAACCAAGGCGTCATCGTGGATAACATGTTAAAACCCTCCGCCCAGTGTGCAGCGGCGGCCAAGAGAGCAAATAGAATGCTAGGTATCATAAGGAAAAGAATGGAAAATAAAACAAAGGATATTATAATGCCTCTGTATCGTACCATGGTGCGACCACACCTTGAATATTGTGTGCAATTCTGGTCGCCATATCTTTAAAAAGATATAGCGTTATTAGAAAAGGTACAAAGAAGAGCCACCAAAATGGTAAAGGGGATGGAAGGATACTCCCATGAAGAGAGGCTAAAAAGGTTAGGGCTCTTCAACCTGGAAAAGAGATGGCTGAGGGGAGATATGATAGAGGTCTATAAATAAATGAATGGAGTGGAACGGTTAAATGTAGATCGATTGTTTACATCATCGGAATATAAAAAGACTAGGGGTCAAGCAATGAAGCTACAGGGTAACCTATTTAAGACTGATAAGAGAAAACATTTTTTCACTTAATGTGTAATCAAACTCTGGAATTTGTTACCAGAGGATGTAGTAAAAGCTGTTAGTGTAACTGGGTTTAAAAAAGGTTTGGACAAGTTCCTGGAGGAAAGGTCCATAAACCATTATTAAAAGGGACCCAGGATATCACTGCTTGACCCAATACAAGCAATGAGGAATCTGTGTCTTTTGGGGAGACTGCTAGGTACTTATGACCTAGATTGGCCACTGTTGGAAACAGGATACTGGGCTTGATGGACCTTGGTCTGACCCAGTATGGCATATCTTATGTTCTTATGTTTCGATGAAGCCTGCTTGGAAGGGTTCTCCTGACTACTGCAGTAAATGGAGTTGGAGATTTCTAGTTGGAGGGAAAATTGACTGCCAGGTTATCACAAGAAAGCAGAAAGGGATTCCCTAAGTTAGCCAGGGATTCCCTAAGTTAGCCAGGGAAGCAATTAGCAGAACAGTAACAAGGGCAGCTTAGGCCACTGCCCGACATCTTAACTGTGGAGTGTGGAGTTTAAGAAGCCGTATTATAGGAGAAAGCCTTTGACTATCTAGAAAAAAAAGTGGTGTCACTGATTCTGGAAAAAGAGAAGATGAGGATACAGTAGATGATGCTTGGATTTGAGACAAGAAGGGCCAGGTTCTGAAAGGGCGCAGTTCCTGTGATCGCATCTGAGGCCAGGATCTAGCTCCAGAAGGTATTTTTGGGGACGGAGAAGGGTTCCAAAGTGACAGTACCTGTAGGAGAGTGTCTGAATGGGATGGGCCACCCAAGACCTGACCAACCAAAATTTCCCTGTCAATCATGGCTGGACATAAGCTGTCTGCCACGGGAATCTCATCTCCTGCGGGCATAAAAGAAGAGCTCAGCTGCGATTGTGGCAAAAACTCCAGGAGATTGAATCCCTACGGGCAAATAGGAGGAGGCCAAGATCACATCCTCAATGGAGGTTGTCTGTCAGCAGGTGTCTAGTGGCAGAGTTACAGCAGAGTTAGAGTGAAGTTAAGGCAGAGGTAAGACAGCGTTAGAGCTGAGATAGGGTGGGGTTGGGGGGTAAAGGCAGAGTTAGGGCAGAGTTAAAGCAGAGTTGGGGGTTGAGTTTGAAGACTTTTAGTAAACCTTTGGTTCAGATGAAAACTCGGCCTGGACTAAATTATTAGACGTAGTGAAGGAATAGAGTGAGTGCATTTCTGGAGCCAAAGGCCTCCCAGTGTAAACTGGCCCCAGTCTGGATCACAGAAATTCCATAGAATTAAGCCTGAAAGTTACAGTGTTATTTCCCTGAAGTTGTACCCCCCGCCTCCCCTCCCCAGTTTGCTACACTGCAGAAAATAGCCACTGTGAGGGTCCTGAGATAGTCAAAGGCAAAAGGTGCAAAAACAACAGTCTCCAAATATCAGTCTCAGAACTCCTGAAAGAGATAACATCCACATCTTCCAACTGGCAATACAGAGATATCTCAGCTTTCTCTTAAGTAGATCATTAATAAAACAGCAATACGGCATCAGGCAGCAAACAGCACTGCAACTGCACAAGCTGCTGTATTTGTGATTGAAGCTGTATTTGCTATTATTATTTATTTAGACCTTGTAAATGGAATTTTACAAAAGACACCCAAGGGCAGTCTGGGACATCCAAGGCAGAACGTATGAAAAAAAACAGCAGGCATGTCCGAGCTCAGGCACCATTTCTCAGACATGAACGTCTGCAGGGGCTTCTACATAGACATCTCCAGAATAGTATTCCAGACCATGGACATCTAGGAATATCCTAATGATTAAAGTAGTGGGCTGAAATCAGGGTTCAAATCCCATTATTGCTAATATTGCGATTGTGCAGAGTGCTGAGGAGTGTGGAGTGCCATCTTCTCTACACCCTCTGGATGTTTTATGGGCCAAACCAAGCTCTTTTCTGATGCCTTTTCATGCCTGGTATAACCTTAGACGTGACTCTGGACGTCTAGAATGTTTCTGAGATCCAACATTGACGTCCATAACATAAGAACATAAGATATGCCATACTGGGTCAGACCAAGGTCCATCAAGCCCAGTATCCTGTTTCCAACAGTGGCCAATCTAGGTCATAAGTACCTAGCAGTTTCCCCAAAAGACACAGATTCCACAATGCTTGTATTGGGTCAAGCAGTGATATGCTGGGTCCTTTTTAATAATGGTTTATGGACCTTTCCTCCAGGAACTTGTCCAAACCTTTTTTAAACCCATCTACACTAACAGCTCTTACTACATCCTCCGGTAACAAATTCCAGAGTTTGATTACACATTGAGTGAAAAAATATTTTCTCTTATTAGTCTTAAATAGGTTACCCTGTAGCTTCATTGCATGTCCCCCTAGTCTTTCTATATTCTGATAACGTAAACAATCGATCTATGTTTACCTGTTCCACTCCTTTCATTAATTTATAGACTTCTATCATATCTCCCCTCAACCGTCTCTTTTCCAGGTTAAAGAGCCCTAACCTTTTTAGTCTTTCTTCATAGGGGTATCCTTCTATCCCCTTTACCATTTTGTTGGCTCATCTCTGAACCTTTTCTAATAACGCTATATCCTTTTTAAGATATGGCAATCAGAATTGCACACAATATTCAAGGTGCGGTCTCACCATGGATCCTTTGTTTTATTTTCCATTCCTTTCCTTATGATACCTAGCATTCTATTTGTTCTCTTGACTGCCGCTGCACACTGGGCTGAGGGTTTTAACATGTTATCCGCAATGATGCCTAAATCTTTTTCCTGGGTGGTGATTCCTAATGTGGAATGCCTCAGCCGCACCCCTGTTCAGACTTGGACGTCCTCACACTGGGGACATCCACAGACCTGGCTTCTAAAATATCTCTGGAGATGTCTCTGTGCTTTGGACATCTCTATGTCCATTTTCAGATGTCCAAAGCACCAACAGAGTTTCTAAAATAACCCCTAGAGGTTGTCTGCATCACTACTCACTTGTTGGAATTGTGGTCTGCTGATTTTGATGTTTGTCCATTTTGTGGACTACTGTTTCTCTTAACTTTTTGTTCCTACTTTAGAGGGTCAGGAGGAATGTTCTCGCTAAGCTGTACTTCCGCTGGCATTCCAGTGGAGGGAGGTGCAAAGGGATCACACTTAGGATCACACAGCATCGGCAGGCTCTCAGGACCTGCCTATGCCATGTGATCCTAAGCGTGATCGCTTTCATGATCGCTTTGCACCCTCCCCCTCACTGGCAGAAATGTCGGGAGAGGACTCAGCGCAGCATTGCGGGAACATTGGTGAGGAGAGGGGGTGGAAGATGCAAGAGAGACCCTTGGGCCAGGGAGATTCTCAGGGTGTGTGCAGAGAGGTGGAAAGGCCTATTTAGGCCACCAGTGTTTATAGGGGGTAGGGACCCCAGTTGGCCACCAGGGATCTTGGGTGATGTGAGGTGAAGTGCCACACTTCACTTCAGATGAACCTTTTGCTCCCATGCGACATCTGTAGTCCAGTCCTGAGCTGGATTAAAATTCAACGCTAGAAGAAGAATTGAAAACCATTCCAAATTTTAGCATGTTCTTTGACATCAGGAGCAGTTTGAAATTCAGCGTTTTGCATGCACATTGCACTATCTTTAGTACAGTGGTTTTATTGCTGATTTTGCCATGCTAAAGTTTTTTAGTACATTGGGAGTACAAGCAACACGGGAAAACCAGGATTAAACCACTGCACTAATGGATAGTATAGCTTACTGCACTGGGGCCAATGTGTGCTTAAAAATGAAACAAAAACAAATAGAAAAAGGTTGAATAGGATGAACAAAACGCCTGCCCTCCCCCCCTACCAAAAGCCAGTGTGTGCCCACCCTTAATGTATAGCCTTCACAGTGGCCTCTGAATCATTTGATTTCTTTTGTTGTTTTAACTATTGCCAAAAGATTTCTTTTGTTATTTTAACTATTGCCAATTCTTTTAATGAGACATCCATCTTATGAACAATTTTTTTGCTGTTGATAAATCCCCTTAGATGCTAAGACAAGTGAAATAAATTAGAAGAGAAGGCTTCAGAGGATATTGTTTGATGGTGTCATGAAGGATCTCTTTATTTTTGCAGAAAACCTGCAGATCTGCATAATCTGGCTCCAGGGACCCACCCACCGTTCCTGACTTTCAATGGAGAGGTCAAGACTGATGTCAATAAAATTGAAGAATTCCTAGAGGAAGTTCTGGCGCCTCCAAAGTACAGTAGCTTTTCAGTTCATTTCCTAGAAGTTTGTCGTGGAGAGAATAATAAAAAGGGAGGGGATTTCCAATGGAAACAGTGGTTGCAATGAGTTTTTCACATTGGCAAAATTAGAGAAGTTTACCTGAAAGATGTGTGATCTTTCACTGGTGAACAGTAAGTGGCCCAGCCTTTATTTATTTATAAAACGTATATATAGTACAGTCTTAAAATTGACTGCTCAAAGTGGTGTACAAACAAAATCAAATTACACAATAATAAATATGTACATAAACATAATAAAACAGAGATTTTCCCGTGAACCCCCCCCAAGAGAAGACCCTGCATCTTCACCAAATCCAAAAAAACATGGTGAACCCAAATTATAGTACATCATCCAAAACTATCTCATAACCCTCCAAGAAAGGTCCCCCAAAAGCCTGTCTATAACCAAAACCTCTAGCCGGTTTGATTAGTTAATAAACAACCACCTCTTGGACCCTATTAAGGATTCTATATTTCCACTATAGTTATATCAAACTAAATCTGTATATTCAGTTCTTAAAATGCCTACTATTAATCAATATGAATATTTGTTGGACTTTGCCTTTCTTAAGATCACTATATTCAGTAGGTCTCAATGTTAACAGTACTTTTTACTTTTTTTTCTCTTTTTTTAGCAGTTAAAAATCAGTCATAATTTATTTTATTTTATTTATTTATCAGGTTTTATATACCGCTCTATCATTTAATCAGAGCGGGTTACAAAATAAGTAGTCTTATATCTACACAACAGTATAACTAAAACATAATTTCAGTGAACATTGGATTGTAAAGAGATATAAGGGGTACTTGGGGGAGGAGAGAAGGGGTCACTGGAGAGGGACGCTTCAAGGGTGGGAGTAAGGGAGCTATTTACAGAGAGAGGTCTTTGCAAGGGAGGGAATGTAGGGGGGGTAGAGGGGGGTTCAAGGGTGCTTATTTACAAATGAGTTATATACAGCAAGGGAGAAAGCTGGTATAAGGGTTTTACTGAACGAAGAGTAGTCTATGTGATGGTCCCATAGTAATCAGCTAATAGGAAGGTCTTCAGTCTTGTCTTGAAGTCCTTCGCATCTGTAGTAGTCCTGATGTCCTGGGGGAGTGAGTTCCAAAGGGAGGGTGCTGCAAGAGACAGTGCCCTCCTGGATGTCGAGTTCATTGATTTGCAGTATGAGGCCGGTGTCTGGATGATGTCCATCATTGGTCTACGTCTAGGCCTAGTGTCAGCTTTTGTCTTGATCAAGTCCTTGAGGGTGTTTGGTGCCAGATTACGCTGGATTTTGAAAAGGATGAGGGCTGTTTTGAATTTGATTCTGAGCGTGATAGGTAACCAGTGTAGTTGGCTCAGGATAGGGGTAATGTGCAGAGCCTGTGAGGATACGTGCAGCCGTATTTTGTACCATCTGTAGGGGCAAATAATTGATGCAGGCAATCCAAGGAGAATCGAGTTGCAGTAATCCAGTATGGGTGTTATTATTGCTTGACAGACTGTCCTGAAATGGTCTTGGCTTAGTATGGGCTTTAGCCATCAGATGATTGCCAATTTGTGGTATGCATTCTTTGTAGTTCTAGCGATTTGGGAGTGGAAGTTCAGGTTCTTATCTAGAATTATTCCCAGGTACCTTATCTCCTCTTTGACAGGTATGGATTCGTTGATAAGGTCAATGTGCTGAGGAAGAGAGAAGTTGCTGTTGCGTGTGACGAACATCGCTTCTGTTTTCTTGTAGTTGATCTTGAGGCTGTTGTTGGATAGCCATCGGGATAAATCATGGCGGCATTTGGTTATATGTGCATAGTCAGGCTTGTCTAAGTCAATTTGGGTGTAGATCATGATGTCGTCGGCATATAGTGCATATTGGATGCCGTGTTGCACTATGACTTCGCAGATGGGTTGGACGTAGAGATTAAAGAGTAGGGCGGATAAGGAGGATCCTTGAGGTGCTCCTTGTTTTAGTGGAAATGGAGACGAAGAGGTAGCTCCGATCTTGACTTGTTGCTGTCTTCCATTGAGGTATGAGTCAAACCATTTGAGCGTGGTGTTATGAAGTCCAATGGCCTCTAGTCTTTTGAGGAGGACAGGGTGGGATATGGTGTTGAAGGCAGCAGCTATATCAACAAAGATGAGGAGGATGCCTGTCTTGATGTTGTTTAGTCCTTTGATGAGATTGTCTAGGAGCAGTGTAAGTAGGTATTCAACGCTGTGAAGAGGTCGGAAGCCATATTGTTGGGAGTAAATAGGTGCATGGGTGTCTACGTGGTCTTGAAGTTGTCGATATACCATCTTCTCCAGGATCTTGGCTAGGAAGGGGAGGCTGGAAATTGGACGATAGGTTGATGGGTCAGTAGGAGGGCGTATGGTGGCAAGCTTGAGAGGTGGGGGCATGTAGCCCTGGGTTAGTGAAGCGTGGGTTATTTTCTGGATGTGGCTCGCCAGATCTTCATTTGCTGGCTTAACCCATGTGACCAGGCAGGGATCCATAGGTGCTGTGCTGGTGTTGAGGCTAGATATGGTATGGTTGATTTCTTTCTTTGTGGGTATGTGAAATTCATTCCATGTAGTATTGGGAATTGTAGTAGCAGGTGTGTGGTTTACATCTTGTGTTTGTTCAGTACAGGGGGGGGGGGGGTTTGGTAGCCAGGTGTTGTGCGAAGGACTCTGGGGAGATTTTAATCACTCCAGTGTTGCTTGGATCCTTTGTAAGTGTGCGGACTATACTGAAGAGCTCATGAGGCTTGTTAATTGCTTTGAGGACAAGATTGGTATGGTGCTCCTATCTATGTTGGTTGATTAGCTTGTTGTATTGATCCTATTTTTCTTGATAGAGCGACCGGGTAGTCTGCGTCTTGTTTTTTTAATATGACCATAGCTGCCTTTCCTTTTCAATTTGTCTAGCACTTTTTCAAACTATCTGCTGTATGCCATTCAATATTTACCGACCACGGCTACTGTGTTCTGAAGATATAACTTTCTTCTGCATCAGGGTAACTATTAAATAATGACTATCCATGTATCCGAATTTAGGAAGTCCAATCATTTCAGTATTGTGCCGACATACTTCTTTACATTCTTCAAGAAGCTTTCACTGTGAGTCCTCCCAGTTTAACTCTCAAAATGGCTTCTGCGATTTTTTCATTCATTCATTCATTCATTGTAGCCTCTCCCACTATCATGAACCAATCAGAAAAGGGAATGCCTCTTCTTTGTCGGTCATTTGGGGTAACCTTGATTAGGCAATATAGGATTGTGGGTGCAATATTTTTAATGATTTTGAACGAGATCATAATTAACTAGTACTTTATTCTACTCTGTATAGGTAACCAGTGCAGTGCTTTAAGTATTGGTGTTATATGATCTATGTGGCGTGCATTATAGATAATGCGTGCCGCCATATGCTGCGCCAATTCAGAGGGGATGAAGTGATTGTTTGGGCAGCCCATGTAATAGGCTATTGCAATAGTCAATATGTGAGATTATCAAGTTTGTGTCACAGTTCTGAATTCATTGCTGTGCAGTAGGGGATTCATGTGTTGAAGTAGTCTGATTTTATTAAATATTGCCTTTGTCGTGTTTTTAATATGTGTTTTGAATGAAAGATGTTTGTCAAGTGTGACGCGAGGTATTTTACTTCATCTTTAATCTCAAGTTTGAAGTCATTAATAGTGGAGTGTAGCATAGTTTTGGTTTCTAGTGATTATTAAAACTTCAGTCTTATTATAATTGATGTTCAGTTCATAGTTTTTGAACCAAGTTGTTAGTTCCTTAAAGCATGAGGTTATGGGTTCAAAGTTAGGTGCATTTACCTTGAAGGGCATATACAGCATTATATCATCTGCAAAGATGGAATAATCAATATGGAATTTTTTTATTAGGTGACAAATTGGCTGTGTATAGATATTAAAAAGGAGGGCAGATAGCGAAGAGCCCTGGGGAAGTCCAGTTGTCTGAGGATATGTGCTGCGGAAACTTTGGCCTTTACTAACCTGTTGGGTAACCAGGTAAGGCGGACGTGGCTCTCGTCCCTTCAACCCCGACATTCCCCCCCCCCCCTTTTGCCCTTCAAATAACCACCACAGAATCGCTTATTGGCAAATTAACTGGTCGCAGCTTTATTAACCAAGCACAACATAACATTACAACCATAACTGTTTAACTTACGGTTCCGGCAGTGGGACAATCCCTCACCAGCCATATGGGTAGCAAAGTGAGTTCCTTCCCGCCTCCGCCGAGAACCGTTCCCCGGCAATTCCATCCCCCTCTTCCGGCTTCGCCATATTACTAGCAAAAGCCGAGGGCTTCTCCGGGTCGGGTGTACCCCCACCCCCGCCCTGCATATTGCCATGCCTCCGGACCCCGGACACCTCCGGGATCCTGCCACAGGCTCAGTGACACCTGTCCCTGAGCCCCCCCCGCCCTCAAGGAGCAAAGCTGCGACCAGCCATCCTGCCCGACACGGCCAACTCCAAGGCCTCCTGCCAATCATTCAGGAGTAAATCTATCCCAACCGGGGAAAGATGTACCCCATCCGAACGATATAGGCCTGCACATTCAATCTCAACCCAGGAATGCAGAATCTGGCAGCCCCCGTGTGCCGATACCCAACGGCAAATTTGCCGATTAACTTTAACCAAACCACGTGACCACCGCCGGTGGCCCCAGCAAGCAGGCCTGGGAATTAAGTCGGACCAGAGCAATACAACACCTTGGAACATTAACAACACTTCCCCCAAATCCCGCTGAGCCGCTCTAATCAGCTGCTTCACTGTCCAAGACCCCAAATCATTGCCGCTGAGGTGCAGCAACAAGAACTCCGGGGATCCTCTGACGCGCTGATGGTGCCGCAGCAAAGGCAAGAGCTGCAGCCAGCGAAGACCGCGCTCGCCCAGCCATGATAACGCCACCTCTTCAGCCTTCAGTCCAAGGTTTGCCCCAAGCGGCCGTAAGGCTGCCTGCTGCCCGGCCCAATACACAAAAGAAGGGCCGATCATCCAGCAGGCATACGGCATCCGAATCCCATCTAAAAGAAAGAACACAGTTAGCACCCAATACACCGACAGCCAGGATCACAAACGTACATACCCCATAAATGCATTCGAACGCCAGCGGCCGATCTGCTGAATCTCTGTCTCCGGCAAACCTGCCACTGCTGCACTAGTAGCGGCCCCAATCCTGAAGGAATGCGGGGCGAAGTCACTAGGTTCTAAGCTGACCTGTTGCACTACCATCCGCAGCACCGCCGAGAACTGAAAACGCGTCAAGCATCACGCATCCGCATGCACAAAGAGCAGTTCACCCCCCTGGAGGACGCACCCGCAAGTAAGCCGCCATCGCCGCTACTGGACAGATAGTGAAAGCCGCAAGCGGTCTTAAATGCACCCAAACACCCCGCCTCCTCTGATCGGTCTTGGACCTAGACAACCATATGCTCAGCTGCCCCTGCGCCAGCCGCACATGCCGCAGTTGCAGAGCCGCACCCCCAGCTACCCGACTGGACGCCACCAATTCCCCCTACCTGAAGGCCACACAAAACACAGCCCGGAAAAGCATGGCCTCGTATTCGGACTCCACTACCGCTGGCAAAGCAGCGCTCATCCACACCAACAGATCGGGGGTGATTGGGCGCCGCTTGTCCACCTGGGGAGGGGTAGCACGCTCCCACCCTAACAAGAGTCAGCGAGAAAGAAACCCCCAACTGTGTACACCCCACCCAACCGCCTTAGAGAAGAAGGCAAAACCGGCTAGGTGAGACCGCACAGTTGATTTAGCAACCCCTGCAGCCTTTCCCGCTACGATGTATGCACCAATGAGGTGATCAGGCACAGGGCCCTGCCACCATCCGCGAGCCGTCAAGAAGTCCACCACGCTGTCACAGCCCTTGCAGTAAGAGCGCCAGGTCGCCGGCGACACGAAGCACCTCAGCAAGCTCAGGATACCTGGAGGCCAAGACGCCATAAATGCTCGGGGACCGACCGTCCCACGGGGTCTGCCTCTGGTGCCAAGCGCCGAAACAAATCCCACTTGAAACGAGAAAGAGCATCAGCGACCTGGTTAGCATATCCTGGCACATGCCGAGCCCTCACCACCACATTCAACTGCAAACAGGCAAAAATCACCTCCCTCATCAAAGCCGCCACTCGCGGGCAACGTGGAGCGTAGCGATTGATAACATTGACCACCGCCTCATTGTCGCACCACCACAACAGCTGCCGATTACGAAGCCTGTCCGGCCAGAGCTCCAAAACAACCAAAATGGGGAACAGCTCCAGGAATGTTATACTGTCGGTTAATCCCGCCTCCCGCCAGGTCGACGGCCACGGTTCAGCGCACCATGCTCCCCCGAAATAGACGCCAAGCCCGAAACCGCCCGCCGCGTCCGTAAAAATCTGCAAATCGAACGTAGACACCTTCTTCGCGAGGAGGACCGTAACCCCATTAAAGTCCCTCAAGAACTGGTCCCAAACACCCAGATCCGCCCTCATGCTCCGGGAAACCCAGATGCGATGATGCGGACGCCGCACTCCAGAGGTAGCCGCCGCCAGCCGTCGCAGGAACACCCGTCCCATAGGGATAACCCTGCAGGCAAAGTTAAGGGAGCCTAACAACGCCTGCATCTCTCGCAGCGTTATTTTCGCCGATCCCAACACGTTCGCCACTAACACCCGCAATCGCACTACCTTGTCAGGAGGCAGGCACGCTACCATGTCCACCGAATCCAATTCCACTCCCAGAAACGTGAGGCGCATGGAAGGGCCCTCAGTCTTGCCCGCCGCCAGAGGCACCCCCCACTCTCGCGCCAGCCTCACGAAACCATCCAGCAGCTCCCGACAGAGCCCGGACTGCGCCGAACCAACGAATAGAAAGTCATCCAAATAGTGGACCACGTTCCGAGAGCCGACGGACACCTCCAGAGCCCAGTGCATGAATGAACTGAACATCTCGAAGTAACTGCAAGAGACCGAGCAGCCCATCGGCAGGCACTTGTCAAAGTAATAGTGGCCCTCAAAAACAAAACCCAATAATTGGAAGGAATCAGGATGCACCAGCAGCAGGCGAAAAGCGGATTCAATATCCACCTTCGCCAGCAAACACCGGTGCCCACACTCGCGCATCAACCCCACTGCCTCATCAAACGACGCGTACTGCACCGCGCACAATTCCTTCGGGATAAGATCATTCACCGATGCCCCCTCTGGGAAAGACAAGTTGTGAATGAGCCAGAATTTCCCGGGCTCCTTCTTGGGGACAATGCCCAAAGGAGAAACCACGAAATTCCGGCACGGCCGGTCCACAAAGGGCCCAGCTATCCTCCCCAGGGCCAGCTCAGCGGCCAGCTTACCCCTAACCACCTGTGCCAGACGCTTCACCGATGGCGCGTTGCGCGCCGTCTCCGGGCCCCCATCCCCTGCCACTGGTATGGGGAACCCGTACTGGAAACCCCCCTCCAACACCTGCCGAGCCCTAACGCTCCGATACCGCTGCAACCAAGGCCTGATTGCTGCTAAACGAATAGGGGTAGGGGCCAACCCCATCCATCCATCATTGCTTCGGGGCAGGGGGGTGGGCACTTTCTTGCCGCACCGGAGCGCTGAGTGCCCTCCCCCACAAACGGAGCAACTATGCCGGAACTTACAGTCCGGAAAGGGGCAAGACGACTTATTAAAGCACCAACAGACGTCCCTGACCCCCTCACTAGCGCCTTTTTGCAACCCGGGAGCCGGGCCACTCCGAAAGGGCCGCCCTGTACTTGCCAACATACCGGAGACCCATTTTTGCCCCCTCGCACTAGCCCCCCCTTTCGCCGACATCTGCGTCAACCAGAGACTGATGTCCTGGGTCCCCCATGACAACGCTCGATTCTCCTCCATCTTGTCCCGAAACGTCTCATCATAGTTGAGCCATGCCCAACCATCATGAGTCTGAGCCGCCTCAAGAATCGAGTCAGCATAGGCAAGTAACATCCCGTAGTGCCCCGGGTAACGCTGCCCCCACACACTAGCTAACCGCAGGAAAGCCCTCGTCCAGTTGATGACATTTCGAGAAGCGTTCTTGACCTTGCCCGCTTTCTCGTCCGCCTTTCGTTTCCGTCTGCTATCCCCCGAACGCTTCCTACCCTCCAGCAGGCGGAATATATCTATGTACTTCCGCTTCCATATCTTACGCCTAAGCTTACGCGGAACCCCCTCCCAAAGCTCCGAAAACGAAGCCAGCGTAGCACCCCCGCCACCCCCGACTACCGCCCCCCCCACCCCCGACGGGTTGATCGCCAACCCCACCGCCTGACGAAGACGAAGATGAAGAGGATTCCCCCCTCCGACGTCGCTTACGCGAGTGACGGCTCTTCTTCTTCGCTTTGCCTCTGACTCCCCCCGCCCGGCTAATCGCAACACTCCGCTCAGCCAGATTCTCTTGTAACTCACCAACAGCCGAACTCCGGGGTTGCACCAGATCTGAGAGGCTAGACGAAGACGCCGGGAGCACCTCCTGCCGGTCCTCTCGATGCGCACTGGGTACCTCAGCAGTAGCCAGTCCTGCACTCTGCACCGCTACATCGCCGATCTGCTCCGGCCTCCTCCTGTCACCGGTCTGCACCTGTGGAGACACCGGAAAAAAGGAAGGGGAACCCGACAAACCCCAAGGGAGCTGCCAAGACCCCATCCAATCTGCCCCGGAGGAGCCCTGTCCCCCTCCCCGCCAATGTTCCCAACTCGACAGACCCCCACCCCCCGGAACCATAGGCCAACCCCAGGGCCCCCCCCCAAGCCACCCATCCTGCCCCCTAGCTGGTCCCGGCCACCCTGCCAGCAACTGCGGTGCCCCCAAAACCCCCGAGGGGTCCGCTACCGGTTGGGGCGGCGCAGCGATGCCTGCCGCCCCCCCTATCGCCCTTGCCCTCGCCCTGTGCAGGCCCCCCCAGGGCCCCCCCACCTCCCCGGGCCACTTCCCGGCCACGGCCTGCCCTACCCCTCCGGGGCCTCCCAGAACCGACAAGGGGCACGGAAGCACCACCCTGCCTGGGTCCCTGTGCCCCCCAACCTGTCATGGCACCCCTTTCTTCCCTCTAGCCTGCCCCCCCCCAGCCCCGAGCAGCCCGGCCCGAGGGCCGCCGACCGCCCCTCATTCCCCGGCCCCCCTTTTCCTTGCCTCCTTGCCCCGGAATCACCCCTAAGTAAACGCTGCAAAAGTATGGAGACTGTGTTGGCAGTAAACCCCAGCTGAAAATTGAACCTGTGATCCACTGCTCCCACAGGTACTGGCAGCTGCAAATTAAGTAATAGGGACAATAGCCCCCCCGGTTCCCAATCCCAGCACCTGACAAGGCAGCCGCAGCTCGAGGAGGAAAGCTTGACCGCTCACGGGCCTGCTCTTCAGTCCTCCGCCCTGCTCTTCGGTCCTCCGCCCTGCTCCGTCGGACCTCCACCACACCGACCGCCGCCGGCGCTGCAGTCCTCGGCCACCAAACCTGTCCTTCCGCACTCGCGGCTGCTCCCGGACCCACACCGGCAACAGGAAAACCAGCTAGAAGAGCTGCAGCCAGACGCCCGTCCTTCAGCTCGGCTCCGGAGGACTGGCGTCTGACCGCCCGCTCCCTTCTGCTCCCAAGTGCGACCCTTCCACCTCATTGGCTCCCGCAGCCACCAAGGCCCGCGGGAGCCAATGATTTTAAATCAAAACTCCCCACTGGCACGCGCCTCACCCCGCCGCCGGGGACCCGTGCCACTCCGCCCCCCCCCCCCCCGGTTACACGCGGCCGTCGGGCACGTGGGCCCGCGGCCTCCGATTTCTGTCAGATAGATATGAGGTAAATCATTGCAATGTGATACCACTTACCTATATGTTGAAACCTTTGTAATAACAATGAATGATTGACAGAGTCAAAGGCTGCAGCAATGTCAAGGAAAATTAAGATAAAGGCTTGGTTAGAGTTGTCAATTCCTTTTACGAGTTTGTTGCAGATTGTTAACATTAACGTTTCAACACTATGGAATGGTCTAAATCCATAGTGTTGAAACGTTAATGTTATCTTGTTCACATGTTCAATGGAAAATGTTCACTGAAAATGTTCAATGTAATATGTTTACAGTAATTTAAACTCTTCCATGTAATATGTTGTTATTTTGTAAACCGTGCTGATCATGAATAGTGCGGTATAAATCCAAATAAATAAATCAATCCAAATTGATTATCATCTAGAGGGGCTTAAAGATCAATATGGCCTTGTAATTTTGTGTGGACAGTTTTTTCTATTATTTTGGCCAAGAAAGGCAGACTAGAAAGAGGTCTGAAAGAGGCGGGACACATTTTGTCAAGTGTTTTATTTTTGAGGATGGGACGTATGATTGTATTTTTAAGTCCTTTAGGCATATGTCCTTGTGATAGAGACAGGTTGACTATGGAAAGTCTAATAGGCGCTAGTTCATTACATGCCGTTTTAATCCAGTTTACTGGGCCCGGGTCTGGTTTTGATGTAGTTTTATTTATACTTGCAATGCTCTTTTTTAGAAGATCTAAGTAGATATGATGAAACGCCTCACATTTTTTTAAATTGTGGGGTAGTGTTATTTATGCACAAGTATGGGATGTTTGTCATAGAGTTGATTTTGGACATATAGTAGTCCGCTAGTGTTTGAGGGGAGATATTTAAAAATTTGTTGGAATCTCCTGGGTGGGATGTGAGAGGTTTTACTATGGAAAATAAATCTTTTGGTTTATTTATTGATTGCATGAGGAGTTTTGTGTGATAATCTTATTTAACTTTATTAATGTGCTGACGGTATTTTGTTAGCATTGTTAGGTAGCATTCCCTATTTTCTGTCATTTTCTTTCACCGCCAGGTGCGTTCAAGTTTTCTTTGGTCCCTTTGTAGTATTCTTATGTCGTGAGAATACCATTGTTTTGATGGTTTCTTTAAGGTTTGGTTGGTTGTACGGGGTCTTATAGCTAGTATAGAAATGATATTATTCCAATTGTTTGTGAGCTCCTCAAGGTCATCTATATAAAGACTAGGGGACATGCAATGAAGCTACAGGGTAAACTATTTAAGACTAATAAAAGAAAATATTTTTTCACTCAACGTGTAATCAAACTCTGGAATTTGTTACCGGAGGATGTAGTAAAGGCTGTTAGTGTAGCTGGGTTTAAAAAAGGTTTGGACAAGTTCCTGGAGGAAAGGTCCATAAACCATTATTAAGAAGGGACCCAGGATATCAGTGCTTGACCCAGTACAAGCATTGCGGAACCTGTGTCTTTTGGGGAAACTGCTAGGTACGTACGACCTAGATTGGCCACTGTTGGAAACAGGATACTGGGCTTGATGGACCTTGGTCTGACCCAGTATGGCATATCTTATGTTCTTATATTTGTGTCAAAGAACTCAATTAGTTCTTTTATGAAGGCATTTTTTTCAAATTGTTTAAATTTTGAGTATTGTTTTGTATCTTGGTTAACATTCTAGCTATCTAACTGATCAATCTCGAGGGAGAATTCAATGAGATGGTGGTCTGACCATGGGACTGGTGTAAGCTATGGAGGCTTGTTTTGCTTAGAGTGGATCTCTTGGGGGATAAAAATAAGATCTAGGATATTCCATTTTTTGTGATACTCATATATAATTTACTTATATAGTGTAATTGCTGCATAGTGCTAAGGAATGAGGAGGCACAAGAGCTTTGAAGGGAAGGGAGGTTGAAATCTCCTAAGAGGACAACTTTTTTCTTTACTGTTGTGTTACAGACTTCTTCAAGGATGCTTGTTAGCCCATCCGCGTCTGAGTTTGGTGGCCTATAAATCAGACAGAATGCAATATTTCTAATTTCTATTAGCAGAAGATCAATATCAGATATTGTACTGGAACTATGTAATAGTGGCTTTAATGTAATAGTGGTTTTATAATAATCAGTACACCTCCTGATTGCTCTGGGAGTATGAAATATTGTGTAGGTAGGTATTAGTAGTTGGTTGTGCAGTACATTATTGAATTCACTGAGCCAAGTCTCTGTTATGAATATTACGGCAGGGTTAGATTAATTTGCTGCTGTTGCTGACATTGTTGCTGTTGATCTTTGTAGGGGGCCTACCGGGCCACAGGGGCCACTATCTCACCCTACAAGGAGGAAGTACACAGAGACCAATTTCTCAGCAATACTCACAAAATCTTTATTGTACAGGATCCTTTTCTCAGCATAAATTCTTCATGTACAAATTCTACTTACAGGTACAAGGTAGCTACTGTATAGAGATAGACAGAAGAGAAAGGTTAATGGGGCAA
This sequence comes from Ichthyophis bannanicus, assembly GCA_033557465.1. Classification (NCBI taxonomy): domain Eukaryota; kingdom Metazoa; phylum Chordata; class Amphibia; order Gymnophiona; family Ichthyophiidae; genus Ichthyophis; species Ichthyophis bannanicus. The sequence goes on along the minus strand of CM066033.1, from coordinate 1,110,849,928 downwards.
TTCAGCACATTGTCACCTCCGTGGCAGGGCTCAATAAACTCCCCAGTTTCTCCTTTGTCCCAGTCTGTTTTTTAAACAGCTTTTTTCTGAAAGGTTGGCAGAATAACAATGGTTAGTTCTTTCTTTGCAGCTGGGGTTCAAAAGCTACCTTTTCTGCAGAGGACTGGCATAATTTCACTTTCCCAAGATTCAAGTAGCATGAAGAACATTATGTCACCTTCCCAAAGCCAGTGCCTAGTCAGATTGTACTCCCTGGTCCCTCCTCATGTCTCTTTTCTTGGTTCATTTTGTATTATCTGGTTTTCTTAGCAAAGCACGCTGGATTCATAACATTTCATCTCACTCTCAGGATTTTCTGATGCTATTGTCAGCAATTCATCCTTTTCCCCTGATTCTTCTGTTGGCCTAACAGTGGCCTGTATCTAGGCCTGCCTCATAGGCCTAGCTACAGAAACACTGTCCCGGCTCTGGTCCGATTCCTTACACCTTCTACCAGAATCTGGAGGAGTGGCTGAATCCTGGCTTATCACTGTTCTCCTGCAATACCACCATAGCTTCTTATTCTGCAGCTGAGTTAACCCTGCAATATTCCAGCTCCAACAAACTTTTAGCGGCCTCTAGTGGCCAAAACAAAGTCTGCCAGTCCAGCACTGACTATACCTTTTTCAAGCTCCCTAACTAGGGCAAGGCTAACCCTCTTAGCCCACACAAACAAAAATCACAGGCCAGGAGGAATATGGGTTTGCCACCAGTCATATGGTTATTAAAAAAAAACAAAACACTAAAGGTGAATAATCAATACTATAACCATTGAACACAACCTTTAAATCCAACCCCCTATTTTCATTTCACTATGTTTTTGTTGGAAATATTACCTTGAGGTAATCCCTCTCGAGGTGAACCTTTCCTTTTTATTCGTTTTATACGAGCCACAATCAATAGCTCAACATGCTTAAAAATATAGCAGTCACATCAAGTGAAGTACTATGAGCAACCCCTCAAAATAAATGCTTTCAGTTCCAAAGATCATAAATATCCTCAAGGGACAACATATTTTTCTTATATGTTTGTTCCCTTTATTCTCTTCATCGCTGATTTGCTGCTGCGAGAAGAAACTTCAAATTACACTCCAAATTATAGAGGTGCTCAAAGCACGGTGTACGGACATTTAATCACGTGACAGTTAATCACGCGACAGTTAATCACCGACATTTAATCACCCGACGTTTAATCACCTAGCCTTTTAATCACACAACAGTTAATCACGCGCCTTTTAATCACGCGACAGTTAATCACGCGACAGTTAATCACGTGCCTTTTAATCATGCGACAGTTAATCACGCGCCTTTTAATCACGTGCACAGAATCACAGGCAAAGAATCACCCTAGCCTTTTAATCACGCGACAGTTAATCACGTGCCTTTTAATCACGTGCACAGAATCACAGGCAAAGAATCACGTACATCTATTTAAGTTAAATTGTTTTTATTGAAGAATCACTATATTAATTATATGACAAGTGTGCAATAGCATGCAAATAAACTAATATTTCACTTGAGGAGTATCGATCACGCGCCTTTTAATCACGCGACAGTTAATCACGCGCCTTTTAATCACGTGCACAGAATCACAGGCAAAGAATCACGTACATCTATTTAAGTTAAATTGTTTTTATTGAAGAATCACTATATTAATTATATGACAAGTGTGCAATAGCACGCAAATAAACTAATATTTCACTTGAGGAGTATCGATCCACTGCATTTGCCACTTGCCGTTTCAGTGTCGTGTATCTCTTGGGTGCGGCTGGTTGCATACCCGATATACCTTGTAGAAATGCCATTCTTTGCATCTGCATATCCTTTGCAATTCCCTTCATGAAAGTCCATAATGTAGGATGATGGCATTGAAAAAGTGCTTGTAGTCCAAAATGCCATCCTTCAACTGAGTTGGTAGTTCTTGCCAATCCTTCAGACGCAGTTTGATAATGGTTCCAAACTTCTATTGGAAAGATTGCTGGACCGTAATGTTCAGCTCGTCCTGGTCGTCGTCTTCCTCGTACATAAGTGTGTTCAAAATACGACAGAAGCTCTGGCATCTTATCATGGTCTGGCATGTTGTCAGCTAATGTCAGAATTGCATCAGTGACATCTGCTGAAGGAACCATAGCCAAAGCCGGTAAGCAACGAACAGCTGATTGTAAGGTATCATTACTTTCATAGTCGACCTTCATACCAATTTCGTTTACCTTACGAATAAGACTCTGGGTAAGATGAAAATAGCAACCCATGACAGTAGCACTTGGGAATGCTGTGCTAAAAGCACTTATTGCTGCACTTTCAAAGTCGATCAGTATTCTTTCGGGTGCAGCCAGTGGAATCATCTCCTTGACTGCTGCCATGATGCGATCATATTGAGCTCGCGTTTTGCTTTGTACCAGGCAGTAAATGGCTACAGGGTTGATACCAGGCACGAGTTCAAAATGTATTGTGTACAACTGGAAGAATATTGATGGCACTACCTTGAATGTTCCGTCTGCTAACCACAGTTTTTCTCTGGCCAGTCCATCCAGAAGCTCGTTACTGCCCATCATAACCAGTCGATCGTTGCCAGATCCAGAATCATATAAAATCATATGCTGGAATTCAGCTGGAATGTCAAATGACGTATCTGTTGGCGGTGGTGGTAAGGATGATGAGTTCCATTCAGACTCTAACTTACGACGTTTTCGCTGCAAGGTCCTTTTCAGAGAAATTTTCTTGGGCAATGCCATCAGTACTCTTGGCTGAAGCTGCACGCTAATAGAGCCTATGACGGCAGTTGTTGTAGCAGATACTTCACCCATTTTTTCTTTCATTTCAGCAATAGCTTGTCGCGCCAAAATATTCTCCTTGTTACCGTCATGATTGTGTTGAGGGTCGCAGTCGCCCACTACTTCTTCGTTTTTCGTTGTTAGACGTGCCTGACATTTGCTGTTCTGGTAACGTTTGCAACGCCATTGAATATTTCCGTTCCCATATTCACGATGTTTGACAAATTCGTATTGCTTGTGTAAGACAGACGCCTTGCCTTTTGATGTAACACCAAACGTTATTTTATTGTCAGCCATACGCCTAAAATCACTATATTAAACAATACTGTTCGATACACACACGTACAGTATAAACCTATCACTTCTGTTTCTTTGACTGTAGCCTTCAAATGCCTGGTGTGTGATTAACCGTCTGGTGATAAAGTGTCCGTGTGTTTATGTATCGCGTGATTAAGTGTCTGCGTGATTAAATGTCGGTGATTAACTGTCGCGTGATTAACTGCCACGTGATTAAATGTTACCAAACCCAAAGCACTGCCATGAATCAAGCCGATCTTTCATTCACGAATAATATGCTACATAGCGCCATGTTTCAGGCTTAGGTATTCTTCCCGCCCTTCATCACGCCTTTCCCGAACTGAATGTCATGCTCGATCTCTGCCTGCTTATTTATATATGTATATAGGGAATCACTTAATGACGTCACTCCAATTAATTACCCCTCCTTCCTAATTTATACCACACTCCACCAATCAAGTTCCAAAATAAGCCCCCTAGGGAAAACCGACTGCAAATTAAAAATCCAGCGCTGTTCTAATTGTTGTAAATAGGCTACCTTATCTCCTCCTTGAAAGGTCAAAGGAACTTGATCAATTATGCGCCATTTGTATTGATTTCTGCAGTTCTACATTGTCGGGATTGGAATGGGTTGATTCTACCACTTGTAGGAGTTATAAAGCACGTTCTAATACTACATGCTTATCAACTTATGTGGTGTACTTGTTAATATGTCCTTGTGCACTTAAATATGTTGGTAGATCCACAAGATCGATGAAGGTAAGATTACAAGAACACAGGTCCCATTTGAACAAACAAGTATTAATATCTCCTCTTGTGGCTCACAGTGTTTCACAGACTCATTCTTTTGATCAATACAAATGGTGCATAATTGATCAACAGCGCTGGATTTTTAATTTGCAGTCGGTTACCCCTAAGGGACTTAATTTGGAACTTGAAGCATTTATTTTGAGGAATTTGCTCATAGCACTTCCCTTGATGTGACTGCTATATTTTTAAGCATGTTGAGCTATTGATTGTGGCTCATATAAAACAAATAAAAAGGAAAGGTTCACCTCGAGAGGGATTACCTCATGGTGATATTTCCAACAAAAACATAGTGAAATGAAAATAGGGGGTAGGATTTAAAGGTTGTGTTTACCAGTCATATGGTAGCAAAAATCCCCAAACTGACACCATATGTGTGGTATAGTGTCCGGTGGAAAGGAGGTTTTGATTAAAAGACAGGACAGGCAGCAGTCAAGAAAACAATGTCAGTTTTATTCTATCTCAGCCATTAAATCTTCACAGCCTTTGAGAAAACAGTCAGCTTTATTCTGTCCCAGCTGTTAAACCTTCACAGCCTGGCATTCCTGGACCTTCCTCCAGCCCCAGTTAAAGCTCCTACCTTCACACGGCTTGCCTGGAAAGGACTTCTGTCTCCACGGGCCTCTCTCCTTCCTGCAGCCACTCCAATCCAGAATGCCCTGACACTAACCACGTAGCATCGGGGCATTTACCAGCGGCACCTGCCGATATCCAGTGGCACTAATCGTGTTAGTGCCATTGAATATTCCTCATAGTGGCATTTACATGGTTTGCTGGTCTGGAAGACTGGACTTTGAATATCTCCTTATGTTTGTTATAATATAATGCATAGTATAACTTTTGAAAGCTACTTGTGTGTGTTGTGTGTGTGGGGAGAGGGGAGACACAAGGTTGGAAGTTTGCCTAGGGCGCCCAATACTCTAGCTTTGGCCATGTTTTTGTTAAGAGTATAACTAGGGCTTAGACCTGCCTAGGCCTAGTGCATACCTGTTAACTCTGGGCCATCCCAAAAATTCAGCTCTGGCTATGCAGTTTTACACTGCTTGGATTTTATGAGTGATAATTTATGTTTTAACATACACACAGGATTGAGTTTATAAAATTACATATTATATATATAATGTGGTTGATTTAAAAAAAAGTATGTGTTTGGTACTGCGCCGAAAGTGTAAGTACTTTTAGAAGAGTGGGCACACTATTTCTATAGATAATTAGAAGCTAGGGCACGCTGGGCTTGATTAGAAAAAAGGAGGCAGTAACATTTTCCAAGATTTGATTATAAAAATCAGAATTAACTAGTGGTTGATGAAGCCTGATGTTGAATAAATCAGCGATTTGGCATGTGTTCGAAATACTAACCATGACTATGAATGCCAGGAGTGTGTTACACCACTCTCATTCCTTTGCGGAAAGTTAATCCCATATAAATGATAAAACCATTGTAATCAAGCTTCCTATCAACCATGCCTCTTCAGAACTTTTAGAATATGCTTCTACCCTAATTATCTTGTGTGATTCCAGCTTGGTGGAATCTGAGTCTAACTTTGTGCTTTGCTTATGTGGTGGGCAATGTTCCTGCTAAGCTGTGTGGGAGTCCTCTGCCCATGCTGCTGCCAGTAGGTAGAGGTGCTGTGATAGCACGCAGCTTGGTGGGAACATTGGTGGTGGGGAGAGGGTGGTAGTTCTGGAAGCTAAGGCACCAGGAACCTTTGTTCCCTGCAATTAGATTTTTCCTTGTGTTAGTTTTTTCAGTCCTTCTCTTTGCCTGGGGTGATGGAGTGTGGCTTAATCAGAGTCTAGTGCAAAAGCACTCTTTGGCATGCCAAGAGGTGTTCCTGTTAAGCTACGTTTGGAATCCTTTTCTGCCTGGGGACTGTGAGTACAATCCTGGCTATGCCAAGGAACAGGTTTCAAACTATGTCAAATAAAAGAATAAATACATTTTCTATATGGTAGCAATGCTACTTTTCAGAGTGGCCTTCTCTTTCTCAGGTATCCCAAACTGGCTGCTAAGCATCGTGAGTCGAACACTGCAGGGATTGACATCTTCTCAAAATTTTCTGCATACATCAAGAACACAAAGCAACAGGACAATGGCAGTGAGTAAACAGATTTACTACAAAATGATCTCTTCTTCTGTTTTTTATTTTTTCCTATACTTAGTGGTCCAGATCACCCATCATTGGCCTGGGAACAGAGAAGGAAAACATGCATTGGCAGATTTTAGTGTTACTATTCCCTCCTCTCCACGGATCATCTCCCTCCTCTTCTCTTACCACTGATCTGCTTTAAGGGCATCGTGGTTTCCAAGTCAGATGACAGTGGTCCTGATGGCAGTGGCAAGAGGCAATTAATGGGCTCAGTGAATTGATGCATGCATGCTCCTGTCCTTTTTGACTGGTTTGAGAGGAGTATTTATGGGTTCAGCGAGTCCCCACACTAACTGCCCACAGCTATTGTTGCTCAGACCAGTGTTATCAGGCTTTGAAGAGAAGACTTAGGAGAAGAGTGGACAGAATGGAGGGAAGAAGAACCTGTGAGAACCAGGCGCAAAGGAAAACCACTGGGAGGGGGAGAAGAGAAACTCTGAGAACCTGGAGAAGGCAAGAAATGTAGCTATATGGGAACTGGGAGCTTTGAAAACTGGGGAGGGGAAGGGTGAGAGTGTGGACCATGACAAAGGGATAGAGAGAGCCATGAGACTGGGAGGTAGGCAAACCTTAAAGAGAGATGAGGCCTAGCTGAGCAGGGGAGGAATGAAAGCAGGAGCCATGATATCAAGAGAGAAGGGGACTGTGAGGACATGGTGATATCCAGGGTAAATTCCCCGACCCTGCCATCACCCAGATTCTTTGGCCTTGGCCCTTCAACTTTTAGAAAGATATGGTAGCCTTACAATCTATAGCCAGGAATTGCTTTCCTTTGTATTTAACCATGCCTGAAGTGGGATTCTCATAAGATTGTGCTTTGCTTGTTCAAGCTTGAGTCCTCAAGTCACATATCCACTATTTATCCAAGAATCCTAAAAATATGAAATCCCAGACAGCTCCTACCCCAACTGCCTCACCCTACCTATCTTCCCTCTCAGCACTATAGAATAAAAGATTTCCCAACAAAGTTGCCCACCAAAACCCATCTCCTAGCAAACAAATTCTTGCTCAAGGAAGTTATGGTTTGTTTTTTATTCCTGAGAACCAGAAAATTTGTTTCTGCAGGCACAGAAACTCCACAGCTCGGAAGCAGATCATGAAAAAGCTTTAGACTACATGCAAATGCTAATCCTGTAAACTACCAGAGCAACATCAATGCCGTCACCTTATATATTAGGCTGATCTATACTCACGGACATTGCAGCATTGTCATTCTGTTATGGTGTTTAACTCCCTAAAACATTCTGGAATTTGTTAGTCTACTGGAAGATGCAGGAGTAGTCACCTCAAAATGCCTCCGTGCTAGGATTTAACCTCTCCCCTAGCTCCCAAAGGGACAAAAATGCTCATGAAATCTTGAATTTTTTCTGTCAGCCTTAAAAAAATGGTATTATTAATGCAATGACAGAATAACCAAGATGGATTTTCACTGAAGCAGAAACAAAGAGCAGGTAGGTGAATGTGAGGCAAGCAAGGAGTCCTGTGGATGAGGCTGTGTATGATCAGACAGGGACAGGACATGTGCCGCAGGGTCTAGCATGTTTGGGAGAGAGTAGGACAGTGTCATTATAAGACAGCAGGAGAAGAAACTAGCGTGGAAACTCCATGAGCAAACGGTTCACATGGACTTTGCAGCAGTTCTTACAATTTGAAACTTCTGAAAAAAAGATCTTGTAGTTCCAACTGCAATCTTAATGGTCTCAATTAATATTTGTCATTTTAAAATCTCTCACCAGCTGACTGGCCTGGTGACTCAGTTCTAATGTTGTGCATTGCTGTGTAGAAGACCTGGGTTTGATCCCTTGGTTAAATCTTCTACTCTCCATATAAGCTGGGGCTGAAGATACTTCTGAGAGCATGATCACAGCCCTTTGGGGAGGGAAGAGGGGTCTCTTGTCATCACACAGATGTGACATCTATTGTTAAAATTCAGAGCTTGTGAATGCAGAATTCCAGAAGACGTCCTGAACCCCCTCCTGAATCTTTTGTTGCAGGGACTGTACTTAGTGAACTGGAAAGGGTATATAGCAGGGCAAAATCCTTAGAAAATTGTTAATGAGGAATGGTCAATAAATCATTCTTAGCCTGGTAGACATAGGAAAGCCACTGCTTATAGCTGGGTTTAGGTAACAAGGAATGGATCTTCTCTTGGAGATCATGCCTGTCACTTCTGACCTGGATTGGCCATTGTTAGATGCAGGATCCTGGACCTTTGATCTAACCTTTTATGGCATTTTTATGTTCATGGTGCCAAATCCCAGCTCTTGTTCTGATTTAGCTGGAAGTCCAAAGGAACGGGAGGAAACTGCTGAAACTCCCTCATCCCCAAAAAATCTCCCACCAGCAAGACGTCCCATTTATGTCAATCTTATGGATGTCTTTGACTGAATGTTTCTGCATCTTCTGCCTGTGCTGGAGTTCTGTAGATCACACAGGTATGAATGCAAGATCTGTTTCTTCTTTACTAAGATAATGCACGGTGCCTCCTCTTTATCTGTAATCTCTAAATTTTGGTTGCTATTTTTACATAACGTACTCCTCCTCTCCCTTTTCCTCTTGATGTATCCTTCCTGTTATGACTGTATTCCAGTCATGAGACTCATTATATTATGTCTCTGTGAAAACAAGAATATCCAAATCTGCCTTTGTCATTAAGACCTCCAGGTCTGGGATTTTATTACCCAGACTATAAGCATTTGTACATGTATTCTTCCAGATGTAGCTCCTTTCCTTGTTTGCAAAAATTCCACCTAAACTCCCAGGGAGGGCTGCTGGCACTGTCTTTCATATAGAAACAATGCAATTACCTTCTCCAGAACTAGAATTCCTGGGGGGATATAAGCTTTATTCATACTAAACCAGCCAAGTCTACTGGCTCGCCCTCAGTCCAGTTCTGGAAAGATGCCAACTTGGAGACTGTCAGTTAGCCCAAGCTACTAATCTGGCAAAAAGAAATTTATTTTGTGAATATTCTCATCCTTATTAGGGCAAAAAGCCTTTCATGTTTCTACATCTGTCAGCCTTTCCTCTGATAAAATCATCTTTATTCTTATACCAAGAAATCTATCTCCAGGAACAAGCAGGAATGTACTTCACATATGGGGTATCGTCGGTACCGACGGAGCCTGCGTGGGAATGCTCCCCAGCGTCCAATAGGAAAGCTTTTGGGAGCATCCCACAGCGCCTGCGTGCTGCCTTCCCGCCTTTCCCATCTGCCTCTCTCCAGTTCTTCGTTTTCTGCGGAGCCAGCAGGTCGTTGTTCCTGTCACCGCAGAAAATGTTTTCTTATTCTCCCTCTTTTTTGTGGTCGTATCTGCCTTCGACGCCATACCGGTACCGCCGGTTCTTTCTTTCTTCTTTTAAAAAATAAATAAATAAATAAATAAAAAATATATATAATCTTTTTTTCCAAAGTTTTCTCCTCAGGTGCACGCACCATTTTAGGCCTTAGGCCCAAAATTTCCTCTATCATGGAAAAACCCGCTTCGGGTTTTAAAAAGTGCACCAAGTGTGGCGGTACCATCTCCGTCACCAACACCCATGAGTGGTGTCTTAAATGTTTAGGTCCTGACCACTCCATTTCGGAGTGTATGGCCTGTGCCATGATGTCCAAGAGGGGTCGACAAAACAGAGCTGCTAAGCTCAGCACCCTTTTTCCCTCCGATTCAGGCTCTGTGGCATCGACGTCTTCCAGGGCTTCGTTTTCCTCCCAAGGATCTCAGGTAACTAAACATAAGTCTGGCTGGTCCTCAAAGGGTAGATCGCCTTCCAAGCATCGAGATGCCTCTGACGTTGCCCTTGAGGGTTCTGTACCGGCAAAATTGCCCTGGCGGGAGGCTTCGGCTTCCAAAGCATTATCGGGGCACCAGGATGTTCTCGAGGCCTCGACCTCGGCAGAACTACTGGTGCCATGCTCTGGGGTACCGGCTGCTTTCTCCAGTACCGATATCCAGGCATCGGCAGCATCGATAGACCAGAGGTTCCTGGCTATTGAACGCAGTCTGGCGGCTCTCCTTGCAGCATCGACACCCTCAGAAGAGCGTCAGACAGTTCAACCGGTACCAGCACCGACTCCGGCACCGGTATCGGTACCGACAGCATCGGCATCGACATCGGTGTCTGCATTACCAGCACCCAGTCATGCTATGCCTTCCGGTACCGATACACCAGTACCGATTCCCCCCGGCACCGACTTCGGTCGGTACGGGTATCGGGCTGTAAAAGAGCATTCAGACAGAGGGTACTTTGAATCCTCGGAGGAATCTGAGGATTCTGACAGCTCCGTCGGTACCGGAGTACTTCTCCCAGAGGAGCCTTCCTCTCCTAAACACAGGATGTCTCCTCCAGAAGATATCTCCTTTCAGGACTTTATCAGGGAGGTGGCTCGAGGCCTGTCCATTACTGTGGCTCCTGAAACAGAGCCCAGGGCAAAGGAGTTGGAGATTTTACAATATCCCAAGGCTCCTAAGGAGGCAGCTACTTTGCCTATCCATGAGATCTTACATGATCTCATGATGAGAATGTGGGAGACACCTCTTACCACCTCTCCTCAATCTCTTAGACTGGATACCATGTATCGAGTACCTCCGTGTCCTGGTTTCCAGAAAACTCAGCTTCCTCACCACTCTATTGTAGTGGAATCAGCTATGAGAAGGATCAGAAGTGCAAAGAGGCATGCCTCTAATCCTCCAGGATGTGAGTGTCGAACTTTGGATGCCTTTGGATGTCATACTTTCCAGGCTTCCATGCTTTCTGCCAGGATCAGTTCCTATATTTTGTATATGGGAATGTTCCTTAAGGAAGTCACAGGAGATTTAGAGGTTTTGAGTCCTCTTCTCCCTGATGATAAGAGGCAAGATTTTCTCACACTGGTTAAACATGCCCAGGATGTTTCTAAGTTTGTCAACCGTGCAGCTTTTGACTGTTTTGAGTGCATAAGCAGAACCTCTGCCATTCCCATAGGTGCACGTAGAATTGCCTGGCTCCAGGCATCCGATTTGGAGCTTTGGGTGCAGGACAAACTGGGCAATATTCCTTGTACAGGTGAGAATTTATTTGGCAAAAATTGGCAAGAGAAAGCCAATGAGTTGGATGCTGACAACTCCACCTTGGATAGATTATCCAAAGCCACAGCTGATCCTGCAAGGAAGAAATCTTTCAAGAAACCATTCTTCTCCAAAAAGAAGAGGTTTTATCCCTCTTATTCCCAGCAGGGGCGTTCTGCAGGTCAACCTGCCCGAAAAAGTCAGCAACCACCTGAAGGATAAGGCGATATACAAAACTGTCTAAATAAATAAACCACCTAAACAAAGGAAAGCAAAGACTGCTAAGCCTCAACCGTCTCAGCAGTCTCAGCCTCCACAAGGCCTTTGACTTCCATCTAGAGAACTTAGCCTTCCTGGCTCTCAACGGACCAGAGCCTTCCACCATTCCAGGAAGGTTGTGTCACTTTGCCCCCAGATGGGGGCAGATAACAGCAGAACACTGGGCTCTCTCCATTATAAAAGAGGGGTACAAGCTTCACTTTCTGTGCATGCCCCCTCCCACAATGGTAAGACAGTTCAATTCCCAGACCTCTCTCATCAACCTGTAGGATCAAGAGGTCACTATGCTTCTTGCCCAAGGGGCAAAAGAAGAGGTACCCATTCCTAAACAGGGTACAGGGTTTCCCAAAGCAAACAGGGAGACACAGACCTATTTTGGACCTCAGAGAATTGAACAAATTCCTGTTCAAAGAGAACTTCAAGATGATTTCTCTAGGAACTCTGCTGCCATACCTTCAGAGTCAGAACTGGCTTTGTTCTCTAGATCTCAAGGATGCGTACACTCATGTTCTCATCCATCCAACTCACAGAAAGTTCCTTCGGTTCCTTTTTCAAGGATAGCACTACCAGTACAGGGTGCTTCCTTTTGGCCTGGCCTCAGCACCAAGGGTGTTTACAAAATGCATGGCTGTGGTAGCAGCATTTCTTCTCACTCTAGGAATATTCGTCTTCCCCTACTTAGATGACTGGCTCATTCGAGCCCCATCAGAGTCAGAGGCCAGGATTTCTCTATCTTGCACAATGCATATCCTTCAGTATTTGGGTCTGGTCATAAACATCCCAAAATTCAGCCAAACTCCCACTCAGTCTCTAGAGTTCATAGGAGCTTTGCTGGATACCAGAAAAGCAAGGGCCTATCTCCCTCAGGCCCGTTGTCTTCGCATGGTGCAGTTAGCTTCTCAAGCAGTACTAAAGCCTCATCTCACTGCTCGAGAAATGTTACAACTACTAGGCCACATGGCATCTACCGTGCATGTGGTTCCTGATGCTCGTCTCCATATGAGAGAGCCCATTGGACTTTATCCACTCAATGGACCCAGGCATCAGGGTGCCTGTCAGACAAAATAGCAAACACAAATCGCCTTATTTTGTCCCTCCAATGGTGGCAGTCCACTCAAAACCTGTTGCTGGGGTCCCCATTTCAACAACCTTTATCCCAGGCAACTCTCACAACAGATGCTTCACCAATGGGTTGGGGAGCTCATTTGCAAGACCTCTCCACCCAAGGCACTTGGACTCCACATTGATCAAGAAGTATCAGTTCAAACGGAACAAGGAGAAACATAATGGTTTAAAATCAACAAAGGTGTACTACAAGACTGCACACTTTCCCCATATCTATTATCACCAACAAGGCTCAGAAACAGCAACCACACACAGGCAATCCTCAGGGAGATCAACCGATCAATCCCTGTGAACCAAAGAGCTGAATGATCACCAACAGGGCTCAGACACAGCAACCACACACAGGCAATCCTCAGAGAGATCAACCAATCAACCAAAGAGCTGAGTCACCACCAACTCCAATATAAGTACAAGCACATTACCATCTGGAACTCCTCACTGATGATGTCCCCTCGAATAGTGATGAAACGTCTGCAATCAAACCATCAAGCTTGTAGAACATAGAAACATAGAAACCTGATGACAGAAAAAGACCACATGGTCTTTCTAGTCTGTCCTTCCATATCAACAACAGTCCAACACAGGGCAGATTATCACGTAAACCAGGCACACAGTACAAAACGTGATATGGTGGAAAAACAATTTATTTGAAAATCAGACCTAGCAACCCGACACAGGCCGTGTTTCGATGACCTTCATCAGGGGTTGTCTAAATAGGTACTACAAACATAAAAACAAACAATATTAAAAAACAATTTAAGGTGAAAGAACAAATGGACATGAACATGCTCTAACTAGAGAAGTAAAAATAATAATAATAAATAATAGTAATTATTACAATGATAATAATAATAATAATATAAATGATTAGTAATAGATCTCTCATAGTAAATACTTAAAAATTAATTAAATAAAATAAAACAATAAAACAATAAAACTACAGTGCTAGAAATGCGATACTCAAATAAAATATAAACCATAGAAAATGATATAATAAAACAGACCACAACTAAATTTAAAAACACAAACAAATGCAATCCTTATAGGAGGTGACAAGCAATAATTATAGTGTCATTACCTTCTTTGTAGAGACGGTGATTTTCAAACCTCACAAGGAGGCACACGAACTCATTAGTGGAGGTACTGACTTAAAACCTTGCAATAGAATAAAAACTAAAATGAAGAAGGCAAAGAGTAAAGCACATGTATACCATTGGAGACAGACTATGAACTTAAATCCAAACTAAATTTAAGAAACTGAAATGGAACTGAAACGCAGCAGGCTTGGATGGGGGAGGGGGGGGCACGGCCAAGAAAAAATGTATAAAATATTCCACAAAAAAAGGAGAAATTGTTTAAAATCGGGCCAAAGTTTCATCACAGGGCCAACTAAACCAAAAACATTTTATTAAATTAGTCTAAAAAAATACGGGAAAAAGTCCAAAAACATAAATTGGCTAGAGGAATCTTAGAAAACAAGGAGAAGCTCACATCAAAAGAACGTCCAATGTCTAAGGGATACTCAAAAAAACATGTGGAAAAGCAGAGAGATAAGACCAAAATACATGTGTAGCATCTTGCTCTTACTTCTCGTGAGTTAATAGCATTATTAGATCTTATAAAAAACAATAAAAAACAATAAAAACAGGTGTTGTGTAAAACACTATTTATCACCTCTTCTCTTTATTAGATCTTTAAAAATATATAAAAAAAAATATAAAAAAAATATATATAAAAAACTTATGTACACTATTGGCATAGTAAATCTCTCTTGCCGATTGCAACAGTGCTGTATAAATCGCCACTTAGGACTCTTATTACTTCGGGAGTTTTGTCTCTTATCTTACTAAATCGCTAACAGGAACCGCTAGCATCGTGTAGTAAATACCTCTTACCGATATTGCCAGTATTAAAATCACAAATTAGGACTCTTCTAGCTTCGGGAGTCTTTTAGATTGTAGAATGTCTCATACCGTTCTAAGTCGCTGACAGAAAACGATCTCACAGACGCAGGAAATCAAGATCCGTCTTTTCGAGTGTCAGCTTGTTTAGCAGTGAAAAAACGCCGACACATGCGCGAACCTTATGTGAATCCTGAGAGCGGGAAACACAGGGGGCATGGCTAACCTATGGCAATTCGTTCAAACTTCGCACTAGTTTAAAAAAAGCAGCGCTAAAGTAAATTTGGATGGGAAGGAGAATATTCCTTGTAGCCTGCCTAACTAAGAAACCGAGTCATCAAATCATCAAATATATTAGTATTGATGCTTATTGTAGCCAGTGAGATACTACTTATGTTATGTTATCGTTTAAAAACTAACCACCAATTACACCAGTAGCAAGTATATAATGAATAAGTAAGAACAATTAATACTATTAAAAAATATATATAAATAGTGGAACCAATTTATTATTTAGAATTTCTAATTATAAATAGAATAAAAATAAATATAAAAATAAAAATAAAAATAAAAAGTATAAGGAAGTATATTAAGAAATTTCATTACAATCATGGGTACTCAAATTTATGTGGAAGGTACTTAATAACCTTTAAATAAAACTTAGAAATAAAAATAAAAATAAAAATAAAATAAAAATCCAAATAAAAATTATTAAAACAATAAATAATTAAAAATTATAAAACAATAAATAATTATAATTCAAAGAATTAAAATAAACAATAAAAATAACTGTAAATATAAAAAAAACTTTTAATATAATAATAATATTGTAAAAATTAAAATTATAAAAATATATATCAAAATCTAGTTAAAAACAATATAAGTAATATCCATGAAGGGAAAAAAAGAGTAACCAGAAACTAAAAACAGTAGTGAGCTAGTCAAAAAATTAAATGGAATAAAGATTATAATATCCAACTGTAAATGTATCTGTTGTTTGTCTCATAAAAAAACAGAGAAATCTTGATCTAAATTAAGACCATTTGGAACAAGAGTATTTAATTGAAAGATATATTTCTGTTCAAGCTGAAGAATGGTCTTGTTCACATCTCCTCCTCGCCAATTGGTTTTGACTTGTTTTATCATAAAAAACTTTAGATCGGTTACTTTATGCTTTAATGTCTGCCAATGGGAGACTAGGGGTTTATCTTCCACATTCCTCTTAATGCGACGTTCAAACAGACAGCACATCTACCGCACTGAAATTGGCCTCTATACCTCGTTAAAAATCTCCACAAAAGGATTGGTTTGTCCTCTATTGTATTCCCAATTTTCCGCTAAGTTAACCACTATTCTGAAAAAAGAATGGCATATTCTTCAGTCCCCGCCGGCTTTTCAAGACCAGAATCTTATCGTTGCACACAAACGGAATATGAATTTACGTAACTTATTGGTGCCTTCAGCGCTCACGGAGAAGAGATTTTTAACGAGGTATAGAGGCCAATTTCAGTGCGGTAGATGTGCTGTCTGTTTGAACGTCCTACCAGTTAGGAATGTTTTTATCCATCCCAACACACACGAAAAGTTTCCTATCAAAGATTTTGCGAACTGCGATACCCAGAACGTCATCTATGTAATACAATGCCCGTGTAGAATGCTCTATGTAGGCAAGACTACCCGTAAGATCAAGACTAGGATTATGGAGCACAAAAGTTATTTTATTTAATTAATTTTTAAGTATTTACTATGAGAGATCTATTACTAATCATTTATATTATTATTATTATTATCATTGTAATAATTACTATTATTTATTATTATTATTTTTACTTCTCTAGTTAGAGCATGTTCATGTCCATTTGTTCTTTCACCTTAAATTGTTTTTTAATATTGTTTGTTTTTATGTTTGTAGTACCTATTTAGACAACCCCTGATGAAGGTCATCGAAACACGGCCTGTGTCGGGTTGCTAAGTCTGATTTTCAAATAAATTGTTTTTCCACCATATCACGTTTTGTACTGTGTGCCTTCCATATCAACAACTACAACAGTCCCCTTTTTTCCTTTAGAGATCTTCTGTGTTTGTCCCATGCTTTTTTGAATTCAGTTACTGTCCTCATCTCTACCACCTCCACTGGGAGACTATTCCATGGATCTACCACTCTTTCCGTAAAGAAATATTTCCGCATATCACTCCTGAATCTATCCCCCTTTACCCTCATCCCATGTCCCCTCATAGCAGGACTTGCTTTCAATTGAAAGAGGCTCTCCCCCTGTACATTTATGCCATGGAGGTATTTAAACATCTCAATCATATCACCTCTATCCTGCCTTTCCTCTCAGGTGTACATATTAAGATCCTTAAGTCTGTCCTCATATGCTTTATAATGAAGACCACTAACCATTTTAGTAGCCACCCTCTGCACCAACTCCATCCTGTTCACATCCTTTTGAATTTGCGGTCTCCAGAATTACACACTATACTCCAAATGAGGTCGCACCAAAGACTTATACAGAGGCACTATCACCTCCTTTTTTCTGCTAGCCATTCCTCTCCGTATGCACCCAAGCATCCTTCTAGCTTTTGCTGTCGCTTTTTCTACCTGTTTAGCTACTTTAAGATCATCAGACACAACTACGCCTAGGTCCCTCTCTTCTTTAGTGGACAAAAGTACTTCACCCCCTATACTATATTGCTCCTTTGGATTGCTGCAGCCCAAATGCATGTCCTTACATTTTTTAACATTAAATCCCAGTTGCCAAATTCTAGACCATTCTTCAAGCTTAGCTAGATCAACATCATTTCCCCCTACCTGTTTAATTTATATGCAGAATAAATCAACAGAGATGTGGGGCTGTATGAAGACAACAGAGATGTGAAGATTGGTGGAAGACTCAACAATCTTTGCTATGCTGATGATATCACAAAACTGGCTGAAAGTGAAGACAATCTGAAATATTTGCTTCTCAAGATCAAGGAAAATAGTTTTAAAATGGGCCTGCACCTTAACATAAAGAAGGCAAAGATCATGGCAACTATTAAAATCAATAAGTTTAGCATTGATAGAAAAGAAATTAAAATAGTTGACAACTTTAACCTGCTTGGATCAATAACACAGGTACACTACCAAAAAACTGCCTCCAGTTTTGCAACTGATTCCTATAGATTTTGGGGTGCTGAATCCAGGAAAAATAGCCAAAATGTTCCATCACGTCACGTTTTCTTGCAAAATTAGATTTCTTACCCATATAAGGAATGTTCACATAATTTCTTTTTAGCCGACTGCAGTTTATTTTCTTGGCCCAAAATAGAGGTTGTAATGGTTAACTAACTAGAAACACTCCCTCATGATATTTTAGAGTGTTTTGTATTCATTTTATACATTAACAGGACAATTGGGAGGCGGGGGGCTAAATCCAGTACTCGCGCTGGCGCATGTTCTTTCCTGTTCGCCTCGCCTCGCCTCGTTCGCTCGCTCAAACACGGTGGTTGCGACATGAACGTTCCTGTCAAATTTCAGTTTCTTGCAAGTTCATTATTACCTTTTGTTTGCTCAGTCGTAATCCAGCTTTATTCCGAAGTGGTTCACTACAGTTGTAGTTTGCAGTGCTGTGTATTTGTGATGGCTCACAGAGCCAGAGGTTGCGTCAACTCTCCGGACAGTTTTTGTTTTATTTGTGGGGAATATACCGTGAAAAAGCGGCAGAGGAACATTTCTGCATTTATTAAAAAAGTATATTTCGCCTATTTCGGTTTGAAGTTAGGCGATCAAGACAAACCGTGGGCTCCTCACAAAGTGTGCAAGACATGTGAGGAAGATCTACGCTTATGGATGAAAGGTAAAAAAACAAGCATTTCGTTTCGGAATACCTATGATGTGGCGTGAACAAAGAGACCACAGCAGTGACTGCTATTTTTGCTCTTGCATTGTGAAGGGTATACAACTTAAAAAATAAGAACGAGGTGTATTGATATAATAACAGCAGCTATGAATGCTACTTTATCAAAATGAGCTGCGTGACTGACAACCGAACACATTTTAGGACAGCTATCCACATGGCCACCATGAGTTGACACTGACACGATAGCACTTAACAATAACAACAACCCAGTTATCAAGTTTACTCTTCTTTTGTTATTTTACACCAGTCCTGACTTAACTGGATTACTAGCACTGTTTGTATCAGGAGAAAAAGAGAGTGCATTCTCCGCAAATGGGTAGAGTCCAAGAATCAGGCGGAGAAGAAGGACCAGGCCACATTGGGAAAAAACTTTAAAAAACCTTTATTGAGGACCCAACTTTCAAATGTTTCAGCACTAGACCTTCCTCAGAGGTCTGAAAACATAGATAAAACCAAAAGCAAATTATAAAACAGTACATAAATATAAAACAGGAAGAGTATCAAATAATAACACATTGGGTAAAAAATGAAAGTACAGGTACATTACCAACAACTGATAGGGGACCGTCTTGAGGAGGATGGTCAGGAGTACTACTAAAGCTTGTTCACGGTCTATAATATATATTATAATAAAACATTCACATCCATTCAAAAAATAAGATAAAAACCCCAGAATAAAGAACAGTACAAACAGCACAAGAAAATGGAAATAAAAAACATATCATAAAAGCCATGAGATAACAGAATATATGAAATAAATCAAAATCCAATACACTGATATCATTCTAGAGGGTAGGGAGAATAGGGGAGGAAAAGGGGGGAAGGGGAGGTAAGGGGGAAGGGAGGAGGGAGGGAGGAGGAGGAGGAAAGAAGGGAGGGAAGGGGAGGGGAGGGCGAGAAGGAGGGAAAAAGGGAGGGAGGAAAAGGGGAGGGGAAGAGGGCAGGAAAAGGGGAGGGGAAGAGGGAAGGAAAAGGAGGGGGAAGAGGGAAGGAAAAGGGGGGAAGGGGAGGGAGGGAGGGAGGGAAGGAAAAGGGGGGAAGGGGAGGGAGGGAGGGAGGGAAGGAGGGGGGAAGGGGGAGGGAAAAAGAAGGGAAAGGGGAAGGAAAAGGAAGGGAAAGGGAGGGAAAAAGGAAGGGAAAGGGAAGGGAGGGGGTGAAGGGGTAAAAGGAGAGAGAGGAGAGGGGAGGGGGAAAGGAAGGAAGGGGGAAAGGAAGGAAAGGGGGGGATGGAAGGAGGAGAAAGGGGGAATGGAGGGGAGGGGGAGGGACGGAGGAAGGGAGGAGAGGGATGGGGCGAGGAAGAAGGAAGGAAGAGGGAAGGAGTAGGGAAGGGGGGAAGGGACTAATATTAGCAATATGTAAATTAAATTGTTGACAAAATAACATGGTGCCGAAAGGAGAGTATGTCGCTGATTATAAGGTGCGAATGAATTTGGTGGATAGAGAAAATACAATAACCCACTGTAAACTTGCAAAAATGGAGAAGTAACAATATGTAGATTCCTTGAAATACACATATAAAAGGTACTGTCATAGATAATGAATAGTACCATGTGCCGGCCAGCCGTACACAAAAAAACCCACATGTGTGCATATCAAAGGTGATTGACTATCAGACAACACTGCAAATAGAACTATGAAATAAAATAATGGAAAGATAAACCATGTGTTGCTTACACTCAGAGGTGAATACTATTACATAAAAAGCATTGCTTAACACTAGAAGCCCCAAAGTGCGTCAATTGACGCAAATGCGTCTTCGAAGTTGTATACCAGCGCCACAGCTAGAACCATGTCAGTCATGTTCCATGACTTTGTTAGCAAGATCAAGATGTTCAAATATGTACATCGAAAATTAATGACAGATGCACCACCTAGCGGGAAAATGAATTTATACCTAGAAGCCCCAAAGTACGTCAATTGACGCACTCAATTGTCTTGGATGTGTCAATTGACGTACTTTGGGGCTTCTAGATATAAATTCATGTTCCCACTAGGTGGTACATCTCAATCACTGTTTACAGTTTTACTCCGACATTACAAACAATAAACACACGATGACATCATGTAATGATGTCACATACTGCACGTATTTAACAAATAAGTAACTTCACATTAATTCACATCTGCATTTCATGCTAAACACAGTCATCATGATAATGCGTCAATTGACGCACTTTGGGGTTTCTAGGTAAAATTTCCTTTTGGGGCTTCTAGTGTTAAAATATCAGAAGAAACCCATTACTGCGTGATACTCTAAAATGGTGTGCTGGTCAATCATAAACCACCTGGGAGGAGTGGCCTAGTGATTGGGGCAAGGTACCACAAGCTGGAAGGTCAGTGGTTCAAATCCCACTAGAGGACAGCAACCTTGGGCTAGAAGGACTGGGGTTTCTAGTCCCACAGGTGTCCCTTGTGGTTTTGGGCAAGCCACTTAACCCTCCATTGCCCATATTCCCTGTAAGTATTAGCATATGTGTCTCATATCCCCTTGTGTTAAATGTATCCCCCAACCGCTTTGACCCAGTGAAAAGCAGGATATAAATGCAGCTAAATAAATAAACCACAAATAGATAAGGTATATAAATGCATTCAGTTAAGTGTCCACAACTTGTAAAAAAAGGAGTAGCAATATTACACATTACTCAAGTCATAGAAATAAACTTTGTATCAAACTAACTGTGCACAGAAAAAAATAAACAAAGAGGAAGTACGAAACTCACAGCAAAGGGATCCAAAGCCATAAAATAAGGCAAAAGAAGATATAAACAAACTAAGGTTCTGAGATAGATCAAAATGGAGGAGGGTAGCTCTTACCTCTGTAACCGTGCAAGAAACAGGGAAAATGCCACACACGTGCAAAGTGACTTTTTTTTTTAAACCGGAGGAAGAGCTCCACCCACTGGTCAAAACCAAAAATGACAGGGTTGACTATCAGATTATATGAACTTTGTAAGGACAATTAAAACAGCCTGATATTGAAGGGTAAATTCAAAAATCATTATAAAAATTAGATATACAAAAAAAATTGAAATTCAATTTCCTTATTACATGGCAAAAAGTGACAGATGGAAAAAGCATGTGTTATGTGACTAGGAAGGAAGGAAGGTTTGCTCCAGGAAGCTGCAGCCTTCTGTATGCCGATATCATGAAAAATCATGAAAATTGTTCTGTTCTGTGTCATTTGAATTTGATGAAAGCAAATTCTGCCTAGAATGCTTTATCTGTTAAAGGTGAGAACAGGCTCAAACAACATGTAAGTCTTAAACACTGAGGGACCAGCATTCAGCAGTGGCGGTCAGCACATTTAAAGCGTCTGGCCATTACCACCTTAAGATAGATCCAGATATTCAATGCCAGGGTCATATCCGGCCACTAGCACTGAATATGTGGGTTCGCGGGACAGAGGATTATCTATCTAGACAGTAGTGATATTCAACCACCAGCTAAAGTTAGGCCAAATTTTTCTAGCCTAATTTTAGCCAGTTTAAGTTAATCAGCCAGCAGCTGAATTATCACTACTGAGAAGTTTACTCTGATGCTGCCCCCGCTCTTCCTCCATAATGTCCTGATGCTGCCCCTGCTCTTCCACCATAATGTCCTGATGCTGCCCCGCTCTTCCACCATAATGTCCTGATGCTGCCCCCGCTCTTCCTCCATAATGTCCTGATGCTGCCCCCGCTCTTCCACCATAATGTCCTGATGCTGCCCCCGCTTTTCCACCATAATGTCCTGATGCTGCCCCCGCTCTTCCTCCATAATGTCCTGATGCTGCCCCTGCTCTTCCACCATAATGTCCTGATGCTGCCCCTGCTCTTCCTCCATAATGTCCTGATGCTGCCCCCGCTCTTCCTCCAAAATGTCCTGATGCTGCCCCCGCTCTTCCTCCATAATGTCCTGATGCTGCCCCCGCTCTTCCTCCATAATGCCCTGATGCTGCCTCCGCTCTTCCTCCATAATGTCCTGATGCTGCCCCCGCTCTTCCACCATAATGTCCTGATGCTGCCCCCGCTCTTCCTCCATAATGTCCTGATGCTGCCCCCCCTCTTCCAACATAATGTCCTGATGCAGCCCCCGCTCTTCCACCATAATGTCCTGATGCTGCCTCTGCTCTTCCTCCATAATGTCCTGATGCTGCCCCCGCTCTTCCTCCATAATGTCCTGATGCTGCCCCTGCTCTTCCTCCATAATGTCCTGATGCTGCCCCTGCTCTTCCACCATAATGTCCTGATGCTGCCCCCGCTCTTCCTCCATAATGTCCTGATGCTGCCCCCGCTCTTCCTCCATAATGTCCTGATGCTGCCTCCGCTCTTCCTCTATAATGTCCTGATGCTGCCCCCGCTCTTCCACCATAATGTCCTGATGCTTCCTCTGCTCTTCCTCCATAATGTCCTGATGCTGCCCCCGCTCTTCCTCCATAATGTCCTGATGCTGCCCCCGCTCTTCCACCATAATGTCCTGATGCTGCCCCCGCTCTTCCTCCATAATGTCCTGATGCTGCCCCCGCTCTTCCACCATAATGTCCTGATGCTGCCCCCGCTCTTCCTCCATAATGTCCTGATGCTGCCCCCGCTCTTCCACCATAATGTCCTGATGCTGCCCCCGCTCTTCCTCCATAATGTCTTGATGCTGCCCCCGCTCTTCCACCATAATGTCCTGATGCTGCCCCTGCTCTTCCACCATAATGTCCTGATGCTGCCACTTAGCATCAGGACATTTGGTGGCACTAACCAGTGATATTCAGCGGCATGAACCACATTAGTGGCGTGGAATATGTCCCCCTCAGGGTCCAATTTTCAGAATAGCTGCCACTTAATATCCAGGCTGAGCAGTGCTAGCTGGATAATTAACTCGGTTAGTGTGATTTTCAGCTGGCCTTATCTGGATTGCAACTTAGGCTTGCTTGCAGACTGGGGAGGAGTGGCCTAGTGGTTGAGGCATGTTACCTCAGGCCAGAAGGTGGGGCGGGGGCAGCATCAGGACATTATGGTGGAAGAGCAGGGGCAGCATCAGGACATTATGGAGGAAGAGCGGGGGCAGCATCAGAGTAAACTTCTCAGTAGTGATAAAATCCCACTAGAAGACCTTGTGCCGGAAGGACTGGGGTTTCTAGTCTCACAGGTGCTACTTGTTTTCTTGGGCAAGCCACTTAACCCTCCATTGCCCATATTCCCTGTAAAATAGTTATCTCCAAGTTATAATGCCCTGTTCAATGAAATTTCAGTTTGTTCAATGTAAACCACCGCAATATCATGAAAGGCAGTATATAAGAATGTTAAATAAAATAAATAAAGTGCCAATGCAAATTGTACTAACTGGATAATTGCCAGCACTTCCCCTGCTGCACTCCCAGACTGCCCCCTGCAGTAACCAGTTAGTACAATGGCAGTCTATAGAGATAATTCAGCAGCACTCTCCAGATAGTGCCGCTGAATATTGCAGTCTGCTCCCTTAGCCAGCTTTGAATATTGGCCCAGATGATTTTTAATTTGCAAATTTAGGCTCCAATGTTCGGCTGAAAATAGTACATAAATTTAGGAGCCCAGCTTTTTTTGAATATTGAACCCTAGGGGCCCAATATTCAGCACTGGCGGCTAGCGCAATTACAGCAGCCAGCTGCCAGTGCTGAACATTATTTATTTATTTATTTATTTATTTACAGTCTCTTATATACCGCACTATTCATCATCAGCGCGGTTCACATGGAACAAAATGCTCAGTACATATAACACGTATGAGTTTACAGGTAACAGGGTATAAGTAACTTGGATAACCGGGGTAACTATTTACAAAACATACTACCATGGAATCATATACACAGAAGATACATAGAAAAAACCATCCCAACTGTAGGAATGAATATCACACTTCGTGAGTTGTTGATATACCCTAGATTTATCTGGTACTGGCATCATTTGGTGTTAGGCTCTATGTGACGCCATTTGGTTCTATAAGATCTTTGTTGAAGAGGTGGCATTTGAGGTCTTACCTAAACTCAGTCAGGCACCAAAAAGCCCGGAAATCAGCGGTAAGTGCGTACCAGCAGAGTGGGGCACTGAGACTGAAGGCACTGTAGGCTGTCGATTGAGTGCAAGTAGTAATTTCCTTCTGTATTTTGATGGAGTTTATAGCCATGGATCTCCTTGTTCTATTAGGAGATGTGCTATGGATGAGTGAGGATAAGGATGCCGATGTGAGATTATTTGACAGCTTTAAAAGTAATTATCAAGGTCTTGAAAACTATTCTAGCTTGAATAGGGAGCCAATGCAAACTGTAATCAGCAGGGGCGTAACGTGGTCGTACCTGGAGGCTCCATGGATGACTCTTGCAGCCCGCGTTCATGGCTAGCTGAAGCGGGTTTAATGTAGATTGGGGAAGACCTTGTAATATGACGTTGGCATAGTCGAAATGGGGTAAAACCAACGCCTGGAAGATTGTCAGGAAATCAGTTGCATCAAGCATTGAACGAAGGTGTCTAAGTGAGCGTATCTAGTAGTAAACAGATCTGACAATGATACCTATGTGTGCTTTAATGTCTATGCGTTGATCTAGTGTGACTCCCAAATATCGTATTGAGGATTTAGATTGCAACTCGCTTCTTTTTACTTTAAGATATTTTGGGGGGGTAAAATTGGGATTCCTTGTTATGAGAGTACTTCAGTTTTCTTATGTTGTATTCTGAGGTTTTGAGACAGGAGCCAGTCAGATATTGCATTGAAGCAACTCGTCTCAGTGGGGAGAGGTCCAGATGCTCGGTAGAGAAGGGGATGTAAAGCAGGACATCGTCTGCATAGAACAGGCAGTCCACCTTGAAAGACCGGATGATATTACAAATTGGCTGCATGTAAATATTGAACAGGAGCGCAGAAAGGGAGGATCCTTGAGGACCTCCTTGGCTTGGGTGGAAAGGTTCAGACTTTTATCCCTCCGGAACGACCATGCTGCCATCTCTCGGACAGGGAGGATCTGCACCAGTCAAGCGCTTTTCCATTAATGCCTTTGTCAGTCAGACGTCCTAGTAGAAGCTCATGATTTACTGAGTCAAAAGCTGCAGCAATGTCCAGAAGATGAGTGCAAATCCTTGACGGATGTCGTCGATGCCAGTGATTATTTTGCAGAAGAGGGTGGTAAGGAGGGTTTTCCACTCCATGGAATTCCCTAAAACCATGTTGGCAGGGGTCTCATGGTGGCAGCGGAGTCAATGTGGTCCTGCAGTTGCTTTTGGGCCTCCTTTTCGATGATTTTCGCGAGTAGTGGAATACTAGATATGGGTCTGTAGGATTCCACCTGTTGGGGGTCACGCTTGCAGTTTTTTAGCAGAGGTCTGATAGAGGTGTGCTTAAGGGCTGAAGGGAAGGAGCCAGTTGAGAAGGAGAGATTCGTTATTTTGGCCAGTACTGAGCTGAAGTGACTGCGAAGCTCCTTGATCCAGAAGGCTGGGCATGGATCGGTCTGAGCAGTACTAGTGTTAAGGGCTGCAATAGTTTCTTCAATTCCTCTCTTGGAGGGGGTGGAAAACATGGTTAGGGTTGTTTGGCAGTTTTGCTCCGTGGTAGAGGCTATAGTAGAGGTTTTGTTAGTCTGACATATCTTGGATTGTAAATAGGTTGCAAAATCTTGTGGGTGTAGCTCAAATGGAGGTCCAGAGGATGGTTCCTTGGATAAAGTCTTGACAAGGTCGAAGAGGTCATGTGGTTTATTAAGTGATCTCATTAAGTGTCAGAGTAGTACTGCTTCATCATCGTGTTGGTGATTGTGTTGCGATGTGCGCCATGACAGTTGTATGCTGACAGGTCATTTAAAGAGTGAGATCGGCGCCAGCGTTTCTCCAGTTTCTCCAGTTTCCGTAAGTGGTTAGTGATGCTTTAAGATCAGCTGAGTACCATGGGGCACTTACTCTTTTACCTGAAGGCCTGTTGGATGTTGTACGTAGGGCAATTGAGCTGAGGCAATTGTTTCCATTGAGAAATTAGGTCGTCAAGGTTCTGGGTGGATTCAGTGATGAGTTGCTGCGGTTCGGCCAGGATAAGATCTCTGTTGTAAGGCTTGGACGATCGAGCGGGTGGTCTTGCGGTGTTGCTTTTGCTTGGATTTTGTTGGTTTTTGCGTAGGCTTTGTAGAGGGAATCTGCATGATGATCAGTTTGTGATCTGACCAAGGAACGAAGTTATGGAGGTTATGGGATCCTGGGCTGGGTTAAGAGAGGTTTGCGGGGGCGAATACAAGGTCCAAGATATTTCCCTTATTATGGTAGAATCATTAACTAGTTGCTTGAAGCCAAGATTTTCCAGGGCTCCAAGAAGGCTGCTTGATGCTCTTGCAATGTAGGCAGGTTGAAGGTCGCCTAGGATCCAATTTGGGAGGCCTGGGTTATGAGTGTTGGATGCCAGATCAATGATAGCCGAGAGATCATCTGGGGAAGCTGAGGGTGCTCTGTAAAGCAGGTTGATTATGCAGCGTTTGTTGGAGATGGTGACGGTCTCAAGGTAGTTTGTATTGGTGGTGTGCACTGTTCGAAAATGGAGGTCTGTCCTGGTGAGGATGAGCACGCCACCTCCTCTTTTTTCTTGCCTATGACTTGAATGTATGGTGAAATTCTGAGGGAGAAGCTGGTTGAGTATTACATTGTCTTCAGCAGATAACCACGTCGTCAGTGACCCATGAGTATATCAAGGCCGTGGCTGGCAATTAGGTCAGTGACGGCTGGCCACTTCTTCCGGATAGAACGGGCATTGATGAGGGCACATTTTAGGCTGTGAGGGTGGAGTTTTGAATTTGTTTCGGTTTCATATTGTGTTGAAGATCAATGTGTAAGATATGAGGATGGTTTAAGCGCGAGTCCCAAGTTATGTTGTTATGGGAATCACTAGTCCACCTTCTCCGGTGGCTCAGTAATATTGGATTCTGGTTGGATGCTGTGTTTGTGGCTAGTGAGTTGGAGTACCAGACTGAAAGGTCGAAATAGCATCCTATTATGGTGGTAATGAGGGAACCCCATCTTGTCAGAGCACTATGTGAATGGGAGTGGGGTCAATCTGGTTAGACTAACAGGAAGTTATTGA
Organism: Ichthyophis bannanicus; assembly: GCA_033557465.1. Lineage (NCBI taxonomy): Eukaryota > Metazoa > Chordata > Amphibia > Gymnophiona > Ichthyophiidae > Ichthyophis > Ichthyophis bannanicus. Next base: position 1,110,822,547 of record CM066033.1, on the reverse strand, counting down.
CAAACTCTTGGTACTTAGTGTAGTATACTGTGTGACAGCAGACACTATGATCACGGGCAATGGTTAAAGTTGCTAACTAGTACAATAACTTGATGACTGGAAACTGGTGAGACTACTGACAACAGTAAAGTAGATTGTTGTCAATAGGGTTATTGCTAGCACTACGATGGTGACTGGAGTTAATAAGGCTACTGACAACAGTGTAGAGTTTGATTTGCAATGGGATATTACTGGCTACTGACAGCAGTATGGAGAATGGCTACTGACAACAGTATAGAGGCTGATTAAACGCGGATATTCAATGCCATGATCACATCCAGCCCCGGCGTTGAATATCCAGGGTCGCTGCAGAGCCCGATCACTAACTGGGCAACAGCAATATTGAGCCACTGCCTGTTTAGCGAATCACAGTGGAAGTTAGGCCAGGGTTTCCTGCACCTGGCTTTCACTGCAGATTGCAAACCGGGCAGTGGCTCAATATCGCCGCTGACCAGTGTGTGATCGGCACCATCTGTGCTCCACCCCAGAATGTCCCCGATGCTAAGCAGTTAGCATTTGGGCGCATAGTGGCATTATTCAGGGATATTCAGTGGCACTAACCAGGTCTGTAAACCATGTAAATGGCTTGGAATATCAGGCCCTATCAGGGTCATTCCGATCTACGAGTAGCGGGGACCTGCTATTCGGGCCCTCTTCTGACTCTGACTAATTTCCCTGCATGTTGTACGGGGAGATTAGACAGAGGCAGAAAAGGGATGGAGCAGGGATGGCATTAGGGCAGGCAATGAGCAGTCGGTGGCCCAGGACGTACAGGGTTGATTCCAATGACGGCTCTGTGTGTTCCTCTGAGGTGGAATAAGTTCCCCTAGTCGGGTGGATCAGGCAGGTCTGGGGCTCCAAAACAGTGGGAGGGGGCAGAGGAAATTCCCCACAGCCCGACCCTAGCCTTGGGAGGACAGATCAGGGGTTGGGCTGTGGGGAATGAAGCATTTGTTCCGGCGACCGGGGATCGCGGCTCTTGAATGGAGCCGTGGTGCCATGTCAACCGGACGCCATGGCAACCAGATGTCATGGCGCTGAGGCTCCATTCTAGAGCCCTGACTGATTTATCCGGGCAAGTCCTTTACATGCAGGCCAACCAGAATTTGGGTCCCAGCCTGCATGTATAGGCCTGGACACGATTCTGATCCCGTGGGGCTAGACATGCCCTGCGGGATCTGAATCCTGGCTAACTCTGTGCGTCTGGTTCCGCAAAGAGAGTCAGGACATCCAGAACTGAATTGGGCCTTATATGTTTAGAAGCTGCTACTAAATGCATTAGTCCCCTTCCGTGGATTTTCAGTGGTACTATCCAGATAGTGCTGCTGAAAATCTCTCTAGCTGCTGCAGCACTATATTGATAATGCCAGGGCAGAGTTCGATCGGAGTGCCCAGCTATACATATAGTACAGTGGCACTATTCAGCTACTCTCCATATAGCTATGTGGTTTAATTTAGGCCACAAAAAGGATGTTCTACTTTAAGCTGCTTAGCTATATGTATATAGCGACTGAATATCACTACTATAAGTAGAGCTCGTGGCAGTGGCCATATTATATATACATGCAGCACTACCACCTATATGGATAGAGGCGCTGAATATACATATTTTTTTTAAATGCAAAGGATGGCACGTAAAAACATGCAGTCACAGCTTCTGCTGAATATAGACCTCAATATGTTTAGTTACAAGTGGCATCTGTCTGTTGGGTGTCATACTGTAAGTCTCTGCAGGCCAACGTGTATTGCTGTCCAATGGAGGCAGGGAATCTGATGGCCCTGAAAATAACAGCCCAGGATCCCTATGGAGGTGGTGAGGTGGGGAACTAGCAAGTGGTAAGGACACAGATGATGGATAGCAAATTTTTATAGTGCTGGACAACATAGTCTATTGTAGAAAGGAAACCTGACAGTTCTTAAAAACAAAGCTCTGCAGTGGAACTTTGGAAAGCACAGTCACATGACTCAGTGAGGTAAGGGGCCTGGAAGGCAACAAAGATGAAGGTGATAAAGTTAGGTTGAGGAAGAGAGTGCTGGGCCTGCAGGGTTTGGGGGTAATGGGGGAAACATTCTTTGGTGAATTTCGCTTAGCACAGCTAGTATGTACTAATAATACCTTTCATCTAGAGTAGACTGTAGTGCACCCACTACATGCAAAATTTCTACATTAAACTACATGAAAAATTCTAATCAAGAGGTATAAAGAGTAGTTACTATGGGGTGGGGTGTGGGCAGGTCTTGTATGGATCCACCTCCATTAATTTCTAGTGGAGGGGTGGAGTGTGGATAGAGAGTGGGTGTGGTCTAACCTGGAAGTGAACACTGATTGGCTGACATCATCCTTATCTCATTTGTCAATCAGTTAGATGACAGGTATATAAGTAAAGAGGAAGAAGAACGAATATTAATATTGTCATTCAATTGTGGTGGGATATGTAAGATTCAGAGTGAAAAAAAGGACTGGGCAAAAAGTTAGAGAAATAAATTTCCCATCAGCGCCGGCGAGCTTAACTAGCAGAGCTGCGAGAAAGGGAAACTCTCCCTTTGTGGCTCTGAAAAAGCTGAGCTGAAGGAGGACTCTGCCGGGGAGGCGGGGGCCGCGGGGCACTTCATGCTACTGCTGTTGTGGTGGCAGCGGCAGCGACTCCGGCTCCTCTGATCTTTTTTTTTTTAAAATTTCCCTTTAAAGGTCGGGCTGGGCTAGGCTGGGCTGCCCTAGGAGAGGGGGGAGGGGGTAGCACTGTAATGGGTTGATGGGGGGAGGGCTAGGACTGGAAATGAGCTGATGGGGGGTTAGAACTGGAAATGGGCTGATCGGGAGGGGGCTAGGACCAGAAATGGGCTGATGGGGGGGGTAGAACTGGAAATGCGCTGATCGGTAGGGGGGGGCTAGGACTGGTAATGGGTTGATTGGTGGGGTTAGGCGTAGAAATGGGCTGATTAGTGGGGCTAGAACAGGAAATGGGCTGATTGGGGGGCTAGGACTGGAAATGGACTTATTTGGGGGGGTAGGACTGGTAATGGGCAGATGGGGGGCTAGTACTGGAAATGAGCTCAGACTGGTAATGGGCTGATTGGGGGGCTAGGACTAGAGTGGGCTGATAAGGGGGATAGGACTGGAAATGGGCTGGGACTGGAAATGGGCTAATGGGGGAGGGGAGGAGAGTGCTGCTGGCCCTGGAAGAAAACTAGGGGCTAGGGCTACAAATGGGCTGATGTGGGAGGATGGTAGAATAGGACTGGAAGGGAGCGGATAATGAGAGGGTCTGCCAGGGGAAGGAGGGGGTAGGAAGGGAGCTGACACGGGGGAAGGAGGGGGCTGGAAAGGAGCTGACATCTGGGATGTACTGAAGGGGGACTGGAAGGAGCTGACACTTGGAGATGGGAGTGGTAGGTGGTTGGGTAATGGGGAGGAGGCTGGAAGGGAGCTGACATGCAAATGGCATTGGAAGGGGGATGGACAGAGGGTAGGGCGACTGGAAGGGAGCTGACTGGGGAGGGTGGCACTGAGAGTGGACATAAGCTGATATCTGGGATGGTATTTGGACTAGAAGGGGCTGAACAGTGGGGAAGGAGGGGGACTGGAAGGGAATGGACACCAGTGGCAGTCATGGGAATGCAAGGCAGTTGACATTGGAAGGTATTGGGAGGGGAGGACTGGAAAGGGGGCTGATACTGGGGAGGGTTACTGGAACTGGAAATGGACTGATGGAAGGAAGTGAAGAAAACAAAAGAAGAGATAAGAAATGGCAAATGGACCAAGGACCATAAACCACAGAAAGAGAGCTAAGAGAAGACATGAAAGCAGAAGCCTCAGATCGGGACCAGCATGATCAGAGAATAAAATGGTCAGACAACAAAAGTAGAAAAAATAATTTTATTTAATTTTAGTGATTGGACTTTGTGCTATTTTTATTATTTTGCACAGTATTGGGGAACTGGGTGTTGCAAACGGTACCGTACCTAGCCCTGTGCAAGCGGTGCAGCCGCACAGGGCAGAAAGGCTTGGGGAGCACATTTCGGCTGTCTGCTGTTGCCCTGCCGCCGCTGGCAGGACAATAGCAAGCAGCCAAAATGCGCTCCCCAAGCCTTTTCGCAGCACTTTAAGCAGGTCTGGTCCCTCCCTCCTCCGACGCAATGTCAGAGAAGGGAGGGACAGATCTGTTTAAAGTGCCGGTGCCTTTCAGATTGGGCTCATGCCCCCTCCTCCTCCCCATACCTCTGTCCAGCGCTTCCTGCTCTTTCCCCGCTGCCGACACCGCCATGAAAAAAACAGAGGGCGGCGGCAGCAGGGAAATAGCAGGCAGTGCTGGATGGAGGTATGGGGGGAGAGGGGGGCGTGCGCCCGAGCTGCAAGTCGCACAGGGTGTGATTGCAGCTTGATACGGCCCTGTGTGCAAACATCTTGCATTTCCTCCATATAATCTAATCGGCTTTTTGGTTTGGTTCAGTCTCTGATTGGATTGCTGAAAAAGCCCCGCGGGGGCGCCATTTCATACTTCGCCTCAGGCAGCAGATTGCCTTGAGCCGCCACTGTCTATAATTCTAGTCTTCACTGGCCGCTTTGTCTTGCCTACATAAATTACATAGGCAGATAATGAGATACATGACATTTTTGGTGTTGCAGTTTTATGGATAAACATTTATACAGGACCTGCTCCTGAATAAGCATAAATGTCACCAGCACATTCTAGGCACTATTTCTGCAGGATTTGTGATAGTATTATAAAAACACATAGGTTTAACATTTTTACTACTAGCAAGAATATAATAAGCCTGCATAACAGCGACCGGTTCCCGAATATTAAGGACTTCCTTAAAATACTTTTCTAAAAGTATTCCAGGAGCCAACAACGAAGTATGTGGAAAATTGAGAAACCGGAGGTTGCATGCACGAAAAGAGTTCTCAAGAGCCTCCACCCGATTTTTCCCGATGTTTCCCGTGAGACTCAACTTCGGCGGAGGCAATTTCTGGCTCTCAAGCCTAAGGTATTGGCCTTAGGGGCCACTTTCTTTCTCCGTTTCCCATGTAAATGTTTGATAGGTTTTGAGGGGGCCTCCTATGTTTTTACGGATATAATCCATTTGGAGAAATTTGTTAATGATCGCTCAGGTGCTGGGTCTGGAATTAAGTCTGGTTTATAGATGGTATCTCCAAGTAGTGTAGGCTTTCAGCCTGGTTTTCTTTTGTAATTTTGTTTTCTAATTTGTTAGCCTGCCTGTACCGTTTGATGTGGACTATATATTGTATCATGTTTCTTGCAAATTATGTAATTTATATTATTTACTTTTCCTGATTTGGTGTATTTTCACTATAAATGCTTAATAAAAAAAATAAAAACACATAGGTGTTTATGTGCCTTCATAAAATAGACTAAAAATGTACACCTTCTCCACCTCCAAACCTAGGCATCCTGCTTTAAAATTACCTTACACTAGTAAAATGCTGGAAAGTTTCACAATAGAAATGGTGGGAAAAGCAAAGGAGGAAAGATATTTGATTTTCCAGAGAAACTTAGGATCAGTAACAACTGTAGTAGTGCTAATCAAAGGGGTATGTTTATTAAAGGTTAACGTGCGTTAAATAAAGTCAACACATGTTAAGTGCTGCCATGGCCCATTCATTTCTATGGGTCATTGCAGCACTTAACGTACGTTAACTTTACTTAACACACATTAGCCTTTAGTAAACATGCCTCAAAGACTTGGATCTCAGAACCCCTGTAGTCCACTAGCCAAGAGAAGGAGGTATTTTTTCAAGAGGAGAGTAACAGCAGCTACCGCTGCAGGTTCCAGTGAACATGTGAAATACCATGCTCCCATCTCTATATAGGAGCAAAAGAAGTCAGAGGCAGTGCAGGGTGGGGGGAGGAGAGGCCAGGAGACCAGCAGATAAAGCCAGAAAAGTGCAGTAGTAGTAGGTACACCCTTTTCTATGTGGACATACAGGAAAAAAAATCCTCATGTATGCATGATGTCATTTGATGGAGTCCCGTGCAGGAGTGTTCCCAGCTCCTTGTGGAAGCTCCTCTGTGCATGCACATATTTTCCCACCTGTGGTAGCGGCACCATGTTACCTCAATCTTCTCTTTTCCATTGAGCCTTGCAGATGCATTCTGAAGTGCTCTTTCTTGGGTATTTCTATTAAACTAAAGAAATTCCATTTTTGGCTTTCTGCTTGCCTACCGTTGTGGATGCCTCATAGTTTTTTCCCTTAGAGTTTTCATTGTTTAAAGTTTCCTTTATTTTCTGTGGCGCTGTTGCCCTCTTAGGTGTTGGTGCTTTGGCTGCATATCTGTTCATTTTTTTCAACAAAAATAGAGCAGTTTGATTTTGTTGCAGCTACTGTATTTTTCTGGACGATATGTCACAAAAACTAGCCAGCTGGTTTAAAAAGTGTTCCGTGTGCTCAAGGACCATATTCATAATGGACACTCACAATTGGTGCCTTCAGTGCCTGGAACACGATCATCAGCCTTCTTGTAATTTGTGTTTGCAGATGACAAAAAGAGGGATGAAGGGTATAGAGAAGCAGTGTGAAACTATTTTTGTTGCTAAGAATTCAATTCCATCAGTATCGGCATTGACTGCACCAGTCTCTATGGTATTGAGGGCTGCATTGGACTCTGGCAGTGCATCAGCATTGAGGACCCCTCAAGCCTTCTCAGAGATGAGCACCTGTAGCACTCCGGAGCAGTGGCCATCAATCGATGTTTGCCCAAAAGTGAAGGATTCATCTTCATCGATACTGAAGGGTGATTGCGTTGAGCAATGGGTGGAGGGTTTTTTGCATCGATGTCGAACCCTGCAATGCATGGCATCGAGACCAAAGAGAGTTTGCAGGAGCGCCCTTCTAAGCAATGCTGAAGAGAGGAGAGCTCATCTTCCAGGACATCAGAGGGGCAGCGACGTCCTACTGTATTCTGGGACCAAGCAGCCAATACGCCCTCTCAGGATCCAGGAACATCAGCTGATGTTGCTGTGGCCCTGCAGCCTTTGGAGATGGCAGCCATGGAGAAGTGCCTTCTGAAGGCTGTTGAAGAATGCATCACGATGCTGTTTGCCATGCAACATGTCAGTGCCTCGATGTCTGCTGTATCAACATCGGCAGTAGTCCAGCCAATCCTCAAGAAGCATCGAGTGCCTGCAGGAGAGGCATCAACATTGGGGCATCAAAAGGCCCTGTCGCTGAAGTCTGCATGGCTAATTACCTTTTCTAGTGCATCAGGGTCTGATGCTCTCCTGAAGTCTAGAAAGTCCATTGCTGTATCAATGCTCATGGAGAAACTCCTGATCCCCAAAGAGCAGGAGAGTCATTAAGGCCAAGATCCAGAGATATTTTGATTTACTCTCTGAAGGCTGATGACAAGTCTGAGGTCATGTAAGAGGGCAGGTCCCCAAAGCTTCCATCTGACCCTTCTCCACCTCGTAAGAGATGTAAATCACCTCCCAATGATATGATTTTCCAAGATTTTGTTAGGGATATGGCTAAGGCCATACCATTTTCTTTGGAAACTAAGAATGAACCCAGGGCAGAAGAACTGGAGATCCTTCAGTACTCCTCTGCTCCTAAGGAAGCAGTGACACTGCTTGTGCATAACGTCCTTCAGAGAATACAGATTAGAATGTAGGAGAATTCCCTCACTGTACCTCTGGTTAGTAGAAAGTTGACTATGGGGAGGCGGAGCCAACAGGGTCTAAGATGGCTGCCTAATTATTAACCTCATCAAGCTCCTTTGACAAGAATCCTGAATTCCCCCACTCAAGTTGCTCAGTCCTCCTGCTATATTGCGGTAAGCTCCCCAGACAATATCTACTGGCAAGCCTACTAAGTTGGACTACAATATTGGCGTCAATTCCAGAGTTAAAAGGGCTAAACCTGATCCGCCCTCTCCTCAAAAATCAACAAACGCGCGGGAGGGCCCAGCAGTAATGCAGGAGTTATTAGAGGAAATTCGGGCAGTGCGAGAGATGATGGCTACAAATGGCACAACTCTTAACAGTGTTCAAGCAGACATAACAGAGTTGAAAGAGATAAAGGAGCAAGTCATCGTGCTAATGGAGAAGTTAAATGGGCTAGAGATCAAAATCGGAGTTCATGACGAACGCTTCAAACAGGTCAGTGCTAACAGCAAAAGGATCGTGAATTTAGAACGGAGCCTGGAAGATTTAAACAATCGTACTAGAAGAAACAATATTCGCATTATAGGCATACCGGAGGGTGCTGAGGGAACAAATATAAAAGCATTCCTGATAACAACAATCACAAAGTTGCTGAAAATAGATTTTGACATGTCGTTTGAGATAGAACGTGCTCATCGGATACATATTCAGGCCCAAATGTCAAGCAGCCGCACCCAATCATCATGTGTGCATTAAGGCATTCACAAGCGATACAGATTCTATCAGTGGCAAGAGCTCTGGGGCCTATTAAGTTTGAGGGCCAGAACATTGCATTTTACCCGGACTTCCACAAAGCAACTGTTGAGAGAAGGAAATGTTTGCTGGCTTTTCGACCAAGATTACAGTTACTGCAGGCCCGATATGGTCTTCTGACACCGGCCAGATTAAGGGTCACCCTAAACAATCAAACTCGCACCTTTGAAGATCCGGCGCTGCTGCGGGCCTACATTGAGGAGAAGGAAGCCTCGGCAATGGGCTGATTGTTGACATTGTGTTTTTCACTATAGAAGTGTGTATCAAACGCGTTAATACTGATCATTGGGGAACGTGTTGTTCACGTTAATGTTGAGCGGTTGAAATATGGGAGCTTTGGAGTAAAGTTAGATGGGGAAGTAAGACTGGAGTTTTTCCATATAAATGTTTTATGCGGGAGGACCCCAGCGAGTTTTGTTATATAATTATAAGCTGTCAATGAGGGAGAAGACATTTTAGTTTTGTCACTTTGATTAGGGTTGGAGGGTTGGCGGGTTGAGGAATTGGGTGGGTGTTTTGAAATGTTGGTTCACCCATTTAAATTCTCCAATTGGGGAGGTTTGGTGTCTCCTTGTAGTTTATTATTTGTGGGTTTACTTAGACATGTAGTAAACAGCCAATGGAAGCTAAACAAGCCGGCAGCATGGTTGACTGTCTATGAACGAACCCTGTCCCATGTCTGCACTTAAAATTTCTTTCCCTGAATGTGAAGGGCATAAATAATCCAATTAAGAGGAAAAGGATTCTGTTATATTGCAAAAAAGAGAATGCTGTTATTGTTATGCTTCAAGAAACACATCTTTACTCCTCAGAAGCTAAGAAATTGGGTTTAGGACAGTATGTGCTTTTATCTCATTCAGCAGCCTCACACAAGAAAAATGGTGTTGCTATTTTGGTCAGGAAAAACTTAGCCCCTGTGGTGGAGCATTCCCACGCTGATATGGAAGGGAGATGGACGTCAGGTGTATTGCAAGTAAAGGGTAGGAAATTAGCATTAATAAATATTTACGCCCCAAATTCTGACGACGTAGCCTTCTTCCAGAAGATTGCTGAAGAAGCCCAATCTTTATCATCCTACGAAATCATAATGGGAGGGGACTTTAATCTTGTGCTAGATCCCCTGGTAGATTGTAAACCATTCAGGTCAGATAGACAACTTCAGGCCAGTTCGGTGGTTCGCTCCATCATGCATGGGGTAGGACTCTCTGACATATGGCGTTTAAAACACCCCATGGAAAGAATTACTCCTTCTCCCTCCCACATGGATCACACTCTCGTATAGATTATTTCCTTATTTCCAAAACATTAATCCCGTCTGTAGTAAGGGCTGACATATGCGCAATACAAATTTCGGACCATGCGACTATTACCTTTTCCCTATCAAGTGGAGAAAAAAAGAGAGCTTAAACCAAACTTCTTTTTTAGAAGATCCCTCTTAGGGGATAGATCGTTTTATGACTATATAAAACAGGGCATTAGGGAATATTTTGACAAGAATCTCCCGGGGGATACTGCTGGTTGGGCTTGGTGGGAGGCATTTAAAGACTTCATTCGTGCCAAAATAACAAGTTACACAATTAAGACAAATTGAGAAAAGAAGGCTAGATTAGTTGCCTTAGATGCTCAAATTAAGGCTGGAGAGAGATTGCTAATATATAGAGCCGAGGCTGGGATATTGTTATGCCTACAAAGGTTAAGATACCAATATAACCTCATATTAAGTGAAAAAGCAGAACAAGCACTAGGACATCAACAGGCTAAATACTATGTAGGGAAAAACAAGGCTGGAAGCCTGCTGGCAAACTTTTTAAAACCCCGGGCCACAAAGAATAGAATTGAGGTTATAAAGGGAAAGAACCAGGAAGACTTGTCAAGAAGTTCAGAAATAGCAGAGGCTTTTCAATCTTATTATGAGATTCTTTACAAGTCGGAAAAAGAGTGTAATGCAGACAGCTTTCAGGAATTGACGGTGCAGGTGCCGCACCCACATCTCTCATCTCATCAAGCATAAGAACTGGACAAAAAGATCTTAGCTAGCGAAATCCAGGAAGCATTAAAAAGAATGGCTAAGGGAAAAGCGACTGGACCAGATGGAATTCCGTCCGATTTTTACCAGACCTTTGAGGTTGAGTTAATTCCTCACATGTTGGAGTACTTTAACCTCCTTGATGCTCAGCTGCCAGCTGTTGGCTCCTTTAATGAAGCCACAATTATTGTGCTAGAAAAACCTGGTAGAGATCCTCATAAAGTAGAGAATTATCGACCAATCTCTTTATTCTTCGGTCTTGGCCCGGAGACTGGCAAAAGTTACTCCTTATTTGATCCATCCGGATCAATGCAGGTTCATTGCAGGTCGATCAACATCTGATAAAGCTTGACTACTGCTAAACCTTATCTTCATAGCAGAGAGTAAAGAAACTCCTTTAGTAGGCTTTTCCTTAGATGCAGAGAAAGTCTTCGACCGGCTAAAGTGGGCCTTTTTGATCAGACTTTATATTGGTTTGGATTTGGGAATAAGTTCATCCACCTAATTAAAGTACTATATACTAACACCTCAGCCCACATTTTCGCAAATGGTACTACCTCATCCCCTCTGTTTCTCCAGAGGGGCACGAGACAAGGCTGCCCATTATCCCTGCTCCTATTTAACATTGCATTGGAACCACTAGCCCTAATGATTTGACATTCCAAGGTGATCCGAGGAGTAGAGATAGATGACTTGCAAGTTAAAATATCTGCATACGCGGATGATTTGTTACTATTTACACATCCCTCCTCATTAGGAGAAATCTTAAATATAATAGGGAAGTATTCTCAGCTATCAGGATATAAGATAAATTGGTCGAAGTCCATTGCATTCCCTATGAATAATTTGACATTCAAAGCAATGATTGATCCCTTCCCGTTTGTATGGGCTTCAGAGGCGTTCAAATATTTGGGGGTGAGATATAGCTGCAATTTAGAAGAGACCATAAAGATTAACACAAATCTTTTACAAGAAGTGGTGCAATTATTTACAGTACAATGGTCGCCCTTACACTTATCATGGTGGGGAAGACTTGAGTCAATTAAAATGGTCCTGACACCAAAGATCAACTACATCTTAGAGATGCTCCCGATATCATTACCACCTAATTTCTACAATGCGTTAGAACGTAAAATCATTAATTTCTGTGGCAGGGCAAACCCCCCGGAATTGCAACTAGGAAACAGAAAGCAAGGAGAAGTTTGGGTGGGGTTCAACTCCCAGATTTAAAAAACTATCACCAAGCCTTTAGGCTCAAGCAAGGGGTGATTTTGGTAGTCTCAGAATTTACGGGGGAGAAACCAACTTGGCTAAAAGTGGAGGAACGAATAGTCGCGCCTATTCCTGTATCCCTATTAATAGGAATGAAATTACCTGATTCCTTCTGAGCAGGACAAATAATATGAGCTACACAAGAAGCATATTGAAATTTGGAGCTGGGGCTGGGGAATGAAGATTCCCCTTCTCTACAAATGCCCTTATGGTATAATACCCGTTTTATAATTGACCAAAAGGTAATCTCCTGGAAAACATGGCAAAGCAAAGGCATATGGACACTAAATCAGTTAGTAGATCCCCATACTTGGAAACCCTTTGAGAAGTTGAAGCGTGAGTTTAAGCTACCCAGTTCGTGTCAATTCCAGTGTTTGCTGTTAATGCACTGTGTTTCCAAAACAAAAATTGTAGTCAAGAACGTATCTCCAGATTGGAAGCTATTAAAGGTAATGGAAGCATGTTTAAATAAAAAAGGGGTAAGCTCATCTTTCTATGCTACATTAAGGGACGGGGCTTCTTCTCGACTGTTGGGATTAAAAAGCTTGGGATAGTGATATGGAGACGTCTACCTCACAAAGAATGTTGGAAGGGATATGGGATCAGACGAATAGAATATCAAGGGGGGCCTCGATAACCCAAACATTGTTTTTTCTAACCCATCGGGCTTATATTGCTCCCGTGAGGCTCACAAAATGGGATCCAAAAATAGGTGACAAATGCTGGTCTTGTGGGGAATCTCTGGGTACACTAAACCACATGATGTTTAGTTGCCCGCATGTTCAGAGGTTTTGGTTGCAGGTCTGGGACAGGGTACAAAAAGTGCTTTGCTTTAAAAGGGCAGTTATCTTGGAAAACGTGTCATCCTGCGCTCTAAAGACAGTACATTAACCTTATCAAAAGACAAGGTACATTTATTCAATTTTATGATGGCAACAGCTATCAAGTTAATTGTAAATTGTTGGAAGGACTCATCCAAATTAGATGATCTGTACTGGTGGAGTACACTATGTTTATTTGTTAGATATGAGAAAATTTAGGATAAATTGTTGGAACAAAGAGGTCGGAAAAAGTTCCCAGAAGAGCAAGATAGAATAAGTAGTCTTATAAGCTCAGAAGATAAAATAAATAAATGGTATTATCTTGACGAATTTGCGGTGCTGGCAAAACTAAGTATAGGGCACTAATGGCTGTACAATGACTGTTAAATTATTGTATATGCTACAAGGAGACGGGGGGGGGGGGAGGTGGTTAGGGAATAGTTGTAGTGGGGAGGGGGGTTGGGGGAGAGTAGAGGGGGCCAGGATGGTTTTGTTTTGGTAGGATTGTCACTATGATGGCTGCATGTATTTGGTGTTGTAAAGGTAAATATCAATAAATTAAAAAAAAAAGAAAGCTTGATAATGCATAGAGTTCAGAAGGCTCCTGGGTTCAAGAAGTTCCAGCTTCCTCACCATTCCCTGGTGGTCAAATCCACCCTTAAGGGATCTAAAAGTTCCAAGACTCACTCCTCGGCACCCCATAGGAGAGAAGTTAGAACATTAGACTCTTTTGGGAGGGTTTTCCGGAGTTCCTTTCTTGCAGCCTACATGGCCTCTTACTAGCTCTACATGGGCATGTCTTTAAAGGACATCATGAGCGGCCTAGTCGATCTGTCCCAATATCTCCCTCCAGAGAAACTGGAACAGTATTGTTCCCTGGTGAGACATGGTAACGACTGCGCAAAGTTCATGGTCTGCATGACCTATGATATCACTGGGATTTAAAGCTGCTCCATGGCACATATAAGTTTTTAAAACATGCTCATTTTGACCCATCCTTTACAGGAGGGATTTTCTTACTTAATCACCCATTGATTATTTCTCTCTCCAAACTGAAACTAGATAAAGATAGCAGCAATTGTAGCTAATTGGTGGCATTTGTACATGCAGATTTGTAAAACAGCCAACATACGGCATTTCACAACTAACATGTGTAAGTGCCACTGATTTTTTCCATGTGTAGATTTGCAAAATGAGCCCTCTACCTCCATGTATCGGCAAATACATGTGCACTGGTGCATTCTTTTAAAACAGGCTCTATGTTTAGCAGAGCCTTTTCTAAAATACTCGTGGAATTCTGTATATCGCGACCTTGATGTCTCCAGTCTGATCTTAATGTACTAACTAAAATGTGCCTCACAGCTTCAAAGGATTTTAGTCTATACATGCTGTTGGCTTCTCATGAGAACACAAGGGGTCACCAGAGCACCATCAGTAGAATCCAGTCGCTGAGCACTCATAGACTTTATAGCCATTAGAGTTCTTAGGCTTTAGAAATGTCCCTTGTTTGCCGTTGTTGAAGTGAAACACATAATAACTGATCAGTAGACAGGAAGTCATGCTAGAATGCTATTTATTCACTTACACATTCTACAGATATAAATGACTGTCCAGTTATGAAAGCTTGCACATAAATTACTTTAGTAATATACTAAAGTCTGAAGTGTAAAGACATAACAGGAGCAATGTTAAATCTGTGGCAGGCAGGTACACTGGGAAAGCTGGTGTTAAGGTAGAACTAACTCTTACAAAAGTGACATCACTCAACTGCATTAACAATTCTGCTGCCTTCTCCTTTTTCAAATGCAGAAGGTATAGCATATTAATTACTAGGCATACAGTTGTGGTCAATATTATTGTCATCCTTGCATTTTAGGTATGTTGTGTACAATATCTTGAGAAATAATTGCAAATATTCCAACTGTATGTCGTCATAATATTTTAATAGTATGTTCAAAGGTATATTAAAAAAAAGATGTCTGTGCAACTTAGACGTAATAATTTTTGACAAAAAAAAACAAAATATGACCTGGAGAGGATTAATGGCATCCTTCACTAATATTTGGTTGCACAACCCTTGGCAGTGATGACAGCCTTCAAATGTTTCTTGTAGCCATCTATAAGTTTCATACATCTGTCTTGTAGTTTCTCCCACTCTTCAACTGCAATTTGTTCCAGCTCATGAATGTTTCCAGCATTCATTTTACCAATGGCAGATTTCAGCTCTTTTCAAAGGTTCTTGATTGGACTGAGAGCAGGACTCATTACTGACCAGTTTGAAACAGTTCATTTGCTCCTTTTTAACCATTCTTTTGTACTTTTGGATGTATGTTTTGTGTCATTGTCCTGCTAGAGGACCCATGACCTTTGACCCAGACCAACTTTCTGAAACTAGGTAGCACATTTCACTCCAAAATAGTTTGGTAGTCCTCTGACTTCATGATTCCTTTAATACGCTCCAGGCCTCCAGTTCCTGAGATAGCAAAACAGCCTCACAACATTATGGAACCGCCAACTTATTTAAGTGTAGGAAGGGTGTCTTTTCCTTATAAATTTCATAGGTCCACGTGATGCATGAGTGAGTGAGGACGTGCCTTGCTTGCTCCGGGGCTGCCTCGGTGATTAATCTGCTTTTTTAGTGTCCCTGAGTGCACAAGAGATAAAAATTTTGGAAGGAGGAGATTGGAGAGTTGAACTTGGTTTATTGAAGGTCCGATCGGGACAGTAAGGATGCCTATGCCAACTAAGAAAGAGCGGTTAACCAAGTCGGGGCCTGCAGCCTCTGCGATGGTGCAGCCAACATCACCCGGAGCCGAAAGTACCGACTCTACCCCAGAGGAACTGGCCAAAGAGGTAGTGAAGCTCTTGGATCCTAAGTTTGACCGCATTATGCAGAAATTGGAAGGAGTGGGTGAAACGCTGGCTGATTTTGGAAGGAGAGTTGATGAATTGGAACACTGCGTGGCGAGCATGGAAGACAGCGAGGGATGGCAAGAGAGAGAGAGCAGGGAACAAAAGCAGCTGTTGGAGGCCTTGCAACAGAAAATAGACGATCTAGAGAACAGATCGCGGTGGAATAACTTACGGATTGTGGGGCTGCCAGAAACAACTCCGGATCGCAAACTTCGTTCAGTTTTCGAAAAATGGCTGCCGGAGGAGTTAGGCCTAGATGGGCTGAGAGACCACTTCCATATTGAAAGAGCGCATAGACTGGGAGCCTGGCAGGAAAATGGCAGGAGTCCATGAGTGGTGATTTTGAGAGTCCTCAACTTTCAGCATAAAGTACAACTTCTTCAAGCTTACCGAAAGAAAGGGGAGCTAAAGATGGGAAATCAGAGAATTTTATTGTTCCAAGACTATTCGGCACTTGTGGCGGCAAAGAGAAAGGAGTTCTCCCCGGTATGTACTGAGTTATTTAAGCGTAAGATGCGCTTTGTGTTGGCGTTTCCAGCGATATTGAGGCTGTCGAGTCAGGGGAAGAACTTTACATTTGAATCGGTGGTGCAAGCAAAACAGTTTGTGGAGAAGCTAGGACTTGGCAGCATTGAGGAGCAGAGGCAGGCCTGACTGTGACAAGGAGTGGGCTGCCATAAGGAGAGGTGTCTGTGGCAGTTAAGCTTCTCTGTGGTCTGTGTAAGGCCATCATGGATATTATCTGGTTGGCTGATGGGAGTGACATAGAGGCGGCAGGAACAGAACTGATGCTGGGAATTGTCCTTCTGGGGTGATTGCTATGTGTTCTGTTTTGTTTTGTTTTGATTGTGCATGGGGGAAATGTTGTCTATAATCTGTGGGGCAATGTGTTAAAGTTGATTGGGCATTGAGAGTAAACGCAGCCGAGGCAGCCCCGCTGCATCGGTTGAGGACTGAGACTCAGCGACTAGTCGCTGAGGGCAGATTCAGTTTGGTTTTAAGGGGTTAGGGGGGGAAAGTACTGGGGGATAGGGAGATGGGCGGGTGGGGGGGGGTAAATTGGGAGGGGCGGGGAAGAGGGAGGAAGGGGGGGAGGATGGCTAACAGAGGGAAGCTGGTCTGGAGAATGGTGGAATATGAGGGGAAGATCTCCCCCCTAAGTTGTCCCAAACCTCAGGCTAGAGGCGGGTCAGGAGAGTGGAGGTTCAGGGTTGAGGCTGGGCAGTCCTGGGCCAGAGTTAGAGTAGTTCTGGATATGCAGAAGTATATCAAACTGAAATTTGTAAATGAGGCATGATTTGCAAATAGTAACCTGGAATGTGAGAGGAGTGAGCACGCCTGTTAAACGCACTAAAATAATACAGGCATTAAAGAGAGGGAAGACACATATAGCACTGCTGCAGGAGACGCATTTAAACTCCCGAGAGCATGGAAAATTACAGAGAGATTGGGTGGGTCAGGTTATAGCAGCGTCAACTGGGGGCATAAGAGGGCCGTGGCGATCTTGGTCCACAAAATCTTACCTGTGAAATACTGGGTGAGGAGATAGACCCACTGGGTAGGTTTGTGTTTTTGCATATTTTCGAGTCCAAGGTGAAGAGCTGTATCTAGGCAACATATATGCACCTAATGTCTATGACCATCAGTTCTTTCAGCAGATATATGGAAAAATAATGGAGGCATCATATAGGCAGATTTCCCTAATTAACTATGACTTGAAAGTACTCGCTTCTGTATTGGCAAACCGGCTACAGAAGTTTCTCCTGGGCTTAGTGGGGGCCCCATCAGTCAGGTTTCGTGAAGGGTAGAGAAGCTTTTGCAAATATTAGTAGGGTATTGCTGGGAGTGGAAAAGTGCCAAAGGGAACAGGACCCCTTATTGCTTATAAGTCTAGACGCAGAGAAGGCCTTCGACAGGGTCTCCTGGAATTATATGTTTGCGGCCTTGCGACGCTTTGGATTTCAGGGGCAGTTTTTGGGTTGGATAAGAGCATTATATGCATATCCCTTAGCAGTAGTGGTTAGCGGAGGAGAGAGGTCGCAACCTTTCTCGCTGAGGAGGGGCACGCGGTAGGGATGCCCTTTGTCCCCACTGTTATTTGTACTCCAGCTTGAACCCCTATTGAGGTCGCTAATTAACTCAGTGGAGATTGTGGGCATTAAGTGGCCGGGAGGTGGGATTAAGGTAAGTGCGTTTGCAGATGACATGCTACTATGTGTCCAAGACCCCCAGAGATCGTTGGAGGTAGCACTGCAATACATTGAGAGTTTTGGTTGCTTTTCAGGGCTGAAGGTGAACAGAAGTAAATCGGTAGTGTTAGATGTAGGTGGTAGAATGCGGGAGAGATGGGAAGGACCCTTCCCTTTAAGTTGGGCACAGGGTCAATTTCGTTATTTGGGGGTTTAAATTCCAGATACTACAAATAAGTTGTATGAGGTCAATGTGGGGCCACTGTAAGATAGAACCATAGAGAGATTGAAGAAGTGGAATGACCTTCCGGTTTCTCTTCTGGGCCGTATAGCACTCGTAAAAATGATAGAACTGCCGAGATGGCTGTATGTCTTGAGGCAGATTCCGTTATGGATACGGCGGAAAGATTTGATGTTATTGCAGAGGCACCTGGGGAAATTCGTGTGGAGGGGGAGGAAAGCGCGTATTGCACTTTCAATGTTAATGAAAGGGAAAGAGGAGGGGGGCAGGCCTACCATGCCTCAGGAGATATAACTTAGTTTCCCTGCTTAGACTGCTGAGTGATATGATTGTGGGCAATGGGGAACGAACGCCCCTAGATTTCATAGATCGGATGTCGGGAACCTGGGATAGGGTGTATCTATTACATAACAGGGATCGACATTCCGCAAGCTTGGAAGCAATCGCAGTATCTGGGAGCTATTCGGCAGGGGTGGAAAGCGCTCTGTTAGCAGACTAAGTGGAATTGGAAAATCACTGATTGCCTCCCGCTGAGGGGGAATGCAGACTTTGTGCCAGGGAAGCAGAGAGGAGCTCCCACGGAATGGAGTCAAGCAGGGATAATATATCTGGGACATCTTAGAGATGAGTCGGGAATGGGGGAGGCTACATTTCAAATGTTATCTAGGAAGTATGGGGTGCAAACAAATTCCTTCTACTACTACCTACAGGTCCGGCATTATTTGGGTAGTCTGCATATTAAGGTTGAGGAGATAATGAGACCGCAAGGTTTGGTGGGGCTGATGGAGAGGATGCAGGAGAATGGGTCAATGCGTACTTTTATGGAAGAGTTATATCCGGGAGGGGATTGTGCTGGGTTAGCATCCTTGGCAGGGAGATGGCAGCGGGATGGGTGGCCTGGAGCTACGGTAGCCCTGCTCCAGCAGGCGTTTGCGCGAGTGAAGGATCTCTTCAAGGCCACGCGGTTCCAAGAAATGCAGTATAAATTTATTTGGCGTGCGTATGTATCTGAGGTGTGGGCTGCCAAGATGGGTATCGCGGGGACGGATGCGTGTGGTCTCTGTGGCAGCGGTAAGGGAATGTTGATGCATCGGTTTTTATTTATTTATTTATTTAGCACATATTTGTATACCGCTACTTCCAGCGATCAGCAGCGGTTTGATTAAGGATACAGAGAAATTCAAATCATTGACAGAATTTAAACACTACATTGTGATTAACAAGGTTATGTGATAGGTTTTAAAAACAAATCATGCGGGTTTCATTAAAGTATACAGCAGATTTTCAAAACAACTCGAACGAGTTTCATTATTGTATACAACATAATTTCAAGATTAAGAGATTACAGTAAGTCTCCTTGGAGTGTGTAGAACAGGTTCAATTAAGGTATATAGGATTTTCAAAATTATAATAGGGTACAGTGGGGGGTGGGGCGACTATAATTATACTTTTCTACAGTATATAGACATTTATATTTTACATATATTACATATATACATTTTGCGCTGATTTATAATACGCTGTATCTCTTGGTGCGTACATTGTTGATTTATGGTACATTGTAGGCCTCTTGAAATAGGTATGTCTTCAGATCTTTTCTGAAGCCCATCAGGTCCGTTATTGAGCGCAGTTCGGGCGGTAGTTGGTTCCAAAGTGATGGGGCAGTGAAGGAGTATGCTCTGTTGCTTGTGGCTACATTAACTGATCTTATACTTATTGGTACTTGCAGGTTGTTTATGGTGGCGGTTCTCCTATTTCTGTTAGCAGGTTGTAAGGTGATTAGGTTTGTGAGGAAGGTTGGTGTCAGATTGTGGATGGTTTTAAACGTCGTTATTAGGATTTTGTATTTTATACGGGCTACGATGGGGAGCCAATGTAGTTCAACCAGCACCGGGGTGATATGTTCTGCCACACCTGTTTTGGTGATGATTCTGGCTGCGACATTTTGTGCCATCTGGAGTATGTTTAGTGCTTTCTTTGGCAGGCCCTGCAGGATTGCATTACAGTAGTCGAAATGTGGTATGATTAGGGCTTGGGCTACTGTCCTAAAGTCGGTGTGTTCTATGATGTTCCTGAGAGGTTGTATAACCCTGAGTTTGTGGAAGATGGCTCTGTTTACTAGGCGAAGGTGTTTTGTCAGCTTTAGTTCGTTATCCAGTGTTACTCCGAGGTATTTTATTTCAGTTTTTGTGTGATAAGTGTTGTCACCTAGGGTAATTGAGGCTGGAGGGTTGAAATCTGATTTTCTTGAGATGAACATGACTTCGGTTTTTTTGTGGTTTATGGCCATGTTGTTCCGCTGGAGCCAGGCTTGCATGTTTTTTAAGCATGTTTCTAGCTGAGAGTAGTTTGGGTTGCTTGCATCAAGTTGAGTATAGAGCATAATATCGTCAGCGTATATGTGATATTGGATTTTATGCTTTTTGAATATTTCGCAGATTGGTCTCATGTACACATTAAAGAGAAGCGCGGATAGGGCTGAGCCTTGTGGTATGCCCTGTGTTTGTGGGAAAGCCTTTGCTTTTTCGTTATTGAACTGTACCTGTTGCATTCTGTTGGAGATATAAGATGTGAACCATTTTAGTGGGGTTCCTGTTATTCCTATATCTCTCAATCTGTTTAGTAGTGTTTGGTGGTGAACCGTATCGAAAGCTGCGGAGATGTCTATGAATATGAGAATGAAGATTTTCTTTTTGTTTTCAATCCCTTTGAGTAGATTGTCCATTAGTGCAATAAGTAGGGTTTCTACCCCATGGTGTGGTCTGAAGCCATATTGGTGTTCGTCAAGTGTGCTGTTGTTGTCCAGGTGGTCTTGTAGTTGTTGTAGAACGGCCTTTTCGATGATTTTTGCTAGTAGGGCTATGCTGGATATTGGACAATAAGATGTGGGGTCTTCTCTGTTGAGGGTCTTGTTTTTTAGTATCGGTCTTATGATGGATCTCTTGAGTTGGTTTGGCATGATGCCCTGTTGGAGTGATTGGTTTATTATGTGTGCAATTTGGTGGGTGGTTTCTGCTTTTGTTGCTTTTATCCATGAAGCTGGGCAGGGGTCTAGGGGAGAGGTTGTGGTGTTGATGTTTGAAATTATATTACTGACATGTTTGTCCCCAATGTTGTAAAATTTGTTCCAGCGGGTGACGTGTGTTTGTATGGCTGTCATAGTAGGTTGTGGTTCGGTGGATGAGACATCTGGTGAGGGTGCGTGTTTGGGTCCGACCTGTGGGTTTAGTTTGCTGGCATAGTGGTCAGCTATCGCTTGGACCTTGATTTTATCATTGTGTTGGTCCTCTTGTGTTGTTTTGGTGAGGGATTTGACCAAGGCGAATAATTCTCTGGGTTTGTTTAATGCTTTACTTAGTACGTTTGTGTGGTGTAAACGTTTTGCTGTGTTGGTTTCGTTTTTGTATTTAGAGAGTATGGTTAGGTATTCTGTTTTACGTTCGTTGGTTTTGTTTTGTCGCCATTTTCTCTCTGCTCTTCGTAGTTCTCTCTTTAGGGTGGATAGAGTTTCTGTGTACCATGGTTCCATTTTGGGTCTGTGGTTGTTATTCGTTGCTTTCCATTTTGGTTCAGATATCTCTTGAATTCCTGAGTTCCAATTGGTTACTAGGCTATCGAGGTCGGTGCTTGTCAGGTCTATGTGTGAGGTGATGGAATTTATGAGAGTTTCGCTGTTGTATTTGTTGAAGCTTCTGCGGGTGTGTGTTGGTAGTTCAGGATTTGGGTTACTGGGCGTTGTGTGGATCCTAATTTCAACTTGGTGGTGGTCGGACCATGGAACTTGGGTTATTTTTATTACAGGATTATTTTCCTTGTTTGATTGTTGATCTGCGGGTGTGAATACCATGTCCAGGGTGTTACCTTTGTTGTGTGTTGCTTCGTTTATTATTTGTTTATAACCAAGTTGTTCCATGGCTTCCATGAATGTGTTGGCTTGACATTGTGGTAGTGATGGTAGGTTTATGTCTCCCAGGATGATTTGATATTTTCTGATTGCTGTAGTTGATACGCATTCTAGTGCTGTGGCTAGAGTTTCTGGGGGTGCGGACGGGGGTCTGTATATTAGGCATGTTGCTATTGAGTTGTTTTCTACTTTGAGTATATCAATGTCTTTGTTGGTGCTGTGTGTGGTGCTGGTGAGTGACAAGGTGGACTTGGCTGCAATCAGGACTCCTCCTCCTCTTCTAGAAATGCGGGGGCGGTTGTATATTTTGTATCCGGGGGCGGTTATTTGGTTTGTTATTGCGGCGTCGGTCTCTGTGATCCAAGTTTCAGTGATGCATAGGATGTCTGGCTGTTCGTCCGTGATGATGTCATGTATTATGTGTGTTTTGTTCCTTATTGATCTGGCGTTGATAAGGATGATGGTGTAATAGTCTGTCATGTGGTAGGGGGTGGTGGGTGATGGGTTTTTGTTTTTTCTTGCTAGGTTTTTGATGTGATTTGTTCTCTTCTGTTTGGGGTGTTGTGGATCTCGGGGTGCTGTCTGGTTTCTGAGATGGGGTTGTAGATTTGGACGTAGTATGTGATCTTGGTGGGGGGGGGTGTGAGGAGTATTGAATCTGTTGAGGCAGTACTGTTATTAATGAGGGGTGATATATGTAGTAGAGTGGGTTTATTATGTGATATATAGTATGTTGTTGGTTAAGGTTGAGAGTCAGTGCGGGTATGATTAGGTACAAGGATAAGAGCAGTATGTATTTGATGAGATCCATTTTTCTATTTTGTTGGTTATTTCGTTGTTGAGGTGTATCGCTCTCTTTCTTTTTGCGATGGAATGTTGTTTCTTTATTAATACAGTATGTAATTTCTTCTCTAAGCAGTGTGTTTAGGCTCAGGTGGATTGTATTGTGTTTTTATCTGCACACTTATATTGCATGTGGAGCTGATAATGAAATTTTTATAGTAATAGAGCTTAGGGGTTATAGTTATGTAATTATAGGCATGTAGAGCTGCTGGTACCGTGCTATAGATATATGTGGGCAGGTACAAAGAATCTATAGGTATGCAGAGTTGCAAAGACAGGTACAGAGCTGCAGAGACAGGTACAAAGAATCTATAGGCATACAGAGCTGCTGGTACAATGCTATATAATATATGTGGGCAGGTATAAAGAATCTATAGGCATGCAGAGTTGCAAAGACAGGTACAAGGTTGCAAAGACAGATTTACAAAAACAGGTTCAAAGAATCTATAGGCATACAGAGTTGCGAAGGCCGGTATGTTTTACAAGTACAGTAATACAGTATGGTAATGCTATTATTATGCAGGGAATATCTTTTGGAGCGAAAGTGTTCAGCAAGAGAGGGGTGGTGAGATGATGTTTACGAGTTTTGCTGGGGGTAATTCACTCTTAAGCGGATAATGTACTTACAGTTGTGGTTGCTGGTGCCGGTTGGGCTGTGTTTCTAAGCGAGCTCAACCTGTGAGAGGGAGCTCAAGCTTTAGCTGGGCTTTTTAATTAGCGGTGTCCTTGGAGCTGGTATTTTGATAGTGGGCTCCACTTTCCAACTGGGGCTGCGGGATGAGTGTCGACCGTGTACGGCGAGCTCAGACCCAGCCCGGGGGGCTCAAACCGTCGGGTGTTTTGTGCGTTGCACTCTGGTCTTGGTGCGTTGGTGACAGTCTGGATTATTCCTGGGTTTTGTCTCCGTCGGTTGTAGTGTTGTCTTCTGTGCCTCTCGCCTAAGGGCCGACGCCAAAGGGCCCTCTGGCGAGGCCCTCAGGCGCGGGCCCGCCAGGCGCGGGCGCGCCCTGTAGGGACGCCTGCTTTTATTCCGTGCGGGTGAGTGCGGGTGTGCCTCCCACTGTCCCGATTGGACAGGAGTGAATGCAAGTTTGTCTCCCAATGCCCCGATCTGGGCAGGAGTGTTTGCTGAGGACGCCGGATGGCTGGTGGGTCAGGAGCAGCTCCCTCGGGGTAGGGACGCCTGCTTTTATTCCGTGCGGGTGAGTGCGGGTGTGCCTCCCACTGTCCCGATTGGACAGGAGTGAATGCAAGTTTGTCTCCCACTGCCCCGATCTGGGCAGGAGTGTTTGCTGAGGACGCCGGATGGCTGGTGGGTCAGGAGCAGCTCCCTCGGGGTAGGGACGCCTGCTTTTATTCCGTGCGGGTGAGTGCGGGTGTGCCTCCCACTGTCCCGATTGGACAGGCGTGCTGGAGGATTAGTCTCCCACGGTCCCGATTGGGCCGGAGTGAATGCAAGTTTGTCTCCCACTGCCCCGATCTGGGCAGGAGTGTTTGCTGGGGACGCCGGATGGCTGGTGGGTCAGGAGCAGCTCCCTCGGGGTAGGGACGCCTGCTTTTATTCCGTGCGGGTGAGTGCGGGTGTGCCTCCCACTGTCCCGATTGGACAGGAGTGCTGGAGGATTAGTCTCCCACGGTCCCGGTCTTGTCTTAAGATTCAGACCTTCTGGGAAGGTATCCGAGAGCGGCTGATGGTCTGGACAGGGGTCAGCTTGGAGCTTCGACTGGAGGAATGTTTATTTCATTTGCCCCAGACGGGTAAGCTAGGAGGTGGGAAAAGGGGGAAATTGTGGGAGAAAAGTTTTATTGTTGTGAAGCAATGTATCCTGAGGCAATGGATGTCAGGGTTGGTTCCTCGGGTGGGGGAGTGGGAGCACTCATTGAGAGAAATGATGAGGATGGAACGCAGTACAGCTCAGTTGTTGGGCAAAAGGAGGGTGGAAGAGTTTCAGGGTATATGGAGACCCTTGATAGGTGTGCTCTAGGTACTAAGGAGGGAAGAAGTGTAACAGAGGGACGGTAAGCATCCCCGTATGAGGGAGCTCTGTGGCCTGTCAGACATGGGTAGTGGACTGGGGGAAGGGGTGCATGGTAGGGGACTGAGGAAGGCATCAGTTCAGAGTGACAAGGGCTGTTTTCTGATAGCCTAGGGGAAGAGGGGGGAAGGGGGGAAGTGGGGAGGGGGTCCGCAAGGTGGGGAGGTAGGGGGGTTGGATAGAGGGGGGGAGCCCACATGATAACTGGACACAGTACTTGGTGGTGTAGGGACGATTGGGGGTGTTATGCTGAACTGTAAGAGTTGTTGCAGGTGATATGTTAGATGAGCCCCTTTGTAGTGTACTGTTTCAACGTATTGTTTATTGTGTTTGTGCAATAATAATAATAAAAATGATTTTTCATAAAAATTTCATTTCTTCGCCTTTAAATGTATCGCTGGTCTGCATTGCCAAAGAGCTCAAGTTTGGTTTCTTCTGTCCACAGAACATTTTTCCAGAAGATTGTGGTTTCTGGAAGTGGGTTTGGGCAAAGATCAGACATGTCTTTTTATGTTCGTCTTTGAGCAGTGGGGTCCTCCTTGGCCTTCGCCCATGGAGTCCTTCTTTGATTAGTGCATGGCATATGATGCCGGTTCAAAGCACCACTTCAGATTGCTGCAGGTCATCCTTAAGCTCTTTGGATATTGTACGTGGTGTTTTACAACAGTTTTCACTAATCTTTGAAGACTTCTTGTATTAATTTTTCTGTTCCAACCAGTTCCATGAGCAGAAAACTTCTTAATAACATTGCAAACTGTACACACAGAAATCCCAAGGTCTTTGGAGTTGACCTTCTACCCCTTTGATATTTGGTGATGTTTGGTTCTGATGGTCTCAGGCAGCTCTCTTGTTTTCATTGATGTGAAAATGGAACAGAGAGTGAATGTGGCCATTTTAAATATTAGAGTGTAAATCTTATAAGAAGTAAAATTTAAAAAAAAAAACAGATAACAAAAAACCCCAGTAGAGTCATCATTCATTGGTTGATTCAAATCATGTGAGTAATGATAATTGATCACAGGTGCATCTAATTTTAGTGCAGTGGGAATGTGGTTCTTCTGTTCAAACTGATTTGAATTGTTTATAAAGGTGAAAATAATCATGTCCTGGCAATGTCCCAGTTTTTATACTATTTCATACTATTTCCTTTTTTTAATTGATCTTGTTTTATTTGATTCTTTTATGTGTCAAATATGTGTGCATATATAGTCCAAATCCATTTCACTGGCCCCCTTTTTATTTTTTTTAGGAGATATTGGGCATTAAGGGGTTGAACTGCAAGGCTGCCAATAATGTTGACCACAACTGTATGCATGGCCAATAAAACGTTTGTTTCATTTGCAGATTTCCCATATTTTTCTCAATTTTCATGAAATTTGTTGTCTTTTGTTTTGTTGTTGTTAAGTGCCGTCGAGTCGGAGTCGACTCATGGCGACCCTCTGGATAGCTATCCTAAATTGTGTTCGGTCTTCAGTCAGGCAGCTCATTGTTGACAGACTGGTACCCGTAGCTGCTGTTATTGTATCGATCCATCTCATTGCTGGCCTTCCTCTTTTGCGTTGACCTTCTATCTTGCCAAGCATGATGTCTTTCTCTAATGATCTCTCTCTCCGCATGATGTGTCCAAAGTATGAAAGTCGAAGTCTTGTCATCTGAGCTTCTAAAGAAAGCTTAGGTTTGATCTCCTTTAATACAGACTGGTTTGTTCTTCGGGCAGTCCATGGTATACACAGTATTCGCTGCCAGCACCATAATTCAAAGGCATCAATTTTCTTCCTGTCTATCTTTTTCATTGTCCAGCTTTCACATCCATATAATGTTATTGAAAATACCATGGCTTGAACAAGTCGAATCTTTGTATGGAGAGAGACATCTCTGCTCTTGAGAATCTTATCTAGGTCTTTCATAGCCATTCTGCCAAGAGCAATGCGTCGTCTGATTTCTTGACTGCTTGTTGCTTCTTTATTGATAGTTGATCCAAGTAGGTTAAAGTTATTCACGATTTCAATTTCTTCTCCTTCGACGATGAACCTGTTGATTATGCCAGTTGTCATGATCTTTGTCTTCTTTACATTAAGGTGCAGGCCCATTTTGAGACTATGTTCTTTGATTGTGAGAAGCAAATGTTTCAGATCATCTTCACTTTCCGCCATTAATGTGGTATCATCAGCATAGCGAAGGTTGTTGATGAGTCTTCCACCAATCTTCACACCTCTGTTGTCTTCATACAATCCTGCTTCTCTGATGATTGGTCTGCATATAAATTAAACAGGTAGGGGGAAAGTATGCAGCCTTGTCTTACACCTTTGCTTATTTTAAACCATTCTGTTTCTCCTTGTTCCGTTCGAACTGTTGCTTCTTGATCAATGTACAGATTGTGCAAGAGAACGATCAGGTGTTCTGGTATACCCATGCTTCTTAATGTGGCCCAGAGTTTCTCATGGTTTACACAGTCAAAAGCTTTGCTATAGTCGATAAAGCACAAATAGATATCCTTTTGGTGTTCTTTAGTCTTTTCAATGATCCATCTCACATCCGCAATGATGTCTCTCGTTCCTCGCCTTTTCTGAACCCTGCTTGCACTTCAGGTAGTTCTTGTTCCAGGTATGATTGTAGTCTCTTTTGAATAATCTTCAGTAGAATCTTGCTGGCATGTGGGATCAGAGCGATTGTGCGATAATTTCCACAGTCAGTTGGATCACCTTTCTTTAGTATTGGTATAAACACAGATCTTTTCCAGTCAGTTGGCCATGATGCCGTCTTCCATATTTCTTGGCAGAGCCTTGTAAGTATGGTAACAGCTGCATCAGATTGCTGTAATACTTCTATGGGAATGCAATCAATGCCTGGTGCTTTGTTCTTTGATAAGGCTTTCAATGCTGCTTCAACTTCTTCTTTCATCACCAATGGTTCCAGATCATAAGGTACAGGTTGAAACGGCTGTTGGTCCACTTGATCTTTATCATATAAAAACTCTGTATATTCCTTCCATCTTTTCTTGATCTTCTCAGCATCATTCAACATAGAACCTTGAGCATCTTGTAACATTCCAATTCGAGACTGGAACTTTTTCTTTAACTCTCGTAGCTTTAGGAAAGCTGATCTTGTTCTTCCTCTAATAGTTTCTGCTTCTATTTCCTTGCATGCATCATTGTAGTACTTTTCCTTGTCCTGTCTTGCTGCATGTTGGAAATCTCTGTTGAGATCTGTGATTGTCTTTCTTTCTCTTCTGGCTTTAGCTTCTCTGCGTTTCTGGGCAATTTTCAGAGTTTCTTCCGTCATCCATTTTGGCCATTTTTACTTTTTTACCTTTTGTAGAGACTTCTCGCTTTCTTCCAACACAACCTTCTTGATGTCATTCCATAACTCTTCTGGAACTCTATCATTTGTATCTAAAGCAGCAAATCGATTTTGCAGGCAGTCTTTAAATTCCAGTGGTATATTCTCAAGATCATATTTTGCTACATTCATGAGTGGTTTGCTCTTTTTCAGCTGTAGCTTGAGTTTGCATACTAGTAGTTGATGATCTGTACCACAGTCAGCTCCAGGTTTTGTCTTTGTTGATGTTATAGAGCTTTTCCATCGTTGACTTCCACAGATGTAGTCAATTTGATTTTTATACAATCCATTGGGTGAAGTCCATGTGTACAGTCGCCGCTTGTGTTGCTGGAAGAAGGTGTTCGAGATGAATAGATCTTTGGTCTTGCAGAATTCTATCAGTCTTTCTCCAGCTTCATTTCTGTTGCCAAGTCCATATTTTCCAACTACTTTGTCTTCTTCTTTGTTGCCAACTTTTGCGTTCCAATCACCCATGACTATCAGGATATCCTGTTTACATGTTCTGTCAATTTCAGCTTGTACTTGTTCATAGGACTCTTCAATTTCATTCTCTTCTGCAGCTGTTGTTGGGGCATATACTTGAATTATAGTTGTGTTGATAGGCATTCCTCGTAGACGAATAGAGATTAAGCGTTCGCTGACTGCATTGTATTTCATTACAGTTCTTGCAAGTTTCTTCTTTATTATAAATGCAACACCATTTCTTCTTTTTTTCATTTCCAGCATAGTAGATCATGTGATCATCTGATGCAAAGTGCCCGATGCCAGTCCATTTCAGTTCGCTGACACCCAACAGATCAAGTTGTACACGTTACATTTCATTCTTGACCACCTCCAACTTCCCTTGGTTCATGCTTCGTACGTTCCATGTTCCAATGTGTAAGACATCTTTACAGCTTCTGACTCTCATTTCATGTTTTAGAGGTTTTTAACACTGCTAAATCACAGCAAAGAGACTTAAATAATAATCATACAAATATAATAATTACTATTTAGTTTCTTCTGTATGTATTAGCCCACATCTGGAGGTCTGGAGAGACTTTACCATATAACAGGGGGGAAAAAAACTCACAAAGAGCAATTATTCTTTACAAGAATAAAGAAACTCAAAAGAAGCATAATCCAAGGGTCAGCAGCTCAAACTTGATATATCAAGTTTTGCAAAACAAAAACCTCTCCAATTGTAATGGATCTGAAAAAAAACATAAATTAGAACCTTGATGTGACATCAAACATTTGCATTGAAACCGAAGGAAAAATATGATCCCAATTCCAAAACGCACAATCATTTTAAATGTGCGTTTTGTATACATGCTAAGACTCTTTTGCATGTGCAAATCAATTGCACATGCATTAATTCCTAAGCATATGGGCATACAAGTGATTTGCATGAACCTAAGATTTTTAGGCATCTAAATGAACCGAATGCATGCACATGGATGTATCCCCTTTTAGTTACATTTTGTAATGTGTCCAAGTTCAGGTTGCCTGAATTAGTATGTTTATGGCTTCTTAGCATTGAATGTTATATTTCACTGCTTCGGAAACTCTCTGACTAAGGGCACTGGCTGAAAGCCAGGCCCACTACAGGAGGATTCTTGGCAGAACGCTGTGCACATACAGTACTCTCCAGTACATTCTCTCTCCAGACCCTGAGCACTCTATTGATAATCCAGCCCTAGATACTGTACCTGCATCTCTCACACACCTCCCCTTCGAAGCTTGCCATCAGTCTTTACTGCCATAACAACCTGTAGATGTTTCTATGATCTGCTGACAGAAACTGTTCTTCATTTACAATTATTCTTTTCCTGGGAGAGTAAGGCATGTGAGAAAAGATATTAGACAAATGCAATGAAGGAGCAATCATATCTGCACAAACGAGAACGTTTAATTAATGAATTAAAAAAAGTCCTAACAGTCACAAAGCTAAAATGTAATGTAACCCTTTCTTTTTGTTTTTGAACACAAAAAGGTAAAACTATTCCATTTTGTAATTAAAAAAGGGCATGGAATAGTGTGATAGGCACATTGGTGATAATCTTATAAATCTTCTTCATGTGTAAAATGCTTTTTGTAAAGTTAGGTCACGCCTTAAAGTAGGTATGATATAAGTGGAAATGTATTTGTAGAGAAGGCATGCTCAGGGGAGGAGTTTGGACAAAGAAGCATGGGCAGAATTGCATTTTCTCTGCGTATACGCATACTTTGGACCATGTTCAGCATAGGGCCCTGTGCTAAAAATCCTGCATTGACAGGTTTGCTTGTGAATTGGTGGAGAAAGGGTGGACTGGAGTTAGAACATGGTGCTTTGCAGTTAGTGCAGGCTTGATTGATGTGCACTAAATGTGATTATTGCCATTAACATGGGTGCATTTAACACCACCTCAGTGAGTGGTGGTAGATGCAACTGCATGCTGGTTTACCAATTTGCCATACAGTAGCAACATGCCAGCAACAGGGGGACAGATGAAATTGGTGCAGACCTCCATGCTGAATTTGTGGCCTGATCATGCGCTACTGGTATACTTTTAGTTAACATGCCGCTCTATGCGTTAACATTTATTCCTGCTCCAAAGCAAACATAAATGCAATGTCCAGTCAGGGCACTATTTCTCTTCAATTTGTGAGTATTTTATAGACACACAGCCTATGGGATATGCTTACTAAAGAGCGTTAAGGAAGTAGGGGATACCAAGCATTAACAGCAGCGATAAAGGGTTTTCCGTACAAAAAAGGTTCTGGCTGGCAAGAGGTGTTTCGGCGCTAAGGGTGCCATGGCCCTGGTAACATGCGCTAACCGTACACTGTGAATTAAAGTGGTAAGTGTGTACCTTAAGGCCCGAAAATAGCTGTCATGGCAACAGTGGATAAAGAAGCCCCAGCAAAAGGCAATGTAATGGGGATGGATGAAAGGACAGGTAGGAGCTGTTGGACCTGATAGATCCGTGGGCGACCAATGTGGCAGCCAGCACGTGAGGGGCAGCTGTACTGAGGCACTGGGAGGAGTGCCAACGTAAAATGCCATAAAGTCTATGGGTGGCATAGGATGGGGAAGACGTGCCCCCCAGTGGAATCAGATGCAGTACGATGTGTGCAGCCAAAGGATGACAGAGCAGGAGTGGTGATGTGCATATCAGGAAAAGGAGAGGCATGCATGCAAAGTTGAAATGGGGGAAAAAAAGCACTTTTGTGGGTCATGGTGTAGCAACTTAGTCAGTCAGTCAGTCTACATTTGAGGTCCACCACAGGGCTGTCCCAGCCATGCACATGCCAACAGTGCCCAGTCTGCTGGTCATCACACAGTGCATGTGCACAGAATGACCATGAATACCCTGGCACGGGGCATACAGCATGACCAACCAGCAGTCTGCTCCGTGATTGGGATCCTAGGAAAGGGAGAGCACTGCAGCCTGACACTATATAGCTCTATGTGGATACATAGCCCTGACATGATCACAGTGAGTGTGCCTTCTCAGCATGAAATGCTATGGGCACCTCAGCCACTCTTGTGGCAGATGGGCACTACAAAGTCACAGCCATTGAATGTACCATCGATGCAGATGCATCCTGGGCAAACAGCTCTGTTTCAGGCCATACCCACAATCCTCTGCTCCAATCGTGCACATTTCCAGACTGACGCTGGGAACAGCTTCTGCAATGAGAGTCACAGTGCATTGCAGATGGCCACTATACCCTGGAGAGACACAAACACACACACACATCACCGTGCTGTGCAAAAGTGATGATGGTTGTCATTCCTGCCCGCCACATCATTCCCCTTAGCTGCTCCAGCATTGTTAATGTGTGCTCATTGTGCAGGTTCTATTAGCGTGTTCTGAAATGCTCATGTGTTGTTAATGGCTGCTTAGTGTACCGGTGCTATCATCCTGCCCTTCCATGCAGCTGAGGGTAGTGGAGCCTATATGAACTATTGCTGGGCAATTCATTGAAGGTTGTACATGCTGGTGCTGTATGTACAATGTAAGATAAAGTTTACCCAAAGGGGCATGCATGACATGATCTACATCCAGGTCTGGAACCTGTGGCCTACTATACATATACACACCTGACTAGTGTGTTGTGCCATAGCGCTGTATATGGGGTTTGCAGTCTGTGGTTGTAGATGTGGCCATTGTCATGGTGTCTGCTGAGATTGCTGCATGCTCTGTGCCATACCTGCATGACAAGGTATGTTTGGCAGGTGTGGGAGGGGACGTGTTGTCTGGTCTGTATGGTGTAACAGACATTCCTGGCTTACATATGGGATATTGTCATCACTTGAATGTAAGCACTTTGGACAGGGACTGTCTTCCAATGTATTTGTACTTTGCTGCATGTATCTTATAGTGCTTCATACAGGATGTACAGAAGTAGCAGTTGTGTTCCCATCCTGCAGGTGATGGTGCTAGGTGCCTCTGACATGCCTTGTTCTCCTATTGTGTAGTATTCCTTTCACAGCGTCATTTGTAACCCCCCATATGCACATATCTACTCAGTATGTGTGGGTGGGGGATATACTGATCCAAGGGCCAAGTGATCCAAATGGTTAATTGGACCGGTGCCATGGGCCATCCGTTATTGTGGGCAGCCTGCCAGCCGCTCCATCCCTCGTTACCATCATAATACACCCATCGGTTCAGTGCTGCAGGTGATTTCCCTAATGTTACACCTTTGCAGCTATGCACACCCTGCCGATCCTGCCCCCCTCCACCGGGGGATGTGGACACGCATCCTGCTGCATCCGACCTCGATGGTGAAGCAACAGCATGTGCTCTGAAGTCCCTGCTGCTGCACTGTTTGCCCTCAGACAGACTTTGCAAAATGTTGTGTTGCAGCAGATGCACAGGGCCGGGGCAGTGCTTTTGTCTACTGCATGTGGGAGTCGCTGCACCTGCTGTTATGCCCCACACCATGCTGACATGGCATTATGGTGCCAGTGGGGATGGTGCACAGTGCCTGGCTGTCAGTTCTGCGAGTACATTTTACCTGTAGTCTTCCACCAATCTTTTTTTGCTATAGCTTTTTCTAAATTTACTTTTAAATTAAATTTATTATAATATTTATAAGCATATAATTATACAGCAAAACAATAAATAAAGAATCTGAAAGCAATTAAGATAAGAAGAAAAATGATTAATAGCCAAAGTCTATCATAAATAATAGGAGGTCCACTATTGAAAATCACCTCGGAGGGAAATGAAAGAAAAAAAAAGAAAAAATTGTTACATAGCAAAGATCCAATTTACTCTGCAAATACAAACATAATCAAACATCAGGGGTGTTTTATCAGTCTTTGTTGGTTTAAAATTAAAATCAGAAGCACGGGAAGGGGGCTGTTTTCAATGTTTCAGAACTCTTTGGAATGAGGGGTTATAGAATGAGGCTGAAAGGAGGTAGATTCAGGAGTAATCTAAGGAACTGTTCTTCATATAGAGTGGTGGGTGTATGGAATAGCCTTCCAGTGGAGGTTGGAGAGATGAGGACAGTATTAGAATTCATGTAAGCATGTGACAAGCACAGAGGATCTCTGAGAGTGGGGAAGGGATTATAGAGAAGGCAGACTGCATAGGCCATATAGTCTTCATTTGAAATCCCACCCAAACCACACCCCAGAGAATGCCTTCCCTCGCTCCATCTAAAAATATATGTGCTGTGGAACCAGACATGTGCCTTCAGCGGTGCTGAAAATAAGTGTTCAGACAGCCGCCCTGGTGTTAGACATGCAGGGGCCCAGGGCAGAAACTGGTGAGGGGTCCCAAAGCCTGCTTGTGGCCTATGTTTCCTTCAACTTGAGGTAGGTTTGGGGCCCCCTGTGACTTGGGGACCCAGGGCAATTGCCTATTTGCAACTCCCCAATGCCAGCCCTGCAGACAGCCAATTTGTCTGGATAAATGATCATTTACTCTGTTAAACGGCTTGAAAATTGCCCTCCACCTGACAGAATGAGAGCAATTTTATAAGGAGCTGCCTAGATTTAGGCAGCAAGAATGCAGATAAATCTCTTTATTTTAGTCGTGGGCATGCATAGGTGGCCACTTATGCACATACATGATCTCTTATGCTTGGCATTATTTCTTAAGTACATGCATAGATCCAGTGATGTATACTTTCACTGTGGGCGTGTACATGGGTGGAGTGCACAAGTATGTGCACAAAGTATAAAATGTTATTATTTAGTGTGGTCTTTATACATCTAGGCACAGGCATTTACACAGGCCCTAGGGCTAGTGAAAGTGTAATTTAAGGTGCTGAAAATAAGAGTGTTTTATAAAGTACTAGTGCTTTATAAAGACAAGTAGGCACCTACTTTTCTTTATAAAATAGACTTTAAATAGGCACATTTTGGCTGCCTTAAACTAGGCATCCATTTACAAAATTATCCTCCCCAGGGGTTGAGAAGGCTGGCGACTCCATCAAAACACAAAACCTGAAGCCTGGAGTGTCCGATCCTGAGTGATTATTTCTTTACTGCAGGAAAAGTAACATTTTTTTAAACAATCAGCCAGTAGTATTAAACACTTTGAGAAAGAAAATGGAGGAGTTTCTCTCAATGAAAATCAAATGAAGAAAAAAATTGAATGCATATACATCTGTTCTTTGCATTTATAGCACAGGTCTTGTGTTTTTTTATACATCTTTTGGTAAGAAAAATGTAATACATTACAGTTAAAAAAAAAGAAAGGGGGTTATTCTGTCCCACAAATAGCAGGGACATCCATCCCCGCTATTCATGGCCCTCCCTGCCAGCTAACTTCCCCTCCGGTTGTTCGTGGAAGTTAGACAGGGGCAGGGTTAGGGCGGGCGGTGGGCATGGATTGGCAGGGGGACAGAGGATATTCCCCGCAGCCTGACCCTGGCTGTAGGTGGCCAGATGGGGAGGGGTCAGGCTGCGGGAAATGCTTTGAAGGAACCAGTGACTGAGATTGCGGCTGTTACAATGGAGCCGCGGTGCAATGGCAACCGGACGCCATGGCGCTGTGACTCTATTGTAAAGCCCTGACTGAGTTAGTTGGGCATGTCCTGTGTGCGCAGACCGGGCTGAATCGCAGTCCCGACCTGCATGTACAGGACTGTTCGCGATTCTGAAACTCGCAGGGCTAGATGTGCCCGTGGGATCAGAATCGCGATGCCCTCTGTACATCCGGTTCAGACCAGACATACAGAGGACTTCTACATCCGGGAAGGAATCGGGCCTAAAATGATTACTTGAAGCATTGATCATTATTAAGCAGGTTACAACTTAACCGCTTAATAACTGATGGTCTTCCGGCCTCTTAGTTGAAAGAAGTAATACATTTTTGATATAAGGAAAACCAACTGCTTTTGCTTGGCACCTTTGACGGAGTTCTCTCTACAGATTTCCTCAAATCTGCTGAGTTAGACATATCTCTGCAGGGTACTATATTTATAAGACTGTAGTTAACGATGCTCAAGAATAACATTTATTTGAATTTAGCTCATGCCTTTTCATTGGAAGCTCAAGGCCAGTTGCTTCGGGATACAGTACATTAGAAGGCACATTTTACAAATGACTTCCAAGTGCAGTCTGGGATGTCCAAGCCAGAATGTTTGAAGGAAAAGCAGGCACATACAACGTCAGGCACAATTTCACAAACATGGATGTGCCCGATATGGATGTCTGCAGGTTCCCTAGAATAGTATCCAAGACCAACAACATCTAGGAATAGCCTAATGTTTAGAGTAGTGGACTAGGACCTGCTGCTGCTATCCTTGTGATTGTGGAGAGTCCTGGAGATGAAGGAGTGCCATCTTCTCTACACCCTCCGGATAAACGAGCACTTTCATGATGCGCAGTTGTGCTTGGGACAGGTCTAAACTTGGATGGGGTTGCAGATGTTTCTGCAACAAGCATGAGTGACTATTGCCTCCACCATGCCCCCTGCCTACTTGGCTCTGGAGACATCTCTGTGATTTGGATGTCTGCATGCATGTTTTTGGACCTCCAAATCACAACTAAAGCTTTTAAAATGACCCCAAGATGTGCCATTCTGGGCCATACCAAAAGTCCAGCATCCGCTTTCTGACAATGGTCAAAGTAGGTCACAAGTATCCTTCAGTATCTCATGGCTTGGATCCATTTTTTATTGTTAATAGCTATTGGTTACCTTTCTCAAGCTTACCTTGACTCACTGGCAGCACCACACTCCCCTCTCTTTCCCCTGTGCTCAATAATCAATCTATCCAGCTCTCCCCATACCTTAAATATCTCGGCATCTTTTTAGACTCTGAATTATCTTTCAAAAACAGGTCAGTCACATACTCCAGTCCTCATTCTATGCACTTTGCAAATTTCGAGCCCTTCACCCTTTTCTTGACTCCTTGGCCCAGTATATGTTCACAGCTACATTATTTCCCATATAGACTACTGTAATTCTATCTATGCAGGTATATTTCAATGCAAAGTTAAAAATTGCAGACAATTCAAAATACCGAAGTCTGCATCCTCTACCACGCAAGTAAACTCAACCATGTCATTCTGCTTCTATTCCAACAACACTGGTTCCTATTTACTATTGCATCAACTACAGATTCCTTACCTTGACACACAAGACCCTATGTACAGATACTCCATCCCACCAACAGTATCTTCTTTTTATTTATTTTTCTATTTAAATTGCTGGGATTCCTGGGAGAGGTTAAAGGCAATGCCCTTTAACCTTTCCCAGCATTTGCTGCTTCACACAAACAGCCGCCAGTGTGAGAGAAAAGGATGTTCATGCTGGCGGTTGTACAGAGGGAGCCGGGGCCTCGCGCGGGCTTCCCCGGCTCCCTCCCCTGCGGACGTCGGGAGAAAAGCCATTTTTACATCTGTGCTGGAAACTGGCCTGGCCATGAAGAAAACAGCCAGGCCAGCTGAAAATGGGCCGGTTGGCAACCCTAGATATACAAGATTTCTGTACAATATTTCAAGGGCAGTATATTAAGAAACAAAAAAACATAAATCATACCTGGCTCATAATAGTTTAAGGGTTTCTCCTCTGGGAACTTGCCTAAACCCTTTTTAAACCCAGCTACAGTATATTAACAGACTTAATTGCATCTTCAGGCAACAAATTCTACAGCTTATTTGTAAGATGAATGCAAAAATACTTTCTCTGATTTGTTTTTTCTCCAGGAACAAGCAGGAAGTCAGTCCTCACATATGGGTGATGTCGGAGGGGTCTTGTACGTCGAGGGCCCGGTGGTCGGGGCAGATGAACCGGTCGTGCTGGACAACAGTGCCTGCTGCTGGTCCATGAAGGCAGACAAACTGCGCTGCAGGGCTGCCATTCTGGAATCCAGACCAGAAGGCTCCGCAGCCTTTGGCGTGGGCACCCCCGAAGGGGAATACTTGATGAGGATAGTGTCTGGGGACCAAGGCAGGTCCATGGTCAGATCCCTCCAGGGGACCTTCACAGGCCGCTCCTTCTCTGATGCCTCGGACGAGCGTCTTGGACTGAGGGACCGGGCCCCGGGAGGCCCTGGCCGATCAGAACCATCCAAGGATGCTGCCTTTGAGGGTTTTTTCTTCTTCCTGGGTTCCCTTGAGGGAAACCCCCTTTCCGAGGACCCACAATGAGGCTCGGGCTCGGAGTGTTCCGCTCGAGATGTCGGGGCCTCAGATGAGGCCCTGGCCTTCGGAGGCATCGGGAACTCAGGGAAAATCTTATCATGCTGCTGCTGGCGGCTCTTGAGGGCCTTGCTGGACATCCTCTTGCAGAGACCGCAAGCTGCCGGTCATGGTCTGGCTCTAGGCAGCGAAGACAGCAGTTGTGTGTGTCGGTCAAATACATGATTTTGGAGCACTGATCACACTTCTTAAAGCCACTGGTAGCCATGGGGGAAAAAAGTACCCCTGCGAGGTCAAAGACTCTCCGAGCTGTCAGCGGGTGAAACTAGGGTGTGAAGATACCAGAAAAAGAAAACAATGAATGACTACAAAAATAAATTGAACCCCATGCCGAGGCACAGAGATTTGTAGGTGGGAAGAGTACCTGTGCAATACCGGAGGTGAGTGTGAAACTCGGAGAGAGAGGAAAAATGAACTTTTTCCGGGGACAAGTCAGACAACGTCTGAAGGGCTCCGCGGAGAAAAGGAGACTGAGCAAGATGGCTCCCTTGGGCAGGAAGGGGACCACACGTGAGTGGTAGCATTCCCAAAGGCTTTCTTTGAAAGCTGGGGAAATGCTCTGCACGGGCTCTGTCGGTGCCGATGTCACCCATATGTGAGGACTGATTCCTGCTGTTCCCAGAGAACACATGCTACAGATGAGTAACTACGCTAAATGTGCTACCTATTAGTGTCATGAGGTGTCCACTCATTGTAATAGAGTATTAAAGGGTTAAAGAGCCTTAATTTCTTTCGCCTTTCTATATATGGTCATTCTGTCCTCTTTATCATTTTGATTGCTCTTCTCTGTACCCTGAGGGGCTTGTAATTTGTTTGTAACCGAGATGCTGGAAGATGAAATGACTTGCCAAAGGTCACAAGAACTGTCAGTAAGATTTGAACTCTCGTTACCTGGTTCATACCTGCTGCTCTGACCAGTAGGTTACTTATTCCTCTACTAACTGGATGTCTCATGAAAAGGTGTTTTTTTTTAATTTTATAACATTTATATAAAAACATTGAGGCATATACATGAATGACAGAATAAGCATGGTTCCCTATAACTCATAACGAGAAATTAAAACAAAGAAGATTTGGAACTCATTACCTAATGGGATACGGTTACTAAAAGACATTATGGAATTCCACTGGAAAATAAAGATGTACTTATATCTACATCATTATGGCACCAACTCAGTTGCACAGACATAAATCTATAAAGCTAAGGACCCACCATACCCCTACAGCACTACCATGTTAGGTTATTATACAGCTAGTTCGATCAATTTATCCATATCCCGTGCATGCCTTAAGAGCTTCCAAGTTAAAATCCCCTCATTGAAAGCATGCGTTGTATGACTGTTACTATACTATTGTTAAGAGCACCTTCTGCACTGTTGTTTAAATGCACCTTCTATTGACTTTAAGTATTATTACTCTGAGCTACTGAGCTAACTTTCACCTATTAAGTTAATCGTCACCTTCCTTTCTACCTTTTGAGTTTATTGTAAACCGCTTCGATTTGTACACCATGCAGTATAAAAAGTTGCTAAATAAATGAAAGAAAAACTAAAATCATTCAATTAGTTCACCAAAGAAGGAAATGCCTAAGGGGCATCAAGAAGTACATTGAAATATAGGGAGAAAGCTCCTTCACAACCAGGAAATGCTTAAATAAAGCTGACTGGAGACTTACACATCAGCCATATGGAAATCTTCTGCCACAATTAGTTCTTCCCTAGCGACTAAAAATTCCAGTAGCTGCTGTGACTCTAAAGACAAATAATTAATTCCACTAACAGAGAGAGCCCTGGGTTTATATCCCAGAAGTTCTCTTCTCCTCGCCTGGGTATCACGAGCTAAATCTGGGAAAAAGCATACATGAGAACCCAAAAAATGCACACTGAAAATTTTAAAATATGATCTCAGAATTAAAGACTTATTAGATTCCAAAGCGACCAATGACTACCTCCAATGAGCTCTTAAGGAACCCTGTAAGGTCCCCGTCTACATTGGGGGTCTCTGAGGCAATTACTGAGGTGCTAGAGCCCAGAGACAGATACTGGACCCTTGTCGGAGGGGGGTGGGGGGACAGGTTCTCCCAGGAGATTGTAATACCTCCCAGAAATATCCATCTTCGAAGGCGACTGGATTGGAGAATGGGGAAAATTCAACAATCTCAAGTTATTTTTCTGAATTTGATTCTCCAGATACTCAATCTTTTTGGAGATCACCATCCCATCTTTAATCCTGGCCTCCTGCAATCCCCAGAGCTGCTGTTGATTTTCTGTAAACTTGGTCAGCTTTCCCACCTGTTCCACCTGGACATGGAAACTTCTTGTAGCTTATTTTTAAATACCACCAGTTCAGTACCCACAGTTCCAACCACTAACATCAGAGAGTTATTCATTGCAGCAACAGTATCCCATAGTGTATCCAATGTTATTGTTGTGGGTTTAACCAAAACCCATGTGCCCAGAGCCCCCTCTCCTCCAGAAGCTGCTGTTGGTGACTCCATACCACCAGACACTGATCCCACCGAACCTCCATTCCCACAATGAGCCTCTGGATGGTGAGAGTACAGTACATGGATGATGGGCCCTCTTTACTCCCCTGCACAGGCGTACTCGATGCTTGGCCAAAGGGAAGCACACCACCAGTCAATGCTTCACATCCAGGAAGCAGTGGGGGAGAGCTCTGCAACTCGAGGGACAACCACACCCCATAACTCTCAGATCCACTGGCAGCTCTCCCAGGCATCCTGCCGAAGATGCCACTCCATCTCTCACCAAGCCAAACCCACAAGCTTCCAACATCCTCTGTAGCACAATATTCATCCCAGCTTTACCCAAGGATAGGTAAGCCTGCTTGTGTTTCCTCCAACCCATTGTAACTGGTCAGGGAGCGCAGTACAGCAACAGTGGATGGTGTCAGTTGGAACTTGTGCCACAGGAGTCACTTAGCTGCCATCTTGCCCCCTCGGTCCTCAGGCAGTTCTAATATTAAATAAAGCCACTCATGAAAAGAGTTTTAGAAAAAATTATATTGCAAGATCGAATGGGAAATAATATCTAAGTGAACCTACCATTACTTAAAGATCTCCCTATGAATCTCTTTGATTTTCACCCTAAGAGTCTTTTTTGTTTTCTGGTAATGGCACACTTTTGAAGGTAGGGATACTCTATATATGGAGGCACATTCCAATGAGTGTGTGCAGGGCCCTGTGCATCCGATTGGAATCGGGATGCACAGAGGCAGACCCGATTCTGATCCCACTGGGGCTAGACATGCCCTGCGGGATCAGAATTGGGTCTGGACCTGTACATGCAGCCAGGACCCAATTCAGATTGGCCTGCACATACAGACCCCTGCCTGACTAACTCAGTCAGTCTCCTGAATGGAGCCGTGGTGCCATGGCGTCCTGTTGCCATGGCACCAGAGCCGGGATCACTGGCCGCAGACCACAATCTTTGTTCCCTGCAGCCCTATCCCCGATCTGGCGTTCCGTGGCTAGGGTCGGGCTGCGGAGAACCCCCTGCACCACTTCACCTCTCTGCCGCTGCCTGGGCCTGCAGTCCCCTGACGTCCAGGGGGACTTATTCCACCTCAGAAGTGGAATAAGTCCCTCGTCTAGATCAGAGGCCTCGGATGTACAGGGACGACTTCAGAATCAGCCCTGTACGTCTCGGGCCTCAGATTGCCCACTGTGCACTCCTACTCCGTCTCCGCAATGCCCCATCTAGGCCTCCCCGTACAAACTCCTTGTTCGTACAGGGAGGCTTTTGCCAGGGACGGAAGGGGAGTGAATAGCAGGGATGGACGTCCCAATGGGATGTCCATCCCCACTATTCGCAGTACAGAATAGACCCCATACTGATCAGGGAATGCTGTTATTCTTTGCAATCCAATGGATTTTGGAAAGGTATACAAATAGGGTCAGGAAAGACTGTCTATCTTGGGACAAAAGAATGCTCTTAAAATTTAACAGAACAGGACCAAATTTAGTGTTGGGGAAAAAATAGTGCAAAGATACATTAAGTTCAAAAATGCCCCCACCAGCTTGGAAGGCATTGTAGGCATTCACCACCCTTTCTGTGAAAAAGTATTTCACATTGCTTTTAAGTTTACCTCCTTATATGTGCGTGAGTGCGTGCACATCTGTGTTTTCTCTGTGTGTCTCTAATTCATAGGGTAAAAGGAAGGGGCATCTTGAATGGTGGTTTTCAAGTAATAATAAAGTGAAATCAAGTGAGATAATATATCTGGGGATGAGAGAGAAATAAACTCTCCCAAAAAATGAGCCAATGTATTTCTATAGGAGAAGCACACACAAATGTGTGCACAAACACACGCACAGACAGGCAGACATACATATATACCAACATACAAACACGCACACACA
Organism: Ichthyophis bannanicus; assembly: GCA_033557465.1. NCBI lineage: Eukaryota > Metazoa > Chordata > Amphibia > Gymnophiona > Ichthyophiidae > Ichthyophis > Ichthyophis bannanicus. The sequence goes on along the minus strand of CM066033.1, from coordinate 1,110,780,473 downwards.
ACACATATAAGCGCAGTATACACACACACACGGATTGGAAGTTATTCCATGAGGATTGCTTTGCATGCTCCCTCCTCCACCACGGCTTTTCCAGTTGGTCTGCCTCTTAGTGATTCCGATGTGTAATTTATTTCTTTTATTGTAGATACTAAACTGTCTTGTTTGTGACTGGTTGCTATGAGTATGCCATTTAGTAATGAAAAGGCATGGTAATATCTGCTACATGAGACAGGGATACCCTGTGGTTAAACTGTAAAATCCATCCTTTGAAGTTTCTTGACAGTAGCATCTATTGATTTGATATATTATCTCATTTGATTTCATTTTATTATTAGTTCAAAACCAACAGAATGTTTGGGCACTTCTCCATTCAAGCCACCCCTTCCTTTCACCCTATGAGTTAGAGACACACAGAGACAACGCAGATGCACATGCACGCACAGAGAAGGAGCTAAACTTAAAAGCAATGTGAAATACTTTTTCACAGAAAGGGTGGTGAATGCCTGCAATACCTTCCAAGATGATGGGGCAAATAGGCATGGGACAGACCCAGAGGCTTCCTATACTGCAAGAGGATGGAATCAAAGTAAACAAATAACTTTTACACTTCAGAAAATAGAGGGGGATAACTTGCATGGAGCAGTGGGTACAACCCTAAGCAAAGGCATGGAGGAGGGGGGGGGATAACCTGCATGGAGTGGTGGTTGTGACGTACTTTAGCCACCTTACTGGGCAGGCTAGATGGACCATGCTGGTCTTTATCTGTGGTCATTTACTATGAGGGTCAATCTGGAAACCCTATTTGTGCTTTGGGTGTCCAAAAATGGGCATAGAGATGTCCAAAGCACAGAGGCATCTCTAGAGCAATTTTAGAATCTGGGTCTGTGGACGTCCCCAGTATGAGAACGTAGAAGACTGAACAAGGGCATGATGGAAACGTGGCTGGGGTGTTCCCAGTAACCTGGAAGTCCCCTTCTGATTTCAGAAACTTCACATCTAAGTTTAGACCTGTTCCAGGCAAGAACAGGCAACTGAAAAGTGCGTGTTTTGTCTGAAAAACATCCAGAGGTGGTAAAGGAGAAAGCACTCCACCATCCCAATGATAGCAGTAGTGGGTTTTGAACCCTGGCTGTCCTATTCTTAGTCCACTACTCTAACCATTAGGCTATTCCTACATAGCTAGGTTGTGAAGTACTATTCTGGGAATGTCTATGTAGACACTTCCTCATATGTCCCTGTCCGGCACATCCACATTTGTGAAGTCGTGTCTGCCCCTGGATGTGCCTGCTGTTTTTTCAAAGGTTCGGGTTTAGACAATAATATGTTATTAGATCTGTTTTTATCAGCTAGCTGCAATATATCAAAATCTATCCTTCTGTCAGCAGCTACGGTAGCAATGAATGCGATTTTGTCTCTGTGCCCTTTCCTTTCACATCTGAAACATCAAACACATGATCCTGCACAGCTGAAGAAGTGCTGTTCAATAATTCATGCACACTGAATCAAGTAAAATCTCTGTAATGTGATTTATTTTTCTAGAATAAGCTCATGAGTGAAGATTGCCTGTTAAGAAAGATACTTAAATAGGTCATCTAGAATTTCTTGATAGTAAATGTCAAGATTAAAAGAACAGCTATAGTATGGCTGAATGGACCCTTTTAATATATAACATACTTATTCTTGTGCATGCTATTTTAACTTCAGTACACAGGTACCAATGCTACTGAATTTGCTCTAGTATGGTATCCATCATGAAGCATACATTTCTTATATGCATTGCTTCTGTATAAATTTGACAGAATAATGTAGCTATAGAGTGGTGTTTTTTAATTAAAAGTTGTTGTTTTCTGTGGACTTCTCAAATGGAACCAGCCACATCTAGGGCCAGGGCATCATGAACCTTTATTAACACGTACCTGCGCTTTCCTCCTCACTTATTTTTATTCCCTTTGCCCTCTTTGCTCTGTAAGCCAACCATTACAGCAGTAATTCTTGATAGGAGTTATCCAACATGTTGTGTGCCTTAATCCCACTCCTGAGTATGGTGTAGGGGCTGAGTCTTATGCCCTCCAAGCCTCCTTAGTCCAGTGGACAGAAACCAATCGGGGAATCAATGCTGGGCTTGTGCAGAACTCCATCAGTAGAGCACTGTTGTAGAGGATAACTGTGTGTAGGTTAGAGTTTTTTCAAAAGGCTTAGTGAAAGAGGAGCCTTTTTAAAATTTGCATTGCGCTGCCAAAGAAGCATGCACATTAAGTGGGAAGCCTTTTCACAAAGAAAATGTTAAAAAGAAATGCTAATCCTTGGGGTTTTGCAAATGCATGTCACATGTATAAGCAACAATTTTGTTACTTCTATGTGTGAATGATGCCACTCAATAAAGCAAATGGATTGTTAGGAAGTATTTGAAAATGAATGCAGAATGTTGTGGATAATATCATCCCCTTTTTTGATAGGGAGCATTTCTGATAGAGGTTAAGCAATTCACCTTCAGAGGCTGTGGCAAGAATCATCCACTGCAGTGTCTGGAACAAGTTATTGGGGTGGGATCAGCAATAGCTGGGAGGTCTTAGCTTAAGAGATCCCCTGTTTCTTGCTATTCCACTCCAAAGTAGTCCACAGTCCAAATATTTGTTCCAAACCAGAGAAGTTTACTGAGGAACCAAAAATCAAACAGTAGTATATAGATAATAAAATAGGAGAATACAGACAAAACAGAATCTATAAGATTCACAGCTTAAAAGGATTCAGTGGCCAACCACTACCAAAGTATATCAAATACATATGCCCCAGTATTTAAATACTGCCATTGCAATTTTTTTAAATGGCGGCTGTGATATCTGTAGAAATGGTGGTGCTGAAGATACTTGTAGAGCGGTGAGTGCCGCCATGCTATTGTCCCAACTTAACCCGCACTGGCTATGCTTACAGCAGCTGAATATTACCAGAATATGTATACTGCCAGGATAGTATCAGGAAGGTCTGGGAGATTTTTAATGGCCCAATATGTGTGAGGATAATTTTTTTTTAAATTGAGATTTTGAAAAAATTACAATTCCACTTAATCAAAGAAACCAAATATACCACAAGAATTAACATCATATCTATACAATTACAGGCAAACAAAATCCCACCAACAAAGAGATTAAATATACTAATACCCATCACACATTCATCCATTATATTTATCTTTATCTCTCAAAAAACTTTGTAAAGATACATTAAGACAGACGTCTGACTCAAATAAACAATAACACATTTACAGGAGAATTTTAAATAAAAAGTAGCTCCCAATGGCTTCAACTTGAGAAACTGACATCTCCGGAGTTGAGTCTGGCAGGTAATGTCAGGAAATATATTCAGCTTACTCCCACAAAACAAATCATTTTTATGTTGAAAGAAAGCCTTCAGTGGCCTAGTGGTTGGGGCAAGGTACTTCAGGCTGGAAGGTCGGGGGTTCAAATCCCACTAGAGGACAGCAACCTTGGGCTGGAAGGATTGGGGTTTCTAGTCCCACAGGTGCTCCTTGTGGTCTTGGGCAAGTCACTTAACCCTCCATAGCCCATGTTCCCTGTAAAATAGTTATCTTCAAGTTATAATGCCCTGCTCAATGTAATTTCAGTTTGTTCAATGTAAACTGCACTGACACAGAATAGCATGGTATATAAGAGAATGTAATAAATAAATGAATGCACAAAACTTCACAGTTTCAGACCCTAGTGTTTCCACCAGAGCAGCCTGCTTAGAAATAACATCAGAGGAGTCCTTCAAAAGAGCTGTCAAATCATGACTAACAGCTGAAGCATGATGATCCAGAGATCCCTCACATGAGACAACCTCCTTAAGTCTACTAGGATGATAGTAAGCTTGAACAGCATCAATACATTCAGAAAATTGAAGAACTTCCACAAAGTATTTAGGAGCATCTCAGGTGAGAGCAAAGGTGTCATAGGAAAATTTAGAAATCTAAGATTACAAGCACAAGCCCTATTTTCCAAGGCCTATAACCTAGTGTACACAGATAAAGAATCTTTTAATGAAGAGAGACACTAGAAGCCACACAAGACTGGACTTGTGCTACAGACTTTTGCGAGTCAATAATCTGAGTAACAACAGCTGATAATTTCTCAGCGACCCCATGCGTAAAAGTACAGAGTGAAGCTACAATTGCAGATAACTTAATATCAATGTTATTAATTGCTCCCCATAAGTCTTTAAGAGCTATGTCCCCTTCAACGGAAGGGGAAAAAGCAGACCCTATATCAACCGGAAAAACTGGTTTTGGTATAGGGTATACACCAAATGAGTCAGAAACAGAGTCTTCCAATGTTGTTTAAAAGAGAGGTGGAACAGGAGGAGGCAGCGGGGACTGGATACCAGAGCTTTGAGAAGTTCCCTCTGGTGATAATGAACTGGACGCCAATGGAACTATGGGGTATGTTTACTAAACTGCGGTAAACGTGAATAATGCGCGTTGTATGACGTTAACGATCGTTAGCACGCTATAGCGTGTGCTATAGCGCATTAACGATCGTAAACGCGCTAATGCGCGTGATGCTCCGCGGCGCGGTAAAACAACGCAGAAGGCAGAGAGAGGGCGGAGAGAAGGGGTAAATGGGCGGAGAGTGGGCGGGGAGAGGCTCCCATTACACTAACGCGCTGAATTGCAGAGCTGAATTCCAACGCGAATGAAAACCTGCCGTTAAATGCACTTTAAAGGGGAGAGAAACCATTTAACTGTCCGCAATGTACAGCCTAGGCAGGGAAACCAAAAAAAGGTGATAACTGTGATACATGTGCACAGAACAAAAGGGCACAGAAGCACTGAAAATGACCCCAACAAACTGGAAAAAAACAACAACCAAGCTGGCCAATAGTGGTAGCAATGAGAAACATCAACCCCCCCCCCCCCCCCCCGAGTAAGCTCCATAGAACAGAGATAATTCGTGGAAGTGTCCATACTCCGTCCCCATACAAGGTGCATGGGCCCACAGTGAAATAGCGCTGCTCAGGGATTTCCCCACCATCGGACAGGGTTCCTATGGTGTGCACATGTCCCGCAACATCAGGGCGGGCATGTCGGAACGGGCAACCGGGCAGATGCTGGAAAAGGGGATACAGAGGGCTGCAGGCGGCACATGCAGTGGCGCAGCTGGGCCACAGTGGGGACTAGGGTGATGCTCAGTTGGCCCATAGCAATGCGTAACCAGTAGAGCCAGACAGCAACTGATGAGGGCCCAACATGGGCACGAGTGTGTTTCCCAAAGCATCACAGGGGAGAGTACCCAACAGCAACCCCCAAGGGCACGGAACACTGGCAGGCGGGGCTGGGGGGGAGTGTGGACGTCTATGCAGGCACCCCTACCCCAGAATAAGCACCATAGGCAGCCACCTACCTGCACACTGTATGACCTGAGACCGCGCACCACCAGCTCCACCAGCAGAAGGGCATGTCAGCATGGTGGCTGAGGGATACTGGTGGTGGAGGGGGCAGTGGCAGCTGCCCGGAGCAGACCGTGGGCTAACACTGTGTAGGTGGGTGGCATGCACTGCAACAGACAGGCCCTGTCTGACCAACAGTCATGATAACACCAGGGAATGCACCATCTCTGTGAGAACATGGTGGTGCAGTGCACCGAACCACTGTATTCAGAAGCAGAAGGTCACAGGTTCAAGTCCCAGCTGTGGTTTCCGCCAACCCAGTCCTCATATTTTACCCACTACTATAACGTGCTAATACAGGCAGAACCGTTCTTGCAGATGACGTTAACATGCCAAAAACACCAACATTTTACCCTACAGAGCACAGACACCATAAACATGCACATTACCTAGAGCAGAGCCTCCCAAATGCAGTCCTGGAGGGCCAAACACCATTCAGGTTCCATGCTGCCTCTGATAAAGATGCCTGTGCTGCATTTCTATGCGCCACCCCCATGGTATGCAGATGTATCTCATGCATATTCCTGAGGGACAGCATGAAAACCCGAACAGTGTTTGGCACCGCAGGACTGGAGTTGGGAACCTCTGCCGTAAAGCAGCAGCCAACAGGGGCAGACACACCCGCACCCACAGGCCCCATTATCCACAGCCTCCTGGAGAGGCAGGACTTTGGGCTCTGCGTGCATCTCCCAATACTAGCACTTGCATACCTTAGTAATGCCACCCTAAACCTGGGAATATGGTACACAGCTATCAAAAGGTTGCTATGAGTACTGGCAGATAGCAATTCCTAGGTTAAGTACAATGTTCAGAGTGAGCTGCATCATAGCAACCCTTCTGATGTCTGTGCTGTGTGCTTCAGGTCTGGTCTCTGACAGTGTTTACCACCCTCGGGAGTGACCCCCACCAGTATTGCGTACCATATCCATGCCTGCACTGTGCCCAGGACTGGTGTGGTGGCCAGGGCTGCTAAACACCTATATAGTAGCACAATGCTGGCCTAGGTGTGGAGTGTGTGTCTGTCTATCCAGTGTGTGGTGGCTGCAAACACCCTCCACAGCCCACACTGCTAGCACTGTTGCCAGTATTGGCCTGCCAATGTGCATAATGAGGAGAAAGGTACCGTGGGAATAGCCTGGATAGGGTGGCCTGGCCTGGCCGCATCTGCACAGGGCATAGGGCAATGGCCGGACATTGTAGTGGCCGGTACCACCTGCACGGACAGGGTGGCCATAGCATGTCCTGCTGGGAGGTCACTCTCACCCTGACTGAGCAGTGACCATGGCATGGCTAGGTTCCCCCATAGTGCTATATAGTATTTCTCTTATGTGATATTTATGGGTTTCCTTTTGGGGCCCAATCACTGACTTATCTGCTTGGTGTGTATGCTGATATCCCCGTTCTGGGTACATGCATCTTCTCCAGGACCATGCACTATGGACTAGCTGGCGGACTGTTTGCAGCTAGTATGTGTCTTGCTGGAACACCGTGCAGCGGCTGGAGGCTTGTTGCTGGAGAATGTCAGATAATGGTGGGGGGCACCTGCGCATTTCCAGACCTGCCGTCTGTCTGCTCTTGCCTTATGGATGTGTAGTGCTCTGCATTGCCTGCCCTGTAGGGTGTTTGAGCCTGAGTAGGACTGGGGTGATGGTCCCCTCTACTGCCGCCATTGCAGGGGGTTGAAAGTGGATCTGTGGACGGGAGATCCTGTCCCCCACCCTGAGCCCTAGAGGGTGCGTTGGGTGGTGGTATGTAATCTCCCTGGTAACCACAGCAGAATGTGGGTGTGGTGCCGTGCAGTCCTCCTGTAGCCAGCCATGTGTTTATTAGCAGCTCTAGCCCACTGGTTACTTCACTGCCCATGGAGCCAGAGGTCATAGGTTCACAACCCACAGTGGAGTTCATTGATAGGACTGTCTTAGGCATTGTCTATTTTTACTGTATATTAGTGCTGCCAGCAGAACCACCCTCAGGGTACTGTCACCTTAGGGTAGCTCAAAAGGCGCCCTATAGGGCGCGCCTTACATGACGCCCCATAGGGCGCGCCTTATGCGGCGCCCTATAGGGCGCATCTTACAAGTCGCCCTATACGGTGCGCCTTCCACTTCTCCCTATGGGGAGCGCCTAAATATTCCTATTAAATGGTATATAATACATGACCATGTCAGAGAGAACGTCACTATTGGAACATATTGCATAAGACGGGTACAATTTTCCTGACATATGCAACCTGTAACCCACCTGCAGACTGTGGATTAAAATATTATAGTTGGCTTTCAAAGGGTTACACAGGATGCCTCAACCAGCTTTTTTCATTAGGCACACTGGGGAATTGAACCCATGACTCTTGTACCATCAGTCTGTGTAATAACCATTGTGCTACAGCTCTGTTTCTGTCTTTGGGTGTCTGCGCATTGTCTTAGGCGTGCGCGCAGCGGCGCGCGCTGTAGCGATCGTTGCTGCGTGGCGCGTAATGCATGCAACTGCGCGTTATCGGTTACGATGTCCCGCCCATGTCCTTTTTTGGCTTTCCTTCCACTAACGCGGCTCCTAACACGAATTGCACTAACGCAGTTTAGTAAACATACCCCTATGTGTCTGTCCATAGGAGTCACAACGGAACTGGCTCCTCTAACAGGGCCTTTGTTTTTTTCTTACTCATTTCCAACAGTCCCAGATAGCTCCGCCAGTCCTTCAACTCCCTCCTGTGCACCAAAGGGGTGTGTCTGCCCCTTTGGTCACACCCCTTCTATCCACGCCCCATGGGCGCGTGTACCGGCATGCAGATCTTGTAGAGCACTGGTGTCCTCCCTCCGACCTGCTTCCTCAGCGCCAGACCGCTCCTGGTGCAGCTCTGCCGATAACAACAACCAGGGGTCCAGTGGGGCAGATGGCAGCCCCAGGCACTTCACTCCGATGTGCAGCCACAGCGATTCTCGTGAGGATAAATTTATTAATAAGCCACCTATCTGTAAAGGCCAAGTAGCATCTATTTTTAGCCTATTTTATAAAGGCACATATAGACCTATGTATTTTTTTTAAATGCTATAGGTAAACTGACAGAAATCGTGGCTAGATAGAAGCCATGAAAATTTATACCTGATCAGGAGCAGGGGTAAGTGTTAGTGCATACACTTCTACAGGTATATTTTCTAAAATACATTCAGAAAATGTGACTGCCTTTGCTCCACTCAAACTTCTCCCTTGAATATGTCTACATAATACATAAAGGTTTTTTTTTAAAAAGTACACACCTTTTTGTCATCATGTGTACTTTTATGCATATAATCTCTGGAGGGATTTTCTAAATGCCCTTTTACATGCATAAAAAGGCTTTTATGCAGAGTTAGTGAAAGGATAGGAGATACCCTAGGCAAACTTCATTCCTGACACTTCCCTGCTCCCACCCCTACCCCGTCCCCATTGCATCGCTGCCGCCTCTCTCTGGAACCTGCAGTGGCAACAATGGACTTTAAATTGCAACACAGCCTTTATTGAAGCCTCTGGTGCTGTGTGCGACCACACCTTGAATATTGTGTGCAATTCTTCTCGCCGTATCTTAAAAAGGATATAGCATTATTAGAAAAGGTACAGAAAAGAGCCACCAAAATGGTAAAAGGGAAGGATACCCCTATGAAAAGAGGCTAAAAAGGTTAGGGCTCTTCAACATGGAAAAGAGACGGCTGAGGGGAGATATGATAGAGGTCTATAAATTAATGAATGAATGGAGTGGAACGGGTTGACACAATCTATCATTCTCTACTTAAGTGTATGAGTGTCCTTGTAATGGTCATTGTCCCCTGAAGAAGGCTTTGTGCCAAAACACATATAGGGCTGACCTTTTGACCCTCAATAAAGCTCTCCTGACCTCACTTAGTTTGCAGCTTGTCGTGCTGTGAGGGCTTGTGTGCATCAGTGATACTGAGAGCTAAACTATCAGTAGTTTAACTACTGGCAGGGTCTCCCAAGATGGACAGGTCTCAGCTGAGGTGCCAGACCAAGACAAACCACCTATCTGGGCAGCAGCAGCAGAATGGGATAGTGTTGATGGCAGAGGATCACATTTCTGTGACAACGGCAACAACACCAAACTTAAACTGTGCAGAAGAAAGGCCTGGCAATCTACTTCTGTATCTTGCCATGAAAACCCAATGGATAGTTACAACAAAACAAATTGTGCTATAGTGCTGGAAGATGAGACCCCCAGGTCGGAAGGCACTCAACTAGCTACTGGGGAAGAGCTGAAGACTTTTCAGAGTAAAGCCAGCATTTATGATGTGGTTGGATCAAAGCCCTCGGGATGTCTGACTGCTGATGTAGCTGCGCATGAAATGAGAGTCAGAAGCTTAAAGATGTCTTACACATTGGAACATGGAACGTACGAAGCATGAACCAAGGGAAGTTGGAGATGCTCAAGAATGAAATGGAACGTGTACAACTTGATCTGTTGGGTGTCAGCGAACTGAAATGGACTGGCATTGGGCACTTTGCATCAGAAGATCACATGGTCTACTATGCTGGAAATGAAAGACAAAGAAGAAATGGTGTTGCATTTATAATGAAGAAACTTGCAAGAACTGTAATGAAATACAGTGCAGTCAGCGAACGCTTAATCTCTATTTGTCTATGAGGAATGCCTATCAACACAACTATAATTCAAGTATATGCCCCAACAACAGCTGCAGAAGAGAATGAAATTGAAGAGTTCTATGAACAAGTACAAGCTGAAATTGACAGAACATGCAAACAGGTTATCCTGATAGTCATGGGGGACTGGAACGCAAAGGTTGGCAACAAAGAAGAAGACAAAGTAGTTGGAAAATATGGACTTGGCAACAGAAATGAAGCTGGAGAAAGACTGATAGAATTCTGCAAGACCAACAATCTATTCATCTCAAACACCTTCTTCCAGCAACACAAGCAGCAACTGTTCACATGGACTTCACCCAATGGATTGTATAAAAATCAAATTGACTACATCTGTGGAAGTCAATGATGGAAAAGCTGTATAACATCAACAAAGACAAAACCTGGAGCTGACTGTGGTACAGATTATCAACTACTAGTATGCAAACTCAAGCTAAAGCTGAAAAAGAGCAAACCACTCATGAATGTAGCAAAATATGACCTTGAGAATATACCACTGGAATTTAAAGACTGCCTGCAAAATCAATTTGCTGCTTTAGATACAAATGACAGAGCTCCAGAAGAGTTATGGAATGACATCAAGAAGGTTGTGTTGGAAGAAAGCGAGACGTCTCTACAAAAGGTGAAAAAGAAAAAAACGCCAAAATATATGACGGAAGAAACTCTGAAAATTGCCCAGAAACGCAGAGAAGCTAAAGCCAAAGAAAGAATCACAGAACTCAGAGATTTCCAACGTGCAGCAAGACAGGACAAGGAAAAGTACTACAATGATGCATGCAAGGAAATAGAAGCAGAAACTATTAGAGGAAGAACAAGATCGGCTTTCCTAAAGTTATGAGAGTTAAACAAAAAGTTCCAGCCTCGAATTGGAATGTTACAAGATGCTCAAGGTTCTATGTTGAATGATGCTGAGAAGATCAAGAAAAGATGGAAGGAATATGCAGAGTTTTTATAAGATAAAGATCAAGTGGACCAAGAGCCATTTCAACCTGTACCTTATGATCAGGAACCATTGGTGATGAAAGAAGAAGTTGAAGCAGCATTGAAAACCTTATCAAAGAACAAAAGCACCAGGCATTGATAGCATTCCCATAGAAGTATTACAGCAATCTGATGCAGCTGTTACCGTTCTTACAAGGCTCTGCCAAGAAATATGGAAGACAACATCATGGCCAACTGACTGGAAAAGATCTGTGTTTATACCAATACTAAAGAAAGGTGATCCAACTGACTGGAAATTATCGCACAATTGCTCTGATCCCACATGCCAGCAAGATTCTACTGAAGATTATTCAAAAGAGACTACAACCATACCTGGAACAATGACTACCTGAAGTGCAAGCAGGATTCAGGAAAGGGTGAGGAACGAGAGACATCATTGCGGATGTGAGATGGATCCTTGAAAAGACTAAAGAATACCAAAAGGATATCTATTTGTGATTTATCAACTATAGCAAGGCTTTTGACTGTGTAAACCATGAGAAACTCTGGGCCACATTAGGAAGTATGGGTATACCAGAACACCTGATCGTACTCTTGCACAATCTGTACATTGATCAAGAAGCAACAGTTCGAACGGAACAAGTAGAAACAGAATGTTTTAAAATAAGCAAAGGTGTAAGACAAGGTTGCATACTTTCCCCCTACCTGTTTAATTTATATGCGGAACAAATCATCAGAGAAGCAGGATTGTATGAAGACAACAGAGGTGTGAAGATTGGTGGAAGACTCATCAACAACCTTCGCTATGATGATGATACCACATTACTAGCTGAAAGTGAAGATGATCTGAAACATTTGCTTCTCACAATCAAAGAACATAGTCTCAAAATGGGCCTGCACCTTAATGTAAAGAAGACAAAGATCATGACAACTGGCATAATCAACAGGTTCATCGTTGAAGGAGAAGAAATTGAAATCGTGAACAACTTTAACCTACTTGGATCAACTATCAATAAAGAAGCAACAAGCAGTCAAGAAATCAGACGACGCATTGCTCTTGGCAGAATGGCTATGAAAGACCTAGATAAGATTCTCAAGAGCAGAGATGTCTCTCTCCATACAAAGATTCGACTTGTTCAAGCCATGGTATTTTCAATAACATCATATGGATGTGAAAGCTGGACAGTGAAAAAGATAGACAGGAAGAAAATTGATGCCTTTGAATTATGGTGCTGGCGGCGAATACTGTGTATACCATGGACTGCCCGAAGAACAAACCATTCGGTACTAGAGGAGATCAAACCTAAGCTTTCTTTAGAAGCTCAGATGACAAGATTTTGACTTTCATACTTTGGACACATCATGCGAAGAGAGAGATCATTAGAGAAAGACATCTTGCTTGGCAAGATAGAAGGTCACCGAAAAAGAGGAAGGCCAGCAATGAGATGAATCAATACAATAACAGCAGCTATGGGTACCAGTCTGTCAACAATGAGCCGCCTGACTCAAGACCGAACACAATTTAGGATAGCTATCCAGAGGGTCGCCATGAGTCAACAACAACAACAAAGCTCTCCTGTGGTGTGACTCTCCTGCTCCCTTTTGTTTCTGTGCTCTGCAGGGGAGGCATTCTCTTTTCTTCTGTTTTCCCTTTACGACAGGACAGCAGCGGTATTCAGGCACACTCTTCCTTTAGTCAAGTAGTTTAAATTTGGAAAGCAAGATAGCTATCCTAACTTAAATTTCTCAGCTATACAGATGGCTTCTGAATATCCCTACTATCTATGTAATGGTGGTGGTTGGAGTTGTCTACATATATTCAGCACCGCCACCTGTCCTGATAGGCTGTGATAAATAACCATACAAATATAAATAACTTATGCAAATCAGCACAGAATTAACGACGAACACAACGATCACTAAACATCAACAACATCCAATCAAATGCACTCTCATCAACGCTCGTACAATCCGCAACAAAATCCAGATTAATCGCAGACCTTATGCACAACACGGACACAGACATAATGTGTATCATGGAAAGCTGGATTAATGACTATGACAACGTCCTACTGAACCAACTAGCTATCCCACAATATACACTATTTAGCTACCCCAGAGCACACCAGAGAGGGGGAAGAGTGCTGATACTCACCAAGAAGCACCTCAACTTCACAATTACAAACTCGCAGTCTCTACAAACATTAGACTTCCTAACCATCTCCAACTCGGGGCACACGATATCTGTAAAATAGAGAAAGCCTACCCTCAACTCTGAAAATCTCACTGCAATCATAAATGAGGCATGTACACATACCGCCACAGCAAATCACTATACTCTTATGGGCAACCTCAACTTCCCCTCAACCTCTGAAAAGCAAGCCAACACATTCCTGGATGCCATGGAATCCCTACAGCTAACTCAAATAACACAGGTACACTACCAAAAAACTGCCTCCAGTTTTGCAACTGATTCCTATAGATTTTGGGGTGCTGAATCCAGGAAAAATAGCCAAAATGTTCCATCACGTCACGTTTTCTTGCAAAATTAGATTTCTTACCCATATAAGGAATGTTCACATAATTTCTTTTTAGCCGACTGCAGTTTATTTTCTTGGCCCAAAATAGAGGTTGTAATGGTTAACTAACTAGAAACACTCCCTCATGATATTTTAGAGTGTTTTGTATTCATTTTATACATTAACAGGACAATTGGGAGGCGGGGGGCTAAATCCAGTACTCGCACTGGCGCATGTTCTTTCCTGTTCGCCTCGCCTCGTTCGCTCGCTCAAACACGGTGGTTGCGACATGAACGTTCCTATCAAATTTCAGTTTCTTGCAAGTTCATTATTACCTTTTGTTTGCTCAGTCGTAATCCAGCTTTATTCCGAAGTGGTTCACTACAGTTGTAGTTTGCAGTGCTGTGTATTTGTGATGGCTCACAGAGCCAGAGGTTGCGTCAACTCTCCGGACAGTTTTTGTTTTATTTGTGGGGAATATACCGTGAAAAAGCGGCAGAGGAACATTTCTGCATTTATTAAAAAAGTATATTTCGCTTATTTCGGTTTGAAGTTAGGCGATCAAGACAAACCGTGGGCTCCTCACAAAGTGTGCAAGACATGCGAGGAAGATCTACGCTTATGGATGAAAGGTAAAAAACAAGCATTTCGTTTCGGAATACCTATGATGTGGCGTGAACAAAGAGACCACAACAGTGACTGCTATTTTTGCTCTTGCATTGTGAAGGGATACAACTTAAAAAGTAAGAACGTAATAAGTTACCCCAACCTTCCCTCAGCAATTAGGCCTATGCCTCATAGCAACGAAGTACCTGTGCCTGAACCACCAAAATCTTTGGATCATATTTGTGTGGACGGTTCTGATCATGATGAGACTCATCAGATGGCTTTTCCCGATGAGTCCAGTACTTCCGAGTTTGAAACTGAACCAGATCCGAAACCTGAACTTTTCTCTCAAGCTGAATTGAATGATTTAGTCCGGGATTTAGGACTCCCAAAAGATGCTGCCCAACTGCTAGGTTCTCGGCTTAAACAGAAAAATCTATTGTCACCAGGAACAACTTTTTATTGGTACCGCAACCGCGAGACACAATTTTTGAAGTATTTCAGCAAAGAGGAAGATTTGGTATTTTGCAACGATATATACGGAGTGATGGAAAAGTTTAAACTCAAGTATGATCCTGCTGAATGGCGGCTGTTCATTGATTCGTCAAAAGACAGCATAAAAGGTGTTTCTTCTTCATAATGGCAACACATTCGCTTCAGTTCCTATTGCTCACTCTGTTATTCTCCAAGAAAAATACGAGAATTTGGCCCTGATTCTTCAGAAGATTCGTTATGATGAGCATAAGTGGATGATTTGTGGAGACTTTAAAATTCTATCCATGCTATTAGGGCAGCAATCCGGTTTCACCAAATATCCCTGCTTCCTTTGCTTGTGGGATAGCCGGGCCCGCGACCTACACTGGGGGAAAAAAGACTGGCCAATTCGGGAGTATTTGAGACCCGGTGAGAAAAATGTTCTTCATGAGAGCTTGGTACCTCGTGATAAAATTCTATTACCACCTCTCCACATTAAGTTGGGTCTCATTAAGCAATTCATCAAGTCCCTTCCAAAAGATGGTGAGTGCTTTCGGTACCTTTGCTCAAAGTTCCCCCAACTTTCTGAAGCAAAGCTAAAGGAAGGAGTGTTTGTTGGCCCTGATATAAGGAAACTCATTTCAGATGGAGCATTCGCTGAAACGATGTCTGAGAAGAAAAAGAAGCCTGGGATTCCTTCAAGGATGTTGTTCTCAAATTCTTGGGGAACAGGCGGGATGAGAACTATAAGGATATTGTTGCCAGGATGCTCAATGCCTTCAAAGAACAAGGCTGTAACATGAGCCTGAAAGTCCATTTCTTGCACTCCCATGTGAACTACTTTCCCAAAAACGTGGGGGCGTACAGTGAAGAACAAGGTGAAAGGTTTCACCAGGACATCAAGGACGCAGAGAGAAGGTAACAAGGAAGATGGAACACCACTATGATGGCTGATTTATGCTGGTTGCTGCTGCGGGAAACCCCAGATGAAAAATACGCCAAGCAGCGCTCCAAGAGAAGCATTCGGGGGAAGAAGAAACGGGCCCACCAGGAGATTGATTGACCCAAGAATGACTTTAAAATCTAAACTGTGTTGACAAATATCGTGTTTTTACTAAACTTTGAAATAAAAATTTGCTAGTTATTACCACAGTGTCGGATCTCATTTATTAGAATTTTATTTTCACACCATCGGGTGTTTGTCTTCATGTATTGCAATGGTGCGGTTTGTGTTTTCTATTCTTACATATATACCTGTACAACATTTTTGCACATTTCTTTGCTTTGCTTTGTGTCTAACCTCGCTCTTATATGCTCAATGTTTGTGCACATGTATGTGGCTGTTTTAAGTGCAGACAATTTTGCTACCATCACAGTGTGTTTTGTTGACATTACTCTATTCTTATGTGCTGCCTTGTTACAATTTTCTTTATTCTTATTTGAATAACTACTAAACAATTAGTATAAAGAATTCATCCAAGAAACTTTTATCTCGATCGCACTCAATCTGAAACGTTCACCTCAAACTGCTAACCCAATGTAGCAAAAAATCTGTACGTGATGGAGCAAATTGGTTACCAGATTTGGATTCAGCGCACCAAAAAACGTAAAAATCAATCGAAACATTAGAGGCAGTTTAAAAAATTTTTTTTAGTGTACCTGTGTAATTGATGCAACAACCCACTGTAAAGGATCAACTCTAGACCTCATCTTCGTATCAAACAAACTTCACAAAGAAAACCTAAACCTACAAATTGACCCAGTATCATGGTCAGATCATAACATGATAACCATCAATATATCAGCCAATACTACTCCAATGAAACACTCCCAACAACAACAATCTCAACGTCATTTCAAGGTATTCAACGCGCAATACTTTCTTGAGCAGACCTCAACACTCATAGATGCAGACATAACAATCCTAGACAAATTTATAGACTTGTGGAATCAAACAATAAACAATGCTGCAACCTTCCAAAAAAAAAAACCCACCACAAAACACCAAAAATCCTCAAGACATCCATGATTCTCCAAAACACCGGACCAAATGTGGAAAGATCTCAGGCACCTCAAAAGAAAATGGAAAAGAACAAGAGAAAACACAATCAAGACACAACTTCACATCCTACAAAAGAAATACAATGACCAATGTAACAAGGCACAAAAGGAATACATCACAAACACACTAATGAAATCACTCAACTGCCCAAGAGAACTATTCTCGATTGTAACCCAAATGACCAACGATCCTAACATAGCCGACACATCAAATGAAAAAACGCAAATCGACCCACAAATTATGGCTGATTTCCTATACAACAAACAACTTACAACAATACAACAATGCCTTATACCACCCCAGCAAAACAAAGATTCAGAGAAGAAACATCCATGGCACAACTTCTACATCATAAATAAAAGAGAAATGCTTAACATCATCAACAACATCAATACTACAACCTCACCCCTTGACCCATGCCCTGTGACATGGATAAAAAAAAATCTACGCAACCATTTTGAAAAAACCATCTTACAGATTGAGCGTTGGTGGTAGGTATCCTGGTGTCAGGGAGGAGTGAACAAACAGGCCACTGTACGCCCTATCTTAAAAAAAGACCGTGATGGATAAGACCCTCCCAAACTCATATCGCCCAATTGCAAGCATTCCATTCCTAGCCAAAATAATTGAGAAAACCGTACAACATCAACTGCAAGAACATGTAGATACTCACGCACCCCTAGACCAACACCAACATGGCTTCCGCCCACAACATGGCATTGACTCCCTACTAACAGATCTCTTTAACAAACTCATCATTGGCCTGGATAAACCCAGACAGGGATTTGTGTTACTATTCCTCGACATAAGTGTGGCCTTCGACTCAGTATCTCATCCCATCGTGCTAAACAGACTTAGGGGTCTGTTTACTAAACATTCCTAATGTGCGGGGCCGCGGTAGTGTGCCTGTGCCATATAAGGAGTGGGCGGTTCAGGCAGAGAAAAGAAAAAAAACGGGAGTAAGCGATCGCACATTTGCGCGGGGCGCTATTGTGCGCCGCGCTATTGTGCGCCGTGCATAATAGTGCGTGGGAAGGCTAAGTGGCGCCCTGATATGCACACACAAAGGAGCAGAGCCATAGTACAATGGTTAAGACACTGACTGTGGGTGCAGCTGCCATGGGTTCAATTCCCCATTGTGCACAACAAAAAGGGCTGGCTGAGGCATTAACTGTAATGGGTAAAAGTGCTTTAGGAGGCATATTAATTTTGGGCGGCATAAGGCGGTGCACTGTTAATTTTGGGCGGCATAAGGCGGTGCACAGATGCTCAAGCATAGGAACAGAGCCACAGCACAATGGTTAAGACACTGACCAATGGTGCAGAGATCAGGGGTTCAATCCCCCACAGTGCCCAATGAAGAAGGCTCACTGAGGCAGTGTGTATTATGGGGATGAGTGCTGTAGGGGGCAATCTATTTTTATTTCAGTTATCACTACTAGCAAACGCACTCACAAAGCGTGTTAACATAAGGCGGCCCATAAGGCACATGTTAAAGTTCACTGTCCGCCAAGGCACCCTTGAATGTCCCCTATAGGGCACCATATATGTTGCGTCACAGGATAATGTATAGTGCACCTTATATGGACGGCAACCATAAGGTGCCCTATAGGGTGCCCTATAAAGCACCCTCAGAGGCACCTTATGGGTACAGTACACTGAGGGTGTGTTTGATGGCAGCAACATATGTACATTAAATCTAAAAAAAGCTTTGGACAACCTTATTAAATAACCCCACTGTGGGCTCGAACCCATTACCACTGGCTCCACAGGCAGTGAAGTAACCATTGGGCTACAGCTATATAGCTGCCAGCAAGCCCCTGGCTGGCTGCAGAGAGCCTGCATGTCACCACACAGACAGTCTGCTGTGGGAACCAGGATAGGGTTAGGCCACCCATACCCATGATGCACTGCACATGCAAATCAGCTGTCCACAGATGAACACAAGATGGGGAATGCACCCCAACAGCTCCCCGGCCTGGTAGGGGGACGTGTCCGTGTGCACCCACACAGCACCTTGGTCTGGTAGGAGGTACTGACCGGGTGTTTAATTTGCACAGAGTAGCTATACACAGTCACACTGTGCGGGAACTGTGCTCACCCTGAGTGTGCGATGAGGCGCCCTGGACCAGGTCCACAGCACCCTCCATGGCAGAGCTCCAAAACAGTCGTAATCTGTGAGATAGGTAGTTTCTGCAGGAACACCTTGGATATCTCTGTCTGTCTCAGTCAGGGGGAACCCCACGGACCCCTCGGTGGGCTATGTACCACCCCCCCCCCCCCCCCCCCCCCCCCAGCTGTGGGTGGCAAACAGGCAGGGTCTCCTATCAACAGATCCCCCTTATACCCCCCCCCCCCCCCCCTTGCAATGATGGCAGTAGAGTGGACCATCAACCCCAGTCCTGTTGGGGAACAGACACCCTACAGGGCAGTCCAAGCAGCCCCACACACACCCAGACCACAATATCAGACAGACAGTAGGCCTGGATATGCTAAGATGCACCCCACCACTATCTGATATTCCCCTGCATCAAGCCATCAGCCACTGCAAGGCACTCCAGCAGGGCACATACCAGCTGTGAACAGTCTGCTGGTTAGTCCCACTGGAAATGCATGCACCCACAACTGGGATGGCAGCACACACAAGCAGATACATCAGTGACTAGGCCCCAACAGGTGACCCATATATATCACATGAGGGAAGTGCTATGAAGCACTATGGGGGTGCCTAGCCATGCTGCCATCACTGCACAGTCAGGGTGGAGTGAAAGCCCAGCAGCACATACAGAGGTCACCCTGTCTGTGGAGGTGGTGGACGGCCACTACAATGTCCCTGCCAGTGCCCTATGCCCTGTGCAGATGCATCCTGGCCAGCCCACCCTGTCTGAGCTATACCCATGGTACCTTGCTGCTCATTATGCACATCATCAGGCCAAAACTGTGGACAGTGTTTGCAGCCAACACACACTGTATAGACAGACACACACTCCCACACGTATGCCAGCATTGTGCTACTATAGAGGGGTTCAGAGTCCTTGCCCACCACACCAGTCCTGGGCACAGTACAGGCATGGGTATGGTATGCAATACCGTTGGGGGTCCCTCCCTAGGGTGGTAAACACTGTCAGGGGCCAGACCTGACGCACACACCGCAAACATCAGATAGATTATTATGATGGAGCTCATAGAGCAGACTGTGCGTAACGTAGGGATATCTATCTGCCAGTACTCATAGCAACGTTTGAGAGCTGTGTACCATATACCCTGGTGTAGGGTGACATTGCTAAGGTATGCAAGTGCTGGTATTGGGAGATGCACGCAGGGCCCAATGTCCTGCCTCACCAGGAGGCATTGGCCAATGGGGCCTGTGGGTGTGGGTGTGGGTGTGTCTGTCCCTGTTGGCTGCTGCTGTACGGCAGAGGTTCCCAAATCCAGTCCAGGTTTGCAATACACTGGTTGGGGTTTCCTGCTGTCCCTCATGAATATGCATGAGCTACATCTACATGCCATGGGGGTGGTGCATAGATATACAGCACGGTTATTTGTATGAGTGGCAGCATGGAACCTGAATGGTGTGTGGTCCTCCAGGACTGCATTTGTGAGACTCTGCTCTAGGTAATGCCCCTGGTCATGGTGTCTGTGCTTGGTGGTGTAAAATATAGGCGTATGATCAATGCGTATATCCCCAGCAATAAAGGATTGCCCTTACTAACATGGTTTAGTTGTGGGGAAAATATGTGGACAGGAATGGCAGTAGCCCCAGCTGGGCTTTGAACCTGTGACCTTTTGCTCCTGCACACATTGTCTGTGTGCACTGCACCACTGTGTTGCCACAGATGTGCTGAATTCCCTGGGAAGTTGATGACTGTACATCCGACAGGGCCTATGTTGCAGTGGACGTGCCAGCCTGCACATGGCTCGGCCACTGTCTTCTGTGGCTAGCAGCCACTGCCCCCTCCACCACCTGTACCCTACCGCCAACATGCTGGCATGTCTGTATCTTGGAAAAGCATATGACCTGATTGGGTTGTGGCACTCCAGGACTGCATTTGGGGGACTCGGCTGTTGGTAATGCCCATTGTTATGGTGTGTGTGCGGTGTTGGGTACAAAATGGGTGTGTGAACCATGCTTATGTTCTCTGCAATAAAGGAGTGTCTTTACTATCTCTGTTTAGTGGTGGGTAAAATATGGGGACTGGGTTGGCAGGAGCCCCAGCTTGGATTTGAACCTGTGACCCTCTGGTCCTAGAGGTACTGCCTCTGTCTACTGCACCACACTGTGGCCACAGTGATAGTGCAGTCCCTGGGGGTGGGAAACCTGACCAAAGGAGTCAAAAACCCTGCTCTGCACATTTGTACTGTGGGCTCAGTCACCTTGTCTGGTGACAAAAGTGCAAATAAACCCCTCAACCGACCACGACGAACTGGGGATAAATATAACCAAGCTGGGCAAAAGTGATATTAATGGGCAACCATAGCAAACACTCCCAGGAAGGCTCAGAAAAAAGGAAATGGTTTTTGGAAGGGTCTCCGCTCCGTAGCCCCTTCCATACTTAATTTCATTTCTTTGGAGCTTTCCTGGGTGTGTTTCTTATGTTTGCCCATTAATATCAGGGTTCCCCAGCTGACTTCCTATTTTTAATATGTTTGTTTGGGTCTTTTTCTATCTTTATTTGCACTTTTGTTCTGTGCACATGTATCACACTGCTCACGTTTTGCAGGTTTCCCCGGTTTCCCTGTACATTGCTGACGGAAATGGTTTCTCTTCCCTTTAAATGCCCTCTACCGTGAGTGTTTCACTCGCGCTATTTTTAACCTGCAAATTCGTCCCCGATACTGTGCGGGGAGCCTCTCCCCTCCCCTTCCCCGCCCATTGACCCCGTCTCTCCGCCCCTTGGGAGCCTTCCTCCGCCCTCAGAATGCCTTTCCACGCCTCTATCGGACATTTGCGGGCCGGGTACTTGTGCGGGGCACGTTAGTGCGGCGCGCAATTGTGCGGGGCCCAAGCGCACTTGTGCGGGGCGTTTAAGAGCGTTTCTGAGCGTTTGAGTGCCGCGTTTCCGTGCGCTATTGTGCGGCACGCAATTGTACGGCTTTTAGTAAACATGCCCCTAAGAGACATTGGACTAACAGACAACACATTAAAATGGTTCAAATCATACCTCTCTGACAGAACCATGAAAGTGAAGGTTGGCTCTAACAACTCTAGACCATTCAAATCAGCACAAGGCATTCCTCAAGGTTCTGTCCTTTCCAGACTACTGTTCAACCTAAATATTCAACGAATTTGCAATATACTACGGAAATGGAAAATGCACTACCACCTCTATGCAGATGACATCATGTTCTATATGCCGTTCCACACTAATAATCCAGACTTCGACTATAATAGATGTCTTCAACGCCATGACAAACTTTCTAGCTAATATACATCTCAAAGTAAACAGAAGTAAAACCGAAGCATTACTCATATTCAGAGACCAAGAATTCAAACCACCTAAAAAGATAATAGCAAAGGATACTGAAATCTCTATAAAACAACAGATCAAATACTTAGGCATAACCATTGACAGCAACATCAACATGGAAGCCCACATCAAAAATGCATCTAAACTCGCCTACTGGAAGCTAAAACTCATCAAACCCCTACAACATCTCTTGCATGAGTCTGACTTCAGATTGATACTACAAGCCTTAGTCACACCACACCTTGACTATGAAAACATCATCTACCAAGGCCTATCAAAATCCGCTCTATACCCACTCCAACTAGTCCAAAACACTGCTGCCAGAATTCTCACCACCAGTTCGACAATGCTACATATAACGCCAATCCTAAAAAAACCTTCACTGGCTCCCAATAGCACAATGAGCAAACTACAAAGCCATCACCACCACTTTCAAGATCATGCACAAACTATCAGCTCCCACCCTCTTCGAACTTATCACAACAACGCACTCAACAAGATCAAGAAGAACACCCAACCAGAACCTCCTGAACATTCTCTTGCTCAAGACCAAAACCACACAACAGACCAGCAACCAAGCATTCTCCCTGTATGATCCATCAATTTGGAACACACTACCAGACAATTTAAGATCAGCAAATCCATCAACGATTTAAAAAAACAGTTAAAAATGCATCTATTCAAAGAATACTATGGACTTGATGACAAAACCTAAGTCAAATATTTAACCCACTGCTCTGAAAACTAGATAAGATAAGACAAATCAATCAGTCCCCCCAGGAAAAGAAGACCACCTCGATATGTAAATAGTTCTCTCCCCCACTCTTCTCCAAGTTGTACTCCCTTGCTAATGTAAATCAAGTCACATGTAACTACCATGTTTAATTCTTATGTTCAATGTAAAAACAATTACCATGTAATTGTCATGTTGTTAAATGTAAACTGCCTTGGATAAAGGCGGTATAGAAAAAACTGTTAAATAAAATAAATATTATTCAATGGGACTCGGTTACAAATAGAGTGCGGTGGGTGTGATTTGTTGCCTAAGTGTATCCCTCACTGCAGACCATATGTACCTTTTGCAATGTTTGTCCTTTTAGGGATGAGGGCAAATATTCTCCAAATTTGTATAAACACCCAAGAGATAATTTTAATACAGAGATGAGTCTTGCATATTTGTTTCTATGTCTAAAGCATAAGATGCTGATTTTGTCTTTTTGAAGTGCAAAAGAGTTTGGACTTTGTGATTTTGCAGCTGTCTTGCAGAAATAGAGATAAATGGTGAGAAGGATTCTGAGATGCCTAGCACAGGGCCCAATAGGCGAAGAGATACCAGAGAAGCTGCTTCAAGTCCCAGGAAATTGCAGTGTCATTTTCTGCATGGAGAAATAGCGTAGTTATTAAAGAAATGACCAAGAGACTAGGGGTTTGATCCCCACGGGCACTGGGCAGGCACTATATCCTCTCTTGCTGTGAAAGCAAGGCCTGGCAACTTACTTCTGGTCACACCTTGCCAAGAAAACCCAGGGGCTGCTGAGTCATAAGGAGTCAGCATTGACTCAGAGGCACACATTGCATTTGTATTACTTCTCTTGCGATTTGAGCGTCTTTACTAATTATTGATTTTCCATTTTGCTTTTATCCTATAGACTGTAAATACTTTATTTGTGGGGATCATTAATCAGTGTTTCACTTAGAAGATACCTCTGGTCAGGGCAATGCCAAGCCATAATTACGCCCTGTGTGACTTAACAAACTTGGCGCCCTCCCAATGACATCAGAATTTTGTCATATGCCCCATCCCCCCCCCCATGCCCAGCATAACCCTTCTGCCCCTATCCCCCTATGTCCAGCATCTCCCATCTTACCCTACCTCCTTATGTCCAGCCAGCTCCCCCCTCCCCCCCACACTGCCTGCCTGGCCTGCCCTTGCCCCGCCACCGCTTTTCCTGTTCCCTTGGTGGTGGTATTGGCAGTGGATCTCCATTTGAAAAAAAAAAAAACAGTGGGTCTTCCACGCTTGCATGGCTGGTCTGATCCCTCCGCCCTCTGACGTATGCTCGCGTCAGAGGAAGGAAGGATTAGACCAACCATGCCAGTGCAGAGTTGCAAACACGCATGCTTTTTATTTATTTTTTTTTAAATTGGAGGTCCACTGCCACCAAGGGAACAGGTAAAACAGTGGTGGGGCAAGGGCAAGGGGGGGGGGGGAAACTGAGGCTGGCAGTCAGCAACCCTAACTGCACTCCTATTTTTTGCACCCTGTGCAGCTGCACCTCTCGCCCAGGTCTAGGTACAGTGCCGCTTCTGGTGCCTCCTGGCTTTTTTGGAATTTTTGTCTCTTATTTCATGTCAGCTTAGGCCCTGAGATTTTTGCCTCCTTCTATACACCAGAACCCTTTATTTTATTGCACTGTCCTTTCTTCCATATTTTGGTGAGAGCTGTACACTTTTCTCTTTTATGTAGGACCTCCTCCAAGGCGTACCTCACTCCCTCATGAGAGGTCCCCTACATATGAAAACATAACATGGATACAAACCTTTGCCTGGCATGACAACATGCAAAACACTCAATTACTTTAATAAAGGATCTAGATCTCTTTCCAAACCATTTGTCTCTTATGGTTATTACTTAATGTTATTGAGGGTCTCAGATTTTATGGCACATACATTCTTAGACTTATTAAACGTCTAATTTTTGTGCCCATTAGCATCTATGACCTTCAATGGACTATCTATCCCAAATTAGTATAATGTTTTATAATTTTTTAGAAACTTGAAAGTAAAATACTTTAAACTCTCTGTTATTCACTCAATGAGCTAGTTGCTTCTACGACTTTCAAAACAACTCCTGTATTTTGTATTCAATATAACCAACGTCGAGTGCTTAACTTGTTTTTCTATGTATCTTCACGTTTCAAATTCACTCCAGCAATAGTGTTAGTTCTTATCCCAACGCCTTCCTTAGGCGCCTCCGTCGCGTTTCACTATGATGAGTTTCCTCAGGGGATTGCTATCCTCTTCTATCGCTAGAAAACATAAACATATATGTATAACCATTCTCTATCAAACCTTCTCCTAAATTCCTTAATGACACTACATTATCATTTAACTATGTTGAGTCAATTACCTATCAGAGAGACGAATAATGCTGCACATGTTTCATAAAACCTCTGGTACTAAAACTTTTCATCCAATTCAGTGGTAGAAAAACGCCGCACATGCGGGTACGGTGTCATTGCTTCCAATTTTAAACCCTCCTTATCTACCAATCTATTGGTGGTTTCTAAACTCCGCCCTCTCATGACATCATTCTGACCTCTAGTATTATTGAATCTATGATTCAGACATTGGCGTTCACCGAAGTGAATCTTTTGTCCTCTCATAGTTGCTATCTATTATCCCTACCTTATCTAATCCTTAACCAAAGGACTATTACTGTGTATTACCCTATTTAATCTCACTCTCCGGTTTATTTTCTATCCCATTGCCTTTCTTTATAGACAAGATGTCCAATCAATGCCTGCATTGAGACCTTCGGGTGTCACTGATTTCAAATTAAATATACACTTTTGTTCTCTTATGAGCAAAGATTGCTCTTGTGATTTGCCAGCTATACCTGACTGCACTCTATCAATGCAGAAACAGTGTAATTACTCAAATATGTATCCCTTTGCTAAACAATGTCGAACTAATGGTGCCTCTCTAACTTTACACTTTAAGCGACTCCTGTGTTCTCCCATTCAAATTTTGAAGGGGCGAATCATTTTTCCCTCATAAATTAGTTCACAGGGACACTTGATGATATACACTACGAAAGAGGAATCACACGTTGTCTGCCCTTTCAGTGGGTACGTAAAGCCCTGATGTACAAAGACTTCCATTTCCATGGTGATATCACATATATCACAAACTCCACATTTTCTATGTCCCATTCCAATGTTTGATGAAATATCCATCAGTCCTGGGGATTTCAAAACTGCTGGGCAAAGTTGTTCTATTAAATTTCTATTACGTTGCCATACACAGCGTATGGTTTTACCTGCTAGCCCAGGTATGACCCCTAAGATGTTCCCATGTCTCTTTAAGATTCGCTGAATCCCTGAGCTCAATGGAGACTATTTAGTGATTAAATTGACAGTATTGGAGTCAGCGTTCTCTGTTTTCTTGGGCTCCAATAATAAATTTCTATTATTTTGAAGAGCCCTGGAGTAAGCTTGTTTCACTACTACTGAGGGATATGCTCTCTTTCTAAAATTGACAGACAACTGTTTTGATAGCTTTTTAAACTATTGATCATCTGAACAGTTTCGTCTGTATCGTAAAAATTGAGAAAAAGGACGACCCTCTTTTAACCTCAGAGGGTGTGCACTCTCAAAATGCAAGAATGTGTTGCGATCTGTAGATTTTCGGTGGACCGAAGTTAACCACTCTCTTTTTCCTCTGGTGATGGCTACATCCAAATATGTCAATGTGTACTAGAGGCCAGAATGATGTCATGAGAGGGCGGAGTTTAGAAACCACCAATAGATTGGTAGATAAGAAGGGTTTAAAATTGGAAGCAATGACACCGTACCCGCATGCGCGGCATTTTTCTACCACTGAGTTGGATGAAAAGTTTTAGTAGCAGAGGTTTTATGAAACATATGCAGCATTATTCGTCTCTCCGGTAGGTAATTGACTCAACATAGTTACATGATAATGTAGTGTCAACATAAAGGAATTTAGGAGAAGTTTTGATAGAGAATGGTTATACATATATGTTATGCAATCCCCCGAGGAAACTCATCATAGTGAAACGCGATGGAGGCGCCTAAGGAAGGCGTTGGGATAAGAACTAACACTATTGCAGGAGTGAATTTGAAACGTGAAGATACATAGAAGACACATAGGGGTATGTTTACTAAACCGTCTTAAAGTGCGCTCTTCCATGTTATCGCGCGATAAGGCCCGATGAAGGCGCATTATTGGGTGATAAAGTACCTTATCGCACGATAACGCACGCAGCAGCGCAAATGAGCGCTGAGGGCGGAGAAAGGCTCCCAGAGGGCGGAGGAAGGCTCCCCAGGGGCAGAGAGAGAGGGTCAATGGGTGGAGAGTGGGAGGGGAGAGGCTCCCTGCACACTAACGCTGTGAAATTCGAGGCTGAAAACTAACGCCAGTGAAACCCTGGCGTTAGAGTTGATTTAAAGGGAAAAGCAACCATTTCTGTCAGCAATGTACAGCAAAACCAGGGAAACCTAAAAAAGGTGAGAAGTGTGATACATGTGCACGGAACAAAAGGGCAAATAAACATTGAAAATGAACAGAAGAAAATGTAATAAAAACATAACCAAGCTGGCCAATAGTGATAGTAATGGGAAACATAAAAAAAAAACCCCTGAGAAAGCTCCGAAAAAAAGATATGAATTTTGGAAGGGTCTATGTTCCGTCCCCATACAAGGTGAATGAGCCCACAGTGAAATTGCGCTGAGCAGGGTTTTCCCTCTCCATTGGGCAGGTTTCCT